>CM033390.1:36045882-36645882 GCA_019426215.1 Buddleja alternifolia | reverse complement strand
TTAAGCAATTTTTTGGTAAATAAAGGTTTTTTCATGGGCACTATTGATACCACCCTGTTTATAAAATATCACAAAAATTATCTGTTACTAGTACAGATTTATGTGGATGATATCATTTTTGGTGCAACTAACAAAGTTTTATGTGAGACTTTTTCAAAAGAAATGCAGCAAGAATTCGAGATGAGCTTGAGGGGAGAGCTGAACTACTTCTTGAGCCTTCAAGTTAAACAAACTCCCACAGGGATATTCATCTTTCATGTGAAATACACTAGAGAGCTCCTTCGGAAGTTCCAAATGGATGGTTGCAATATAGTGGCCACTCCCATCTACACTTCAACAAAACTTGATAAAGATAAGTCTGGTACATCCATCGATGAGAAACACTTTCGAGGTATGATCTGTAGTTTACTCTATTTAACTGCCAGTTTTCCAGATATTATGTTTGCAACTTGTCTAAGTGCTCGATTTCAATCTGAACCTAAAGAATCTCATCTTATAACGGTTAAACGTATCTTGAAATATTTAAAAAAAGGAACGGTTGATTTCGGTCTCTAGTATCCAACTACTACCAGTTTTGACCTCATCGGGTACTCCGATGCGGACTACGCTGGTTGCAAATTGGATCGAAAAAGTACCAGTGGAACTTGCCAAATTCTTGGTAAAAGCTTAGTAGCCTGGTTTAGTAAAAAACAAAATGTAGTGGCTCTCTCAACCAGTGAGGCCGAATATACGACTCTTGGAAATTGCTGTGCTCAACTTCTATGGATGAAACAAACCTTACAAGATTATAATCTTTATTTTGATAAAATTCCCATATTTTGTGATAACACAAGTGCTATAAGTATTACTAAAAATCCAGTGCATCATTCCCGTACCAAGCATATAGAGGTAAAACATCATTTTATTCGGGATCATGTACAAAAGGGGAATGTTCAAATCAATTTCGTTAATACAAACTCTCAATTAGCAAATATTTTTACTAAGTCCTTAAACATTGATCAGTTTTCTAATTTAAGGAAAAGTCTTGGAATTATAAACATGGCATCCTTATAGCAATTTTTTCTCCCGCCTTTTTGTCTTGGGCGGGACATTGTTCTTTTCAAAACCATTATGAACCGGCAGCCTTTCACAAACGCTCTCTACTCTCATTCTATTCTCGGTAACTAGCGAAATTCTCAGAAGATGTGCTATGCAACTGCAAAAGGTAAGTTCCTTTATTTTGGCAATCAAATCACCGCCTATTCATCTATCACCTTTTCTGCAAAAACCTATCCCCTCACACACCTTTTAATGGCAAATCTCTCTCCTAAAACTTCTCTTCCTCAATCCCCACCTTCTCCTCCAAACTCTCACTCTATTCCTATCCCTCTGGCTCGCCGTCATCCAACCATGGCAACCTCCTCCACTATGGCAAACCTTACTGAAAATCCAAATCTTGAAAACACTCTCATCACCTCCACCTCCGAAATAAACACTACTGCTATCTCTCTCATTGATCCCACTCTCTTGTTCTTCAACTCCAACGCTGAAGAAATCTTTTGTCAAAAGATCACACCAAAGAAACTCAACCGAGGACGGTGCATAAAGTTCTTTCAGATTCCTCCTTCTCCGGCTCACGACTGGATTTCCATCATGGCCTGGGATAAGATGATGGGAAAATTGACGTTCCAACTTACCCTCTTGTGGTAAAACTTTTTTTGCACCAATATCTGGTACCGTTTATCTGAGGATGAACAAGATGTCACTATCAAATCTACGTTCTTAGTAAGGAAATCATTCTCACTCCTGAAAAGGTAAATTTCATGTTAGATCGGAAATATAATGGCGTTCAGTTCTTTGATATGAATAACTGGTGCACTGAACCCTACTTTGACTTGGATGATGCTTATTCTCTTTTTTGGCACGAAAAAATCTCTAAACTTTCTGGTGGTGATGCTTTGAACAAACTGTTTATTGCTCATATTCTCCTCCATAAATTGATTACTATGTCTCTCCTATCTGGGTCTACCCTTAGTGGTGGTCACACCACTGACATGAATAGGTTAGTTGTTTTCTTGCTCTACATGGCCATCAAAGATAAAAAGATTGAAGTGGGATATCTCATTCTTCTGTACATGATAATGTCTTATGAGCATTCCTCAAAAAACCGCCCGTATGCCATGTTGCTCACTCGATTCTTCCACTATGAAGGAATTTACCTTCTGGACCTCTGGCAAGAAGATCCCTCAAAGTACAAGATGGTTGATATGTAGTGCCTTCGCAAGATCTGCCTCGACATCTCTGACACCGGCGAATGGTTCAAAATTGGTGATAAAAGTCACAACGTAATTTTACGTCGCCCATGTACCCGTAAGGCTGCCACTCTCACTATTGGTCGATCTGAGCCTGCTGATTTGGATGATCCTGGTTCTCGCTCCTCTCCTGGTTCTGGCTCCCCAAGTTCCGGTTCTGACGTCTCTCACTTCATCATATTTGTTCGCTCCAAACTCAAGGGTGCCCTTGCCTCTCTCAGGAAACTGCAGAAGAAAGTGGGAAAGCTACCCTCCTAGGCCTTTTTGATGATGAAGGGGGAGATATGTGTGGAAGTATCTTGTGTGGAAGTCCCTATTATGTTTTTTTCAAACACCTATTATTTCCATATTTTTGGACAATTAACTAATTTTATATGCTATGGATGATCTAATTGATGTGCTTAATCTATTGCTTGTTCTCATTGGTAGTTTTTACTTGTTCCCTTTGGTAGCCTTTGGAAGTTCCTACCGGTGTGGTAGGGCCAATTTTTTTCCGTTCTCACATGCAGGGGGGAACACCTTCTCAGGAGGAGCTCTCGGTACTATCCTTCCTATCTCTTTCCGATAAAATCTCGATTCCTTGTCATCATCAAAAAGGGGGAGATTGTAAACCTTTTTGGAACTCATCAATCTAATTTTGACAATGACAAGGAAATCTCCATTCTACTTATTTGATCCTATCTTTCCATTTTTCGCAGGACTTTCCAAGGCAAGCATAATCTGATCAAATCAAGATCAATCAGTTAAAGGGAAGTCAACATTTTATTATCCTGCCTTTCCATATTTTAGTTATTTACCTTATTCAATTATTTGGAAAGAATCCGATACATCGGATATTTGTTCCCCTACCTTATTTGTTTTTAGAAAGAATCCACTGTGACAAATATGGAAGGAGCCGTTTCATTCATTAAGTTTCCTTCTCCTATAAATATTTATTGTCTTGCTCTAAAAAAGAAGACGAATTCTAAAGTATTCTTAAGCTTACACTCATTACGAGTAATTGTTCTTATTAGGTATAATCTTCAGTTCTAGTGAGGAAGAAGGAGTACCAGTCACTGATTCAGAGTTCCATCTATCAAACACAAGTGATTAGCGAGGAGTTTTTGGAGTCATGTCTCTTCTAATCCGTTAGAGTAGTTGTGTGACAATTCCATGTGATTCCACATCTAGTCTCTGGGATCTTTTGAGCGTTACTCAATTCGCATATCGAGTGTGTTTGTTATTTTCATTTAAGATAACATTATCTGTTTTTAGTCTCATTTTGGAACTTGTTTTTGGAACTTATATGTTCCACCGTTTATCTTTCAATAAAAAGTATTATATATTCAGTTTTAATTCTGGTACTTATTAAGTTTCGCTGTAAGAGTTTTTAAATACCTAATTCACCTCCCTCTTAGGCAATTCGTGAGTTACATACTAAATAAGTTTTGCCTTAAGAGAAGCTGAGACGAGGTATACCAAGATAGAAAAGATGGCATTTTCCCTCCTGACTGTGCCAAGAAAGTTGAGACCCTACTTTGTTTCTCATAGCATAGAAGTTTGCACTAATCACCCACTGAAGCAAATATTGGGGCAATCGGAAGCTTCGGGAAGGCTAATCAAGTAGGCCATAGAGTTAAGCGAATTTGATCTCTCTTAAGACCCGCCATAAATGCGCAAGCTTTAGCTGTCTTTATATCTAAAGTGCCTACTAGCGAGCATTAGTAGAAAATATGGGAGTTTTATGTGGATGGCTCAGCGAAAGCTACCGGAATTGGTGTCGAGATAGTGTTGACCACCCCAGAGGGAAATGAGCTTGAGTACGACGTGAAATTCAAGTTCAAGTTTTCAAATAACGAAGCGGAGTACGAGTTCCTCATCCTAAGGGTAAATATGGCACCACTACTACAGAAATGACCTATTACAGCGCACCTATTACAGCGGTTTTAAAAAAACCGCTGAACGGAGGGGCCTATTACAGCGGTCGTGGGTGAACTGCTGTAAAAGGGTTGACCGGTACGCTATTACAGCGGTTCTTCAAAGAACCGCTGTTATAGGTCCATTACTTAAAAAAATAAAAAATTAATGGATCTATTATAGCGGTTCTTTGAAGAACCGCTGTAATAGGTCCATTAATGAAAAAAATAAATCAAAGACCTATTATAGCGGTTCTTTGAAGAACCGCTATAATAGGCAAAGACGTATTACAGCGGTTCTTCAAAGAACCGCTGTAATAGGCCAAAACGAAAAAATTTGAAACACTTTTATCTTCCCGCTTCTCTCTCTCACTCTTAAAATTTAAAACCCATTTCAGATTTTCTCTCTCTCGACTCTCGGTCTCTCTCTCTCTCGATCCCCCCCAAAAGCTCGGCACCACCGCCGCTGCCGCCACCACCACCACCACCACTTACCGGCGCCACCGCCACCGCCGCCGCCGCGGCCACCACCACCACCTACCAGCGCCGCCGCCACCACCACCATGATCGTAAGCTTCTTCTTTTTCTCTCTCTTTCCCTCTATATATATATATGTATATTTGTATATGTGTATGTGTGGGTGTATGTATATTTGTGTATGTGTGGGTGTATTTATTTTGTGTATATGTGTATATTTGTGTATGTGTGGGTGTATGTATATTTGTGTATATGTGGATGGGTGTGTGTATATTTGTGTATATGTTGATGGGTGTCTGTATATTTGTGTATATGTGGATGGGTGTATGTATATTTGTGTATATGTGGATGGGTGTATGTATATTTGGGTATTTACGAAAATATTTCTCGGTTGAAATGTTGCAGTATCGGAATGACACGAAATTCGAACGGTCATAGAGAAACGGTATTCTAAACAAAACGCATGACAAAGTCATGCGATCTCGGGATTTTAGCCATCTCAGATCGTTTAAGGCCTCAAATTTGCGTTCTTTTACGAAAATAGGGTATTTTTGTAATAAAACGCAAATTTGAGGCCTTAAACGATCTCAGATGGCTAAAATCCCGAGAGTGCAAGGCGGAGCGTTTTGTTCAGAATGCCGTTTCGCTATAACCGTGCGAATTTCGTGTCATTCCGACACGGTAACATTTCAACCGTGAAAATAAAATTAAAAAAAAAATACTACGTATTACAGCGGTTTTGGAAAAAATCGCTGTAATAGGTCCCGGAAAAAAAAAATTAATTTTTTTTTTTTAACAGCAGTTATAAAAATGACCGCTGTAATAGGTGTCTATTACAGCGGTTTTTAACCGCTGTAATTGGCCTTAACCAATTGCAGCGGTACCTATTACAGCGGTTAAAACCGCTGTAATTGGCCAAAAAAACCGCTGTAATAGGCCATTTCTGTAGTAGTGCATTAAGAGTAAGAGCTAAGCACCTGGTAGTCCACTCTGACTCCCAGCTGGTATCCTGTCAAGTGAAGGGCCAATACGAAGCAAAAGAGCCGCAAATGGCAAAGTACATAAGAAGGATAGGATATTTCAGAGAACAATTTTGAAGCTTCAAGATCCGGCAGATACCTGGGTCGGAGAATGGGAAAGCTGATTATCTGGCAAAAGCCAGCACCTTCACAAATTGCAACACTAGGAGAATAACGATACAATTAATGTTAGGTGCTGCTATTGAAGAAGAGATAAAGTCCATCGAAGAAGAAAGTGACTGGAGAGCTATGATCATAAGCTGCCTCCGAGATGGAAAGCTACCTAATGACAAGCCATAATCTCCCTGAGGTTGCAGTGCCTAGCTCTGAGGTTTGTTATTCTAGATGAAGTGTTGTACAAGAGATCGTTTGAACAGCCCCACCTAAGGTGTCTTTCAAGTGAGGAAGGTCTGCAAGTCATAAAGGAGATACACGAAGGCCTGTGTGGTAACCACGCCAGGGGGACTACTGTCATAGGCAATGCAATTGGAGCGGGCTACTTTTTGATAGAGTTAGGTGCCCGGCAAGCCAATTGTTTTGGGCTCCGCCATATTAAAGGTAAACACTATGACAGTCTTGTTTTATATATAATGAACTTTTATTTATGGTATGCTTCTTTATTGTTATAACTAGTGTTAGTATAGATAAAGATTCCATAGATTACATATGGCTAGGGGAGCAGTCGAGATAGATATGGAACGCTCTCAAAGATCGTAATCCTAAATATTGTTCTAACTCATAGAAGCTGTGAGATGTAGGATATCACTAGCCTCGTCAAGAATTGTTTATGCATGTAACCTTTCCAAGAGGTTGATGCATTCCATTGTCGATCGCTTGTATGGCAATAAATGTACGAAGATTCATACTGGATTATGAACAACCCCGCCAAAGGACTCCTATTTGGTACTGTCGAACATAGAGTCCTTGGGTTTCGTAATGTGAGATTAATCCTTAGACCTAAGATGTCATTTGGAAAAGGTGCTACCCACTCGGCTTTGATATGCACATGCACTCCAGGAAAGTCATACGGCGTGTACATTAGGTATAGTCTGGTAGTGAAGCGGAACAAATGGCAGTCGGAGAGGGATTCATCCAGGGTCACGAGTACCCGATATTTCCTATGCTGTTGCGAGAATCTAAATGATCGTTAAATCCCTTTGATCAAAGCGATTGTCTTTTGAGAGGGATTGGTGATCCCGGATTAGAAGACTGGATCATTAGATGTCACAACACAGTCATAGTTTCTAAGGTTATTAGGGCTCAGCCGTCGCCATATCCTAGACCATAGACGGGAAAATGATGAAGGGATTCTACTCATACAACAATCGTAACTCAAATAGGTTTTTGATTTTCATCGTTGACATCTAGGAGGTCGTGGCGACGTCGCTAGACATCGAATCATAGGTGCCTTGGATTAATTTGGTGAAATTAATTCAAGGTCTAGTTAATTATTTAGAATAATTAATCTAGCCTACGGGGACTTATTGCTAGCTTGACAACGATCTTGAGGGGTCACACACATAACTTAGTGTAGTACCTATTGGCTAATTAATTCTTTGTTAATTATTGATGGGATTAATTAATTGGATTTAATTAATCAAGGAAAAGGAATTAATTTAACTAGTTAATTAATGGTCCTATAATTTAATTTTAGAATATTCAATTGCGAAGGACTAATTAATTAATGAGAAGAAAGAAAATAAAATAATATATATAAATACACATGTGCACGTGTGGGCATGTGTATTGGTGTTTGTGGATTTAGTGGAAAGATTTATCTTGCTTAGCAAGTTTGTAAAATACATATATTAATTAATATTCTATAAGTATATTTGGTAGAATCCGTAATTAATTAAAGTATCCAATTAATTGATAAGAAAGAATTCTATTTGATATATGTTAGGATATTATTAGATACGGTAATATCTAGTTAGTTGGAAAGAGTCCAACTAAACAAGGAGAGAGAATAAATGAAAAAGGAAATATGTATATATATATATATATATATAAGTACACGCCTCCCCCCTATTTTTTAGGGAGAGGTAGGCGTGTATGTACCTAGGGTTTTAACCCTAGGTGGACTCTATATATATGTGTATTCCACCTCTTTTATATCTAATAAAAAAGTTTTGGTTTTGAATAGAAAAGGAGAAAAGTAAGTTTCTAATAAAAGGATTCTTGAAAAACACTTTTTCTATTATTCTCTCCAATATTTTCTTTTACATTTGGTGGTCCTAAGTGGCGTACGAAAGGGTCTAGAAGGGGGGGCTCCAAAAATTCCGTATCACTTTTAAAGATTAGAACGCTTAGGAAGTTGAGCGCTTGGGTCAGGCGCTTCAGTAAAGATAACTTAGACTTAGTGATTTTAGCAATTTACCAAAGTAGGGTAAAGCTTGAGTCGCTTAATCAGGGTTAGCACAGCGAAAATGATTTTAAAGTTTTAGCATTCATTTTAATTAAATAGTTGCTTAGCAGATTAGCTTGTCTTTTTTAGAATAAATAATATAATATAAAACAAGACAATAATGAAAGTAAATGACACAAGAAATTGTAAGGTTCATTGGGTGATGCAATCACAGCTACGTCCTTCTTCTCCTTTTTCACTTGGAGGAAATTTACTAAGTTGATTATCAAAGAATCACACAGAATCTTCTACAAGATAATAAATGGGTGAAAATGATCTCGGGCTCCTTGATCACACAGCTTTCAGCACCAATGAAGATCTTCTTCTACAAGCTTCTCTCACTCAGATGAAAGGTTGAGGGTTTTGTCACACAGGTTTTGGTTGTTTTTGGAAAGATCAAACAACTTGGAATATCTCAGTAAGAGTTTAGGTTACTTCTTTAGCAGAGGTTTGAGAAATTTGTGACTGTAGAGAATGTATGTACAAAGTTTTAAAGATATTTGGCTATGGAGTTTCTAAGCTTTTTCTTTGAAAGAGAATTTCAGCAAAGTTTTCTTGTGCATGTACGTATGTATCTCTTTAGGGTTTACTGGAGGTAAGGTATTTATAGGCAATTCCTGGGATCTATCTGTTGGACACATGTAGGAGCGTGCCTTCACGCGGCGCGTGATTCTTTTCTCTGACATTCCTGAAATCCTGCTGGTTCCGATTGGACGGGAGCAGCTATAAACTCTGAAATCCTGACAGTCTAGTAAAAAAGGTGGCTTGTCCATAAGTCATAATAGCTTATCACATTTAATGCTCTTATCAGGCATTTAATGCATTTGAATTTATTTCCCGTTGGAAATAAATGTCCGTTGAATGATTGCATTTAAGTCCTTCATGGCTTGAGGATTTATTTCAGGTGAATCTGATATTGATCGCTAGAGTGCTTTGAGCGCTTGATCCATAAATCCTGAAATAGTCCTTTAGCGTTTGACAGACGCTAAAAACAAATCTTTATCTTTATTTGACTTCAGACACTGATCTTCAACTTCTTCTCTAATAGACTCTCCTAGAATTCTATTAGTGATTCGGTATCTAATACTTAGTCTAAAATCTATAAAGATGAAAATTACAAGCCTAATCAAAATTACAAACTTTCGAACGCTTATACATTGATTTATGAAAACAGAAACTTACATTATATTTGGGGTCTAACATAAAATCCTATCTTGTTATCATCAAAAACATCTAACATGAAATTCCTAACAATTCCCCCTTTTTGATGATGTCAAGACCTTTAACTCTTATAACTCTTTTATAGTTTAAGAGTTTTTAATGAAAAGCCCAAATAAATATAAGTTAGCGTTAGAAAGTTAGATAGTTGGTTAGTTATTAGATTAGCATCAAACAAAGTAAAAGATGATTGTCCTATTAGATTAGTCATTCATTCATATAATTTCAAACAAAGTACACAGATGATTGTGCTGAGAGTAAAGAATTTAAAACAACAAGAACATATAAAGATAAGAAAAAGAAATGAGGCATCATCTTCTTTGTTGCTTAGACATTTCTTCTCCTTGATAGATTTCATTTTCTAAGTCCAGCAAGAGTCGATCAATGTCTATCATGGTAGTGTACTGGACTTCATCAAAATCATGTCTTCTATGTTTAGCGCTTTCTTTTAACTCTAAAAATCTTTCCACCCAATCCCTCGGAGGGATTCCAAGTTCTCGGATCAAGTCATGGTAAATGTCTTGTCTTCGATCATTGGTGAATTTCCAGTTTAAAGGCCTTCTAAGCGGTCCGACCTATGGATGAAAACCCATACTTTCTAAGAATTCGATGTCTAAGTCTGGTAGCCTGTGCCCGCCTTGATAATATCTTGGCTTGCGCTTCTTAGTTAGCATTTTCTTTATACCTATTATTTCATCGAACATAGAACGCCAGTGCTTGTTATCAGTTTTGGAGATTGATTCTTTCAAGGCTTTGGACGATTGATGCTTTTCTTTCTCATTTTCCCTCTTCTTGGCATCATCAAGAGAGGTTTTCAATTCAGCGATTTCTTTGCGCAATAGCCAAACGTCTTTAACAAGTAGAGCGACTTGTTGAGTAATACTCTGAGCAACGGCATTTGAAGAATTGTGGCTCTTAGTATCAACTAAAGCGTTCTGGGCTAAATGACTATTGAATTCTGAGGAGAGTCCAGCGATCAGAGGTGATATGCTATCCATCATGGCAATAGTACTTTTGATAGCAGTGTTTGAAATATCACAGCTTCGAGTGTCAGACATTATTCGGATTTGCCTATCAGCTGTGTCAAAAATCTTTGAGCAAGAACCCTCAATGTTGCTGAGCGAGTTCCGTACTGCTTGTCTAAAATCTCGAGCGTCTGGATCACTGTCCGAGTCCGAGTCCGAAGAAGAACGCTCAGGGGACCAAATGAGTCCGTATGAGCTAGATACAGCAGCCTTGCCTTTGGTTTTATCGCGAATAAAAGGCTCTTCAAGCTCTGCGGCTATTTCGGCATGAACTTCTTCTATCGCTAAGTCAAGCGTCTGAGTTGCTGTATCAATTTGAATAACTTGTTCAACAAGGGGAACCTCGATTGCTGGAGCGCTGGGGGCAACATCTTGCATATCAGCATCTATGATTTGAGTGACTTCCACAGCAGGAGTTTGTTCCTCTTCCGTTGCAACAACTTTTATCTAAGGAGCTGGATTTTCAACAGCGATAACCGAGAGTGGGCCAATTGCTCCCATGATATGCCTTGGATTAATTAGGTTGGTCTGTGGGATAAAGAATATAGCGTCTTCACGCTCTTCATTGGTTAGTGCAAGTTACACTCCTTCCAGCAAATCAACTCCTGAAGTGTAAGAGTTGTAGTAGTTCAAAATAAATGGCATCAGTGCTCTGGCAGCTTTCTGGTCCACTAGCCGAATAAGCGATATCATCTTGGCCACTTGAATGTTCTGTTCACAAAAGAGGACAGGGTGAAGATTATAGCCCCTGAAAGGATTAAGGCTAAAATATTCAGTGAATGTAATGTCCAGCGATTGTGCATTTTTTACAATCACTCTCCTGTCTCTGTGAAAATCTGCAAAATCATCAGTCAAAATTACTTGATGGCTAGGTCCTTGAAGCGCTCGTCGCTTGCTCGAGAAAGCGTATTCATTTAAATCAAACTGGAATCGCTAAGCAAAATTCAACTCATAACCCCCTTGACTGATTTGTCTGAGTTGTTCTCGGATGTAGCCTTCAATGCCTCTTCAAAAATAAGGTAACTGACTGATTGGACCGACAAGATATTCACGCCTGTGCAGCAAAAACAAAGCATATCCTCTACGTCTGTACTGTATTCCAAAATTGAATAAAAATAGATATCTGAGCATCTCATCAATTGTATGACAATGCAATACAAATTCCTCTGCCCATATTCTTGTGTCTATTTTCGATCAATTGCTGAGAGTTGCATTCAATTCTGAATCAGTCTGAGCGTTTAGCAGTTTCTTAAAATGCAATTTTTCTTGCAAATAGTTATCTGCCCAGACTCTGGCTAGGTACTCTCTGGCTTCATCTTCAACCCACTGATTAATAGGGTTAGGGTGTTCTTGAGTTGCTACACCCTTTCCCTTCCAAATGCGTAAGGGTTTAGCTAAGGACAGATTTGTTTCTGAATGAACAACCTTTGGAAATGCTAAATAACCTATTTTGTTCAGCAGATCTTCATTTGGATTCTTTCCCCAGTTGCCAATATGAGGATTCCTTATCTGGATATGAGTTCGGCGGAAAGGATAACTTCGTTCCAGGCTTTTGCCGACTTCTTCAAAGCGTTTGCTTTCGAACTCTGCAAAATCTTTTTGGGGAATTTCCAGATATTCCAAACGAGCGATAATATCTTTCATTGAATTAATGTCACCATTGGCAAGTGACTCAAAAATTGCTGTCTTTTGAGCATCAAAGAAATCAGGATTGTGGGACGTAGATTGGAAGTTGAGCTCCATATCAATCAGTTGTCTAAGCGTCGTTTCTCTCTAGGCAAAATAATATTCCTAATCTTTATTATAGCCTCTTGGAAAGAAATCAACCGGTAGAGGAAGAGGACCAGTTGGAGTGGGGACAAAAGGAACAGCTACTTCTATCGACTGCTTAGCATCCTTAGTCGCTTCCTGAGCTGGTGATATTTCAACGTCTGGAATGACCGAACTAACTTCTCTAGAAATTTCCACCACTGTTGATAAAACAATATCCAACTCTATATCTTCCTTGGGAGAGTGAGGTGCATCAGCAGCTTGTGCACTTCGAGCTGATACATGTAAGCGTTTGAGAAAAGCAAGCAGAATTTCTACTAAGTAGAAATTACAAAGAAAAGACTACAACGCTTACCCTAAGGACTATCATCGACTGATGCAGTCTCTTGATCTATTTCTACGTTTGGTACAGTTTTCTCAGGCTCCGGGACAACTTTTTCTAGATCTAAATCGAGAAAAAAAGTGATTGGATCAGCACGGATGGGAATACGAAAATCCTCAAGAGTGTTAAGAACAGTCTGAATATTTGCTTTACACTCCGCTGAAAAGATATTATCCTAGCGTTAGAGACTTAGAAACTAACGAGGAAAGGATAAATTACATTGTTTTTCACAAGTACTTACCCCGAACACAAGAAAGCCTCTCAGATGGAGTATAGGCTTTAGGTTTTGAGCTGATTTCAGGAACAGCGTCAGATGGAGGTGGAACACTCGCTGGTTCTACAAGCGCTAGCTCTGCTGGAGTGCTTATTGATGTAGCTGGAGTGGATGACGGAGTACGCCTTCGGGCTAGCGGTACTTCTTCTACCTCTTCTTCCTCTTCTGGAGAGATGATGAAGACAGGTGGGGAAGAGAGTCATTTGGGAAAAGGAGAAGGAGACTTTTGTTTCTTCTTGGGCTCCGGCTTCTGCATCTACTTCTTTGCTGGCTTTGATGGCTCAGCGAGTTTCAAGGTGATTTTTATTTTAGGTCGCTTGACCAACATAACTTCTTCTGAGGAAGATGATGAAGACGATGTCGCTTGCTCTTCATCATCGCTGCGAACAACTCCTTCAGCAAGAAGTCGCTCACGCTCTTCTTTGGGAACCTCTGCACCACCACGTCTCCTTGGCTTGAGCAGCTCGCTGATCATCTTCTTTCCATAGAACTTTAGCACTGGGACCTTCTTTCCAGCGGTGTTGACGAAACCGCTAGCACTAAGAATACGACTCAAAAAAATCCCGTAAGGCTTGGGATTTACCAACTTGACCATCGCTGCCTTAAAGCGATTAAAAACGTAGAGCAACCAATTTATCTTCAATTTGGTCAGAATGGCCACCGTTATCTTGTACTGAATATTTGAAACTTTATCGAAGCTTCCCTTTCTGCATTCGATCACCTTTGCGCATATGTCGGCAAGAATGACATATTCGCCCTTTATGTCATTTTTCTTGAAGTTGGGTTCGTAGGCAGCCTCAACTTCGTCCTTCTTAATCAACGCCCAGACCTTGGTAGCATCACCAAGAATGACATTTTTGACTTCGCCACCATCGTTTGGCAAAACAAGTAAAGATGAAATAAGAGAAGGAGTGAGGACAAAGTGTTAGTTTGTGCCCTCGATGCCAATGAGGACTTAGAGAATAGGGCACCAGTTTATATTCTACAACCTATAAATAATATATAGGCATTAATGAGTTGTTCATATAATACTTAATGGCATCTATAAGTCTTCAATGAACAACTAGTCCATGTGTGTCAAGGCAAACCTTCGCACTCCTTATAGTAGTTAAGAAGATGGGCACTGGAAGGGTTTGATACTTGATCACTTAAATGGTTCGAAAGTCGGAGAATCTCAATTGGGCATTGAGATTCGTGAGGACTTGTATGACACATGCTCTAATTAGGAGTGCCACTCTAAACACTATGGGATAGTGGGAGTTTGTGTCATGGATACATTGATTGGATTGGATTAGTGTATTCGAACACGGCTCGTAGTAATCCGATCACATGGGTTTTTACTCAGTGACTGTCAATGATCGGATTACTGATTATGATAGTATGCGTGAGCCTTTGACCTGAGTAATTGAGTTGAAGATGTGCTTGTAACATTAAGTTTGTCATTAGAGTAGTTAGATCCAATTCACCCATTGGTGGGGTCGACCTCTGACACGCTAAAAGCTAACGTGCTATGATAGCAAGTGCACTAGTCGTGTGTAGTAATAAGTGGACTAAAAGTCCGGGTTGTCGAACCACGGAGACTTGGTATTTTAATTTATGATTAATGAAAATGGACAAAAGTAAATTGCAATAAAACGAGTAAGCAAGTGAAGAACCAAAGAGAAACGAACTATAGATTAAATCTTCACGTATGATAAAATGACTATGGCACATGCTACAACCGAATCTACTCGTCAATATAGATGAGCTACTCTTTGAATTATTAGACTCCTATTGCTTTGGTGGAAATTCCTTAGATAATTATTACCCGATGTCTCGGCACATAATAATCCTATGATTAATTGATGGTTCTCTAAATATGTCTATCCGAGAATCTAATCAATAGCCACGCATTAATGTTCTAGAGTTTCCCCAGATAAATCCGGCTAACCGCACCCGGAAATCTTTACCTATGTCTAGGGCAATTCCTCATTAGTTTCGGATGATGAGTTGATTCCATTGAACCCTAATCTATCTTCTCTCGAACGACTAGACTAGGCAAGATAGCAAGCATATGGTGATCAAGCACATGATTGTGATAAAAGCTCAAAATCAACACACAAAGCATTATGAGAATTAATACGAAAATTCACTTCACATATATTGATTCATAAATTGGCCTTCACATGGCCTAAGTTCTACAAGTTTAGCTCATAACCATCAACATAGAAGAATTCAACATGTTCATATACATAAGTGTAAACACAAAAATTCAATAAACAATGAACAAACTCCCTCAAAGGTTGAATGGTGATGGATCCTCAAGTGGAGCTTCAATCCTTAGCTCTTCTCCTCCTCTTGCCTTCTAAGAATGATGAAGAATGATGATCAATGAAGCAGATTTTTCGCCCCCCCTTGTCAAGTGTGTGTTGTGAGGGGTTTCCCCCCCAATGGGGTGTGTCTCTCTTGGCCTTCTTTACCCCTTTTTAAACTCCCAACCCTATCAAGCATGCAATAAACAATTCCTCTTCCCATCAAGCATGTTCTCAACACATGGGCTGACATCTTGTCTTTAAATATTCCATTCCACCATAAAATATTGAACTTTTGGCTGAAAGGAATCAAATCTCGGATGTGGCCACGCCTAGGCGCGGGAATTATGGCGCTCGGGCGCCGTCAGCAGAATGTTGGGAGTATTTGCCTCTGTCTGGCGCAGTAATTGTATTTCCTTCATAACTCTCTCCACAAAACTCCGATTTGGATGATTCAAGTCCTCATTTGAAGATAACACATAGTTCTACAACTTTGTAGAAGAAACTTCATCCAATTCGGTCTCTAAACATAAGAAAATAGCGCTCAACCGTGGAAACAAATGCAGATACGGCGCCCAGGCGTGGACAGAACGGCGCCTAGGCGCGGAAAGCAGAATGTTGATGCTATTTGCATCTTGTCCGGCGCCTGGGCGTGGTTGGAGGGGCGCTTGGGCGTGGACGACAGAAGCAAATTGGCCTGAACTTGTTTAATTACGTCGTTTTTCGCCTCGTTTCTTCGTATGTTCTCATTTATCACCTGTAATCACTTAACACCACGATTAAACGCAAATGTGGCATGATTTAGTCAATAAATGAATCCATAGCATAAGTCCCATGGGCTTCAAAACACGTAAAAATGCCTCTTATCAACATCCCCACACTTATCAATTGCTCGTCCTCGAGCAATAAGAGTTCTAAGATAAGGAAACATCATCAATCAAAGAGAGAAACAAAAAGAAAACTACCTAACTCACTTTCGTAGAGTAAACGGTTGCATTTAGCGAATGCAACAAGCCTTTGAACCCTTGAGTTACCTCAAAGGACGAGTTATAGTCTCGTGAGGGTTTGCATACGATATACCCACAAAATCGAAGGATGTTTAGCTCAAACCAACCACTACAACTCGATATAAGAACTATGATGCAATGGCATGAATCAAGTGACAATAAAGCTCAATAATATGTACACAAATGAAAACAATGCTCATTCAACATCTAGAATCGAAACAATTTCCAAAGGGTGTAGTGGGATAATATCTAAGGTATTATGATCCAAAGGCATCCCTACCATGGTCGGAAACATTCCCATATCTACCAACTTTCGATAGATCATAGAGTTTATCAAATCATAGGCAACTTTAAGGTTAAATTGTGCTCATTTCCAAATTCACTTTACTTTAACATTAACACGCTTGTAAATGAGTTTCGTTCATGACAATATATGACCTCGTGCAATGTTCTAGCCCCTTAGGTCTTCTTTGCCACCCATGTAACGGGCTTTGGGTCAACAACTCCCAAACT
Organism: Buddleja alternifolia; assembly: GCA_019426215.1. Taxonomy (NCBI): domain Eukaryota; kingdom Viridiplantae; phylum Streptophyta; class Magnoliopsida; order Lamiales; family Scrophulariaceae; genus Buddleja; species Buddleja alternifolia. The sequence continues at coordinate 36,629,316 of CM033390.1, read as the reverse complement.
AGAGGGTTTTAGGGTGCTAAGTGTTAAGACACTCCTACGAACTTAATCACCCGAGTGGCAAAGGCCACGAAATAGAACGAGGTCTTTTATTCAACTAATTCCCGATTGGCTTGAGCAAAGCTCAAATTAGCACAACAAGTATAGTATATAGGCAATGTGCTTTGGTGACCTCCAATACTCGTTGGCCTGACCGAATTTTCAAGGTCATACCAATCTCATCTCAATCATTTATTCATTGAACACAATTATGAACACATAAGCAACTAATCATCTCAAAACAATATGAGAAAAAATCTAAGTTAATATATCCGGGGGTGCTCCTCACATGTCTCGAGATGGAAAGCCCTTTTCAATCCCTCTACCATTGACTTGTGTGCACGTGTATCATCTAAGGAAGATTGATTCTCAACTAAGGTTGAAATGAGCATAACCAAGATGTGTACTTTTACATTTTAGACCATTCATAGAAATATACAAGATATCATGCCATTGTCTCGAGTTCTCAAGTCTAATTGCACCAATTGGCAAGCTAACATTCTAGAACAAAATTTTATGCTTGATTTTTCTCAAAAATTAGTACAAAACACATGCAATAGCAACGATTCCCCCAAACTTGAGCTAAAAACAAGATCACATGACACATAAAACCAATAAACACTACTCATATACCCCCCCACACTTAAACTCAACATTGGCCTCAATGTTGACTCAATCATACATACTCAAAAGGGTATACAAGAGTACTTACACCAAGGAGCAAACCTTATTCACATGAAATCCATTCCAAGCTCAAATCCGCAACGGCAGATTTTCCAAGGCAAAACGCAGCGACTACATGTAATGAACTCACAATACAAAACCATCAAGACTCAAAGAGAAGCATGCCAAAAGTGCATGCTTGAACAAAAGGTAAAGAAACAAAGCAAATCATAACAAAAACGAAAAGAAAAAGAAAAGAAAACGAAAATCAAAAACTAAAATGAACAAGTCCCCGGCAACGGCGCCAAAAACTTGACACGCTAAAAGCTAACGTGCTATGATAGCAAATGCACTAGTCGTGTGTAGTAATAAGTGGACTAAAAGTCCGGGTTGTCGAACCACGGAGACTTGGTATTTTAATTTATGATTAATGAAAATGGACAAAAGTAAATTGCAATAAAACGAGTAAGCAAGTGAAGAACCAAAGAGAAACGAACTATAGATTAAATCTTCACATATGATAAAATGACTATGGCACATGCTACAACCGAATCTACTCGTCAATATAGATGAGCTACTCTTCGAATTATTAGACTCCTATTGCTTTGGTGGAAATTCCTTAGATAATTATTACCCGATGTCTCGGCAAATAATAATCCTATGATTAATTGATGGTTCTCTAAATATGTCTATCCGAGAATCTAATCAATAGCCACGCATTAATGTTCTAGAGTTTCCCCGGATAAATCCGGCTAACCGCACCCGGAAATCTTTACCTATGTCTAGGGCAATTCCTCATTAGTTTCGGATGATGAGTTGATTCCATTGAACCCTAATCTATATTCTCTCGAACGACTAGACTAGGCAAGATAGCAAGCATATGGTGATCAAGCACATGATTGTGATAAAAGCTCAAAATCAACACACAAAGCATTATGAGAATTAATACGAAAATTCACTTCACATATATTGATTCATAAATTGGCCATCACATGGCCTAAGTTCTACAAGTTTAGCTCATAACCATCAACATAGAAGAATTCAACATGTTCATATACATAAGTGTAAACACAAAAATGCAATAAACAATGAACAAACTCCCTCAAAGGTTGAATGGTGATGGATCCTCAAGTGGAGCTTCAATCCTTAGCTCTTCTCCTCCTCTTGCCTTCTAAGAATGATGAAGAATGATGATCAATGAAGCAGATTTTTCGCCCCCCCTTGTCAAGTGTGTGTTGTGAGGGGTTTCCCCCCCAATGGGGTGTGTCTCTCTTGGCCTTCTTTACCCCTTTTTAAACTCCCAACCCTATCAAGCATGCAATAAACAATTCCTCTTCCCATCAAGCATGTTCTCAACACATGGGCTGACATCTTGTCTTTAAATATTCCATTCCACCATAAAATATTGAACTTATGGCTGAAAGGAATCAAATCTCGGATGTGGCCACGCCTAGGCGCGGGAATTATGGCGCTCGGGCGCCGTCAGTAGAATGTTGGGAGTATTTGCCTCTGTCTGGCGCAGTAATTGTATTTCCTTCATAACTCTCTCCACAAAACTCCGATTTGGATGATTCAAGTCCTCATTTGAAGCTAACACATAATTCTACAACTTTGTAGAAGGAAACTTCATCCAATTCGGTCTCTAAACATAAGAAAATAGCGCTCAACCGTGGAAACAAATGCAGATATGGCGCCCAGGCGTGGACAGAACGGCGCCTAGGCGCGGAAAGCAGAATGTTGATGCTATTTGCATCTTGTCCGGCGCCTGGGCGTGGTTGGAGGGGCGCTTAGGCGTGGACGACAGAAGCAAATTGGCCTGAACTTGTTTAATTACGTCGTTTTTCGCCTCGTTTCTTCGTATGTTCTCATTTATCACCTGTAATCACTTAACACCACGATTAAACGCAAATGTGGCATGATTTAGTCAATAAATGAATCCATAGCATAAGTCCCATGGGCTTCAAAACACGTAAAAATGCCTCTTATCAACCTCGAAGTGCGGCTTGATGGGCAAGTAGCAGTCTTAACTGGTTAGCAACATGGAATTCACTGTCTCGAAAGTAAACGAGAGTATCCTATGCAATCATGAGTAAATGAGATTAAAGTCTCTGGCCAGAGCTCATGAACTAACTCGTGTTTGACACGGAGGATAGTTCTGTAATCTCATGTCACTATGATTCTTGGCATTGCATCGAGTTCTGTGAGTTTGACATATTCCATGACTCTCACTTGATCGGGATACGTCAGTGAAGGGCTTATACTCATAGAGTATTCATAATCTAGAGGTTCGTAATGACATAGTCATTTCGTACTTGGTTGGGCTACGATGTGGGGCCACGGTACTGGCTAGGTGTCACCCACATCCTTTGGCTTCCTCCCATTGCCAATCGAGACGAACCTAGAGAGTCGCGCTATAGGAATAGACGGAAATCGTTTGTTGTGTTTGGAGGGCGTTTTGATACTTTGTCCTTTGGAAAGACAAATTAATTAATTGGACTAATTAATTTAATTAGTTGTTTAATTGGATTAAACATAGATAATTAAATTAATTATGTTGACTAGGTCAACTATGGTATTAATTAATTATTTAGTTAATTAATTAATTAGAACATTAATTTAATCTTTGTATATTTAATTGGATTAAATGGTAGAGGATTAAATTAATAGGGCTAAGTTGACTGGGTCAACATAGCCCAATGAAAGTCCAATTGGGCCCCTATGGGGCGTGTGAATAGTGGCTTAATTGGAGGATTTATTTAATCCTCCAACACAAGCCAGAAAAATATCAGTTGTAATTCACAATACTGAAATCCTCCACCAGAAATACAACACAGAGAGAAAATAATTTCTCATCCTCTCTCTCTCTCATCTAGCCGCCCCTTGGAGAAAAGAGATGGAGATTTTCGGAGTCAATTCCGACGCGTGATTATCTAGAGACGGGAGATGTGGACCGTTGAACGAAGATTTGAAGATTTGCGGGGAATTGATTGAATACGCGAAAAGGTAGGTTTTCGCATTCATCTCTTAAATTGAAATCAACGAACATAACAAATTGATCTTGGCTGGTGGGAATCCGGACATGATTTTAATTTCCGCTGTGCATGATACCAGGATTCCCAACAGTGGTATCAGAGCCAAATTTGTTGGCTTCGTTGATTTTTATTTGCGTATTCTTCGTGTTCATTTTGTATGTTCATGTTGATTTCGCAATTGGTAATTTGGAATTATCACACGTGGATCGAAAAATCTGAATTTTTATTATTTTTGGAATTTTAATTGGATTAAAAATCTGGAAAAACAAATCTAAAAAATTGAAGAAATCTTGATTCTTTATGATGTTTCTTTACGAATCTATATTTCTGAAATTTAGAATTTCTAAATTTTTGGGGCTGCTTCGCAAAATCTGGGAATTTGAAGATTTTGGGAATTTCTGAAAAATCGATTTGCGGCTGCGAATCTGAAATTTTTTGTTTTTGGAATTTGGATTGATCGATTGAATTTCTGGAACTAAGATTCTGAATTTCTGGAAAATCAACTTGTCAAAGAATATATTGAACAAAGTTGGTTTTGAATTTTGGAATCTGCTATTTTTGAACAAAAGAATCTGAATGTGAATTTAGCCGGAAGTCCCTGCAAATTCGCTGCTGTTTGTTGGCGTTGGAGTAGCCGGAAACATCGCCGTGAACGGACTCGTTTCAGTAGCCGGATCGGGATATGCAAATTCAATTTTGCAAATCGGCGACTGGGGTGAAGTCGTTCAACGGCGGCGCTCGTTAGTCGCCACCGATTGTTACGAGCAAAAACACAAATTACACAATAACGAGAACACCAGAGAATTGAATCCCAGAACAATCCTGGAGATGCCCTCGGAGTGAAGTCACAAGTGATATTGTGAAAAGGAGAGAGAGAGAGAGAGAATAGAGAGAGAGAGAGACGAGATTCTGCAAATAACCAACCGATATCATTACTCTGCCAAAATTGGGGTTCTTATACAGAGATGCTATAAACTTGCGTAACAAACAAAGCTGAGCTGGACTGAAATTAACTAACCCCAACTAATTACTATTAATGAGTAATTAATCAGAATTAGGGCTACAAATACTAATTAAGGAAAGCATAAAATAAAAGAGGAAAATGTGGATAACTATTGTATTAAAAGTGCGTTGCTGCCTTGATGCCAAAACGACGCCGTCTTGGAGATGTCGCTCTTTCACTTATAGAAGTGTTGAATGCTTTTGTATATATATTAACTTATATTATTACGTTTCTATTTTTGATTGTATCACTCCCTTCCTATTAGAATTGTCCTTGTCCTCAAGGACAAAAGGAAGAAAACTGATGCCGAATTTTGTAGAGATCTTCCCAAGTTGAGTCTTCTTCGGGCGTGTTGAGCCATTTGACGAGTATTTGTGTGATTGGTTTGTTGTGACGGGGAACAATTCTGCGATCTAAAATCTTCTCTGGTGCAAGGACTAAGTGACCGTGTTCAGTGAGGATAACTGGTAGAGATGAGCTGCAAGGTGATGATCTAATCCTGCGTTTGAGCTGTGAAACATGGAAGGTGGGGTGAATACGGGAGTCTGGTGGTAGATCCAACGTGTATGCAACTGGTCCAACCCTGTGTAAAACCTGAAAAGGACCAAAAAATTTAGGTGATAGTTTATTATAGGAGTGTTTTTTGAGTGATATTTGTTTGTACGGTTGGAGTTTGACAAAAACCCAATCTCCAATGCTAAATTCTCTCTCGCTCCTTGACTTATCAACTTGTTTCTTCATTCTGGATTGAGCAGTGACCAAGTGTTCCTTGAGCAATGTTAAGGTGGCCTCCCTATTTTGTAAACTCCTGTCAACTTCCTCAACTTTTGAATCAAAGGGAATGTAAGGGTGGTGCAAAGGGGGCTTCTGTCCATACACAACTTCATAAGGGGTGAATTTGGTAGCTGAGTGGAAAATGGTATTGTACCACCACTTTGCTAGAGTTAACCATTGACTCCATTCCTTAGGCCGATTAGCACACATGCACCTCAAATAGTTTTCAATACATCTGTTGACAACTTCCGTCTGCCCATCTGTTTGTGGATGGTAGGCTGTAGAAGTCTGGAGTTGAACCTTTTGAAGCTTGAAAAAATCCTGCCAAAACTTGCTGACAAAGATGGGATCCCTGTCACTAATGATTGTTCTTGGCAACCCCATGCAACTTAAAAACAGTATCCATGAAGACTTGTGCTATCACCTTAGCTGAATAAGGATGCTTGAGACCAATGAAATGAGCATACTTGCTCAACCTATCAACTACCACCAGAATTGCATCCTTCCCACCAGAAAGAGGTAAGCCATTGATGAAATCCATTGAGATATCTTGCCAAACACCTTCAGGAATGGGTAGAGGTTGTAGCTTACCAGGTAGTGCAACATTTTCTCCCTTACACTGTTGGCAAACATCACAAGTTCTAATAAAAGTATACATTGTAGTTTTCAATCCCTTCCAGAAAAGATTTTGCTTAAGCCTGTGGACTGTGGCTTGTATCCCTAAATGACCACCAAGAGCACTACTGTGGAAGATTTGTAGTAGCTCCTGCTGCACCTCAAGTGAATTTCCCACTACCAATTTTCCTTTTCTAGTTAAAATTCCAGCCTTCCATTCATACCTAGGATGGGAGTTTGAATTTTTTTCTAGCTCTTGGATGATTCTCTTCAATCTATCATCCGATGCCCAACTAGCTTTAATTTTATCTAGAAGCTCAGTAGTTACAAAGGTAATAGCAGTGAGCCCTCCTCCTTGTATCTCCATTAATGAAGGTCTCCTTGATAATGCATCTGCCACAACATTCTCTTGCCCCTTTTTGTAGAAAATGCTGTAGTCATAACCCATCAGCTTGGCAATCCACTTTTGTTGACTTGGTGTTGATATCTTCTGTTCAAGGATGTACTTCAAACTTTGATGATCTGTTTGGATATTGAAATGCCTTCCTATTAAATAATGCCTCCATTTTTGTATAGCTGTGACAATTGCAAACATTTCCTTCTCATAGATAGACAAAAGTAAGTTCCTCCCTTGTAAAGCTTTACTCATATAGGCAATGGGCTTTCCTTTCTGCTGTAATACTGTACCCACCCCTCCATTGGATGCATCTGCCTCAATGGTGAAATCATGAGAGAAGTCGGGTAACACAAGAATGGGAACATTGCACACAGCTTGTTTAAGTTGAGTGAAAGCAATGGTAGCAGTATCACTCCAATTGAATGCATCTTTCTTGAGTAAATCTGTAAGAGCTTTAGCAATGGTACCATTCCACTTGACAAACCTTCTGTAGTACCCAGTGAGACCTAAGAAACCCCTGAGCTCCTTCAAATTCTTTGGAATTGGCCAGTCCATCATAGGCTTCACCTTCTGTTGATCCACAGAGACTCCTTCCCTTGAAATAAAATGCCCCAAATACTGTGGGGCACAAAACTGACATTTACTCAACTTAATGTACAATTGATGTTTCCTCATGATTTCAAAAGTTAATCTCAAGTGATGCAGGTGAGAAATTTCATTGTCACTGTAAATAAGGATGTCATCAAAAAACACCAAGATAAACTTCCTCAAATATTCTTGAAAAACCTGATTCATCAAACTTTGAAAGGTTGAGGGTGCATTAGTGAGCCCAAATGGCATCACTAGGAATTCAAAGTGGCCATGATGAGTTCTGAATGCTGTTTTTGGTACATCATCTTCCTTCATTCTGATCTGGTGATATCCAGACCTCAAATCCAACTTTGTAAATACACTAGCCCCAAACAATTCGTCCAACAACTCCTCTATGACTGGTATAGGGAACTTGTCTTTCACTGTGTTTTGATTTAGCTGCCTGTAATCTATGCATAACCTCCATGACCCATCCTTCTTTTTAACTAATACAACTGGAGAGGAGTAAGGACTGGTGCTATGTTTTATAATTCCAGCATCCAACATGGTTTGTACCATCCTTTCAGTTTCATCTTTTTGTAAGGTGGGATACCTGTAGGGCCTGACACTGATGGGTGAAGTGCCCTCCTTCAGAATGATTTTGTGGTCATGAGCCCTTTGAGGTGGTAAAGTTGCTGGCTCCTCAAAAAGATCACCAAATTCATTAAGTAGTTGCAATACAGGTCCTGGCAACTTTTCAGTGAGTTTTTCCTGCTCTAATGAGTGTATGTGGGCCCCTTCTTCCCAAGGTGAATCTTCATGTGGTTTCTGAAGTTGCTTCTTTTCAAGTGGAGTTAGAACCCCCACTTGTAACATGGATATCTGGGCTAGTTTCTTCAAGAGCTTCTTCATTTTTGCTTGATCAATCACCTTCATGGTAGTTGGTTTCCTGCCTCTAAGGGTAACCTTCTTTCCATTCATCATAAATTCCATGGTGAGTTTATCAAAGTTCCAGATTATATCACCCAATTGGACTAACCATTGCACACCTAGTACCATATCACATCCCCCCAATGGTAATAACATCATATCAGCCATGAACAGCACCCCTTGCATTTTCCAGTTGAAATTCTTGCAAGCAGATGAGCTATAAATTTTGTTTCCATCTGCTACTGATACTGGAAACAGATCAGTTTCGGTAATGGAACAACCTAATCTCCTTGCAGCCTGTACATCCAAGAAATTATGTGCACTACCAGTGTGAACCAAGATGTGAATATTCTGGTTCCCTGAATGTCCAGTCACCCTCATTGTCCTGAAATCTAAGACTCCAGACATAGCATGCACTGACACATGGAAATCAGTGGGACTTGAGTCGTCTACCTCCTACTCTTCACTGTTCAGTTCTACCTCCACCTCCCCTAAATCTCCTTCTTCTTCCTCATCTCCTACTTCCATTAGAAATAACTGTGTCCTCTTACTACAGACATGACCTAAGGTGTATTTCTCATCACAAAAGAAACACAACCCCTTGGCCCTTTTCTCTTCCATTTCTTGAGGTGATAATCTCCTACCATTGTTTCTAGGGCCATTCCTCATGTGATTGTTTCCAGGATTTTGAGGGTAAGGGTTTCTTATGGGGTTATTAGATGTCATTTGGGTATGTGGTGAGAATTGGTTGTGGTTCGAGAAGGATTTGTAATTGGGAGTGGGTAATAAGGGTGGTTGTTTAGAAAATGATGGGTTGTTTTTATGGTGTGGATTGGGGTAGGATTTTTTGTTGGCTAGGTGAATGGCTTGTTCCTGTAATTTAGATAGACTGATGGCTTCCTATAGTGTTTTAGACTTGAACATCCTCACTTGAATAGCTATTTCATTCTTTAAACCAGCTAAATAACAGCTCACAGCATACCCCTCAGATAATTCAACATTGTTCAACAATTCATCAAATCGATCTAGATATTCCTTAATAGTTCCAGTTTGTTTAAGATTCATAAGTTCAGCCATAGGGTCTTCATATAACAAAGCACCGAATCGATCATGTAAAGCACACACATACTCTTCCCACAAAGGAATTTCTCTAGTAAGTCTTGATTTCATATATACCTGATGCCATTGTAGGGCTTTACCTTCAAGATGTACTGCAGCTAACCTCACCTTTGCATCAAATGGAATATCATTCACCTCAAAAAATTGCTCACACCTGAAAATCCACCCCCTAAGATCCTCGCCATTGAATCTGGGAAACTCTACTGCTGAGCATTTAGTGGGTAAATTGTATCATTGACCTTGCATAGCTTGACCCCTGGGTGTGTTAGATTCAGCTCCCGGGTCTTGTGATCTAGTAGCCGCATTAGCTCGAGTTCCAAACCATGTGTGCAGTCAAGTTTGCCATCATAGTTCTGAGCTCCCCCATTTCCTTCCCAGAATTTTCCCGATCGATCCTCATCTGTTCAACAAGGGTATCAACATCCTTACATAAATCATTCAATCTAGTATCCACCATCTTGCACCTGAGCCGCCGAATCCGAGGATCGACGGCTCTGAAACCAAATTGTTACGAGCAAAAACACAAATTACGCAATAACGAGAACACCAGAGGATTGAATCCCAGAACAATCCTGGAGATGCCCTCGGAGTGAAGTCACAAGTGATATTGTGAAAAGGAGAGAGAGAAAGAATAGAGAGAGAGACGAGATTCTGCAAATAACCAACTGATATCATTACTCTGCCAAAATTGGGGTTCTTATACAGAGATGCTATAAACTTGCGTAACAAACAAAGCTGAGCTGGACTGAAATTAACTAACCCTAACTAATTACTATTAATGAGTAATTAATCAGAATTAGGGCTACAAATACTAATTAAGGAAAGCGTAAAATAAAAGAGGAAAACGTGGATAACTATTGTATTAAAAGTGCGCTGCTACCTTGATGTCGTCTTGAAGATGTCGCTCTTTCACTTATAGAAGTGATGAATGCTTTTGTATATATATTTACTTATATTATTACGTTTCTATTTTTGATTGTATCACGGATGGTAGAGCATGAAGCGTCGCCTTGCGGCGCTAAGAGTGGCGGTGATATCGCCGCTCGAAGATCGTCGGAGATGGCAGAAATTGCCATGGAAGTCGGCGATTTCAGCAGCCGAAATAGGCCACGAAATTGCGATTTCGCGCAATTCCGGCGATGGAGATAGTAGAAGAAGGTTTCGGCCCTGGGCGTCGAAACCATGGCCGACGAAGTCACGGCTGCGACGGCCGGCGCCGATGACGGCGCGGAAGGGAAGAAGCCTATTGACCTAACGGGCAACGGGCTGGAGCTGAGGTTGGGCTTGGCCCGACCCAATCAATTTAGTTTGAATGGGCTTGGCCCAGTTTGAATAAATTGACCCGCCCAAATCAATTTGATTTGTATGGGCTTGGCCCAGTGCAAATAAATTAACCCAGCCCGGTTCCGAATTAATTAGTTAATTGGTTTTTGATTTTGGGCTTGGCCCAGTACCTTACAATTTAAATAGGATGGGCTAAATTGGGTTATGACCCAATGCGGCCCAGCTGAATTAAATTTGGGTTAGTTCAAGACCCAATTTTGAATTGATTTGGTTCTTTCTTCCTTTTTCGCATTAAAATTAAATAAAATTTAGTTTACTTAGCAAAATTAAATTATTTTAACTAAGTTATTAATTAAATCGGATTTAATTTTGTAAGTTGATTAAATTGGATTTAATCACCTATCGAAATTGAATTGGGTTTAAGTATATAATTAGTTAAACTGCTTTTAATTTTGTAATGATTAAATTGGATTTAGTCATTGGATTTGTAAGCTCATGGAAATTAAATTAGATTTAATTTCACTTTGATTAAATAAGATTTAGTCCTCCCATAGAAATTAGATTGGATCTAGTTTCACTTGGATTAAATTATATTTAATCTTCCCTTGATAATTAAATTGGATTTAATTATTTGTAAGTTAAATTTTTCGATCGCATGAAAATTAAATTGGATTCAATTTTACTTCGATTAAATTGGATTTAGTCTTAGTATGAAATTTGAATGGGATTTAATTTTGAAATAGTCAAATTGGATTTGATTAAATAAATAAATTAGATCTATTTTATTATTTATGTTCACATAGATGTGTTGTATTTGATGCATGCTTATTAAATGTGATGGATACACTTTTCATGGACTTAGGATTTATTTATTTTATGTTAATGATGCATGCTTAAAATATTTATCATGTTGATTAGCCCATTGGCTTGGGCCGATCTAGATAGTCCATGAAAATGTGTGATAGGATAATTGCTAAGTTTTTCCTACGCTTTATATGCATGTTAGCATGTTAGAAGTTAAATGTTAATATGCTTTGTGAGACCTTATTTAATGCTCAAATTCTCCCAATTAAATAATACTGAGTTAGTAAAGGGCACTGGATGTCCTCTCCCTCCACGAAGCTTAATGAGATTAAGAATTGAATCTAATATATGGCATCTTCCCAGTAAGTGGGGGTCATATATTAAGACTCAATTCTAAAATTTCATTAAGTGCATTAGATGCCTTAATCAAAGCATATTTCACCTCAAATATCGTTAAAGGATTGTAAAGTGAAATTCAAATGTTAGATTATAAGGAGTTAGTGGGAATGAACTCAGGTAGTTCACGAACTTATATATCGTTAAAGGGTTGCGGTTTGGTGAATTATGGGAAAAGAAGATTGAACCATCTACTGGATAGATTGGTGTTAGACACCACTTTAAAAGGTTAGTGGGCCAAATATCGTTAAAGGGTTGCAACCCACTTAACCATTTAAAGAACTCAATCACTCACTACGAAATCTATCCAACGAGATTTCCGAAAATTGTAGTGGGAGTGCAATATTTTGAAAAATGTAGTGGGAGCCAAGTAAGATTAAAGTCCTAAATTTTACTTGTGTACAATATGAACACCTTATTGAAATCTTGTTTCATTTTCTGTATTAGTTTATATCTCTCTTAGATAAAAACCCATTTTGTTAATTATGCTCGAAAATTTTGTCAACACTGGCCTAACCAAATCAACTGATTTGAAAACTTGAGGATGGTCCTCAGTTTAGTGTCATTGAATTGTATGCTTGAAGCAAGCATTACGCAAGTCTAAGCATGGGACGATGAGTATGGGCTTAAAGATGAGGCGCAATGGGTATAGAACTATGTGTTTTTAAAGAACTAAGTGTTCTATGACCGGTTTTTCTCAGCTTCTGACATTCTCCATTCTAGAGTTAGTGCTCATGATTGAAGAATTAGAAAGAAGTGAAAAGCTGGAAGAACGAGAGCTGATTTATGGTGGAACCAGACATTGTGTCATAAGTATCCACATAAGATCAAGTTTTGTTCTTTTATATATTCCGGACATTTTTTATTTTTTTTTTTGTGTTGGATGATTGATTAGTTTTTCCAAATGGTACTAAGAATGTTATCCTTTTGTGACTGGGTCAAGAAATGATTCTTCTTTAAGTTTGGTAATAACTTACCTGACATTCATTTTGGAAATGAATGCAGGAACAACGCATCCTTACTAAAATTGTTAACAACAATTTAAAAGTTTGGAATTAGTGTATTGTGAACAAATATACTAAAGAGCGTAGTATGCCAGAAACAAACTAGAGAAATTGTTTGGCACCTAAGATTAGGTTATGCCTTAAGAGCATAAGATTCATGAGCTAGGAGAAACATGGGGTAAAAACCCATTGGGATTGGATCCCTATCCAAACTCAAGAATCTCATCTCAAGGATAGGATGACCAAATCTCCCTTCACCGGGAAAATATTAAAGGGCCACTCAGGTTTTGAAGTTTGGTGCATACTGACGTCTATGGATGAAAATGGATATCATACAAGGACACTACGATTGGATCGCAGTGCAAGTATATGATTACCTAATTCGACCCGTTCTTAAAAGACGTAGTATTGTTTCACAGCTAACACTTCCAGCGACTTTACAATTGAATAGGGGCAGTAGTATACAAGAACGAGGCATTGTTGGACATGACTCACTTTATGCTAAACTACGTGGAATTGCCCAAATTCATAATGAGTCTTGCGCTGCTTATAGGTATATCTTGAATAGATGTCCCTCCAAATTCATTCCTAAAGCACCATATCAGAAGTGGCGCAAGTGGAAGCCTAGTCCTAAGTACGTGAGGGTAGGCGATACCCAACCTACGTATAAGAGATAAAAGGTAAAGAATCTGGAGGTTAAGTCCTTGAAAGGATATTTTGTTGGTTGTCTCAAATAATTCAGTGGGAGACCTCTTTTACCGACATGATGATTGGAGGATCATTGTGGCCTTAAAAACCACCATTCTGAAGATAAGATCATTTGAGAAAGTCAAGTTGTTAGAAAGATTGTTCTATAAAGAACAAAACAAAACTCCTTAGGAGACTACTATTCAAGAAACCCTCACCAAGCCCATTATAACACAACCGATGATGAGTTGGTCTGGTAGAGTATCTCAGCCGCCTGAGATAGATGGTTGTCTGCTACAAGGAAGCATAAGCAAAGACGAACCATGGATACAATCCCTCTACGCATGGCAAATCAATAGTGGATATGGACTCTACGAGAAGGTGTAAGGCTATGAAAGTGAAGATGGATTAGATGTCTTTGAATCAATCCTAGACTCTAGTAGATCGCCTCAAAAGTATTGTACTCATCAGAGGCCAACCCATCTACAAGAGAAAGGTTGATTTGAATGGCAAGGCCAGGCTAATGGCGAAAGGGTGTAGTCAAAAGAAAGGCATTGACTATGAGGAAGCCCCTTTGCCACAGCTATAATCAAATCCACTAGAATCTTACTTTCGATAAAAGGTAACACACCAAGATTATAAAAATCTGGCACGTGGATGTGAAGACTTGTTCATAAATGGTTTCCTCAAGGAGGACATCCATATGGAACAGCCCAACGGTTTTCACATCTAAAGCCGATTCTCATAAGGTCTACATGCTGTACAAATTCACTTGTGGATTTAAGCGGACCTCTCGTAGTTGGAATCTTCACTTTTATGACATAATTTGGAATTATGATATCATCAAAAATGAAGAAAAACCATGTGTGTGCGAAAGGCCAGTGGGAGCGAAATGTCATTTTTGGTACTATATGTAGAGAGTGCTCTACTTATTGGAAATGATGTGGGCTCGTTGACTTGGATCGAGACATAAATGTCGAGCATATTCTCCATGAAAGACTTGGGAGAAGCCACTTGTATCCTTCTAATTCGCATCTATGGAGATAGTACGAATACGATCAAGGGATCCTCCCGAGCCCTTTGCTTAGAATAAATCCTAAAGCAAGTTAGGATAGAAGATCTGAGAAAGGGCTCTTGCCTAGAGAGGAAGAGCAATGGGTAGACTTAGAATATATTCTTCGTCTATGCCTGTGGAGAACTGATAGTGGAAATTTATACTTATTCGGACTTTAAGTCTGATAAAGATTAAAATTCCACTTTGGGTTTGTATTCACTCTCAACTGTGAAGTAGTAACCTGGAAGATATCCAAGTAAATTGCTCCACTACTGAGAATGAATTTAAAATTGCCTTGGAACCTTAGAGGTGGTCAAGGAATTTTGTTTGGATCTGAAGTTCGTGGTAGAACTTCTATTGGTCCCTAGCGTGAAGTTTGCATTTATCAATTTATTGTGATGAAATGGAGTTAAAGCGCAAACTGGGGAACCAAGGTCTCACAAATCCAGACATGTTGAGAGAATGTTGGAAAAGGCAATGTAGCCTTGCAGAAAATAAACCTCAACCGGTAACACGGTTGACCCACTCACTAGGCCACTATCACAGGCGGTGCTAGAGCAACATCTATCAGATGGGTATTGGATACCATAGCGATTGGCATAGAGTGCAAGTGGGAGATTGTTAGGTTTGTGCCCTCGATGCTAATGAGGACTTAGAGAATAGGGCACTAGTTTATTTTGTACAACCTATAAATAATATATAGGCATTAATGAGTTGTTCATATAATACTTAATGGCATCTATAAGTCTTCAATGAACAACTAGTCCATGTGTGTCAAGGCAAACCTTCGCACTCCTTATAGTAGTTAAGAAGATGGGCACTGGAAGGGTTTGATACTTGATCACTTAAATGGTTCGAAAGTCAGAGAATCTCAATTGGGAATTGAGATTCGTGAGGACTTGTATGCCACATGCTCTAATTAGGAGTGCCACTCTAAACACTATGGGATAGTGGGAGTTTGTGTCATGGATACATTGATTGGATTGGATTAGTGTATTCGAACACGACTCGTAGTAATCCGATCACATGGGTTTTTACTTAGTGACTGTCAATGATCGGATTACTGATTATGATAGTATGCGTGAGCCTTTGACCTAAGTAATCGAGTTGAAGATGTGCTTGTAACATCAAGTTTGTCATTAGAGTAGTTAGATCCAATTCACCCGTTGGTGGGGTCGACCTCGAATTGCAGCTTGATGGGCAAGTAGCAGTCTTAATTGGTTAGCAACATGGAATTCACTGTCTCGAAAGTAAACGAGAAGTATCCTATGCAATCATGAGTAAATGAGATTAAAGTCTCTGGCCAGAGCTCATGAACTAACTCGTGTTTGACACGGAGGATAGTTCTGTAATCTCATGTCACTATGATTCTTGGCATAGCATCAAGTTCTGTGAGTTTGACATATTCCATGACTCTCACTCGATCGGGATACGTCAGTGAAGGGCTTATACTCATACAGTATTCATAATATAGAGGTTCGTAATGACATAGTCATTTCGTACTCGGTTGGGCTACGATGTGGGGCCACGGTGCTGGCTAGGTATCACCCACATCCTTTGGCTTCCTCCCATTGCCAATCGAGACGAACCTAGAGAGTCGCGCTATAGGAATAAACGGAAATCGTTTGTTGTGTTTGGAGGGCGTTTTGATAATTTGTCAAATTAATTAATTGGACTAATTAATTTAATTAGTTGTTTAATTGGATTAAACATAGATAATTAAATTAATTATGTTGACTAGGTCAACTATGGTATTAATTAATTATTTAATTAATTAATTAATTAGAATATTAATTTAATCTTTGTATATTTAATTGGGTTAAATGGTAGAGGATTAAATTAATAGGGCTAAGTTGACTGGGTCAACATAGCCCAATGAAAGTCCAATTGGGCCCCTATGGGGCGTGTGAATAGTGGCTTAGTTGGAGGATTTATTTAATCCTCCAACACAAGCCAGAAAAATATCAGTTGTAATTCACAATACTGAAATCCTCCACCAGAAATACAACACAGAGAGAAAATAATTTCTCATCCTCTCTCTCTCTCATCTAGCCGCCCCTTGGAGAAAAGAGATGGAGATTTCCGTAGTCAATTCCGACGCGTGATTATCTAGAGACGGGAGACGTGGACCGTTGAACGAAGATTTGAAGATTTGCGGGGAATTGATTGAATACGCGAAAAGGTAGGATTTCGCATTCATCTCTTAAATTGAAATCAACGAACATAACAAATTGATCTTGGCTGGTGGGAATCCGGATATGATTTTAATTTCCGCTGTGCATGATACCAGGATTCCCAACACGAAGGTCTCATGAGCAAAGGGAAAGACGCAGGAAATGGAGTTTCCATCGTCAGAGATTTTTGCATTTTTGAAGAAGAAAAGGGTTTCTTCCTCATAGATGTTAAAAACAGCAGCTATCATATCACGTAAACCAGATTCCTGAACGAGTGGAAGAACAGTCCTTAAAGGGAAGTTCTAGTTATCAAAAAGATAGTCCCAGTTAACAAGGAAATCGGCGTTAACTGTGACTAGTTTCTCAGTTTTGGAAGATTTTTTGGCAGCAAATTTTGAAGATTTAGGTGCCATTGATGAACTGGAAAAGCTTCGATTGAGGAGAGGAAAGATATTCTTTTTGCCTTAGAGAGAAAGAACTTTTACAGTAGAGGAATTTTGGAAGTGATAAAGTTTTACTGTAAAGATTTTGAAGGGTTTAAATAAAAAGCAAAAATAACTCCTCAACTAGTAGATTAATGACACGTGTACAGAAGTTAATTTTGAAAATAACAAAAATTAAATCTGAGTCGTTTACACATAAATACGGATGTCAAAAAGTGCGGTAAAATAGGGTAGCAACTGTGAACTATAAAAGTTTGAAATTCGCAGTTACTTTTTCAAAATGTTTGAATAATTTTAAATTTTCAGCGTGATGTACACGCGCCTGATAGTACACTGACACGTACTCAGACAGGTGCAGTTACTGAACTGCATATTAGATAGGAATCATTAACCATCAGTTTGATTTGATAAGCACGTGTAGGCAGTTGTCAAATCTAATCTTTTGGACTTATCAACACGCTACTTTTTAGCGACGAAAACTATGCATGAATTTTAGAAAAATATTACTTAGCGTTAAAGTGGGAATCTTTTTAACGTTGAAGTCTTTTTTGATAAAATCAATCGCTTTTGATAAGATACTTTTATTTAATTTTATTAGAGATTGAGTTTGTCATGCATAATAGATAAGCGCTAGTGATCAATGTAAAAAATTTCAAAATCATTTTTGATCACAGTCGCTTATGAATTGAGGCAAGTACAATTTTAAAGTTCCCCCTAAAATTGATGACTCATTTCAATTTGAAAAACAATTTAGACATAAACATAAAGTGGATTCCCCCTAAATTATATGCCTATAAAATATGATGCTCTATGATTTAAGCATTTAAATCAATCATACCTAACCCATTTCTCAAAGTGAGAAAGCGTTGTTCGTTGAGCACTTTGGTGAAGATATCTGCCAATTGTTTGTCAGTTCCAATGAAGTGCATGGAGATATCTTTCTTTTGAACATGGTCACGCAAGAAATAGTATCGAATGTCAATATGTTTAGTTCTGGAATGAAGGACAGGATTTTGGGTCATAGCTAAAGCGCTTTGATTATCACAATGGATTGGGTTAGGATCTAGGATTGTTCTATAATCTCTAAGATGTTGCCTCATCCAAAGGATTTGTGCACAACAGCTCCCAGCGGCTACGTACTCTGCTTCAGCGGTAGAAGTTGCTATGGATTGTTGTTTCTTACTATGCCACAAAATTAGTCTATCACCTAGAAATTGACATGTACCACTAGTACTCTTTCTATCTATTTTGCATCCTGCAAAATCTGCGTCTAAAAACCAATTAGTTCAAAAGGAGAGTCCCTTGGATACCATAAGCCCACATTCTTTGTGCCTTTTAGGTATTTAAGGATTCTCTTGGCAGCATTTAAGTGTGATTCTCTAGTATCAGCTTGAAAGCGTGCACTCATGCATACCGAAAACATAATATCAGGTCTACTAGCGGTAAGATAAAGAAGTGATCCAATGATACCTCTATAGTTAGTGATATCAATTTTCTTCCCACGTTCATCTTTATCTAACTTAAGCGTTTGGCTCATTGGAATTTTTAACGATGATGCATTTTTCATACCAAATTTCTTAATCATAGCTCTTGTATATTTAGCTTGGTTTAAAAATATGTCATTTGGGAGTTGTTTAACTTGTAATCCTAAGAAGAAAGTTAATTCACCCTTCATGCTCATTTCAAATTGATCTTGCATCATTTTCGAAAATTTCTCACACAATCGCTTGTTAGTAGAACCAAATATAATATCATCAACATAGATTTGGACTAAGAGAATATCTTCATTATGGGTAATTTTAAATTACATTGTATCAACGCTGCCTTTTGAAAAGCCTTTACCTATAAGGAAGAGAGAGAGTGTGTCATACCATGCTCTTGGTGCTTGTTTAAGGCCATAGAGTGCCTTATCCAATTTGTAGACCATACTCTTGCCATGGTTGTTGATGAATCCTAGAGGTTACTCCACATAGACTTCTTCTTGGAGTTTACCATTCAGGAATTCACTCTTCACGTCCATTTGGTATACTATGAACTTGTTGAATGCGGCAAACGCTAGGAACATCCTAATCGCTTCAAGATGGGCTACTGGGGCATATGTCTCATCAAAATCAATACCCTCTTCTTGACAATAACCCTGAGTGACTAATCTGGCTTTGTTTCTTATAATAATGCCATCTTCATCCATCTTGTTCCTAAAGACCCATCTAGTCCCAATAACTCCTTGGTGAGTTGGTCTTGGTACTAGCGTCCAAACCTTGCTTCTCTCAAATTGGTTAAGCTCCTCTTGCGTCGCTTCTACCCAACTTGAATCACTGAGCGCTTCATCCACTTTCTTTGGTTCCATTTGAGATAGGAAGCTTGCGAACATGGCCTCATTGATTGTTGCGGACCTAGTTTTAACAGGTGCTCCAATATCTCCAATTACTAACTCTGGTGGATGGTCTCTAAGCCATTTACGGTCTGGTTGGAATGTATTGAGAGACTCTTGATTATTAATTGCTTGACTCTCATTAGTCCCTGGCACAGTCACTGCATCATTCACAATTCCAATTTGCTCTTGATGATCATTCTCTTCATGATCATCAGTAATTCTGACAATATCTTCATTAGTAACCTCACGAGTAACCTTAGGAATAGGCACAAAGATCTCATCATCCTCCTCATGATCACTATCATTACCAAGATTGACTTGTGACGTTTGTTGGGCAAGATCTTCAATTCCTTCATCATCAGGATTAACCTTACCCGGTTCTTAGTTAGCATCATTAAACACAACATGAATGGATTCTTCAACCTTCGATTTGATCTTATTTAGGATGCGAAGACTCTTTTCGCTCTTGGCATAGGCTAGAAAGATTCCCTCATCCGCTTTAGGATCAAACGTCTTTAGGCTGTGGGATCCATTGTTATGAATGAAACATGTTGAACCAAATACATGAAAATATGAAACATTAGGCTTACATCCCTTCCACAACTTATATGGAGTCTTTTCATGTTGCTTGTTGATCATATACCGGTTTTGAGTGTAGCAAGCGGTATTGATAGCTTCGGCCCAAAACCTTTAAGGCAATTTAGACTCTGCAAGCATCGTCCTAGTAGCTTCTTTAAGCGTTCTATTCTGTTGCTCGGGTACTCCATTCTGTTGAGGTGTTCTACGAGCAGAATACTTATGAAGTATTCCAAAATCTGTACAAAACTTCTCAACAATTTGGTTAGTAAATTCAGTTCCTCTATCGCTTCTAATTTTCGTCACCTTTAAATCTTTTGAAGTTTGCAATTGACAGATTAGCGCTGTGAGCTTGACACTAGTTTCATCTTTGGTCGCTAGGATTTCTACCCATGTATAGCGAGAGAAATCATCAACTATTACTAGCGAGTACTTTTTACCACTAACACTCATGATTGGAATAGGACCAAACGAATCTAGATGCAATAGTTCAAGAATTTTAGAAGTAGATAGGCATGGTTTCTTCTTAAAAGATGACTTAACTTGTTTACCCATTTGACATGCATCACATAAGCGATTTTTCTGAAAGGAACCCTTAGGTAATCCCTCTACTAGATTTAGCGATATTAACTTAGAGATTGCCTTAAAGTTGAGGTGATTCATTTTTCTATGCCATAACCAACCCAATTCATTTTGACTTTTAGCAACAAAGCATGTGGGGTTGTTATCAATTGTAGAATCCCAATCTACTAAATACACATTGTTTGTTCTTTTTCCTCTTAATTTAGTAGACTTAGTTTTAGCGTCGTTAACATAGCAGAAGTCACTTGAAAATTATACTTCAAAGCCTTTATGACAAAATTGACTAATACTCAACAAATTATGCTTAAGACCCTCAACATAATATACATCACTAATCATGATGTAGCATGGAGTAGCTTAAAAAGACGTTGCTGCTTAAGGTCTATAAAAGGTAAACACGAGTAAACTTTCTCCTAGAATAGTTTTGAATCCGGTGGTACTATGTCGACCTAGCCGTAATTTTGGGGATTCCGCTTTAATTTTTGAAATTATATGTATTCTGTTGCGCCGGTATCCCCGGGGGGTGTACCGATCCCAACATTGGTATCAGAGCCAAGGTTTGGACATGGATCAGATTCTTCTCGTGTTTATCTGCTTTAAAATTAGTTTTACTGCATATTGGAATTGGTTGGATTTTCTGTTTAACTTTTGGATCTGTTGATTTGGTATTAATCTGAAAATCGAAGGGCTGCGTGTTTATGTTTTTAATTAAAAAAAAGGAGGGATCGCTATCGCACAGCAGCACCGCCGCTGTGTGACGGCAACGGGCAGCGCCACGAACAGCAACGAGTTGTTCGCCGGCACCGCATCGCTGCTCGGGCACACACCGTCGTGGTCGACGGCACAAGGCGGCGGCTGTGGGGGGCCGCCTTATGTTTTCAAAGTAAG
This sequence comes from Buddleja alternifolia, assembly GCA_019426215.1. Taxonomy (NCBI): domain Eukaryota; kingdom Viridiplantae; phylum Streptophyta; class Magnoliopsida; order Lamiales; family Scrophulariaceae; genus Buddleja; species Buddleja alternifolia. The sequence goes on along the minus strand of CM033390.1, from coordinate 36,607,911 downwards.
GGGTTGAAATGTAATTTTCCCAATTTCAAAAAAAAATCGTGATAATTGCGTTTTAGGCCTTGGGTCATTTTGCAATTAAGTTAAAAGTGCAACCCTAATTTGTGATTTTGTAAAATTAAGTTTTGAATCTCAAATTAAAATTATTTAATTTTATTCTAAAATTGGATTTTCAAATTGAAAATTTTTTATTTAATTTTGAGAATTGGAATTAGATGAAATTTTTGTTAATTTTCGAAATTGAATAAAATTGAGTTTTTGAAAATCTTTTTAGATTAATTGAAAAAGTAAGACTTTTTCATGGAAGTTTCTAAAATTGGATTTTAGAAATTAGAGTCTTTGGATCCATTAATTAATTAGATCATCTTTAATTAAAGATGGTGAAAAATTAATTCATGTTTGCATGATAGCATGTTTATGTGATTATGTGGTGATCCGGTCGAGCCATAGACTAGTCTTTATTTTAATTTGAGTCATGCGTGCCATGTTTTTCCTTTTATTGTAAATGAGAGACAAAGGTTTATTTAAATGTAATTTTGAAGACGAAGATGGAGACGATCAAGCTGCTGGAGTTTTGAAGACCTTAGTGTAGGGTCCGGGTCCTTAGATTAGATTGGTCAACACCTTGATGGCTCGGGGTGTTTAGGTATTGGCTTGACTAAGATCACATTTACCACTTTATGTATGATTGCTTATTTTCTTATGTTATGTATGTTGTGTATGGATGTACAATCACCTAAGAAAGATAAGTAATTGGAAAATGTGAGACCATGTTTTGAAAAACCCCTTTAATCCATATTAAGTCCTTAAATGGGTAAATCGGGGGCCTGGAAGCCCCTGGATTAGGTTTAGCGCCTTCCATCATTAGATGTGAGAGGGACTAGCGCGGCTTGTCATCATTGTCTCACGAGTCATGGAATGGTGGCAAGTTAAGTGTAGTAATCTCACAACTAGGCTTTCTACTATGACAGGCGGTCATACTAGAAGTGCACACGAATCTCAGTCTAACCAGGGAGTCGTCCATGAGTCATGGGACTACCTTGGGCACTGTAATTGCATGAGAAATTGATGGGTCGGACTTAAACACAAATTAGTGTATGGTTGCATCGTGTTCTCGGGACGTACATGAACTGTGAGGCAAACATCTCGAGAACCACCTGGATGTGGTGGGGTCATCATGCCTGTTCAATGTTACGCCCCATGGTCTCACGAGTCGTGGAATGAGGTTGGGACACTTGACGCTCGACCCCACTGGAAATTTTAAAATTCCCGTCTTCTGTCAAATTGGGGTGATGGATTTCGTAAATATAGTGGGAAAACACATGTATATTTAAAATCCTTAATTGCATGTGAATATATGTTAAAATTGAATGCTAATGATCATTTTTCATTTTATCGCATTTTACGCAGTATTATCATGGATATCATTTATAATTGTCTATAGTTTCTCAATCGCAACAAGTTTGATGGCTCGAACTACACCTATTGGCGTTTGGCTTTAGATGTATATCTCAGGGTTAAGGGTCTTGATTACATAATCAAAAGAAAAGTCCCACCTAAACCCAAACCTACAACTCGTGCTCGTACTTTGGAGTACTGGACAAAGCAAACCAATGATGAGGCTTACGTTCGATGTTTCATAATGTCTATGATGTCTGAACGTATGATTGAGACATATGGAATCATCAAACTAGCCAAGGATATCGTTGATGAGTTGGAGAGAACATTTGGAGACAAAACGCTAAAGGGTGATTGTCTTCATTGCCATGGGATGGAACACTTGAGCAAGGATTGTCCTGCTACCTTCAAAAGCCACAACGAAGGTGTGTTTATTGTTGAGGTTAATTTGTCAATTAACCATGCTTCTTGGATGTTGGACAGCAGCTGTGGCACTCACCTTTGCAATGATTTGCAAGTGCTGTCTAGAAGTAGAGAGCTAGATGACGGGGACATGGTCCTGAGAATGGCTAATGGAGCGTTTGTCGCTGCAAAGGTTGTTGGAAACGTCGAACTGTCCTATTCTTACCATGGGAATATCTATCTTTCTTTTTTCGTTCATATCTATACTTTCGGAAATAAAAGCGGACGAAATCGCTTAGCAGTTAAGTTCATTAATGTTGTAGTAGTGAGGCGTCGGTACGGAGTTGCGTTAGCTCTGTCTCCCATCGTAGGCCCACCAATAAGAGTCTCGTCAACCATTCCTTTTACAAGCTCTTGAGCTAAAATAGATACAGGAACCAGATTGTGAAAGTGTGCAGGGGCTATAAGAACAGTTTTTTTGTCTTTCTTTCGATTTCATTGATAGCAGAAAAACGGACTCTATAGGGGCACCAACGCTTCACTAACAAGAAAAAAATAGAAAAGGCAGATGGCATTTCGTAAAGGTTTGTCTGAGGTCCAGCGGCTCTCTAAGGCTTCGATGTACTAGTACCTGCCACCAAAAGTGAAGGATTTCGTTAACGTCTTGAAAGGCGATAACACAAGACAATTCACTGAATGGTTGTTGGCTCCACCGGAGAAGCAACTTGGCCGAGAGGTTAAGGAACGAAATAACCGAAGGCTCGCTCCAACAGCTACTATTTGCGGAATCCTAGTCCGTATTTCCCAGCGATAGAATGGGAGAATTTATTACTTTGTTGTGTATTTCGGAATGGACACATTGAAAACCATTCGAGTTAATTCTCCCCAGTGGATCGATCACCGGGAGTGGTAGCCCGCACAATGATCGCTTGTTGTTCTTCGAGTAGCTCCCTCTTCTATAATTCCATAGGTCTTACTTCGAGACCCCTTTCTTCTTTCCTTACTTGACTGGGTCACTCGCCGCATCCTACATAACGAAAGAAGAAGTTTACTGGACAAGAATAGGCTGGCCAAGAGAGAGGGATGGGACCCCGCTTAACAGACCTTTGAACGCCGCTTCGTGGGTTCCAATCATTCAAGACAAAGGAGATCTGAGATTGCATTAGACAATCTAAAAGAACAAAAGGCTTCCTAGTAGGTTCGGGTTCCATGGAGCCCTATGGAGTCAGAGAGGTATGGAGGAGAAATAGAGCACGTGGCAATTGATCTTGATTCAATTGATTCTCATACAAACTAGGGATCTGCGTGACCAAATTACGTCCCAGATGGGGAACCTCATGCCCTTATCAACTTTCAAGGGCTCTGAGTTGTTTTGGGGTATTCCTCATTCGCCTTTCTAATCTAAGGCTAGGCTACGAAGCAAATAGCATTTCCTACTGATTTGTCTCCTGGACTGGACCTATTCTGTGTCTGATTTTGAATTAGCCATCGCTACGCTGTTCCCAAGGACTAGCTAAATCGAAAACAAGTAGCGAGTAGAGAAGAGCAAAGTAACTCGTACGATAGGTATAGGGTCAACGAAATTTATAGAAGCAAGCAACCAAGCTCCCGGGACAAAATACACTTTTTTGGTAGGCTAGCCCCGCTTCTTATTTGGATGTTGGAACTAGGGTAATGCAAAGACAAAGAAAGCCGGTGAGTCGAATCAGGGGCAGCATCTCAACAAAAAAAATGAAGCTGGAACTAATCAAGATAAATAGAAAGCTAGGAATCTATTGACAAAGCCACGGCGAATCTCTCTAGTTGACAATACTTCTTATCCACAAACTGTTCCTAGTGTGGCATGCCTTCCTCGAATCAGCCACTTGCTAGACGTTGGAAAGCTAGTCTTCATAAAAGAGCTCACTCTTGCCGGGCTAACCAAGGGACATTGCTTTTAGTTCTTGAGGATAGTAGGAGGTTTATTTTAAAGGATGTTTATTATGTTCCCGAATTAATTATGACCCTAATTTCTATTTCCGTTTTGGACAAAGAAGGTTTTTCTTTCAATATAAATAATGGTTTTTGTTCAATGTTTTATGGTTCTGAATTAATTATGAGAGCATGTATGCATAACGACCTTTATGTTTACCCATATACTAATTCTCTTGTTGTTTAACCAATAAACACGGGGAAAGCGTAAATCTGATGATCCACCTAACGTACAAATCTGGCATGCTAGACTTGGTCATGCATCTAAGGATAGGATTCACAAGTTATCAAGTTTCCTCGAGCTTGATGAAGAAGAGGAACTATCGACTTGTGAATCTTGTCTAAAACGTAAAATGACAAAGTCACCATTCGGAGACCAAATGGAACGTGCCAAGGATTTTCTTGAGCTAATTCACACAGATGTGTGTGGACCGCTCAGTCTTAATGCATTAGGAACTTTTCTTCCTTCATAACCTTTACCGACAATTATTTTCCGGGATAATTGCATATTCTACCCTTGTGAAACACGAAACCTGCACACATCCCCCCTGTGTTAAAAAAAAATAGCCTGAATGCCCCTATGTTTTTCAAAACCCTGCACGAAACCCCCAACCCTGCTTCAAATACACTGAGTATGAATGCTACCTTCTACGAATTTAACACGGATTAGAGTTTCGTGCAAGGTTTTGAAAATCATAGGGTTATTTCTAGCTTATTTTTTAACACAGGGGAGATGTATGCAGGTTTTATGTTTCACAGGGGTATGATATGAAATTATCCCTTATTTTTGGTGTGGTTATTTGTAGGGATAATTGCATATCATACCCCTGTGAAACATGAAACCTGCACACATTCCCCTTGTGTTAAAAAAATAGCCTGAAATAACCCTATGATTTTCAAAACCCTGCACGAAACCCCCAATCCGTGTTAAATCCGTGGAAGGTAGCATTCACGTGCAGTGTATTTGAAGCAGTGTTGGGGGTTTCATGCAGGGTTTTGAAAAACATAGGGGCATTTTAGGCTATTTTTTTAACACAGGGAGGATGTGTGCAGGTTTCGTGTTTCACAAGGGTACAATATGCAATTATCCCTTATTTGTATCTTCTTAGATACAAATCTGAGGCCTTTGATAAGTTCAAAGAATTCATGAATGAAATAGGAAAACAGACTGGTAAAAGTATTAAAACTCTTAGATCTAATCAAGTAGGAGAATACTTGTCCGGTGAGTTCTTGGATTACTTGAAAAAGAATGGGATTCTCTCTCAGTGGACGTCGCCTGGAACGCCACAGTTAAATGATGTATCTGAGCGAAGAAACCGCACATTGATGGACATGGTTCGATCGATGATGTTGTCCACAGATTTACCTACGTACTTCTGGGGTCATGCCTTAGAGACGGCGGCTTATCTATTGAATAGATTGCCGCCAAAAAGTGTTCCCGAAGTTCCATATAAGATGTGGCACGGTAAACCACCCTCATAGAAATACCTAAGAGTATGGGGGTGTGTTGCTCATGTCAAGCAGCTAGTGGGAGATAAGTGAGATTCAAGATCTGTCTTATGTAGGTTTGTGGGTTACCCTGAGGAGTCTTATGGGTACTACTTCTATCACAGTAATTGTTTCAAGGAACGCTGTGTTCCTGGAGAAGAAACTCTTCAGTGATAGAAATTGAGAAAACTCAAGAGACACAAACTCAAAAGACACAAACATCACTCGCAGTAAATGAAGAGCAAATTGAACTACAAACTGTAAGTACACAAATTCCACCTCCAAGGAGATCCGAAAGGATCCTGAGATAACCTGAGAGGTACTATAGGCTTTTGCTGAAAAATCAGAAGGAGAACCTCTTATTGGATGAAGATCCAACGTCTTATAACGAGGAAATGTCTGATAATGATTCAGGAAAATGGTCTGAAGCCATGGAATCTGAAATTGAATCCATGTACTCCAACAAGGTTTGGACCTTGGTAGACTCACCACCTGGCATTAAGGCCATTGGTTGCAAGTGGGTATACAAACACAAGTTAAGAGTAGATGGAGAGGTTACCACCTTTAAGGCTCGTTAAGTGGCAAAGGGTTATACTCAGAGGCAAGGAATTGACTATGAGGAGACTTTTTCACCAGTCGTGATGACCAAATCAATTAGGATTCTACTGGCCATATCTACCTATCTCGATTATGAGGTTTGGCAGATGGATGTGAAAATGGCTTTCCTCAATGGAAACATTGATGAGGAAATTTACATGGAACAACCGGAGGACTTCACATCCAGTGGGAGTGAGCACAAGATGTGCAAGCTACAAAGATCCATTTATGGCTTGAAGCAAGCTTCCCGAAGCTGGAATTTGAGATTTGATGAAGCTGTAAAGGAATACGACTACATCAAGAATGGTTTTGAACCATGTGTGTACAAGAAAGTTAGTGGGAGAGCCATAAGCCTCTTGATACTCTATGTTGATGACATCCTTCTCATTGGGAATAATGTAGGAATGTTACAATCAACAAAGGGTTGGTTGTCGACCCAATTTTCAATGAAAAATTTGGGAGAAGCATCCTACGTCTTGGTGTGAAGATATACTGAGAAAGGAAAAGTAGATTACTAGGTCTCTCCCAATCTAAGTACATAGAACGAATCTTAATTAGATTCAGCATGGGAGATTCTAAGAAAGGATTTCTTCCAGCTAGGCATGGAATCCCTCTCACTAAATCGATGTCCCTAAGGACACCCAAAGAAAGAGAGAGAATGTCAAGGATTCCCTATGCTTCGGCAATAAGTAGCATTATGTATGTTATGCTAGTACTAGACTGGATATGGCTTATGCACTTAGGAAGACCACTGGACTGCGGTGAAAACGATCATAAAATACTTAAGGCGTACTTAAGATCTTTTTCTGGTATACGGCAGAGGAAAATTGGAACTAGAATGCTACACGGATTCTAGTTTTCAGTCAGACTTAGACGATCTTTTTTTTTTTGATAAATAGCCTTAGAAGATCTTAAATCAATATCTGGATATGTGTTTATACTCAATGGAGCAGCTGTAAGCTGGAAGAGCTCCAAGCAGGAGATGACGGCTGACTCCACCATGGAAGCTGAGTATATAGTTGTTGCTGAAGCGGCCAAGGAAGCTGTTTGGATGAGGAACTTCATTCATGAGTTGGAGGTAATTCCCTCCATTTTTAATCCAATTCTCCTATACTGTGATAACAATGGGGTTATAGCTCTATCAAAAGAGCCTAGGTCTCACCAAAGATCCAAACATATTCTAAGGCGATATCATCTCATCAGATAGATAGTGGAAAGAGGAGACGTTCGGGTGGAACAAGTAGACTCGACGAAAAATGTAGTAGACCCATTCAGCAAAGCTCTGAGTCAAAGTGTATTCTGGAAATGATGGGACTAAAGTACAAGGGCAACTGACTCTAGGGCAAGTGTGAGATTGATAGTGTCAGGTGCCCGGTGAGCCAATTGTTTTGGGCTCTGCCATATTAAATGTAAACACTATGACAGTCTTGTTTCAAATATATTGAACTTTTATTTATGGTATGCTTCTTTATTGTTATAACCAGTGTTAGTATAGATAAAGATCCCATGTATTACATATGGTTAGGGGAGCGTCATACATATGGAACGCTCTTAAAGATCGTAATCCTAAATATTGTTCCAAGTCATAGAGGCTGTGAGATGTGGGATATCACTGGCCTCGTCAAGACTTGTTCATGCATGTAACTCTTCCAAGAGGTCGACACGTTCCATTGTCGATGGCTTGTATGGAAATACATGTATGAAGATTCATACTCGATTATGGAATTGAACAGCTCCACAAAAGAACACCTATTTGGTGCTGTCGAACAAAGAGTCCTTGGGTTTTGTAGTGTGAGATTAATCCTTACCTAAGATGTCATCTGGAAAGGGTGCTACCCACTCTGCTTTGATATGCACCTGCACTCCAGGAGAGTCATACGGTGTGTACGTTGGGTATAGTCTGGTAGTGCAGCGGAACAAATGACAGTCGGAGAGAGATTCATCCAGGGTCACCAGTACCCGGTATTTCCTATGTTGTTGCAAGAATCTAAATGGTGTTAAAAAACCTTTGATCAAAGCGATTGTCTTTTGAGAGGGATTGGTGATCCCGGATTAGAAGACTGGATCATTAGATGTCGCAACACAGTCATAGTTTCTAAGGTTATTAGGGTTCGACTGTCGCCATACCCCACACCATAGACGGAAAAATGATGAAGGGATTCTACTCATACGACGATCATAACTCAGATAGCTTTTTGCTTTTCATCGTTGACATCTAGGAAGTCGTGGCGACGTTGCTAGAATCGAACCATGACCAAGAGGTGTCTTGGATTAATTTGGTGAAATTAATTCAAGGTCTAGTTAATTATTTAGAATAATTAATCTAGCCTACGGGGACTTATTGCTAGCTTGACAACGATCCTAAGGGGTCACACACATAACTTAGTGTAGTACCTATTGGCTAATTAATTCTTTCTGAATTAATGATGGGACTAATTAATTGGATTTAATTAATCAAGGAAAAAACATTAACTAGTTAATTAATGGTCCTATAATTTAATATTAGAATATTCAATTGGGAAAGACTAATTAATTAATGAGAAGAAAGAAAATAAAATAATACATATAAATACACATGTGCACGTGTGGGCGTGTGTATTTGTGTATGTGGATTTAATGGAAAGATTTATCTTGCTCACCAAGTTTGTAAAATATATCTATTAATTAATATCCTATAAATATATTTGGTAGAATCCTTAATTAATTAAAGTATCTAATTAATGGATAAGGAAGGATTCTATTTGATATATGTTAGGATATTATTAGATATGGTAATATCTAGTTAGTTGGAAAGAGTCCAACTAAACAAGGAGAGGAATAAAAGAAAAGGCAAACATATATATATAAGTACACGCCTCCCCCCTATTTTTTAGGGAGAGGTAGGCGTGTATGTACCTAGGATTTTAACCCTAGATGGACTCTATATATATGTGTATTCCACCTCTTTTACAGTTGTAGGACACCCACAGTGCAATGGGCAAGCTAAGATTATTAATAGAATTATAGTACAAGGCTAGAAGACAAGGTTGCAGCAAGGAGGGAGCTCATGGGTCAACGAGTTGCCAAGTGTACTATGGTCGTACTGCACCACTCCCCGCAGCACCACTGGAGATATCCCCTTCAGCCTCGTCTATGGAGTAGATGTCGTTGTACCACCTGATGTCAACGTGGCCTCACATAGGGTTAGATATTTTAACGCGGAGGAAAATGAGGAATTGATGAGAGAAAATTTAGATGTGATCGAGGAAGCTAGAAATATGGCCTACTTAAGGATGGCAAAATTTAAACAAAGGATAGATGTGGCTTATAACCATAATGATGTCGGCCATGAATTGCAAGTGGGAGACTTGGTCTTGCGAAGGTCCGAGTGATGAAACCTGTGGGAAATCTAGGACCCAAGTGGGAGGGTCCCTACAAAGTTACACAGATCCTAAGTGGAGGGACCTATATACTAGAAGACATGGACGAGAGAATGTTGTCTAGCCTATCGAATGTGCAAAATCTGAGAAAGTTCTATACCTAAAAGAAAGCAAGTAGGAATCAAGAAGTTAGTTATTTCATTTTTCCCTTTTAGTTTTCATGTTAATAATAAGAGTCATGTTGCGTATGCCCTTAAAGTGTGCCATTCAGTATCGTGTCTCGTTTGATCTTGTAATTAGAGTTACATGTTTAGTTTGTTTATTTTGTTATAGCATTGTTCTATTTGTACTTGTGTCTATCATTTCTAAGTGTTTCATTGTATGAAGTTACTATTAATACAAGATCAATATTCATTTTCCTTTTATCTAAGTGTTCCGCTGAAGTTGTTTATGATTGCAAGCTTATTGAATCATTATCATGATATGCTCGAACGTAAGATCACCTTGCCATAATCATTCATCGATATTATGGTCCCTTCCCATTTAGACTCAAATGGTCGTTTAATTACTCGCATGATATATAGAAACTAAACCTCTTTTATGAGTATTAAAACAGGGATTCAAAGAAGCAAAGTTAAAGAAAAACAAAAGAAAACAAATGAAAGCAAAAATTGAAGATAAAGGCTAGTAGGCAAAAGCCTTGTGAAAAACCAAGCGAAATCCCTGTTTAAAAACTAGGCAAAAGCCCTATAAAAAACCAGGAAAAAGACCTAAAAAGAAGGCCAAATTCCTATTAGTAGGAAGACTCTTAGCCTAAAGCCCTGTGAAAGACCAGGAAAAAGCCCTGTTAAAATAATAGACGAAAGCCCAGTTAAAAAAATGGGCAAAAGCCTTGTGAAAAACTAGGCCAAAGTCCTACTAGATTAATACAAGCCTTGTGGAAAATTAGGCATTTATCATTAAAATCCCTGTGGAAATCAATCATTAGTTATTAAAATTATGCAGGAAGCCATGAGAAAGAGCAGGCATTTATCATCGAAAATGTACCAAAAGCCCTGTAGAAATTCAGGCATTTTTGTCATTAAAATTATACAGGAAGCCCTGTGAAAAAACAAATGTTAACCATTAAAAAGGAGGTGTGTAAGAAACCAGGAGCACATCCAAGTTGGGGTTACCTCATGGATACTTGCTCCAAGTGAGCTTCATTTAATCAAGGTACGCTGTGCTCGAGAATATATTTTCAAATACTTAATGTTTGTCATTTAATGTTGTCAATCATATACCCAAGCATCACATGAGAACCAAATGAAAAATAATTCAGCAAAATATAAGGGAATATGCTACAAAATAAAGTAGCAAAAAACAAAATATTTGCAAACTAAGAAGGAAATCTATACCACAAAGGTGGGCATTACATTGTAATCTAAATGGAAATAATGAACTACTCTAAGCTATGGCAAAAGTCCAAAGCAGACAAAAATATAAATCAGCTAGGTGATAAGCTCCCAAAATACCTAAAGGGCACCCTATGCAGCAAGGTCCTCAGTGGCCCCGAAGAATGGCTCAGGTGCCGCCTCCTGTCCTCCAGCTACCTCGCTGTTAGGTTCCCCATCCATAGGAATGCTCAAGATAGCCTCTAAGGCAACATCGTCTATAGCTGGCTCCTCAGCTGCTTACCAGCATTCCTCACAGCAAGAATATCAGTTGGACGGTCGGCTTTGGTAGTGATAACTAGATCACACGCGGGTACCCTCTCCCCTGGCTCAGGGGCATCATCCAGACCTGCTTCCTCATAAAGGAACGAAACATCTTCTCCGAGGAACAAACGACCAATCTCCACGAGCTACTTCACACTAGTGCGAAAACCATGATAATAATACTGAAGAGTTGTGCTCACTAGTCCCTCTTGATACTCGGGGGACTGAAGGAAGGCCTCATGACGTCACTTATAATTGTCCTCTATTATAGCCAAACCTTTGATGAAGTGAGAAAAGTTGGTCACTACTTCCTCACTAGCTTTCTCACAAGCCGCCCGGCAAGCCTTCTCAATCTCATCAGCTTAGCTTCTCTAACTCAGAGGATAGCTCTCCTCAACACTCGCTCCTTGGTCAAGTTGTCAGTCAAAAAAAGCACCTGTTCTCCCATTCACCTAAGTTCTTGGAGGCTTCAATAGAGATAGAGGCGCAGACACAAATACAACTCATTGTGTCCCTACCCAAGAAATTTTCCTAGAGGGGCAAAGGAAAATCAAGTTAAATAAATAATCAGCAAGTTGTATACAAAAGAAATTTTTGCGTAAATTAATGAGTTATAAACAAAGGAAACCATCATGAGTGCATGTAAGATAGCATCAGAGAAGTCCTCAAATAGGGCTGAATCAAAAAGATCGTTCAGATCTCGACGATCTCGGGGAGAAGCCATTCCTGACAAGAGATCATAAGATGATTTATCAGCAGAAGCAGGGAATAAAGATAGGACTGGAAACCGCTTGTGAGACGTTAAGCCATTTGAATTTTCATGGTTGGGAAGCCCTCGGCGCCTCTTAGGAGGTAACACAGATCCTTCTAAATAATGCTGAGATGGGTGCTCATGGAATAGCTGAGGAGAAGGTGTCATGCGAGCTCGTGTAGGGGGGTTTTCCATCAGCCTTCCTACCAGGTGTCTCAATAGCTTCCCCATCACGTTTTCCCTTGGCCATATCAACAGCTTTCCCCACAGCAGGAGGAGGAAGAAGAACAATAGGTGTCTCAGAGGCTCCTGGGGGACAAGAAGAGTTGTCCCGCTTGGTAGCTACCTCATCCCTAACTGCAGGCTGTCCCGCTTTCCCTTTGAAAAAAGTCCTAAACATAATTGTATCTGCAAAACAAGAATGCAAAGAATCAAAAATCTTAGTGTTGTGTAATGACAAAATTTAAAGATAACAAGGATATTAAATCAATTACGTAAGATGGTTCTGGAAACATGCATGCTATACCTAAGCTATCATGGAGACGTTTACGCCTAGGGCTTAAGCGAAAATGGCTTAGCAAATCCTCATAAGTCAACATTTGTATATCGTATTCCCTCTCATTCAATGAGTCTAATGGTTGTTCGTAAGAAGGAGGCCTCTTTCCTAGGGAAAATTGGGGGTATCAGGGACTAATCTCTACGCACTTACGATGAAAGTTCCACGAGACTAGAGAGGAAATGAAGAAATATTCTCGCTTCCATTCACCGTGGGTCTTGAAATTATGTTTCAAAAAATTGACATCTACACAGAAAGAGAAGTAAAAAAGTCCTTTCTCCAATTTTTTAAGTTGAAAAAAGGAGTACAAAATGCCAGCTGAGGGGTTTTCACCCGAATATGAGGTCACCATCGAGAAGGCAGCCAGGGATGGATTTACCGGAGGGGCCGAGATTCCAAAATTTGTTTATAGGTTATGTATAATCACGGTATGCCATCCCCCCCCCCACACACACACAAAAGGATGTTGATTTAGCTTTTAGTTCTAAATATCAATAAAGAACAGCTGCGGCCCAACTGGTAAGGTACTTTGTTTATAAGTTTGTGGGCAAGGGGGACAAGGGATCGATCCCCACTGCCCTTACTTTAAATTTTTTCTGTTTTGTTTAATTATATAAAATCCTTTCCCTAATATTCGTTGGGAATTGGCTTGGTCTTTCACAAATCCTTTATTTATTTCTTATGCTTTTTGGAAGGATTATTTATTTTTATATAAAGTTATTATTTTTAATTACAAGGACAACTACTAAAAATAGAAAAAAGAAGTTAAATAGTGGGAAAATTAAATAAATGATATAAATTCAATATAAATTATTAAAATAATACGAGTTTAAATGTTTATCAAAAATAGCACATTCCGCACTCGGGCCCGAGAGTGAAATCAATAAAATATTATTTTTTTTAAATAATTAATGCATTCCGCTCTCGAGCAAAGCGGAATGCATTAAAAAAAATCATTTAGTAATCTGCCCATTCCGCTCTGCCCAAGAACGGAATCACCACCTATCACATGCCCGTTCGACCATTCCGAGCATAGCAGAGCGAAATCAGGTTAATAAGAATGAAAAATTTTCCCTTTTGTTTTTACACTACAATTTCTCTAAAAAAAATTGCCCCTTCAAAAACCCTCTCCAAATTTCTCCTACATTTACGAATTTAAGATAATATTTTGATTTCTTAAACTTTTTGTTTTGTTAAATTCGTTTGTAAATTACATTGTAGAATTTATTTTAATTCGATTCAAATTAGAGCTTAAATTAGTTCTATTTTAGGTTATAATTTCGAGTTTAGAGTTTATGGGTTGAACTTTGATATAATTTTTGGGTATAATTTCGAATTTGTATTTATAATTTCACATTTTTAGGTGTAATTTGTAAGTATACTTACAATTTTTGAGTTATAATTTTGAATTTAATGTTTATGGATTGAACTTTGATATAAGTTTTAGGTATAATTTCGGATGTTTACGTGTAATTTGTACGTATGATGTTGAATTTTTAGTTATATCTTGTATGTATAATATCGAATTTAGTATTTAGGTATGTTTTGGTTTGAAATTTGATATAAATTTTTGGTATAATTTGTATGTATAATTTTGAATTTTTAGTTATATTTTGTATGTATAATACCGAATTTAGCATTTATGGTTTGAACTTTGATATAATTGTTAGTTTGTTATATCATGTTGAATACAATTTATGTTTACACAATATTACATAATGATTTATATTATGTAGAAAATGTCAAGGCCGAACACGGTAGATGTTTTTATGTACACGGATGGCCAAATAATTGAAGAGTCAAATTCGGTGATAGCACTCGTGCAAGCACTAACATGAGAATACGTCGTACGATCAAATTTGCTGATTTATTGAAGAAGTTATATGTGAAAACAAGAATTGGTAAGAGTCAGTTCTCGTTGAAAGTATTTATTAAATATTCATATGAAGATCGGAATGACCGGGTGCAAAGCACAATGAAGATCAAAGACGATGAGTCTTTAGTATGATGTTGGGTAGAACACAATGCACCTTTATATTGAGAAAGAACCAATTCAACCTCAAGGTCAATACACATCATTAACGCCAAACCAATTCATGCAGTATCATACACAATCCACATTACTAGATTTAAATACGCAGTCACAATCACGTGTGTTGGAAAATCGAGAAAATCACAATCTTTTTTCACATGGCTGGGGGAGTTTTCCAATTCAAGATTTTCATCAAGGTAATGTTATTCTTATATTTACATTGTATCCTCATATTTTCTAACAAATTTCATACTTAGTGTAGATTATTTTTCTTATCATTGCAGAAATTATAAAATAATTTAATTTTTTGTCATTTGCTTTTTTAGGTAGTTCTACATCGGGTCATTCGCATGGGCGCTTTGAAACTGCACAAAATCCCCCTTTGGAAAATCCTGATTTAGGGGATTTTGAAATTCCTGATGTGCTCACAGGTAATTTCATCTTCTATCAAATTTCATAATTGTTCTATTCCTTTGATTCGTATTGTTATTCTTATACATTACGTCGTTATGTCGTTATATTTATCTTATTCTTAGGTCCATCTACACATAGTTATCATGGCTTTGAGTACCCCAATTTTGGGTCGAGTGATTTTGCAGACGTTGGGAATGACGATGATAGTGTTCATTCTCCATGTTCAATCCATGATCATTCAGACAACTACATGGGTGAACACGTCAATAATGTACCTATGGATGAGGATGAAGATGATGAGAGTAATGTACCAGTTAATGAAGATGTCCCTCCCACAAGTACCGAAACAAGATTTCATGGAGTGCTCTCATTATACTCCACCACATACCCAGAATTAGAAGGAGATTCATTCGACCGACCAAGTGCAAGTGTGAGAAGAAATAAAATTTATGATTCTACGAAAGGTAATCTTAGTTTGGGCCTGGTTTTTGACAACAAATTCAGCTTGCAAAGAGCGGTGAAAAACTACCATGTGCAGCATGCACGACACGAGTTTAGGGTGACAATTAGAACACGACAAGGTATGTTGTGAAATGCAAAAACAGTTGCCCTTTTAAATTGCGGGGAGGTTTGAGTAAGAAATATGGTTTTTGGAAAATTACAAGGTATGAAGGGCCACACGATTGTTTGTTCGAGGATGTGCCCGATAACCACGGTAACTTGGACATAAACATGATCGCACATGAACTTATTGAAGAAGTTCAGAAGCAACCGTCATATATGATGAAGCTAATTGTATTGATGGCGTAGAAAAAATGGGGTTATGATATTACATATGGGAAGGCTTGGCACAGTTTACGACGTGCAAATGAGATTGTACACGGAACTTGGGAGAATTCCGTTACATGGTTGCCGGGGTTTTTGGGAGCTATCCAGAAGTGGAATCCGGGCATGATTGTTGAATGGCAACACAAAAGGCCCAATCAAAATCCAAAAATGCTGAAATTTCTGTTTTGGGCGTTCAAGCCATGTATAGATGGATTCCAACATTGTCGCAGAGTTATATGTGTTGACATGACTCATTTGTAAGCACGCCACAAGGCTAAGTTGTTGATCGTATCAACTCTGGATGAAAATCAGAATATTTTGCCTCTTGCATTTGCAATTGTTGACAATGAATCGAACGAGTCTTGGTTATGGTTTCTGAATTTGGTAAGCAAGCATTTTGTTCTTAGTGATGAAGGTGTTTGCCTTATTTCTGATCGTTACAATGGCTTATTAAATGCTACTTGGTATCTGCCCACGTTTTCTCCTCTTCTGGGAGCTCATAGATTTTGCCTGCGACATGTGACTTCAAACTTTAACTGTCAATTAAAAATAAAGTTATGAAGGAACTATGTTATGAGGCAGGTATGACACATAACATCCAAAAATTTGACAATGCAATGGAAGCTATTGGTAAAAAGGATGCGGCTGCGTTCAATTATTTGAAAGGCATCCCACAAGAAAAGTGGACACTGACATATGATGGAGGGATGTGCAAAGGCATTATAACAACAAACATGGGAGAAAGCTTAAATAATGTGTTGAAAAGTACGTGATGTCTTCCACCACAAGCTATTGTTGAGTGCACATTTTATCGTACTATAGAATATTTTTCTAATCGAGTGCAAATGGCTTTGGCAATGATGGAAAACCAATGAAGATTTTTTCTTTGTTTGCATCATCCCTTTTTCTTGCATTTTCGGGTTTTGTCTTGAACATAAAAATTGTAGATTTACATATAAACTTCGTAAAACAGCAAAAATTGGCTCATTTCGATTCCCTAGTCAACAAATACAACAAGGCAAAATAAAATAGCAGTTTTTTTTTTAATAAATAATGACTTTTTCTTTGTTTCCAGCTCATTTTCTCCCTTTCTCGTGCATTTTCGGGTTTCGACTTGAACATTAAAATTGCAGATTTACATATGAACTTCGTAAACCTGCAAGCATGGCTCATTTTGATGGCCGGATCAACAAATACGATAAGGCAATAAAAAAATAGCAGTTTTTTTTAATAAATAATGACTTTTTCTTTATTTCCGGCTCATTTTTCTCACTTTTTCGTACATTTTCGATTTTGAATTGGACATAAAATTTGTAGATTTACATATAAACTTCGTAAAACAGCAAGAATTGGCTCATTTCGATGACTAGGTCAACAAATACGACAAGGCAAAAAATAATAAAAATAGCAGTTTTTTTTTAATAAATAATGACTTTTCCTTTGTTTCCGGCTCATTTTTCTCCCTTTTTCGTGCATTTTTGGGTTTTGACTTGAACATAAAAATTGTAAATTTATATATAAACTTCGTAAAACAACAAGAATTGGCTCATTTTGATGCTGGGGTCAACAAATGCGACAAGGCAAAAAAAAATAGTAGTTTTTCTATAATAAATAATGACTTTTACTTTGTTTTCGGCTCGTTTTTATCCCTTTTTCGTGTTTTTTCGGGTTTTGGCTTGAACATAAAAATTATATATTTATATATAAACTTCTTAAAACAGCAAGAATTGGCTCATTTTGATGCCCGGGTCAACAAATACGACAAGGCAAAAAAAAATAGTAGTTTTTTTGGAATAAATAATGACTTTTTCTTTGTTTCTGGCTCATTTTTCTCCCTTTTTCGTGCATTTTTCGGGTTTTGACTTGAACATAAAAATTGTAGATTTACATATAAACTTCATAAAACAGCAAAAATTGGCTCATTTCGATGCCCGGATCAACAAATACGACAAGGCAAAAAAAAATAGCAGTTTTTAACTATAATACAAACCGAGAAACTAAACTACCCATGTGGCCTTGTGCTCCGAGGTCCCCCTATGCCACACTGTGGGGATGCCCTGTCCTAGTAGACCGTCTTGGCCTTACGGTAGCTTTATCGCTCATCGGGTTGATCATATCCAAAGAGAACGGAATAGACGATGTATGAATGTAATGTTCCACTGGTGAAGGTTGGTTCAAAGTTTAGGGAGGTGGATCATTGAATATGTAGTCAACGAACGAACGCTCTGTCGGCGTTGCTAACAAAACCGGCTCTAATATAGACATCTTGGGACGGTAAAACCCCGGACGTGGATGGCTCTACAGTTTGGGGAGGAAAAAAAGACAAAGAGGATGGTCTGCCTTAGTAGGAAGGAGCAAAAGCCCAAGAGGATGATCCGCCTCAGTAGTGAAGTACAAAAGCTAAAGCAGATGATCCACCTCGGAAGTGAGGTGTAAAAGCCAAAGAGGATGATCCGCCTCTATAGCTTGGGCCAAAATCCGAAGAGTGAGGTCCGCCTCTATAGTGAGGTACAGAAGCCGAAGAGGATGGTCCGTCTCTAAAGGGCAAGCGTGAGCCAAAGAGGATGGATGGTCGGTCTATGTAGGGACGAACAAAAGCCTAAGAGGATGATCCGCCTATGTGGGGAGACACAAAAGTCGGGGCTTCACTCATCCTCGGTATTACATCTTCATCCTCATCATCTTCTACATCTTCATTCTCATCATCTTCTATATCTTCGGAGTCTTCCAATGAACTCCGGCTTCTCCTCTGTGGAAGCATGGATTCTCCTCCATGTCTATGAGTGTGAGAACCAAATACTATATCACCACCACGTTCAAATGTGACCAAATTTGACAGGCAGGTAAGACACGATCGCACTTGTCCAGGTACCTTCCCAACTCCATGTCTAGTTTGAGGGACTTGTTAAATGGTTTTTTTGCAGCACTTGAATGCGATTATACTGAAAATATAAAACAAAAGAGTTACGCAAAATATCATAGAAAGAACAAGAGTATATTAGAACAATAAGTATATGTACTAACCACATTTTGTAATAGAGGGGCCGACCCTGTTTGATGTCCCACGGTTCTCCTAGTCAAGATGGGTGAAATATAACGACAAAAAATTAGATCATACCACTGGTTGCATCCCGAGTCTGTGTCGTCTCTACCCTGAATAGATTGTCCAATCACAAATTTATTGCCCGATCATTCCAGATTACAATGTAGGCACCGTTTTCATTTTCCCAATCTTTATTTTTTCCCCCTACGGTCCTTCCTTCGAACATAATCAACATGAGGTGGAATATATTGTTGGAGTCCAAACTGCCGCAAAATACACTCAGGACGATGACGTTCCACGATGTTGAAGAATATCATTGGAACTGATGCTCTCCACACAACACTGTCCAAACATAGAGGTGGCAACTCGCCGATGTCTTCATCATTGAAATTGTATGGAGTCCAAACAAATTGAAATATGAAAAAGGTATTAAAAAAATTTTAATACAGAAGGATATAATATCATAATATAAAAACGTTATGATAATTTTTCTACTCACATGTCCTTCGCCCATTTGATCAAGTCCATCTCTAATTGTCTGGAGACTGTGAGAGACGACAATATCATTTGTAACAGGGCGATACCGCCTTCAAAAATCAATAACGCAATTAAGTGAAAAAATAAGATTTTTCTTAATTAAAATTCTTAATTAAGTAGTAAATTGTCGTGCACCATAAGGAGCTCGGGTAATGCCATGCTCATCAAGTCCCGCCATTGGCCCAGGAACTTTACTAGGTCTGACAACCAAAATCCTAGACCACACCCATATTTGTTCTTGAATATATACACATGATTGAAAATCACAAATTACCATAACAAATAACATACCAATATTTAAATAATCATTCTCCCCAACAATGGCAATGAAGCATCTATATTTTTTTGACCTTTGTAGGATGCTTTGCTTACCCTCGGTATAGCCACGCCAATACACCACTCCCCCAACTATAGGTGTTTGTTGCATTAATATCTTCAAATAACGTCAACCACAATACCGGAACAACATCTCTGGTGGTGTTAGGACACAACACACCGAGCAACATAAGTGCCCAGCAACGGGCTATCTGGTCTACTTGCAATTCATCAGATTCAAAGGTGCTTTGTGCAGAAACCGAGATCACATAACTGACAATCTTCGCGATTTTTATTTGAAAACCTTTCTTTTCAAAACCTGTCCTATTCAATTGAAACCCAAATTGTTCAAAAATATAGGCTGCACACTCAGCATATCCCTTGAACACACGATTAGTTATAGAGGTCGCCCATCGACTGGTCGACCAAAAATCAGTGCGATATCTTGAAGAGTAATCGTAGCCTCTCCAGTTCTGAGTTGAAATGTATTGGTCTCCGGTCGCCATCTCTCCACTAGCGCAGTCACAAGACCCATATCATTTTTGAATGCCCCCAACTTGTATACCCGATATAATCCCATATGTTGCGATTTTAACAAGACTCGGTTATGTGGAGTCTGTGTATAAGCATCCTTAAAATACAGATTGTCTACCCGTCTAGCATGCAACACGAAATCGGTGTTCTCACCAACCTGCCCAGACCTATGGTTTGCCTAACCGATCAACACGCTACTGTCTATCGGGCCATATATATGATCACCCAATTGCTGCGCCATCCTACATTAAAATAAAATAAAAATTTATTTTCAATCAAACGATACTTGAGCTAATTAGAATAATACGAATTAATATTTCATAAATTCAAACACAAATCTAAAATTTGAAATTATACATACTAATTCAAAATTATACCAAAATGCAAGATTATACCTACTAATTGGAAATTATACCTACCAATTCAAAATTATACCTACAATATGAAAATTATACATAAAAATCGGAGTTTATACCTAAAAATTAAAGATTATAGATAAAAAAAATTGATATTCAACATATTAATTAAAAATTATACCTAAAATTGATATTATACCTCCTAAACCCTAAATTATACCTAAAAAATTCAAGATTCTAACTAATAATTCGACATTATATTTAAAAATTCAATATTAAACCTACTATTTCAAGATTATAGCTACCAATTCAAAAATAACATGAGAATTCGAAATTAGAGCCAAAAATTCAAAAATAAACAAATTAATTCAAAATTAGAGCTAAAAAATCAAAATTATACCAACAATTCAAAATTTCACCTAAACTCTAAATTCGAAACTAAACCCTAAATTCGAAATTACACCTAAAAAATTCCACAAATTTAAACCCTAAATTGATAAACTCCACAAAAAATCAAAAAAATAATGACTTCTATACATTTCGTAAAGCAACAATATATAAGTTTTGCCTTGTATTGTTTAGGATGATGATGAAGAAGATGAAGAGGATGAAGAGGATGAAGAAGAATGAAGAATCAGAGAAAAAGTTAGAAAAAAATGAGAGAAGAAACCCCGCTGCCTGGGCAGAGGGATTCTTTTCCATTCCGCTCTCGGACAGTGCAGAATGGGCAACGGTCAATTGATTGTTGCCCATTCCGCGTTGCCCCAAAGCGGAATGAGCAGATTACTAAAAAAAAAAAATTTAATGCATTCCGCTCTGCCCAAGAGCGGAATGCATTAATTATTTTTTAAAAATAATATTTTATTAATTTCGCTCTCGATTCCGCGTTGTCCGAGCGCGAAATATGCTATTTTCTGATACACATTTAAACTTGTATTATTTTAATAATTTATATTTAATTTTTTATTATTTATTTAATTTTCCCGTTAAATTGTAAAAAAATTTAATTTTTATTCTTTTTGAACTTTTTTTGGTACATATTGCTATTAGTATTAGAATTAATACTTTCTTTGTATTCAAAAAAAAATTGCGGTCACGTGAGTGATTACATAGGTATTAATAGAATAAAGTTGTTATTTTATATTCATTTGTCATTATAATATTTTCATTGTGATTGGTTTTTCTTTTTTATTTAATTTTATTCCTTTTATGCCAATTGATTGTACATTGATTTGTGATGAACAAAGTATTTTTTTTAGCTAATTGCTTGTATCTAAAAATAATATAAACAAAGTCACTAACTCCAAATAAAAGAAGATAGAATCAAGTAGAATGAAAAATATAGAGAAATTTTTAATCATTAATAAATTAATTATAGACGAATTTAATCACATTAAAAATATCACGTACAATATCGATAAATATTCTAAAAATTGCTTATATATTTCGCAGTTACTATAAATTTATTTGAAAGTTAATATTATTTTTCGAATGTGTGACTTGTTATATTACATATCTATTAAAATAAGTTTGAATGTTACTTAAAAGTATCGTAAAAAAAGAAAAAATCTTTAGTGGTAAGTCGGACCCCCTAACGGTTCATTCCTGGATCTGTCCCTGAAGGCAGCCATCAAGCTTATAGAATTTGGAGATAGTTGACAAAAGGATACTTTATATCACCTAGAGATTTTCTCATACAAAGTGGGGAGGGGGAAATGCAAACCAACATCTATCTGAGCAGTGAAAAACAGAGGTAACCAGGAGGGGGAGTGTGTGGCCTATCCACACGAGATGGGACTAAAATTTCATACTCCGGCGGAATATTTATTCATTTTCTCAATTTACTGTCACACGAGGAGGTAAAACGAGAAGAGTAGAAGTATCATTTTTTCATAACTGGGCTAAGAGAGTTGGGCATCGAGAACCTATAGCGAAATTGGGCGAAACAAATGGCGAATGTGGACAAGGAACGATGGAAAAGGGAGCTCAGAGGAATGTTTATGATTTGTACAAGATACAAGGTAAGCTATTGAGGTCAAGGGTGAGCTTGTGGGCTACCTAAAGGAAGGCTGGAAGGAAAGGTTAAATATAGCAGGGTTAGAGGCCTCATTGTGGAGCGGATAAGAAGATGGAAGTAAATCAATTCAAATATATGATCTAGCTACATCCCTAAAATCAAGGTATTGATCTCCACTCCCCTCCCCTCAACTACCAATAGACACCCTTTGACTAAGGGAAGAGAGGAGGGGGTCGACCATTTAGTGTATAAGAAAAAGGAGTTTTGTAATTTTTAGTTTATCATTTCAGTTCTAAAAAAAAATAGAAAAATCTATTGTACTTTTTCTCTCTAAAAAATACAAAAGTCATTTTGTTCTTCATTGTTCTTGGTGTAAAAATATTTTCAGATTATCATTTCGAGTAGAATTTATCTTTTCAGTTACTAAATTTTTTGGTGTAAAAATCGGACCGCATCAATGTGTATATGCTTATTCAATCTTATTATGAGTAGGTACTTAAAAAAGGTCATGTACGATAATAAAAATTTTACAAAGCTTCTTATATATTGCAAAACTATAATTTTCACTCTAAGTTAATTTTTTCACTTAACGTGAAAATTATTATTTTAATTAGTAATTTAAAAGGAAATATATATATATATATATATAAATATCTATGTGCAAACGTTGTAAAAAAATTGTTTTAATGGTAATTCGGCCCCCAAACAACCCTCACTGCGATAGGATTAAGATAGTTGGGTTTGTTAGTTTTTTTTCCCTTTAATGTGTTTTTTGGGGGGTGGAGGGAGGGGGGGGGGGCGGCGAGGGAGAGAATCTGGATGGCAAAACCACCAAAACCGTTGGGGCTTGGCAGTGGCATCAAGGTACTAGTCGATGACAATGTCTAGTGTATACTCATTGGCAAGGTCTTGTAATAGTTTTCAAGAAATAAGACTAACCTTGATCCATAGCATTCGTTTGTAATCTTTTATTGTTGATTCATTGCCGAGCCTCTTGAGGAAGATTTTTTTCTCTCCCTTGACCCCTCTTTGAATGATGAACATATACGTTTACTTTTATTAGAATTACATCATCTGCTTTTTACGTAATATCTTGAGTTTTTTTGTATAGAAGGGTGGAGAGATGACCAATCCTCTTTATATTAAAACTCTAAGAGTTGCCTTCCATCAAGACACTTCTTCACTTAAAGTCGTGACTTTACATTAAGTAAAGTCATGTCTTTTCACTAATCAATTAGGATTTAATCACATAATATTAGACAATTAATTATTTTGTCAAATAGACTTTAATATTGACAAAATAATAATATGTAATTTTAATAAATGAGACATAATATTTCTTACATTCTCCCACTTGGCTCATATATTTGCTTTTATGATTTAGAATAAACATAACGCGCACAAAAAATTATTCTAAATCTTTTCTTAAAATTGGCTTTACCATAATATCATGATTAAGTCAAAATTAATGTGAGTCATGGCGGTTGTACGTCATTTAGCTCGACATAGTCTCTTCCATGTACTACGACACTAATTTCTAATTAATCATGATCCTTAATGAAGAGAATATAAAGGTCCAACTTTAATGTCTTTATCAAAGACAACTCTTGTTATCATACTTCTATTCCATAATGTATACAATATAGAAAAACAGGAGATTTCAGAAACATTTAATTGCGCTCAAGAGTATCACATGATAACTTAATATGCATATAATAACATAATTCAATTATGACGTCCTATAATGCCCATTCTTTCGATATGCTCGTTAATATCTTAGGCAGTAATATATAATGCGTTTCTTTCGACATGCTCATTAATATCTTGGGCAAATGGTGCTAGTATGTTTTGATTGATACTCTTTGTTTCTGTATTCTTCTTTAATGGCAAATTACATAATTTTAATATGCATGGCACCCTTATAATATTTGTCGTTCTTTCAAAAGAAGATTGTGATCCAATACAAGTTTGAAGATTCATCAAACTCTCAACATCACATACATAATGAATTCTTTTCATGTGTTCTTGTTCCAATTCAATCGTTGGATGTACATTGCATAATTCCAAACTCATCTCCCTTCTGAATTGGAACTATCTTTATTGAACATTTTTCCATGTTAAATCTTTCTAAAAGTCTCGTATATATTTTATGAGACAATCCAAATAATCATTGTGATTTATTATGGAATATTTCAATTCTTATCACATAAGTTGTCTCTCTCTTATCTTTCATAATTCTTAGAAAGATATCTTGGTTTCACGTAATAAACCAAAATTATTAGTGACAAGTAAGATATCAATTCATCAATATACACAATACTAAGAAAATAAACATGCTCCCGCTGACCTTCATGTATATATACGGGAAACATATTTTAGTTTGTATATTGATCATTTAAACTTACACACTTTAGGCTAATCGATAAACCACTTCATCTAAGAAAGACAATTTAACTTTCATTTTGTGTAACCCTTAAGTCATAATGAGCTACCAAAACCATAATAAAGTCTTTCTTAGATACCGATCTTTTCAATCAAAGCCATGTTTCATGGAAATACTATAACTATATATCAAAGTTCTCCTTTGGGATATACTAAGATATGTAAACCATAAACTATTAATATATGTTCTTATTTGATTTATTTGTTGTCTTTGGTTAAATCTAATATAACATACTATAACATCAACAATTATGTTTATATATTATAAGAACAATAAATCAACCTTTGGGCGATTCCCGAATGCCTTATAATAATAAAATTCAGTATACCCGTATATCTCTATGTCATTTATGAGAATATAAAGTTCATGGGTAATTGAAATTTTTTTAATATGCATTAAAATCTACAACTTTAATGATCAGGCCACTTTAGTGACTAACAAATCATCTATCAAATAGATTTTATATACAAACTTTAATACACAATAGAAATTTATAAACTTTAATGATTAGGCCACTTTGGTGACTAGCAAATCAACTTTGAAATAAATTTCTAATACAAACTTTAATTGAAACGTTAAGTAGGCTAACTTTAATAAACACAAATGTTTAACATTAGATAAACACAAGTTCGTATACTGTAAAACTCATGACAGCCACAAACTTACATGTGAATCGCCCTGAAAACGCAACTAAAGCAACTTTACAACACACATTGTTCATATAGAAAACTTCATCATATATTTTGAACTAATATACTCTATTCACCGCCTTATGCAAAACAAAGTAGAAAATTTCAAAGCCAATAACTGTTCAAGCCCTAAATCTTTACAAATCGCAGTAATATATATGTCAGATATCAAGTGAGCAATTTCTTAAATGTCCAGCCTTTTCTTCCAAGTTCCAAGTATTAGTTGGACTTTTATTGGACTAAAACCCATTCATTTAACTTTCAGTGTTATCCGGATGTTGCTAACGTCACACTTTGATCTATATAATTCAATGCGCATGAATTGCCATGAAAACACGTAATAAATTGGCTTTGATTTACTGCTTTTAGGCTTCATGCACACCGGTGTAAATTAATCAAAAGACAATATACCTTTTCATAAAGTACGTGTTCATACATATTAATATGTTCATATTCATATGCATATATGCTCGAACACATATCTATCATCACTAATAAATTGCAGCGGAAGAAATAACTTTAATCTTAATTAGCAATATCAGACTTCACAAAGTTGCAGCGGAAACCTAATTCTTAGGTTGCAACATAAAATTTTATTAACTAGAAAATTATGAGTTCTTAAACTATGCTCTGATACCACATGTAAGTTAAATTTCATACAATTACATGATTCCCATAAATCTTGAACTTCATGATTTTCACATAGTTTTCAACAAATACAAATAACCTTGATCCATAGCATTCGTTTGTAGTCTATTATTGTTCATTCATTGCCGAGCCTCTTGAGGAAGATTTATTTGTCTCCCTTGACCCCTATTTGAATGATGGACATAACGTTTACTTTTATCAGAATTAGATCATCTACTTTTTACGTAATATCTTGAGTTTTTTTGTGTAGAAGGGTAAAGAGAGGACCAATCCTCTTTATATTAAAACTATAAGAGTTGCCTTCCATCATGTCACTTCTTCATTTAGAGACATGATTTTACGTTCTTTTCACTAACCAATAAGGATTTAATCACATAATATTAGACAATTAATTATTTTGTGAAATAGACTTTAATATTGACAAAATAATAATATGTAATTTAATATATAAGACAATATTTCTTACAGGTCTAGTTCGAGGAGGCGGGATTTGGGGTGGAAGAGGGCAGATAGGTGGAGATGCTCTTGGGCATGAGTGGGATGGTGGTGGCAGGCTAGTAAAGATCTCTGGGAAGCACCGAGCTAGGGGGGCAATGGAGGGGTAGAATTGAGCACTGGGAGCGAGGATGGGCTAGCAATATGGTTGTGCTGACAGGTGATTATATGATTGTGGGTGAAAAAAGAATAAAGGAGGGGTGAAGAGAAGGAGAAAAAAGAAGTTATAGAAGAAAACAATTGATAATTAAGAGCACTTGCAATTCTTCATTTTCCTTAGTTTTTAATTCAAAGTTATAATTAGTGGATTCTTTTAGTTTACTAATTAGTAAGTATAATTAGTTCATTCTTCAAAAATAAAAACAATTAAAAGTAACTCAATTTTAATTATTTGATAATCTATATATAAAAGTAGTTATCCATTATTAGTTAAAATTAAGTAATCTAATAACTAAATATTAAATAACTTATTTAATGAGTAAAAATAATTCAATGTGCTATTCTTTTATTACGAATTAATTAGTGGCATACATCAATTGTATTTTAGTTGAAAATAATAGTTAAGATATCTCTAGAAAAAGAACAAAAATGATAAAAGTAATATCAAGTTAAACCGAGAAAGAAAACGTAAACAAAATTATATTATGTTTATATCCCCTGAGTTGATGTGTAATGACATATACTATAGTTCGTCATGCATAATACAAGTATATGTGGAAAAATGCCTCGTTTCTTGGATACCAAAATCTTTCAAGTTGTGGTATTCTGGGAAATTAGCTTGTACGGTCTGATTGCTGTTAATCACACAAGGGTCAACTCATCAGATGTGGAAACTGCTTCTTTGAGATGAGTTCGCAATGCCACCAAATCTTCTCCAGCATTGCATATGCAAGCACAAGCTTGTCTGCCCGACAGAGTCGCTCCTTCCATGCTGTCTATGTAATCCTGGTAAAAACACAAAAACAAAACAAAACAAGAATGCAAGGCTATAGTTTTATTCCGTCATAGGGAGAATTACAAACTTGGTCCCATAGGATAGAGTTTATTGCAATTTTAGTCCAATTGTTTGCAATATTGCAAAAATATTAATTGACTATCTTATGAAACTAATACTACAATTTCCCCTGCGGTCATTTAATGTTAATTGACTCATAAACAAGTGTTCCTAACAGACACAACCATTAATGCAAACTAGCGATTGCATCCTGCCACTTATCACGTTTAGGCTCCTACTTCTTCAACTCATATTTTATTTATATATCAACATCCAAATACAGTAAAATAATTAGATAATAGCTTCAGCATTGAAATGCACGACACATATGTAAGAGCTGCCCATCATCGAATACCAATAGTTAAAAAAAAAAAAAAAATCACTCTGCAAATTAAAGCATGCGAACAACCATTTGATTGAACAGGAACGACCTCTTACTAATAAGCGAGTGAGATGTCTAGTGTTTAACTCACATAATCACTCCTACCGTTGTTGAGCCAAAAAAGAAAAATTGAAGCATGTGTATCCAATTTTGTGCCAGTTTTACCTGTTTAGTGTATGAGCCGGCAAGGAAGAAATTTTTCACTGGCGTCTTCTGGTCGGGCCTGAATGGATCTTTACCTGGTCCTTCACGATATAAAGACTGTCCAATTTTCACAACTGATGACCATGTGATTTCCAGGCCTTGGGATGATGGAAACAGAGACAAAACCTGATCAACAAGTCATAATCAACAATATGAACTTGATCTAATAAATATGTTAAAACACTTGGAGTGAGAAGTAGATAAAAGCTTTCAGGGTCAAAGTTATTGGACTTAACAGCAGAAATAGATCAAAAATGACAAATGAATATGTATGATAAAAGGTGTAATGACATTTATGGTCCTTTTAAGTTTCACCTTTATGCCAGAGTAGTCCCTAATATTAAAGTGAAATTACCAATCCTAGCGTTTAATTTGCATTCCACTCAAGTCCCTACATTCAGATTGCAGTGATTTTTTTCAGAAAATGTGTGAATGTGCACGTCCTATTTTTTTTAGGGTGCGATGACCATACATAAATTTCCAAATTAATTTAGTTCCCATTTTCTTTTTAGACCCTAGGAATAGGATAGAAAGGGGTGTTCAATATGTTTTGAACTACAACTTTAGAATTTTTTTAAATTTTGACGTATTAATTTCGAAATCATATTTATTGGTTTATAAATTATCAGCATTACCTATAATTTAATACTTTGTGGGTCAATATATAAGTAAAAAAGATAATAGAGAAAAAAATGGTATAAAGGATTAGGAACTCTAAATTTATTACAAAAGTGATTACATATTATAATTATTACAAAAAAAGTGATGGGGTAAATTCATAAAATTTTCTGTCAAGTTAATGGAATACAGCTCAAGTTGATTTTCTGTCAAACTATGTATTCCAACATTATACAATTAAAGTTAAAATATATTTTTATTTCCACATAAAATTGAAAACAAAATTAGAATAATTATTTTGTAATGTTTCATTTTTTTTCCATATCATTTCTGTTAAGGTCTGGAATTAGACACTATAAGGAGTTAGACGAAGCAATAGGAAATTCATCTTTTGATAAGGTTTTTATTTGACCAAATAATTTAAATTTATAAATTAAATAAAGTATTTATCCTCAATGTGTACATTGTAGATTATTTCATTAGTATGTCAAACTTTCTAGTTATTTGTGTTGTAAGGAAATAAAAGTTTTTCAGAACTTTTCTTTTCATTTTTTGCATTTGTGAGCTACTGAATTTTTAATGTATAATTCAAACTATTATTTTGAATTTAGCAAATTAATGCATCAATCTATCTGAATATTTGATTTCTATTCTACATTTACACCAGAATCATTCGGATATGATAAAAGACAATGTACGTAATTCATGAAAAATTTTATTTTGTGATGATATATATTAGAAATTTGTTTTCTTACTTTATGTGGGTCAGAATGAACTTCGCAGTCGTTTTTGACAAAAATAAAATAAAAGAAAAAAATTGAAAGCTTATTCAGTTTTGGTAAAGTAGATTTCCCACCAAATAGTTCTTTAAATAGCCATGTGCATCTAACTGAGTCCTTTTTGCCCATTTGCTCATTTTCTTGATAGGAAAAACGAAAAAAAACATTGTGTATCTTAGTTTATTTCCAAGCAAGAAAATGCTAAATATTAAATAATTACTTTTTTTATGCTAATGAAAGTAGAAATAGTAATTGATGATGAATGGTTAAAGTTACAGGACCAGCTCCATTTTTTTTAGTTAAAATACTTATGAAGTAAGTGCAGGTAATCAAATGAAATTTAATAATATAATAATTAGTTAATTTGATAAATTTTTCACAAAATATTACTCCTGACTAATGATGTAAAATCTTAAATATTTCAAATTTCTAGTTCAAAATGCAGTGATACCCTTTTCCCACTATCAAAAGAAACTACAGTGAATCTAGGAACTAAAGTGCAACTCAACAAACTATGTATAACTATTTTAACCCTAAAAAATGGCATGGCATGGCAGTGCACATGACACATTTTCCGCCAAAGGTCATCAGAGCGACTCAAGTGGAACGGAAGTTAAAAGTTAATGACAGTGATGTCACATAAGGGACCACATGGGTCATTATCCCAACTTTTTATAGAACCTGAAATCCTACAAATGATGGACAATAAGTATATCTAGTAATAGAATTGCCAATTAAACCTCATAAAAGTGTCAATGTATCCCTATATTTAATCGCCATTATAAACGCTTTCAGTCACGAATCATTATATGTTCATAATATTTCTCAAAGAGTGCCAAAAACCTGACAACCCCAGTTTCCCACCCTCAAATCGATCATAATGATTCTAAATAAGAGGGCTATCCAAAGTCCATCCCAAGATGAACCAACCAGTCACAGCTTCTCTCTGGTAATACCATAATCAACGGCCCACATTTTCCTGTCCCTATCAACTTGCCATGGGAATCCCAAAATTTTGTTTTCAGATTCTCTTGCTTGGCACATTAGAGATATGGTGATTGAACCAATGAACTTCCCTTACAGCATTGCTTGGCCTCAGGACGATCCAGAAATGAAGTATTGAAGGGGTTGAATTACCATTGAAATAATTTATTTATTTTTTTACAATATTTGTACGTAGATAAGATATACAATTTATTTTAGTTTTAATAGATAAGTAATATAACAATATTATCACGTGTAAAACAAACAATAACTTTCCAAAAAACTTTTGTACACAAATTGGAATCAATATACCATTAATGAAATCAACCAAAGAACATTAAATAAACAAATAAAAGATAAATCAACACCAAATTTTCAATAATATGACAATTTTTTAGAAGAATATAAACCAAGATCGTTAATACTAATATAATCACTCTTGCATACGTTGTCAAGGATAAACTCTAAATAATTGAGTGATGGTAAACATTTTCTTGTTTTTAGATTTGTCAATGTCTTGTATTTTTCTTCTTCTTCAACAATGTTCTGTATGACTTGTAGAAAAAACTTTTGTTGATTTTAAGGGTAAAATGCAAATAACCCCATGTGAAAAAATTTATTGGCTCTAAACCCACTGTGAAAAAATATAGCCTAAAGACCCCCCCATAATATTCTAAAATTGCTC
Source organism: Buddleja alternifolia (assembly GCA_019426215.1). Lineage (NCBI taxonomy): Eukaryota > Viridiplantae > Streptophyta > Magnoliopsida > Lamiales > Scrophulariaceae > Buddleja > Buddleja alternifolia. The sequence continues at coordinate 36,576,698 of CM033390.1, read as the reverse complement.
ACTTTCCATTTTCGTCTGTCCACTCTAACACCGTTAATTTTTTTACCTCATCTGGATATTATGCCCTTCGTACCTACAAGGATAAAATGCAAATAACCCCCCTGTAAAAAAAAAAAATTAGCGGCTGAAAACCCCTTTCTTTAATTACGCAAATTACTTTTTGCCCCTTTTCATCATTTCTTATTAGCTTAATGTGTACCCTGTAGAAGGAACAGATTCTTTTCAAGATACATATGTTTCAATACCTTTACAAATTTAAAAAAGTTGAAATTTGTAGGCCTAATATGTACTGTTTATGCGCAAAATTTGAAGAATCATTAGCTTTAAATCTAACAACTATTTGTAGGCAACTTAAATTGAGACTTGAGAATTGTTATAAATGGATCGAAAGGTCAAACGATAGGCTTTTAGAATTACATAAACATATAACAGAAATAAAGAGGCTTTTACATATGATACATACAATTATAAATAATATATATTTATTTATATTATAAAGAAGTATATAAAAATGAAAAGACTTTGCGTGCCATATGGAATCGTAACACTGGATCTTGTGATTTTTAGCCTATATTTGTAATCAATTATGCAGGCGAAATTAGGCTATATTTTTTTTCACAGGGGGTTCCGACAATAAAAAATTTCACTGGGGGTTATTTGCTTTTTACCCCACTTTATGGTCAAAAGGCAAGAAAAAACGCCAATAATCACACAAGGCACACGTAGATGACACCCTCCATCAGTTTGTGACGAAGGGGAGTTTCGTGCAGCATCGGGATATCACAGAAGATTATCACGCTATATGTTTCTCATGGGGTATTTTCAGCCAATTTCGTTCCTCACATGGGGTGTTAGGGATTTTACCCTTCTAATAAATGTCAGAAAGAAGTTTCAAAAAGGAAAGTCAAATTGGTACGATTCCGACTTGTCTTCTCCTTTTTTCTTTTTTTTTTAATAATTGCTTTTTGAATCAAAAATAAATATTAAGTATCAAACATAAGTGGCTGGAGGAATCGAACTACTGACCTCAATATCCGCTCAGAAGAGACTTAATACACAGACCATCGACAACTGGTCTACAGCTTTTTTTGTCATATATTTAAAATCTCAAGTACTATATTCTTGGGAGGATTTCAAAACCGAACTTTTGCCATACAATTGACCTTATGCTTTTCCTTAGCACAATATGCTGAGTAAATATTATTTGATTGCAACACATAACCAATACAGAGTTTAAAAAATAGGAACAACTCAGTATTCTGCAGTATTCATGTTCAGTTTCTTAACCCGACATCCTTCTGTATGGATTTATCAATCAATTTTTAAGAGGTCAATATTTTATCCAAAAGAGTAGTCTCAGAAATCTTGCTTGCACATTTAGCTTTTATGCCTTTGTCACCCAGATTTTGTATAAGTAGTTCACCAGGATGACATGCTAAGAATATGTTGCTCGCCGTGCTTTCCCATTATCATACCATAGTACATCTTTAGCTAGTCAACTAATTTGATTTAGGTTGCCTTAATTCGACAGACCCTTTGTAGAGGCATGTACATGTTTGACACGTTACCTGATAAAATAACTTAAAGAACTTTTAGCCACATAAAAGTTCTAAGTTCTGGATTTTGCATTTTGAAGGACCACAGTAAGCCTCGTTGCGTTATAAGTATTCTTATTTTATTTTTTGTAGCATACCATAGTATATCTCTAGCTAGTCAACTAATTTGATTTAGGTTGCCTTAATTCGACAGACCCTTTGTGGAGGCATGTACATGTTTGACACGTTACCTGATAAAATAACTTAAAGAACTTTTAGCCACATAACAGTTCTAAGTTCTGGATTTTGCATTTTGAAGGACCACACTAAGCCTCGTTGCGTTATAAGAGCATACCATAGTATATCTCTAGCTAGTCAACTAATTTGATTTAGGTTGCCTTAATTCGACAGACCCTTTGTGGAGGCATGTACATGTTTGATACGTTACCTGATAAAATAACTTAAGACTTTTAGCCACATAACAGTTCTAAGTTCTGGATTTTGCATTTTGAAAGACCACACTAAGCCTTGTTGCGTTATAAGTATTCTTATTTTATTTTTTGTAGCTTATATTAGCAGATTTATGATGCCATTATTTCGACTTTTGTTTTGTTTTCTTTTTGGGGAAATTGCAGTTATTACTAATTGAAATAGTGCTTCACTTGTTTGCAGAATTATAGATATTTTTTCCCCAATTTCTGGATATTCGACTACCTACTTCCAAAAGTTCCTCGAAAGAGCCAAAGAAAGGAACAAGTAACACCAACCTGCTTTGAAACTCGCTTTATAATTTCATCATTTGGCAGAGGCATGTAAGGGTCTCCAGGCGTAAGCACACATCTGTAGAAGAAGACCACCAAATAACAAGGTTTCAGCCGAGAAAAATCATAACACAATACCCTGCCTGCTAAGTTAAAAATGATATTAGTTAAAATATTTCTTACTGAAGCAATGAGCCTTGGCCCTCAAGGTAATAATCCTCTGGGGATGTGAGTGCAAGGTCTGCAAAGCAGGAGAAATCTGCATCTGGAGTGTAAAGGAGATTATCCAACCCCGCAGCTTGTCTCAATTGCCTGACCATCACACAGTTAACAAATTTTGTAAGAAAAGCCTACTAATTGAAGCAATGAACTTTTAGTAATAATGTCATTTTTGGTCCCACGTGTTTAATGTTAGAATCACTTTAGTCTCTCATATGTTAATCGTGATTTTAGCATCCTAACGTTCGAACTTGGTTTCATTTAAGTCCTTTTGAACATTTTTACCCTTAAATAGTAACATGTCGCATATGAGGGACTAAAGTGAAATCAAATTTAAGGGTAAATATATCCAAAAGGACTCAAGTGAAACTAAATTAGAAGGCTAGGATGCTAAAGTCACGATTTAAGCATGAGAGACTAAAAAGTGATTCTAGCATTAAATATGAGGGATCAAAAGTGACAGTGCACCCAAAATTTAACTATATCTTACCTTGCACGTTCCAAGTCCCTTAACTCTGTAACCCACCCATTATATCTCAGCTGCACTGTGACAACAGGCACTCCAACCAGTTTATAGATATTATCAAAAAATTCCAACTCCCTCCAATGCTGCGGAAGCAATCTTTTAATCCCAGGTACATCACAAGCTGCAATTTGCATATAACTTTGTTATAATCTAGAGTTGAAGTGCATAATTAGATGAGAATACGCAGGTACGTTAAAACACAAACCTGCTACATAAGCATCAGCCTTTACGGTTTTCTTTTGAGTAGCCTGAATAAAATGGTACCAGTCATTAGTGCTCATGTATGGTCAAATACTATTATAGATAATTTCACCAACCAACATACCATCATCATTCAATATGAATCAGTCTATTTTTAGTACAAGAACTAACTATTTCAGCCCTTCCCTGCACCTTAATACGTATGTGTAATTCAATTTTATCATCACTTGAAATGGGAAAAAGGTCAGGCTCTGTTATACTATTGATCGTTTGATTGCTTATAAAGACAATATTACCTGAAACCCAGAAGAGAATATTTCATGTAACGGAATTTAACTTCTTGTTTTCACTTTTTCAACATAGACGAGGTACAGCAAAAGATTGCGGACCAATCTACAAAGGGAATTTGACTAACAAATATATAAGATACCAGCTGACAAGGCAGTTAGTCCTTTTGTTGATAAGATGGAATTATCCAGCTTCAAGAAGAAAGTACCTTCTTTGTCCATGCATTATGTAAGAAAACAAAACGTCTCTGGATAAAACATGTTTCAAGGCTATGGAGGAAACAACTAAGAGTGAAACCTTGCATGATTAGGAATTGCTGAATCTTAAGAGGTAAATTTCGAGTTGTTGTCTCTAACACTTTGTTTGGTTCAAGGAAATTGTCAGGGAAGGAAAGGTAAACACAAGGGAAATCATTTTCCCTAGTTTGGTTGCTAGAGAAATTGAAAAGGAAAAGAAAATAGGAGAGTTTTCTCTAATACTAATTTGAAAAAATTATTTTCCTCACTAAATGGTGGAAAATAAAGAACTCTTCTTACCCCACACATCCAACTTCTATCTTTCACAATGTGATTTATTAATTATTGATGACATTGCAAAATCATTTTTTGGAAAACATTTGAGATCAATTAATAGTTTAGTTTCATAATTATTTCTTTATTTTGTTGTCACTTTTCTTGGAGTTCTCCATAAGTTTTCTCTACACAACCAAACAAACTTCAAAATTTTAGATTTCTTTGATTTTCTTTGCCTTTCCATATCATTCTCTTTCCTTCATCAAAATCCTTGAACCAAACAGTGTAAAACCATTTACAGCAGAAAAGTGGAGGTTGCTAACAAATTCAGAAGACCATATAATAATGTGGAATAAAATGTGCTACCCTTGCCGGCCAAATCACTTGAAGATCAGTTAGCACAAGGTGAAAATTGAAGGATCTGAATAAGAAGCATGTACCTTGGACATGGCCAGCCCCGTTACATATACACCTCCATCAGAAGATCTATCATAAAGAATTTCTCTGCATCCCCACCTTAAATGGAACCTGCATTACCAAACAGATACAGAGAAATTAAATCACACACCGAATCAGATATAAACATATGCAGATATAATTTGAATCATACCTGCCTCCCTTGTCCATGATATATTTTTTGATGGGACCACTCAAATATACATCTGGAGAACCTTTAAGCATGCGTAGTAGGGAAGCCTCAGTCTTAGTAGCAAAAAGTGAGAATATCGTGAGCATACAACGAGCACTCATGTTGTCACAGTCGATGAATCCTAGGGCATAAGCAACAGGATCCCACATCCTCTGGATACTCATGCGGGTGCCTCCTTTAGACAAAAACCAGTCGGAGAAGCTTATCTGTTAGGAAATGCATAGCCAAGTTAATAATACAAACATAAACCTCCAAAAATCCTCTTATGCTTCTATAATTATGAAAACGCATGGCCCCAACTAGTGATGTCACATAAAGCACGTTTGCAAAAACTTGTTCTTTTAAAGAAGTGCTGAATTTTAGAAAAAGTGCCAAAAAAATTTTAGTTGGGTTTGTTTGCAAAACTTGCTAGAAAAAGGAAATAGAAGAAGTTGGTCGAAGTAGTTGTAGACATGCTTTTATTTTTAACTTTTTTCCAGAAAAGCATAAGCAAAAGCAGTGAAACCAAACAACAAAAAATAGCTTAAGTTCAGCAAACCGCTCAAAAGCACTTTTTTCAGTTTTTGCAAACAGGGCTAAAATATCTTGGCCACAAGGAGCTTTAATAGTCAATGCATAGTCAAGGTATATTAGAGTGGGAGGATCAAGACTCTGCAATCATTTTTCCTGCATGCACTTTAATCAATCCATCTCATGGCAAATATCAAGCAACTGTCTGGTAGGAGGGGAAGCAGAGAGATTTTGCAATTAAACCAGAGAAACACAAAAGAGTGGGTTCATATAGATGGTAATAAAGGGACTTGGTTGTGAAGAGAGCAGCAGGAAGTAAACAAGGAAAGGAAAACAAAATAAGAGAGAAAACATAAGGATGAAGGGCTTTGAGTAGATGAAGTGACAAGTAGAGATTATTGCATTTAGTAGCTTTTCTTGTTCTCATTCTCCATTTCCCATATTAGATACATCATAAACATCCTATTTTTAACAAATGCCAACAAGAGAACAATGATAAATGATGAGCAGAATTTCTAAATCCAAGTACAAGTGCTAAAAGTGCAACAAATGGACACTGCACGCTGATGCAATTTCGCCAAAATTGAATATATTACTTTATCATGTATGCTTTTATACGGAACTAGATATGGCTATATGAGAATGAACACACATTATCCAGATCTCGTATGTCCCTCATTGCTCCATCTGGGTCAACAAGAGCCCTTACAACTGGACTAAGGGCGAGAGCTATAGCATTTCTTGCTTTGTCGTAAGTCTGCAAATCAGAACATGAAAAAATAGTTAGAAATTCCCATTCAAGAAATAGGGTTTTAGACAGTTACATTTTCATCTGTTTTACTTTCTCTTCAACTTGTTTGACGATACTAAGAAAGAGAAAGGGTAAAGTGTTCTTCGTAAATACCATAAAGAAAGAACAAGCCAGCACAATGCAAACAAATTAGTGTGGAAAACATTTATCACTAAATTCAGAAACACATGACCTCATGTGACGTTGTAAACTTTTACAGGGCAGTTGAAGATAAACATTTTTGAGCAAGAAGGCAGTGGGGCAGGAACAACCGTATACAACTAGGGAGCCATCGTATGTCAGTGGAATCAGATACAACAACTACCTGCCATTGATGAGAGAATTACGAAAGGGAGCAATTGCACTAAATTTAATTACAGAATGGTTTACACCAAATAAGTGTCGGGAAAAAGAACAAATGGCCACTGTATTATCTCAGTGATAGGTATATATTTATTGAACAGGGTCTGGGAAAAAAGCACTTCAAAGATTTTGACATTTCACTTGGTCTCTCCGATCAAAACTTTTAACCGCCATATGCAATCTAATGAATATGCTGCTCCTGATTGTTTTAAACATGAAAGAGGAAACTTGATGAGTTATTGTACTTCAATGAAGATCATAGTTTGCTTTGACCTTCAAGAAACTCAATATCAAATACTACATAATTCCCAAAATAAAGGCCCCCCGTTTGATTTGTACTCACTTTAACGCTAGAAAGAGAACAGATAACTTCCTTGAACTTTACATACATATGTAGCAGAAAGTCAGTTTGCAATCTATAGTCCCCACACGTATTACAGTTGTGTATATTTCATTGTATTACATGGAATATCATGAGATACAAATTGAAGAACTTGATACAAAAAAGAGTAAACAATAGTTTGAAGACTACAAAGTGAAACTAGCACAAGTTGCAATAGAGGCAGAAGAGAAGAATTAGATGTTTCAACCTCAAGGCCTTCAAGGCCTTCCAGAGAAATAACCCGTAAAAGGAAATGGTACATTTCTAGAATTTACAGCTAATTGAAGAATTCATGGGTTTCCAAATGACATTCATTATGCTTTTGATAAGCCCTGCAATTATTCGAAACCCTGGGGTTGGTAGCGCAGATTCAAGAAAAGGCTATACCTGAATTTGCTTCTAGTTTTTCTTCTTTTGAGAAGGAAAACAAAATGAAATTTGCTTATGCAGAAATGATGTCTGACAGAAAAGGATATGTTAACCCAACCAAAATCTAGAACTGAAGAAAAGTGTAATAAAGGCAGAACAAACAAAATAGAATTTTCTGGGAATTTTGAGCTGAATTGCTAATGCTAAAAATGGTTGGAGCAAGCATAATGACAAACTTGTGTCCCCTTAAGAGATTGAATTGCTTCTACTTTTTCATATTAAAGTGATCAATTTGTATTTCTTCATTAACATATAATATAGAGAGACTGTAACAAAACTCAAACAACACCTACATTTTTGTAAAGGTTTTTTTCTTTGATACTGATTACAAAGATTTAAGCCTCAAACGGAAAAGTTCATGATGCACAGGCAAGAAAACCTTTCATTTATGTCGGAGGGAGTTGAAACATCATAATCAAGACAATGACCTGTGATTGTCTGTTAGGTTGTGTTTGGATTGACGTAGTTGAAAACTATGGATTTCAAAGTTACAATTGATTTCAAAACCTTTGGAACTCATTTTGAGCAATTTTTAAAATCACTATGTTGAAATCCAAAACCACCTAATTTGGGAGTCATTTGAAATCTTTCCTCTAAATCCTTTCCTTAAAAGCAAATCCTCCCAACCAAACGCAACCCTAGTGCTTCTCAGGTTGAGTATAAAAGATTTAACTCTACCAGAAGCAGTGGATTGTCTATGACAAAATAACCAAATCTAAAAGGCAAGATGAAACGCAAAACAACCTGAGCTTATATCGTCATCATAAAAGAAAAGGATGGATTTTTCAAAAATAAAAAGGAAAAAATAGGGAAGCTCTTTGAATAAAAATATCTATCATTAAAACAGCAGGACATCCAGAAGCGAATAAATAAATATGCGGTGCTACCTTGAGCTGATTCGTTGTCAAAAATGCATTAATACCATGTATTGGTGCTCCAATTGGAAACCGAAAATCAAGTTCTGCAAGTAGATATGGACTTCAATTAGACATGTAATGTACAACAAGATTCTGACCACAGAATGTTCCTTTAAATGACATGCAAAGGGCCATTTACTTCGCAAAAATTGATAGATTTGTTTGTGTATTAAGTAAGCATTCATCATACCACCAATTTCTCCCCCTTTGTTGACAAAACTGTGAGTATGATCCTTTACAAGCAGATTTTTATCGGCACCTACCTGCATTACACAAATTTGGAAATTGGTGAAATTATTTTAGAGATCATTTACACTAGAACTCATTAATCTGCATAAAGGATCATGAGACAACTTTAAGATGCACAAATATTGACATCAGTAAAACTTATTTAATCAGGTCTTATTCAGATTGAAACTACACATGGCGCCACTTTCTTAAAGGCAACTTCGGGCGGCAGAATTGTTCTAGACTCATGGTTCCAACCCAACCGTTGGGTTCAAATGTTGTAAGTTGGTTCCAAGTGGTTTGATTTAGCTGGGTCTTGAGGGGTTGTGGGTCAAAAATGTGCTCAACTCAAAATCAATCTTATAGTAATGTTTTTTTGTACTTTTACAAAAATTAATACACCGCCCACATCTCTAAATATATACAATTAACTAAAATGAGTAAAAATATTCTTAAAGCACATAATGGTAAGGACAAGCTCGAAAATGGTCAAGACGCTCCTAGATGACAAAATACCAATTAGGAGGTCATAAAGCATGCAAAATGTCAAATACACCCCTAAATGGCTAAAAACAACACATACAATGAAAAATCACAAAGTATCATCAAAAATTCTAAATGCATATGAACATAAAATTACTTAAACACCCTGAAAGGGTTAAAACAACATATGAACATGCAAAATGACTAACTATCCCTAACAGGATAAAAATCATACATATTTATACAAAACTACAAAAAATATTCCCCAATGGTCAGACTAACATGTAGGCTTGTAAAATGACAAAACTTGTAGATAGTTAAGATCATATACAAACATAGTAAAATGACTAATAAACCCATGGAGACTAAGAACAACTCATAAGCATAGAGACTGACCAAAATGCCCCTGAAAAATGGAAAATAACTAAAATGTCCCCAAGATATAAAATACTGAAAATTTCCAAGGTACTCATAAAAATTCGGAAATACTCCTAAACAAAATATAAGAACTATACCCTGCATTATAGAATATAAAAAAATAAAAACTCTAGAAATATCCAAGACTGGGTCAATATGATTCAATAATACGCCTATGTGCATGCAAAAATACTATATCTTCAGTCCAAAATTAATCCAGTTGTCCTTTTGCTGTCCAACGAAAAAGTTAACATTTTCACATAAAAATTTTAAAACAACTTCAAGAATTTCAAAAAAAATTAACTTTTGCAGTAAGATATATTATAAGCGATTTTTATCTGCTACACCACTATCAGCAGTAGGAAAGGCATTTGTTTAGGTCTATTGTACTTTTTTCATATATAAAGAAACTGCTTCTTTCTTGTCCATGTAGATAATATCTACTAAAATGCAATTTTCCTTCACCTTCCTGATGTTCCTTCTAGCATCACGGAAACAGAGATTAGCAATCCGGACAGATGAAACATGTATAGTATATCATTGTAAACATTTTACCCTGCTGTAAAATAATATAACTAACATATTATTCACCGATTTTGCTTTAGGTCAATCTTTCTTGAGTATATGGACAGACGAATATTAGTATCTAAATTTAGATTATTTGGCCTACATAATCGAGCACTCATGCGCATGCCATTATGCAAAAACATGTGTGATTTTACCTTCTTCATCAAGCGAAACAGATTATTGTAGCAACCAAAGAAAACATGCAGTCCCATCTCAATGTGATTTCCGTGTTTGTCGACAAAAGAACCGACTTTTCCACCAATGAAAGACCTTGATTCATATATATCCACCTGCATATATTATCAAAATGTTTAATGTCATAAACTCGCAGGGAACTGGTTACCAAACAATAACATATGGAATATCCTGGTACGAAGTCGAAGTGAGAATAGTTTGGATGGGGAGGTTAAAGAGTAATAGTTACACAACAAAAGTGATGGAAGAGTGAAAAACCTCATGGCCTTGATCCAAAAGCTCGACTGCTGTTGACATGCCAGCAAGGCCAGCCCCAATAATAGCGACTTTGAGTTTGGGTCCTCGATAATGCTCAGGCTCTGGTGGAAATAAACCTTTTGGAGCTGAAACCAAGGAATTCAATCACATACATGTAATTATTAATTTTATTATTCAGAGTAGAGACCACAAAACAATAAAATAGCAAACTGGAAGGATTATTACCTTTAACGCTCATGTCAGAGACATTTGAGTCCAAATCAGAGCGAATTGTGAGCCTCCTCCTCCTCCCCTGAGTAGAACAGACATGGCGGCATAATCCAATTGGGAAGTGGTGGGGCCGGTTTCCGTTGGCTGGAAAGCAAAGAGAAGAAGCAGCAGCAGATGAAGTAGTAGCAGTAGCAGTAGCCATACCCACAAATTTCTAAATTGTAAATTCAGCACAAAAACAAAGAATGAATCAATCAAGACATGATAGAGAGAGAGTGAGAATTCGATAAGGAATTTTGTTATATTTGGCCCAAGGTAGTGTTAGTTTTAGTTAGGTATCCTGTGCCAAACAGATGCTCTGAATGTGAAATTTGTCGGGATGTTTTGCTGTATCTATCACTGTATGTAATGTTTGGTGCTAAAGTTTGGCATGTAGGACAAAAGAAGCGAAGGGCCTTATAATATAAATAAATATATATATATATATATATGTAAAAAATGCTATTGGAGGTTTGTGGAACTGCCACTTACAACCCGATTACTATTTGGGGCTAAACACACTTTAATGTACCATTCTCCTCCTAATTATGAAACCCACCAATTACTCCTAAACAATTGAAATTAATACACCCCAATCCCCCTAAATTTTGTATGAGTTTCCAACAATTTCTATATATATATATATATATATATATATAGGGTAAATTACACTCAACCCCCTGTGATCAGCTTTATTATCACTCCACGCCCTGTGATAAAAAAAATGTCAACTTACCCCCTGTGAATAAATTAAAGAAGCAATTTACCTCCCCACGCGCGTCACTCGCTTGCCATGCTGATTATCAAGTTTTCTTCAGTTAAAGACTATTTTGCCCCTGAATTGATGATCATTGGATCTGATCTCCTAATTATCAATGGTCAGGATTAATTACTTATATTTTATTAAATTCAATTTATTACAACCGTAGATCTTTATAGAGATGAACGGTTGATATTAAATTTCTTATTTTTATAATAAATATATTTTTAAAATTATAAAAAATATTTTAAAAAAAAATATATATATATATATATATATAAGTGTGTGTATAGGTATATATCCTGTCACCACCTTCGCTGCCGACGAGCCGACGAACCGCCGCCGCCGAACTATTTCTTGTTTTCCATCTTCAAATCTGCAAAATTTTGCAGATTTGAAGATGTTCTTCAAATCTGCAGATTTGAAGAACACATCTTCAAATCGGGCATTCAAATCTGCAAATGCAGATTTGAAGGCCTCAAATCTGTTATATATATACATTATATATTTATATATTATGATGATGATGATGATGGTGGTGGTGGTGGTTGCGGCGACGGCGGAGGTGGTGGGTGGTGGTGGTGATGATGATGATTGACGGAATTGGGCCTTCAAATCTGTTATGTGTATATGTATATATATATTTATATATTGTGATGATGATGATGGTGATGGTGGTGGTTGCGGCGGCGGCGGTGGTGGTTGTTGGTGGTGGTGGATGAAGATGGTGGTGATGATGATGATGATGATGATGATGATTGAGTGATGATTATATATATATATATATTTGTATATGATGATGATGATGATGATGGTGGTGGTGGTGGCGGCGGCGGCGGTGGTGGTGGTGGCGGCGGCGGCGGTGGTTGGTGGTGGTGGTGGATGAAGATGAAGATGATGATGATGATGATTTGAAGATTTGAAGGAAGATAGTGGTGGTGGTGGTGGAAGATGATGAAAGAAAAAAATAATAAATAAATAGAAAATAATTAAAATATTAAATTAATAAAATAAAATATAAAAATAAAAATTATATTGTGTAAATATCTAAAAAGGACAAGGGTATTATAGTCTTTCAATAAAATTTATAAGCAAAAATACCCCGAGGGAGGCAGTAAAACAAATTTTAAAAATTACAAGGAGGTAAGTTGATATTTTTTTTATCACAGGGGGGTTGGGTGTAATTTACCCTATATATATATATATATATATATATATTCTTTCCTTTATTCTTTTTCGTCCATTGTTTTTCTTATCTTTACTATTTTATTTTACCTTTCATTATATTCCTAAACCTAACCCACCAAAAACTATCCAACGTCACTCTTTTCTTCCATTTTCTTATTCTTCTAACATTTTTGCTCTTTAGAACTTAGAATGCAGTGGCTATGGGTATGGTTCATGGTGGTTGGTGGTTGTGTTGGCAAGGTTGGAATTGGGTTTAGGGGAGTATGGGATGAATAGGTGGCGGGAAAGATAGTTCTTGAATGCACGGAATGTATTAAAATAGAACTAAACTTTTAAATGCACTAGGGTTGTATTTGCTTGGTGTGATTACAGTTAGTGTAGTATGCCAAGTGAGCCAATTAGTGACGAGCATTAATTGTAAATTTACACTTTGTAAACAGACTTAACAAGATGAGGTTATCAATAATATGGTGTTTTGTCCTTATCTTATTGCCTTTACGCTTTCCTTAGACAGAGTTTCAGGAGTCATAGAAAGCTAAGGGGATGGTCACGCACTAGGTGGTCACAGTGGAATGTCCTCCAAGGTTGTGATCCCAAACATTATTCCAAGTCATAGAGATTGTGAGAAAATGGGATGTCACTGTACTCGCCAAGGCTTGTATCATAGACACATCAGTTAGACTGGTGTGTTCGAACACGGCTCGCATCAGTTATGTCACATGGGTTTTCACTCAATGACAGTCAATGACAAAACTAATAGGTTGTGATAGGTACGCGTGAACCTTAGACCTGAATAATCACATTGAAGATGTCCTTGTGACATCAAAGTCTATCATTAGAGCAGTTAGATCTAATTCACCCGTTGGTGGGGTCGACCTTGAAGTGCAGCTTGATGGGCAAGTAGCAATCTTAACTGATTAGCAATATGGGATTTATTCTCTCATAAGTGAATGAGCTAAATATCTTATGTCGTCATGAATGACTGAGGTCAAAGACTTTGGCCAAAGCATTAGAAATACTTATGTTGGACATGAAAGTATACTCAGTGACCTCGATTCATTATGAGCTGAGCATATAGTCAAGTCCAGTGAGTTTGACTAAACCATGACTCTCACTTGATTGAGATATATGAATAAAGGGTTTATACTCGTACGGTATTCACAACGTGAAAGGTTTGGAATGATTCTATACATTCGTTCTCAATTGGGCTATAATGTGGACCACGAGACTGGCTAGGTGGTATCTACATCCTTTTGGTTTCCTCCCAATTGCCTTTTGAGACAAACCTAAAGAGTTGCGCTTAAAGGTATTGTAAAGGAAAAATCATGGAATAAAACTTGAGAGAGATCTTTCGGTATTTGATATCGTAATTAATTAATTGATCATTAGATGATCTTATTAATTAAGTTAATGTGTTAATTAATTAACATGCGTTATTTAGTTATTTAATTGATATATTTATTAGATAAATAATATTAATTAAATAAATACACAAAATGGATTAAGCCCGGAGGGCATTAAAAACGCCTAAGTTGGGCGTCCATATGGACGCCCGGGCCCTTAGTTAACTAGGTTAATTATTCTAGTTGTAGTATAAATATACTACTTAGTGAATAATTAAACCCAAGCCTCACTTGTGACTTTTTCTCCAAAAAAAATTCTCCACCTCTCTCTCATCTCTCTAGCTGTCCAAGAGGAGAAGAAAGAAGGAAGTTTTGCTTTCGGTTCCGGCGTGGTGATTTAGAGGCAGTGACGTTATTGCTGCTCCAAAAAGAATCAAGAAGTTGGTTCAGAAATTTTAACTACGCGAAAAAGGTACATATTTCTCAACATGATTTGAATATGTGAAATCAAAGATGAATCCACCGTGGTATTTTATTTTTGCTGCGTTTTTATGTACAAAACCCCAACAGAGCCATCTATTGGCTTGCATTAGATTGAAGACACTATAGCAGTCTTGTCTTTGATTTATATCGAATTAATTATTGGCAACCTCGCCTTTATCGCATATTCTTTAACTAATCCAGATAAAGATCTCATGGATTATGCATGGCTAGGGGAGCATTCGCGCACAGGGGGAGTGGTGACTATGTAATGCTCTCAATGGTTGTAATCCTAAAACCCTGTTCCAAGTCATAGAGACTGTGAAATGTGTGATATCGCAGTCTTGCCTAGACTTGTTTATGTGTGTCATCCTCATGGGAGAGTGCATTGTTCCATGGGCAATGACCTTGGGGTTAGTGCACACACAAAGATCCATACTTGGGTGAGTATGAGATTGAATGACCCTGTAAGGACTCCCCATTGGTTCCGTGTCGAACATGGAGTCATTCGATTTCGTAGTGTGAGATTAGTCCTTTGACATGAGATGTCATGGCTGGGATGTATGCTACCCACTATACTTTGATATGCACGTAATTCCAGGAGAATCATACTGCGGCATATGTTAAGTGTAGTCTAGTAGAATGACGAAACAAATGACATTAGATATGGGATCCATCCATGGCTTGAAGCTTGGTAATTCCTGTTGTTAGGAATTGTGTATTCATGCACAACGAAAGGTAAAAATAGATCCGGATTCCATAGAAAATCACTTTCGGGTTTCAAATTTTTTATTATTATTCTACCAAGAATGAATTGGAAAAGTACCTTATAGTAGCGTGATTTGTTTCTTGATCAACAGTAATAGAAGCAACAACGTGCTCCTGTCTCTAGATATCACGCCGGATAAAAAGTCAAGAAAAAATCTCCACCTTCTTTCTCTCATGAGGCCAATGGCTAGGTAGTGGGGCGGGGATTTTTCTCTGCTCTTGTTATCTAGGTCTTAGGTGTTATTACTTAAGTTAATGAATTTGTGTGTAAGTTGAGGATTAAATAAATTCTTAACTACACTAAGCCACACGCCTATGTGTTAGGATTATGCCCTTCATACCATCAAGAATTAGATTGTTTAGGGCATTTCGCTTTATGTTGTATGAATTTTCTTTAAATTAATAAAAGGCATTTATTTTGTTCTTATCAATCTTAATGGCATTAATAATGTATTGAACAAATAAGTCCCGAGTAATCAAGAGGGAGCTTCTACTCCTCATGGGTTGAGGAGATCGAAACTAGAAGTATCGGTTCCTTAATTACTTAAATAAGAGTTTGGAAGTCAAAGAGTCTTAATTGGGCATTATGACCAGACTTGTATGATGCAAGCTTTGACAAGGAGTGTCAGTCGGTCACTATGGAATAGTGGGAGCTTGTGCCATAAATATATCAATGGAATTGATATATTCGAACACGGCTCGCCATAATTCAATCACATGGGTATTTACTCGGTGACTGTCAATGATTGAGTTACAGGTCACGGTAGTGTGCGTGAGCCTTAGACCTGAGAATTCACGAAGATTGTACTTGTGACACTGAACGAGTTATTAGAGTAAGTAGATCTAATTCACCCGTAGGTGGGATCAACCTCGAAGTGCGGTTCAGATGGACAAGTAGTAATTGTTCGGTGATTGCCAATATGGGATTCACTGGCTCGATTAGTATACGAGTTAACTTCCTGTGCGATCATAGGTAAAAGAAATTACAAGTCTTTGGCCAAAGCAGAAAAACTAACTTGTGTGGAACACAAGGGTAGTTTGGCAATTTAATGTTACTATGATATATTAAGCACAACATCGAGTCCAGTGAGTTTGATCTAATAATTCTGTGAGTTTGATCTAATAATTTTGATCTCAATTAGATTTCGGTGTGAGTCTACGAGACTGGCTAGGTGACACTTGCATCCTTGGTTTCCTCTCAATGCCAATTGAGACGAACCTAGAGAGTCGCGGTTTCAAGGAATTGAGCGAAGAAATTCTTTCATTGTCAAATTACATAAATTAGGTAAGTTGTCATTTGATGGACAAATTAATTTATTTGATTAATTATATTAATGGAAATAAATTAATTAAATTTATTTATTATAATCATCATGTCCTAAATTAATTATTGGATTATTTAATTTAGTTGATTATTAATTAATATATATTTGAATTAGATTAAAATATGTTGGACTTAATTAATAATTGGACTAAGTTGAAAGTCAACTTACCCCGTTGGATGATGAAGTAGGCGTGTATTTGGGAGTTGGTAGGCTCAAAGAATTAATTAATTCCAAGCCCATCATTCCTTATATACACATGCTACCTAGTTTTTTTTTTTTGATAAGATACATGATACCTAGTTGAAAAACCTAAGACTTTCACAATTGACTTGACAGCAAAGAAAAAAGAGAAAAATGCTCTCTCCCCTCCCTCTATAACAGTCAGCCTTCAGCAGAGCCAGAGGAGTGGATTTTTTCTTCAAGCTTCTTTCGTCGTGATATCTAGAGGCAGGAGTCTAGGATTGCTGCTATTGCGTAGATCAAGGATTTCGAATTCTTCAAAAGGTTAGTAAATCAATGAAATTTGATTTCATCCTTTTATTTTATAAAATCATTAACACCCAAAAAGTGATTCGTTTGAAAATCCGGATGTGTTTTTTTTCCGCTGCACATGAACCAGGATTCATAACACTATGGGCCTCCATAGTGGGTTAAGTTGGTCTAGTCAACTTAGTCCACTTTAATTAAATGAACCATATAATTAATCCAATTAAAATATGTATTATCAATTAATTAAATATAATTTAATTAATCTAATTAATTAAACAATAGATAATTAATCAACCAAATTTATTTATTACTCACTATGATTTTTTTTATTAAACTAATTAATTAAATAAATGAACCTATTCGCACGAATTTAATTTATTCATCAAATAACAAATTACCAAAATCAGATTAAATAACAATTAGAGTTTTTCTTGATTATTATCCTAGAAAGCCCGACTCTCTAGGTTCGTCTTAATTGGAAATTGGAGGATACCAAGGATGTAGGTGTAGCCAGTCCCGAGGATCCACATCGAAACCCAATTAAGATCGAAGTAATTTTATCATAACGAACCTTTAAGTCATGAATGCCATGTGAGTACAAACCTTTCACTGTAGTTTTTCGATAGAGTAAGAGTCATGGAATATGTCAAACTCACAAGACTCGATAATGTGTTAACAATCATAGTAAGATGAAATTACTAAACTACCCTTCGTGTTCCACACGAATCAATTTATCTACTTCGGCCAAAGATTTGTCGTCTCATTGACCTATGATTGCACAAGATACGTTCTCGTTTACTTTTCGAGACAGTGAATTCCATCTTGGCAGTCACCTCACAATTGCTACTTTCCCACAAAGATTGCATTTAGAGGATGACCCCACCTTTACATAAAAATGGATCTGGCTACTTTAATGACAAGTTCAGTGTCACTAGTACATTGCTTGTAACTCCTTAGGCCTAAGGTTCACGCATACTATCATGACCAGTAATCCAAACATTAACAGTCACAGAGTAAACACCCATGTAATCGGATTACGGCGAGCCGTGTTTGTATACGTCAATTTTATTGATAGGTCTACGGAAAAAGGTCCAACTAATACATAATGATCGATTGACACTTTTTGTCAGAGCTTATGTCATACAAGTCGAGTCCTAATGCCCAATTAGGACTCCTAGAGGTGTTTTTGTTGTTAGGGCACTAGAGCAAGTCAATCCAAGAACTTTTGGAGCAAGGAGGATTGTTAAGTGAAGCATAACTTGCTATGAAGAATTCGTTCCGTGAGAATTTGTCAAAAAGGTAACATCTCGAAAAACACCCGATGTATGTTTTGTGAATTTGGCAGGTGTATGTCTGCCTAAGCTTTGTTAAGGGGACGCGATATAAATTTTTAAATCATTACTTCCACTGTGCGCGTACCCCAGGGACTGATCCCTAAAATGGTATCAAAGCAGGTTTGACATGACTCGAACCATTCCTTGGTGGTCCGAGCAGTAAGGTTATGATTTTGGTTAATCACTTAGGTAGGTATTTAAATGAGATGGTGGGGTTGGAATTAATAAATTCTCTGAGCCCACACACCTCAAATTACACCTAAGACCATTCCTTGGTGGGTTAAGTTGACTTTCAACTTAGTCCACTTATTAATTAAGTCCATTAATATATGATATTAATTAACAATTAGCTAATTAATCAATCCAATTAATAATTTAGGCTAATAGGAATAAATAATAAATCAATCTAATTATATATTATTTAGTTTTCAATTTATTTTAATTAATCCAATTAATTTAAATAAATTAGTTTGTTCATCAAATGACAAATTACTAAAGTAACGTTATTTAATAACTAGAGATTTTCTTCACTTATTTTCTTGAAGCGCTGCTCTTTAAGTTCGTCTCAATTGGCAATGGGAGGAAACCAAGTATGTGAGTGTCACCTAACCAGTCACGTGGACCCACATCAAAACCCAATTGAGATTAAAATAATTTAATCAATACTAACCTCTAGGTCACAAATACCATGTGAGTATAAGCCTTTCACTGTAATATCCCGATCGAGACGAGCAGGCACGCCTGACACAGATGAGCGAAGCATGGGCTTAAAAGCGAATTGCTCGAATGACTATGTACCGAAGTTGCGAGGCAGGTACTTCTCTTGAATAAGATAATCAATCATGGAATGTGTCAAACTAACAAAACTCGATGATGTGCTTAATAAATCATAGTAAGATGAAATTACCAAACCACCCCTCGTGTTCCACAAGAGTTAGTTCTCCTACTTTGGCCAGAGACTCATAATTTGATTTACCTATGATTGCACAAGACGTTAACTCGTTTACTACTCGAGACAGTGAATCCCGTATTGGGAGTCACCGAACCATTGCTGTTTGCTAGTACTTCAAGGTCGATCATATCTAAGGGTGAATTGGATCTAACTACTCTAATAACAATTCTAGTGTCACAAGCACAATCTTCATGACTCCTCAGGTCTAAGGCTCACGTACACTATCCATTGTCATATCTATGGCACAAGCTCCCACTATAACCTAGTGACTGTCTGACACTCGTTGTCAGAGCCTGTTTCATACAAGCCTGGTCTTATTGCCCAATTAAGACTCTTTGACTTGCGAACCCTATTTAAGTTATCAAGGAATTGTCTCTTTTATTGTCCATCTCCTTAATCTTTAAGGAATAAAAGCTCTCTCTTGATTATTTGGGACTTATATGTTCAATACTTATTGATGCCATTAAGATTTATTTGAACAAATATAAATTGTCTTTTATTCCATTGAAATAGTTTGTACAACATAAAGGTAAAAGCCTTACATAATCTAATTTTCGTTGGCATCGAGGGCATAATCCTAACAGTATTATTATAATGTATACATATGGTCATGTTTAGTGAGTTTGACATAACCATGACTCTCACTTGACTAGGACCCGAGAACAAAAGGTTTATGTGTATATGGTATTCATGATTGGAAGGTTTTGGAATGATCCACTCATTCGATCTCGTCTAGGCTACAAGGTGGGCTATGTGACTGGTTAGGTGTAACCCACTTCCTTTGGATTCATCTCATTGCAAACGAGACGAACCTAAAGAATCGCGTTTTAAAGAATAGCGAAAAAAAAAACAAATGGAAATATTTTGGGGAAGCTTTAGAGTATTTAATTTATTGGATAAATTAAATATTAATAAATTATTTAATATTCTTTAGATGAGTAAATTATTTAATTAAAAATTTATTTAATCAAATTATTTATTTCAATGAATTAATTCCTAGAATTGATTAATTAATTAGTTAAATAAAAACAAGACCAAGCAATTGTACTCGGTTTCATCGAGTCAAATCGGCGGTCATAGGCATCTTCATGGACGCCCATATGGGCTTGGTTTGCTTAGTTGTTTGGTAAATGGGCTCAAGTGTTTTATGATATATAAATATCCAAAACTTAAGGGATTTTAACCTAAGTGATTCATTATCATCCTACAAACTTCCAAGCACTGAAAAATTCTCTCCTCTCCTATCTACCCTAGCCATCACCTTCTGAGAGAAAAAGAGAAAGTTTTTCTTCTTGCTTTCTGCGTGATAATTTAGAGATTGCGTACATTCGTCGTTTGTATCTAGATTCAAGAAATCAATTGAAGATTCAAGAAGGCTGAAATATCCAAGGAGTGGTGTAAATAGCTCCCCGGACGATTTAGACAATTTGAAGAGTCGGGTTCTCCAACCACTTCGCTACAACGGGTAAGTTTTCGCGCTTTATAGATTTGAATATGCAAATTGAGATGACCACCTTGGGATTTTATCTTCCGCTGCGTTATTTTTGAGCTTTTCAATAGTGGTATCAGCATATTTATTCATTGTGTGATTTATAATATGCGTTGTTTTATGTGTTTATGAAGCATGTAACTGTATGTTATTAAATTTGCATTTTTTTTATGATTTTTAGCCAAGAATTGATATTTTCTGATTTATATAATTTTGTGTTATTTATGAAAATCGAAAAATATCATGAAACAAGGAAAAACGGGGCTCGAAAGCGCCGAGTGCACAGCACTGTGTGCGCACAGCAGGGCGCTATGCGTCGTGCATAGTGCTACAGCGCATGGTCAGATAGACGCACGACCCCCAGGATGGGGTCTTGGAACCGGTTCTGAATTCGAGTCGGGTACGCGTCAAAAGTTTGTATTTCGAGTTTTGGGTAAATTTGATTATCCGGGTGGGTCAAAAGGATGATGATCTGGATTAATTAAATTAAGCCCAATTAAAGATTTACTGAAATTTGACATATTAACTTAGTTTGGGCTTAATTTAATTTCACCAAATGGGTCAATGGGTGGATGATTTGGGTCTAAATTAAAATTAGCCTAATAAATTTTAATTAATCTAATATTCTAATTGAATTAAAGACGAGTGCGCCAAAGGATGGCAATCTTTAGTTTGATGAAATTGAGCCTAATTAAAACTAATTGGAATAATTATTTATTTTCTTGGAGAATAATAATTTATTTTTGGGATTAAATATTACTTTTCCACAGTTCGAAAGACATGCATATTTTTCCGTAAGCGGGCCCGGGCTTTTTCCAGTTGTTCAATGGCCCCCCCACGCAGTTCTTCTGAATTTCGAATAGTATTCAAGATCCTCTGTTTTCGATTATCTAATAAATCACTTAATGAAAGTAGATTATCTTTCTGTTCATTTTAAAACTTCCATAATCCCTTCCCGAACCAAACATGAATCTTTCAATTCATTTGGCTTTGAATAGAAGAAATTAAATATTTTCTTAGAGAAGTATAACTATTTTTTTTAATTAAATAAAAGTCTTTTGGATAAGTATAAAAGATTCCATTGATCACTTCTCACGCGCTTCTATCAAATCAAACTGGTGGGTAATTATACCTATCTAAAATAGGCGATTCAGTATATGTGCATGCTTGAGTGCTTGTCAATGTACTAACAGGCGTGTACAGTTGATACTGAAAATTTCAAAAATTTCAAACGTTTTTGAAAAGTAACTGCGGATTTCAAAATTCTTATATTATGTTTTTACGATAGGTAGTTACCATATATATCGGTCTTTTTCACATCCGTCTTTAATAATAAACGACAAAGATTAAATATTTCTACACGTGGTCATTATCTGAGCATATGAGAGGTTACTTTTTGTCATTTCATTTAAATATCCTTCATTTTTACAAAGAATTCATCACTTTCATATTTTCCCTCTATAAAAACTTCTTAAGGCAAAAACTTCCTTTTCTCTCTCAAAAGCTCAAAACTTTTGTTCAATGGCACCACACAAATCTTCCAAATCTGCTGCAGAAGGTTCTTCAAAATTCCAACAAGGACAAACCTGCTGTCATAAATGAAGGTTTCCTGGCCAATTGGGACTACCAGTTCTCTAACCAAAATTTTCCAATGAGGGAAACTCTTGCCCTTATTGTAGAATCTGGCCTGAAAACCTTTTTGACTTCTCACTCCAGATATCATGAGAAGGAACTCAAATACTTCTATGATAATGTTGTTATCTCTGAGGATGGCAACTCTATTTCTTACTCTTTATCTTTCTTCTCCAAGCCTTTCGTCCTTATTCCTCAACTGATTTCTGAGATTTTCAAAACTTCAAATGAAGGATGTCTGGTTGGCGAAGTGAAGATGGGTGACATCACCAAAGTTCGGGAAAGTCAAGAAACCCGATCTGGCGATTATGAGCCCAATTTCAAGAAGAATGACATGAAGGGTAAATATGCCATTCTTACTAATCTCTACACCAAAATGGTTGAGTGAAGAAAGTGATTGTTCGGCAAGATCTCTCATCACTAGCATTGAATGATGATCGCTATCAACTGAAAGATGAAAATCAACTAGACGCTATACATCTTCAATAAAGTAAAGGCGGCGCTAAAGAAGTCAGCCAACCGTAAGCCTTATGGGTTGATCTTTAGTCATTTGTTGAACGCTTGCTGTTTTATCAACTCCGTTGGAGCTGAAATCTCAATGCTCAAACTCTATAGAAAGAAGATGATCGCTGAGCTACTCAATCCAAAGAAAAGGGGTGCCACAACTGTTCCAAAAGAAGAGGGAGAGGGCGACTTCTCTCTTTCTACAGAGGCTTCAAGGTGATGTTGAGGAACAAGCAACTTCCTTAGCAAATGAACCTGAAGAAGGGGTCATCAAGCGACCTAAGAGGAAATCTTCTAAGACTGACGATGAGCCATTGAAAAAGAAGTCAAAGAAGTTCAAGAAGGCGAGAAAGCAAAAATCCCCTTCTCCGCAGAAATTTCCTCCTCCTCCTCCCTTCATCTATGAAGAAGAACAAGATGAAGCACCGCTGACTCACAAGTGTGCTTCAATTCGTGAAGAAATCGTGCTTGACTCTACTGAGAAGCGCTTGACATCAGTAAACATGGTAAGTATTTTTACGAGTTAGTATATCAATTCCTTATAGTTTTAGTTATCCTGTTAACGCTTGGATAATTTTCCAGCTCGTCTGATAAGATTAATATACTGCTGAAGCTCTAGCAGAAATGAACATTCTGATCATTGCAGTCCCTCTCTCAATAATAGATCCTATTGACGAAAAAGCATCTTTGGAGCCTGAGGTTGTGGAACAATCTGTTCCAAATACCTCAGCTATGGAAGTCGATGAAAGTCCTCAGGGTAAATGATTTAACCTATTTTTAGGCATAATTTCTGCTAAGTAGAAATTCTATTTCTCGAACGCTTTCCCTTTTCAGCTCCAATTCTGACAGACACTAAAGCAACCCCTCTTCCTGAAGTTGCTATGGAGTTAGATGTCGATCTGACATCTATAGTGGAGATCACTAAAGAAGTAATCCAAGTTCTACCTGACGCTGAAAATTCTCCAGCTAAGGAAAAGACTTTGGACGTTGAGCAGTCAATAGAAGTGGCTCCAATCACCCCTACTCCAACTCCTCCTCCTTCTCCTCCCGTTGTTAATTTCTTTCCCAGAGGTTTTAATGCAGAAATCGAGTATTACTATGCCTGGAGAGAAACCAACACTCGTCAGATGATTGACATGGAGTTGACCTTTTAGGAAACGCTCCACAACCCTCTTCTGTCAGAAGCACATAAATTTAAAGTATTTGAGTCGGTAGCATCCCTAGGACTCAGATCCAATAAGAGAATGTTAGCCAAGTTAGGATACTTGTGCACACCCCACCCCACGGGACATCTCTGAGTTTGACAGGAAGCGTTTTGAGAGAATTGGCAAAAGTGCAGAGCTTAACTTCCAATATCGTCGCACTCATGTCAGTTTCAGGAACCCTAACATTCCAAGCAGGCTCAAAAACCCAGATGAAGAAATCTTGAATTCAATGGGTTACTTAGCGTTGCCTAAGGTGGTTCACTCTCCCCAGAAAAATCTTCTCCGAAACCTCTATATTTATGGAAGGGAAAAGGTCATATGTATGGTGAAGGACTCAACCCAATCAACAAATGGGTTGAAGAAGAAGCCCTTAAATACCTTTCTCGAGTCTGAATTGATGAATTCGACGAAGTGCGTGAAAAGTTTGAAAAACTTATCGCAGTCCAAAAAGACAAATGCAAAGCGTCTAAAGTAGGACTTAAATGGATCACTGAGGCATTCAAATTGGCTGAAGAATTCATGTTGCACTATTACACAATTGATGAAATGGTGCGGTTTTCATTTTTGTTTGAATTTAGCAGTGAGTATAGGCACCGAGGCTTCGCCATATTTCTACTCGCTCAACGCCAAAAGCTGGTTGGAACTATTAGCACTTTGCCATATTACCATCAAGGCATTGAACACTACATTCGAAACGCTCTTCAGCAATTCATAATGGGGAGAAATATTGGCTTAAAAGAAGACGCTTCCACTAGTAACAATTCAAAGAATGAGAACTTGGACCGAATCTGTGGATAAGGTCACTATGGATACTCACTCTGAGTTTCATAGAGATCATCGAGCACTAGTTGAAAATGCCCACTCGTAGGACATAACTTTCAATGACCACTTCAGTATGAGCGAGTTAAGAGGCTACAATTTGCTACCAAGTTTTGTTCTTGAGCGATGCTACTACTTGGCAAAGATGTTTTTGATGATGCCGCCAGTGGATACAGCGCTACCTATCTCAATCCGGCGTACCCTGATGGACTTCTTAAATAAATAAATCTCAAGAGTCAATCTTCCCAAAGACGTTGATTTAGCATTTAGTACCGAACACCGCGAAGATGCTCTATTTCTTATTTTGGGAACTCATTGCCTAACTCCAAGGCACGTGATTGAAGCGTTTGGCCCACTCTGGGTCATTCCTATTCAAAAACCATCATCATCTATGGAAATCACAGAAATGGAACTTGACGCAGTTCCATCTATCGCTCAGCCGCCCTTCAAATTCCGAGCACTCAGGTAGAAGAATCGCTCACTGCACCAGATAATATGGACTTAGTGATTCAAGAGGTTGCAAATGATTTAGAGGAGCAAGAGCCTGAACCCTTAGTTCGAGATCCAACAAAAGGCAAAGCCGCTGCCTCTTCATCCTATGGTTTAATTCCTTCTCCTGATCATTCCTCTTCCAGTTCATCACATTCTGAGGACAACAATCCAGAAGAAAGAGATTTTTAGGAAGCAATCATGAATTCCCTTACACAAATTTAGGGATTGTACTCTCGCGTTCTCGATCAAGACAAAGAACACCTCAAGCTGTATACTGAAACAAGGCATAAGGACATCTCAAATGCCGCGCTCAAATGTATTGCCTCAGTACTTGATAAGGTTGTTCCACTGGTCAATGTCCTTCTGCTTCTTTCAACCAATCGCTTGCAGAGAATGCCCCCGCAGATGCTGAGCGACATCTACACTCAGACACAATAAATTCAATCCTAGCAACTCAAGTCCCAATGCTTGTGGAAGAATTTAAAGTGATGAATGAACACATGGCTGCAATTCGCTCATCCTTGGACAATGATGCCAAAAAGAGGGAAAGCAAGTCCAATAGAAAAAGCAAAAGCTCAGAGGACTAGCGACTGGATGAGATTCAAAAAGCTATTTCTCTCATTCAGCAAGCAGTCCTAAGGAAACGCAAACCGTGTTTCTACAGAGGACTACTTATTCCCGATGTCAGCATTGCACTTCTTGAGGCGCTAGGATTGCCTCTATTCGCTGATTATGGAAGTGCTTCCCACTACAAAAACTCATGCTGCAAGGGCTAATGCCATATTTGATGAGCTTCTGCGTATCTTGGGTATCGACCCTTTTATCTGGAACAAACGACTTGTGAGTTTTGAAGATATGGAGCTAAAAAAGAACAACATAAAATATGGCAACAAAACTCATCACAAAATGTGGAAAGCAAATGACGATCTCTGGACGTTTGTAGAAATGCTTGCTAAGCAAGAAGAACTTGATAGAAAAGAAACAACAAACCTCCGTCTAAGAGAAAACGCTGAGCTTATCTTTATTTTTTTTAGTTGCGTTTTATGTATGCTTTCAATTTAAGTATAACTCTTTTGTATCCATGAATGTCTTTATATATAAAATGAATGAGTTATTGCTGAAACATCTTTTTGAAGCTAATTGTACTAACTTTTAGATAACTATCTAACTTTCAAACACTGACTTTATATCTTTCGGTCTTTTGCCTAACTCTTGAACTATAAAAGGATTAAGGTCTTGACATCATCAAAAAGGGAGAAATTATTAGGAAATTTCATGTTAGAAGTTTTGACGATAATGATAAGAGGCATTTTTACGTGTTTTTAAGCCCCTTTGCGTTTATGTCTTAGGTTCATTTATCGCTTGATTCTTGCCACATGTGCGTTTAATTCGTGCATTAAGTGATTTCAGGTCTTAAATGGATACAATCAAAGAACGGGATGAAAAATGACGTATAAAACAAGTTTAGGCCAAATTGCTATGCACCCCTACGCCTAGGCGCCATCTTGCCCACGCCCGGGCGCCGTATCAGCACCACTTTCCACGTTCGAGCGCTTTTTCCGTATGTTTAGAGACCGAATTGGATGAAGTTTCCTTCTACAAAGTTGTAGAACTATGTGTTAGCTTCAAACGAGGACTTGAATCATCCAAATCGGAGTTTTGTGGAGAGAGTTATGAAGGAAATACAAATACTGCGCCAGACAGAGGCAAATACTCCCAACATTCTGATTTGGGCGCTCGAGCGCCATAAATCCCGCGCCTAGGCGTGGCCACATCCGAGATTTGATTCCTTTCAGCCAAAAGATCATCATTTGATGGGGGAATGGAACATTTAAAGCCAAGAGGTCATCACATGTATGGGGGGGATGTCATAAGTATGTTTCTTACTAGATCTACTTTTGGGAATTTTATACTACTCACTTTAAGAGTAGTGGAGGGGACACTAGGGGGGACATACACATGAGGAGCTGATTTGTGGTGGTCTTCTTAAGGATCCTAGGGGGCAATTGACCGATCACATCTTGGAGGAGGAGGGGAGAGAGAGGCATTGGATCCATCACTTTTCACTCATCATCATTCATCACCATTTTCTTCATCACTTTTGGAGGGGAACAAAGAGAGAGGAGCTAAGGATTGAAGATCAAGAGCAAAGATCCATCATCAATCAATTGAGGGAGTTTTAATTATTTGCATTTACATGTTTATTTCCATGAGTATGTATATGTTTGTATTAGATTTTCTTAAGGCTTTGATGAGAGGCTAATATTGTAGAACTAAGGCCATGTGAAGGCCAAATTTATGAATCAATATATGTGAAGTTGCTCTTTGTATTAATTCTCCTATTGCTTTGTGTGTTAATTCTATGCTTTTATTCCAATCATGTGTTTGATCACCATATGCTTGCTATCTTGCCTAATCTAGTTGTTCGAGAGAAAATAGATTAGGGTGCAAGAGAATTAACACATCATCCGAAACAAATGAGGGATTGCCCTAGAAATAGGTAAAGATTCCCGGGTGTTGTTAGCCGGATTCGTTCGGGGAAGCTCTAGAACGTTAATGCGTGATTTTTGATTAGATTCTCGGATAGACATATTTAGAGAACCGTCAATTAATCATAGGATTATTATGTGCCGAGACATCGGGTAATAGTTAATTTAGGAGTTTCCACCAAAGCAATAGGAGTCTAATAATTCGAAGAGTAGCTCATATATATTGACGAGTAGATTCGGTTGTAGCATGTGCCTTAGTCATTTTATCATACGTGAGATTAAATCTATAGTACGTTTCTCTTTGGTTCGTTAATTGCTTAATCTTTTTCTTGCACTTTACTTTAATTGTCTTATCTTTTATCGAAAATCATGAACTAGAATTCAAGTCCTTGTGGTTCGACAACCCGGACTTTTTGTCCACTTATTACTACACACGTCTAGTGCACTTGCTATCATAGCACGTTAGCTTTTAACGTGTCAAGTTTTTGGCGCCGTTGCCGGGGACTTGTTTATTTTAGTTTACATTTTTACTAATTCTTAGTTTTCGTTCATTTCTTGATTTTCTTTTATTTTCGTGATTAGTCTAATTTTGTTCTTGTATTTAATTGTTAGGTTCTTGAGGTGCATGACCCGCTCCTCAAGCAAGCCTCTATACGAGTTGGAGCCCAAAATTGAACGAGTTCTTAGGACTAGTAGGCGAGCAAGAGAAATGGCCAATAATCTCAACCAAAACCCAAATGGAAATTTCCCGGACATGAACTCACCGGAAACTAGGGAGTGGTTACAAGGTGTTCTACAAGCCATGCAAGCGGTACCTCCTCCACAACTCCCGTCGGTTCGGGGTAGCTTACCACCTAGGGTCCATACCATTCCGGGGCCCGTAGTCGTGCCTAATTTCTTCACACCAAACTACCACATTCCGGCTCACATTTTTAATATGGTGCAAGGAGATCCTTTCTATGGAGAACCACACGAATCACCACACGCTCATTTGGAAACCATAGATGAGGCTCTTGTGACCATTCAATATCACCCACGTGATCTTGATGCGATTCGTCTAAGAGTCTTCCATTTCTCATTGAAGGATAGGGCGACAACATGGTACAAATCCTTACCTCCACAATCTATTACAACATGGAGTGAGTTGGTCGATGCCTTTTTAAATAAATTCTTTCCACCCTCAAAAATAAATGAGCTACGGAGTAATATAAAAGGGTTTAGGCAAAGAAGCAATGAATCTTTAGCCGAGGCTTGGGCTAGATATAAGGGCATGCTCCGTAAATGTCCCGATCATAATTTTGGGTTGAATGAACAAGTACTCCATTTCTATGATGGGGTTAGGTCACGTATTCGGCATAGACTCAACGCGGGTGCGGGAGGAGATCTCCTTGGGTTAGATTGTCAAAGTGTATGGGACAAAGTCGAACAGTTGGCCCGAGAAGACGAGCTTTACCCCGACGATGAAGAGGCCTCATCCTCTAAAAAGGTTGCTTGTATTGAGGAAGTAGTTGAGGAAGTAGTACTCTTGGAACCGGAGGTTGGCAATGTTAATTATGTGGGGAATCAAAATAAACCTCGGGTGAACTTTCATATACCCGAGAATTTTCCAAAAAGGCCCAACCCCGCACAGAACGCACAACCGGGGATCTATCAAGCTCCACGACCACCCTTCAATAACCCACCCCGAGGCAAGGCAATTTCAATGGACAAGGTCAAGGTCAAGTGCAAATGCGACCTCCCACAATCGATGAGAAACTGGATGCTCACATGAAAAAGTTCGATACATCTTTCAACGAACTTCGGAATATGATAAAGGATATGTGTATGGAGATGAAGGATTTGCGAACACAAGTAGGGCAACTTTCTAATGCGGTTAACAGTAGAGCCCCGGGGACTCTCCCAAGCGACACGGAAAAGAACCCGAAGGTCCAATGCAATGCCATAGCCTTGAGAAGTGGCAAACAATTGGAAAATGACACTGCCAGTACATCCGCGCCCGAGCGCCCAGACATGCACGCCCAGGCGCCAGAAGATCCGCGCCTAGGCGCCGATACACGCGCCCAGGCGCCGCCCACTGTTTCTGTAGGTTTTCATCCGTCTAATCCAACGCTTTCTCCCCCTATCGAAGTTCGTCTCCCCTTCCCAAATGCTCACAAAAAGAAGAAAAAGGAGATGGATCCGAGCTTTCTTCGAATTTTGGCAATCCTTCGGGAAGTGAGAATTAATATTCCGTTTATTGACGCCATTCTCCAAATGTCGAATTATGTGAAGTTCTTCAAGGACATACTCTCCAACAAGCAGAAGTGGGAAGAGAATGAGACAGTGTGCCTCACGGAAGAATGCTCCGCCGTATTACTCAATAAATTGCCAACTAAGCTCCAAGATCCCGGGAGTCTCACAATCCCATGCACAATTGGATCCTTATCATTCAAGAAGGTGTTATGTGACTCGGGGGCCAGCATCAATCTTCTTCCATACTCACTGTTTAAAAAGCTAGGCCTTGGAAATCCCAAGCCGACCTCAATGAGCCTTCAACTAGCCGACCGATCGATCAAGAGGCCCAAGGGGATAATCGAAGACGTTATTGTCCAAGTCGACAAGTTTTATTTTCCCGTTGATTTCGTAGTACTCGACATGGAAGAGGATGTGGAAGTACCATTAATCCTAGGGAGACCATTCCTAGCCACGGGTAAGGCGGTAATTGACATTGCTAATGGTAAGCTTACCTTGAATGTGGGCGATGACAAAGTTACCTTTGATGTTTACAAAGTCCTTAAACATCCTTTTGATCATGACTCGTGTTATCGAATTGATACATTTGACCATTTGATTGTTGAGTATTTACAGGACAATACAATTGAAAATTCTCTCGAACAGAGTCTTATGAAATCCATGCAAGTGGACTCGGAGAAAGATGATCTAGTGGAAAAGGTTCTAAGCTTGGAGTACAAATCTTCCTCTCATTCGGGAGGATTCATCAAAGTTGATAGATCATTGTCAGGATCACCTCGCCCATCTATTGAAGAACCCCCCTCTCTCGAACTCAAACCCCTCCCCTCCCACCTTAAATATGTGTACTTGAACGATGACGAGACACTCCCATTGATCATTTCCTCATCTCTTTCAGGATCACAAGAAGAGCAATTAATGACGGTGTTGAGATCTCACAAACGGGCTTTTGGG
The DNA here is from genome assembly GCA_019426215.1 of Buddleja alternifolia. Classification (NCBI taxonomy): domain Eukaryota; kingdom Viridiplantae; phylum Streptophyta; class Magnoliopsida; order Lamiales; family Scrophulariaceae; genus Buddleja; species Buddleja alternifolia. The sequence continues at coordinate 36,545,767 of CM033390.1, read as the reverse complement.
TGGAAACTTGCGGACATCAAAGGCATTAGTCCAGCGATATGTATGCACAAAATACTTATGGAGGACTCCACCAAGCCTACACGCCAACCCCAAAGGAGATCAAACCCACAAATCCAAGAGGTAGTCAAGAAGGAAGTGATTAAACTGCTCGACTCAGGTATAATCTATCCTATTTCTGATAGTGCGTGGGTGAGCCCTACCCAAGTGGTGCCTAAGAAAGGGGGAATAACGGTAATTGAGAATGCGAATAATGAGCTTATCCCAACTCGTATAATTAGTGGGTGGCGTGTATGTATAGATTACCGTAAGTTGAATGATGCCACACGTAAGGATCATTTCCCCCTCCCCTTTATTGACCAAATGCTTGAACGATTAGCCGGGCATGATTTCTATTGTTTTCTAGATGGTTACTCCGGCTATAATCAAATTGCCATAGATCCTGAGGACCAAGAGAAAACCACTTTCACTTGTCCTTATGGCACATTTGCTTATAGAAGGATGCCATTTGGCTTGTGTAATGCCCCGGCCACTTTTCAAAGATGCATGATGGCTATTTTTCATGATATGGTTGAAGATTTCCTTGAAATTTTTATGGATGACTTTTCTGTTTTCGGAACAACTTTTGATATTTGTCTTGCTCATCTAAATGTTGTGCTTAAACGTTGTGAAGAAACCAACCTTGTTTTGAATTGGGAAAAATGCCATTTAATGGTCCGAGAGGGGATTGTACTTGGCCACAAGATCTCTCAAAAAGGGATCGAAGTGGACCAAGCCAAGATTGAGGTCATTGAAAAACTTCCCCCACCCACATCGGTAAAAGCTGTTAGGAGTTTTCTCGGGCATGCTGGTTTCTATAGGCGATTCATCTTGAATTTCTCTAAAATTGCGAAACCGTTGTCTAATTTGCTTGTTAAAGATGCACCTTTTGATTTCAATTCTTCTTGTATGCAGGCCTTTCTTGATTTGAAGGAACGCTTAGTTTCCGCCCCTATCATGTCATCCCCCGATTGGAGCTTACCATTCGAATTGATGTGTGATGCGAGTGACACCGCGGTTGGAGCGGTCCTTGGCCAAAGGAAGGAAAAGGTATTTCGAACCATTTACTATGCTAGTAAAACTCTTAACGATGCACAATTGAATTATGCCACCACGGAAAAAGAATTACTCGCCATAGTCTTTGCATTCGATAAATTCCACTCTTACCTCGTGCTAAACAAAGTGATAGTTTACACCGATCATTCGGCTTTAAAATATTTGCTTGCCAAGAAAGATGCTAAACCAAGACTCCTTAGGTGGATTTTGTTACTCCAAGAATTTGATTTAGAGATAAAAGACAAGAAAGGCACCGAAAATGTAGTAGCTGACCACCTCTCACGATTAGAGCTAGTGAATGATCTGTTAGATGAGACACCAATTCGTGAGGAATTCCCAGATGAACACCTCTTTGCTATTTCTAAAAAAATTTCACCTTGGTATGCTAACTTTGCCAATTACATTGTTACGGGCCGTCTTCCCCCGGATATCACTTTTCATCAAAAGAAGAAATTTCTATCTGATGTAAAGCAATATCTTTGGGACGAACCCTTTTTATTCAAAGTTTGTGCAGATGGTTTAATTCGACGTTGCATACCCGAAACGGACGTGCATGCTATCCTATCTCATTGTCATGATATGGCGGTAGGTGGCCATTTTGGGCCTTCCAAAACGGTAGCTAAGATCCTCCAATCAGGTTTCTTCTGGCCTACTCTTGTTAAAGATGCACATCATTATGTCAAATCTTGTGATCGCTGTCAACGAATGGGGAACATCTCTAAACATCATGAAACGCCCTTAAATAGCATGTTAGAGTGTGAGTTGTTTGATGTATGGGGTGTGGATTTCATGGGCCCTTTCCCCAGTTCTTGTTCAAATAAATATATCCTTGTTGCGGTAGACTATGTCTCCAAATGGGTGGAAGCCGTGGCCTTGCCTACTAATGATGCTCGGGTTGTCACTCGTTTTCTGAAGAAACATATTTTTACTCGATTTGGAACTCCCCGAGCCATCATTAGTGACGGGGGCACCCACTTCTGCAACAGGCAGTTTGAACTTTTATTGACCAAGTACGGGGTGAAGCATAAAATTTCGACCCCATACCACCCACAAACTAGTGGCCAAGTGGAGGTCTCGAATAGGGAGATTAAGCGTATTTTAGAAAAAACGGTCAACGCATCAAGAAAGGATTGGTCCCTTAAATTGGATGATGCTCTTTGGGCTTATCGGACCGCCTATAAAACCCCAATTGGCATGTCCCCGTATCGTCTTGTTTTTGGTAAAACATGTCACTTGCCCGTTGAACTCGAGCATCGTGCTTATTGGGCCATTAAGTTTCTAAATTTTGACTCTCAAAGTGTAGGTACACAACGTTTGCTACAACTCAACGAGCTCGAAGAATGGCGTCATCTTGCCTATGAGAACGCAAAACTCTATAAGGAGCGGACCAAAATGTGGCATGACAAACATATTCTCCCCCGGGAATTCCACAAGGGAGAGCGGGTGTTGCTATACAACTCTCGACTCCGACTCTTCCCCGGGAAGCTTAAGTCTCGATGGTCGGGACCATTTTTGATTTCCCAGGTCTATCCATCCGGCGCCGTCGAGCTTACAACAGATAAAGGACATACTTTCTTGGTCAACGCTCAACGTCTAAAACCTTACTTAGGGATGGATGGACCAAGAGACAAAGAGTCCTTCATCCTCGCGGACCCTTCGTGATTCTTCGCTTTCAGTCGAGCTAATGACTCTAAACTAGCGCTTCTTGGGAGGCAACCCATGTTTTCTTTCCGTTTCCTTTTCTTTTTCCCTTATTATTCCGTTTGTTGCTTTATTTTCTAACCTTACATCTTTGTTAGTTTGTGTTTTAAGTGTTTTGTCTCTTCCCTTTTGAAACAGGAAATGAAATTCGTTACAAAACTATTCAGAACTGCGCGCCCAAGCGCCGAGAAATCAGGCGCCTAGGCGCCCGATTCTGAAAGGGGCGCCCAAGCGCCGAGAAATCAGGCGCCTAGGCGCCCGATTCTGAAAGGGGCGCCCAAGCGCCGAGAAACGCCCGCCTAGGCGCGGGCATTACCACCCAAAGGAATCCAGGTAAGTTGTGTCGCGCGCCTAGGCGCCCAAACACGCGCGCCTAGGCGCCCGATTCTGAATTTAACACATATGTGGGTCAAAACGGTCAAAATTCTCCCAAAATCTTCACAACTCCTCTCCCACGCGAATTCCGGCGATTTCCTCACCATTTCCGGCCATTTCCACCGGATTTCACCGCCACTTTCCATCAACATAATTCGTTGCACAAGAGGCTCTTCTTTCACATCGACTCGGTGCGAAAATTTTGGGGATAAAAGGTGAGTTTTGGCTTTACCCTTCTTCCATTTCCGATTCATAGCCGACGAGTAGGTGCCTTGCGTTATATATTGAGGATTAATTGGGGCATTGGCCGATTGTAGATTGAATTTTTTGTTGTTATTGCATTTGAGAGCTTGAAATTGAATTTGTGGGTTGAAATTGAATTTGTGGGTTGTAATCAAAAATTGGGGGTTGATGTTGTTGCATTGGATGGTCTATTGTTGCTAAATCCGTGGGTTGTTATCAATTTGTGGGTTGAAATTGAATTTGTGGATTGTTGCCAAGTGTGGGTTGCTCTGATTTTAGTGTGTGTTGGGCGTTGAAGATTGTTGTATTTGGTTGGTTGCATTTGGGTTGATTTGAGTAGTTAAGAAGTTGATAATTGTTGTTGCAAATGACGAGAACTACCAACAGACCGTCCAAGGGTAAGAAAAAAGTGGGTGAGGGTTCCTCTAATGAGCCCGAGACTCCCGATAATACCCGTTTTGAAAACCCCCAAGTCCAAATTATGTGTCAGAGTTTGAGCACCCCCCGCACCCTTATTAAGGAGCACTATTTAACCACCCGGGGACAGCCCTCTGTGCACGAATTGATACAATTTCATCGCTTACAGTTTTTTTGTCAAAAGCCCGAGGCCATTCATCTTCCTTGGGTTCTGGAATTCTTCAGCTCCGGGGTTTATGATGAGATTGAGACACGAGGATGGCTGGGGACTACCCTTTTGGTCCGGGGCAAACATGTCAATTATGAGTTGAGACAGATTAGGGAGAGCATAGGCACCCCGACCCCTCAGACATGCGAGTTCACCACTCTTTACAATGCAGGGCGCCTCCGAGTTAGCCTGTCGGATATTTTGCAGGTTATTGGCCGAGAGGGGTGGGAATGGGTACCCGGAGAAGCTCATGTCCCCCGTAGGGCTCTATTACCCGAGGCTGCTTTCTGGCTCGACTTCATCCGATTCAATTTAATGCCGAGTACCAATCGATCAGAGGCAAACAAGGAACGGGCCACCCTCATCTACGCTATTATGTCCAAGAAAGCTGTGGACTTTGCCCGGGTAATCCACAAGTCTTTGACGGACCACTTTAGAAAGTTGAAAAATGAGTTAGGGCCATTGATTAACAAAGAATTGGCTAAGCAAAAGGGAGAAGGTCCCACTCGGAAGATTCCCATCATTCTCCCGTCACTGATCACAGCTTTATGCAAGGCGGCTAAGGTTCCCACATTTCCTTTGGAGCGTACTGAGCTTCCTGGTTCTTATCTCACCGTGGTAGATGACGACTCCCAGGCTCCTCCACCACCAGCTACTTCAAAGAGGCCTCGCCCATCTTCATCCCAGTCTACTAGCTCCCCACAGTTTCCACCTATGGATGCCGCCGCCATTAGACAATTAAAGGATGAATTGAGGGAGGAGTTGCGAGATGAGATGAGGGTGGTCATGTCCGACACTTGTGCTTATTTCCGTCAGCTTTTTGTAGAGCATGATGCGTTTGTCGGTTGGGGGCCGTTTGATTATTCTGCTCCTCCACCTTACCCGCACCCCCCACCTCAGCAGCCCGCAGATATGCACGAGTCAGGTGCTCTCGTTCCTGACGGAGGTGATGATGAGGCTCATAATGATGAGGGTAGCCCGTTGATTGATTTGGATGATCTCGGCGGCGAGGATGAGGATTACATTGACCGTTTTGGCACCACCGATTAGGCTTATCTTGTTTTATTTCCATGCATGTTTCTTTTTATTTTTTTTGGATATCTTTTGTTGGGATGTTGGATATTTTATGTTTTATGTTTGGATGCTTGATGTTTTCCTTCCATGCATGTTTCTCATTTTTTTTTTTGTTTATCTCGTTTTGTTTTATTCTATTCTATCCAATGTTTGATGCTCTGTATGGCTAGCATTTGTTTACCTATGTAGTGATCGACACAGTGATTGCCATCCGTGGACTTGATTGCCTTAAGTGGACTCGGGTTTGCTTTTCAGCTTCCCTATGGTGACGTGTACTTTGCCCTTTTCTTTTTCAAACATTGGGGACAATGTTCATGATAAGTGTGGGGGGTATACTAGATCCATTATAGTCATGTTGATTCATGTTTTACATATTTCGGTCCAAGTTTGGTCAAGTTTGGGGGGTGCTGTACCTCTACATGTGAAATGTGTGCAATTTTAATTTATTTTTTTGGATAGAATTTCAACCCTTCACTTGAGACATTGAGCATGGTTAATTTGAATACATGGTATGTTTTCTCTATCAATTTGGTTTTTAATGGCTATACACATCGTTCCTTGCTTATGGGATCCTAACTAGACTAGATTAACCTTAAGATGATTCACATATGCACCTAAATCGAAGGTAGAGGAGTTGAGTGGGCAATCATTTTGAAACACTTAAAGGCTTGATCCCGGAAATATCAACTTAGAATTTTCACATGTGTTATGAGTTGAGAACGTTAACTTCGTGTGCTTAATAATAATAAAAAGAGGTTGAACATTGGTATGACTGAAAAAAGTCAGGCTTAATAGATACTGGGGGCGAAGAGCACCATGCCTAGAATACTGTACTATTTTGCTAATTTGAGCTAAGCTCAAGCCAATGCAAGTGTTAAGTGAATAAGGACCTAGTTTGATTTTGTGGCCTTTGACACTCGAGTGATTAAGCCCTTAGGAATGTCTCCACATTTGATACCCTAAAGCCATCTGGTGTAGGAGTTATTGGCCTAAAACTCGTTACACGGGTGTCATAGAAAGCCTAAGAGGATCAAACATTGCACATGGTCTAGCCTCTAATGTTTCGAGTTGAAAGTGCATAAGATAAATCCGAAAGTGGAATGAAGTGATAAATTTTTAAGTGGCTATGAAGTTGTATTCAATTCTCGTACCATGTGAATAATCAAAAGTTGATAAATATGGGGTTAATGTTTGAAAAGTGGTAAGAATGCCACTTGACTATAATACTTGAGATTTATTACACTACACCCTTAGGATGATCTTTTCAATGTTAAGGCGTAACATGAGCAAATGTGTGATGTGTATATATTTGTAATATGAGCTTAAACAGATGAATTCATACCATTGTGTGCTATTAATCATTGTAATTTACGTTGAGTGATCGGGGTTGAAAATCTTTCGATTTTGTGGGTATATCGTCTGCAAACCCTCACGAGACTATAACTCGTCCTTTGAGGTAACTCAAAGGTTCAAAGGCTTGTTGCATTCGCTAAATGCAACCGTTTACTCCACGAAAGTGAGTTAGGTAGTTTTCTTTTTGTTTCTCTCTTTGATTGATGATGTTTCCTTATCTTAGAACTCTTATTGCTCGAGGACGAGCAATTGATAAGTGTGGGGGTGTTGATAAGAGGCACTTTTACGTGTTTTTAAACCCCTTTGCGTTTATGTCTTAGGTTCATTTATCGCTTGATTCTTGCCACATGTGCGTTTAATTCGTGCATTAAGTGATTTCAGGTCTTAAATGGATACAATCAAAGAACGGGATGAAAAATGACGTATAAAACAAGTTTAGGCCAAATTGCTATGCACCCCTACGCCTAGGCGCCATCTTGCCCACGCCCGGGCGCCGTATCAGCACCACTTTCCACGTTCGAGCGCTTTTTCCGTATGTTTAGAGACCGAATTGGATGAAGTTTCCTTCTACAAAGTTGTAGAACTATGTGTTAGCTTCAAACGAGGACTTGAATCATCCAAATCGGAGTTTTGTGGAGAGAGTTATGAAGGAAATACAAATACTGCGCCAGACAGAGGCAAATACTCCCAACATTCTGATTTGGGCGCTCGAGCGCCATAAATCCCGCGCCTAGGCGTGGCCACATCCGAGATTTGATTCCTTTCAGCCAAAAGATCATCATTTGATGGGGGAATGGAACATTTAAAGCCAAGAGGTCATCACATGTATGGGGGGGATGTCATAAGTATGTTTCTTACTAGATCTACTTTTGGGAATTTTATACTACTCACTTTAAGAGTAGTGGAGGGGACACTAGGGGGGACATACACATGAGGAGCTGATTTGTGGTGGTCTTCTTAAGGATCCTAGGGGGCAATTGACCGATCACATCTTGGAGGAGGAGGGGAGAGAGAGGCATTGGATCCATCACTTTTCACTCATCATCATTCATCACCATTTTCTTCATCACTTTTGGAGGGGAACAAAGAGAGAGGAGCTAAGGATTGAAGATCAAGAGCAAAGATCCATCATCAATCAATTGAGGGAGTTTTAATTATTTGCATTTACATGTTTATTTCCATGAGTATGTATATGTTTGTATTAGATTTTCTTAAGGCTTTGATGAGAGGCTAATATTGTAGAACTAAGGCCATGTGAAGGCCAAATTTATGAATCAATATATGTGAAGTTGCTCTTTGTATTAATTCTCCTATTGCTTTGTGTGTTAATTCTATGCTTTTATTCCAATCATGTGTTTGATCACCATATGCTTGCTATCTTGCCTAATCTAGTTGTTCGAGAGAAAATAGATTAGGGTGCAAGAGAATTAACACATCATCCGAAACAAATGAGGGATTGCCCTAGAAATAGGTAAAGATTCCCGGGTGTTGTTAGCCGGATTCGTTCGGGGAAGCTCTAGAACGTTAATGCGTGATTTTTGATTAGATTCTCGGATAGACATATTTAGAGAACCGTCAATTAATCATAGGATTATTATGTGCCGAGACATCGGGTAATAGTTAATTTAGGAGTTTCCACCAAAGCAATAGGAGTCTAATAATTCGAAGAGTAGCTCATATATATTGACGAGTAGATTCGGTTGTAGCATGTGCCTTAGTCATTTTATCATACGTGAGATTAAATCTATAGTACGTTTCTCTTTGGTTCGTTAATTGCTTAATCTTTTTCTGGCACTTTACTTTAATTGTCTTATCTTTTATCGAAAATCATGAACTAGAATTCAAGTCCTTGTGGTTCGACAACCCGGACTTTTTGTCCACTTATTACTACACACGTCTATTGCACTTGCTATCATAGCACGTTAGCTTTTAGCGTGTCAGATAACAAGATAGGATTTTTTTTATGTTAGACCCTAAAAGAATGTAAGTTTATACTTTCATAGAAAATCTGTATAAGCGTCTAAAGTTTAATATTTATTTAGGATTGATTTTTATTTTTTTAGATTTTGGACTAAGAGTTGGAAGCTCAATCCCTGATAGAATTCTAGGTGAGTCTGTCAGAGAGATAATTGAAGATCAGCGTCTGAAGTCAAAAGAGATAAATATTGTCTTAAGCATCCGTCAAGCGCTGAAGACATTTCAGGATTTATAAATCAGCGTTCCAAGCGACAATGATTCACCTAAAATAAATATCTGAAGTCAAGAGGGACTTAAATACAATCAATAAAGGCCATTTATCTCCAACATGAATTAAATTCAAATGCATAATAAGTCTGATAAGAACATTAAACGTGATAAGGACTATTGACGTACGGACAAGCCATTTTGACTGGACTGTCAGAGTCTAAGTCTGCCGCATCTAATCCTTGCAGCAGAATTTCAGGGATTTCAGAATGGAAGTAGTTCCACTCGCTTGAGTGAAGGGCACGCTCCATCACATGTGTCCAATGGACACTTTACCCAAAGTTGCCTAGGACTATTCAGCAAACCGTAAATATAAGAATACACACACGCAAACATCCATTGACGCTATATTACAAAAACCTTTGCTGAATTTCAAGTCCAAAATCCTTCCAAGAAAAGCTTTTAAATCTCCATTAAATCCTTCAAGCTTTCCATACATACCAAAAGACAGTCACCAATATCTCAAATATCTTCCTTAAAAGAACTCTAACATTATTATTGAGATATTCCAATTTGTTTGTGTTAGGTATATACCCAAGATGCCAATGAGGACAAATAGATTGTATATGGTATCCAATTATGTTGTACGAACTTATCTTTAATAAAGGCATTTATTCTTGTGTTCATATAAAACTTCATGACATTAATAAGTATTGAACAAATAGTCCATGTGTATCGAGCTTGACTCTTTGCCCTTTTTGCAATAAAGAAGTGGCACGGGGAGAGTCTGACTCCTGATCATTTAAGAGGGTTCACAAGTCCAGGAATCTTAATTGGGCATTAAGATTCGACTTGTATAACACATGCTCTGACAAAGAGTGCCAGTTGAACACTATGGGATAGTGAAAACACGTGTCATAGATATACCAATGGAATTGATATATTCGAACGCGGCTCGCAGTAATCCGATGACATGGGTATTTACTCAGTGACTGTCAATGATTGGATTACTGATCATAATAGTATGCATGAGGCTTAGACCTGAGAGGTCATGATCAATGTGCTTGTATTGTTGAATCTGTTACTAGAGTAGTTAGGCCCAAATCACCCTTTGGTGGGGCCGACCTCGAAGTGCGATCTCCATGAGTCAAGTAGTACTTGTGATGTGATCGCCAAGATGGAATTCACTGTCTCGATAGTAAACTAGAAAGTATCCCGTGCGATCATAGGCAAACGAAATTATAAGTCTTTGGCCAAAGCAATGAAACTAACTCATGTAAGACATGGAGGGTAGTTTGGTAATTTTATAATGCTATGATTAAATGCACAATATCAAATTTAGCGAGTTTGACATATATCATGACTCTCACTTGATCAGGATACGTCAGTGAAGGGCTTATACACACATGGTATATATGTTCTAGAGGTTCGTAAATGATTCGTTCATTTCGTACTCAATTGGGTTACGATGTGAGTCCACGGGACTAGCTAGGTGACACTCACATCCTATGGTAATTCCTCCCATTGCCAATTGAGATAAACCTAAAGAGTCGCGCTATAAGAAACAAACAGGATGTCTTTTTGTATTAATCTTTTAGAAAGATAAAATTAATTGGACGGATTGATTTAATGGTATATATATTTTGGATTTTAGACTAAGTTGACCGAGCCAACTTAAGCCCACATTGACCTTTCAAAGGAGTCCTAGGGGAGGCCATAAGAAGTCCAAGAGGGCTCTCCTACTTGTTGCACAAGTCAAGAGTGTTATAGATATCTCCAACTGCAACAAGACTCCTAACGCTAATTGCATAACACAAAAAGAAGGAAACTCGTATCCCTACTATTCTCTCTAGCCGTCCACCACCACCAGAGGAGAATTTTTTAGCATATTTGGAAGGCTCGTTTCGCGTGAATCTTTGGAGACAGGAATTCTAAGAGAGTTGTTACGCGAATTCAAAAATACGAAATCAAAAAGGTACTCAATTTCGTTAATTTTGAAAAACCTTTGGAAATCATCAAACCACGTTAAAGTGATTCAACTCTAGGAATCCTCAATTCTTCCGTTGCGTTTTTCATCCAAAAGGATTCCTAACAGTTTGAACTTCCAAATCAAACAAACCTTAGTGACAAAACCTCCATCTTCTTTCCTCTGTGTGAAGAAGAAGTTGAATATCAAACCTTATTTCTAGGTGAAAGAATCTTAGTTGAGAAGAGACCTAAGAAGAGTTGTAGTCTGGATGATCAAGGAGTTCAAGATCATCTTTGATGTGATTCACCATTTGTAGAAGTCATCTTTGTGAAGACTTTGAGTATCATTTAGTGAATTCCTCCTAGTGCAAAAGGAGAAGAAGGACGTAGCTGGGATTATATCACCTAGGGAACCTTACAAATATTGTGTCATTTACTTTACTATTTTATTGATTTCCCTATCATTTGCATATCATTCTTTAAAAGCATTAAAATAAGTCAGGCGACTAATCGGTAAAACGAACGCTAAAACCTAAATCATTTGTTGTGCTAACTCTAATTTAAGTGATCTAAGCATCAATAAAGGGTTGCTGTCTCGTGATCTATGAGCCAGATTAAGATTGAAAAGCATGTCTGACGATGCTGGCAACGATTGCCACTTTAATAAATTTAGTGAGCCATATATCGTTAAAGGGTTGCAACTGACTGGATTGATTAAAGAACTCAATCACTCACTACGAAATCTTCCCAACGAGATTTTTAAATATTGCAGTAGGACTGCAATGATTCAAAAAATGTAGTGGGAGTCAAGTCATAAATCGAACTCATGCTGCTTTTTACTTGGTGTAAGACATAATAACCTAATTGAATCTTTCTCTATTTCATTGTTAACAACCCATTATCAATCTTGCTTGAGAAAAACGTTCTCACTATACCAAACTATATTGATTGACTCAGAAACTTAAGTATTGTCCTAAGTTTAGAGTCTCTTAGCTTTGTACTTGAAGCCAACAAACCAATTGTCCCAGCAAAGGATGTTGACGACGAGGCACGAAAAGCGTATAAGACTTAGTGTAAGGATGACATTCGTGTCATGCCGACAGCAACAGCGCCGCTGCTGTATGGATTTACGAAAAACAAAAAAAATAAGGAAAAGGGATGCAGCGTCGCCACCGTTGGTCGCCCTAGTTTCCCGTGTTAGGCTTGGCCCAGCACCAGCGCACACGTTGCTGGGCTAAGCCCAGCGCACGGGCCTACCCTAATGATTATTTATATATATACTTTAATATATTTATATTTATATATATATATATTAATAATTGTTGGGTTTGACCCAATAGACAAATTTGACCCGAATTTGTCAATTCCCCATTTTTCTAATAAAATTAATTTTATTTTTCCAAAATTAAATTAGATTTAATAAGTTAAATTGGATTTGACTTTTATAATTAAATTAGATTCAATTATGTCATAAATTAAATTGGAAATTTAGTTTATAATTCAAGACGATTAAACATATTGGATTTATTTTGGGTTGAGTTTGATTTTTTCAAAATAATTAAGAGTAAGTTAGGCTTATTTCTTAAATAATAAATTGAATTTATTTTTTTATTTGAAATTAAATTCATTCTTTCGTAATTAAATTAGATTTAATCAAGCTTGAATTCTTTTTCGATTTTAAAATAATGCCGACAAAATTTTAAATAGTTTATTTACATGCTTTGATATATGTTGTGGTGGATGCATCCCATGGACTTAGGGTTTTACCACTTTGTTTTATTTGGGTTGTATTGGCAGGTTAGTGCCCCCCATTTTGTATTTTATTTTCGGTAGTATAATGTATAGGGTGCTTCTAAGTTATGTAATTAGAAGAAGGACCTTTCTAGTGTTAGGATTATGCCCTCAGATGCCATAGAGGATAGAATGTATATGACATATATCTTGTATTGAACTTAAACTCTTCTTAAATAAAAGACATTATTGAGTTTTCACTTAATTCTTATCTGCATCTATAAGTTGTGTAAAACGTTTTGTCCATGTTTTCAATGCGATCCCTCAAATTCCTATGGGATAGGAAGATTGACACTAGAGAGATCGATCTTGATTACTAAAATAAGTTCGCAAGTAATATGAAGTCTTTAATGGACAAATAAAGACTTCGAATACTTGTACATTCTTAGCTCCGACATGGGAGTGCCTGTCTGGTATCATGGGATGATAGGAGATTAAGATTGTAGACACATCAGTGTAACTGATATGTTCGAACACGACTCGCATCGGTTCTGTCACATGGATTTTCACTTTGTGACTGTCAATGACGGAACTGATTATGCGTAATAGGTATATGTGAACCTTTGACCTGAAGTATCAGGCTGAAGATGCACTTGTGACGTCAATTCTTTCACTAGAGTAGTTAGACCCAATTCACCCTTTGGTGGGGTCAACCTCGAAATGCAGACTTGATGGGCAAGTGGTAATCTTAGCAGATATCTAATATGGGATTTGTTCTCTCATAAATGAATGAGTATGTACCCTATGTAATTATAGATAAATAGAGATCAAAGTCTTTGGCCAAAGGAAACGAGACGATTGTGCTTGGCACTAAATTGATCTCAATGATCTCGTATTTATTATGATTTATACATATGGTCAAGTCCAGTGAGTTTGACAGAACCATGACTCTCACTTGACCGGGGAACGTGAACAAAGGGTTTATACATATACGGTATTTACGACTGGAAGGTTTCGGAATGATCCTATCATTCGTTTTCCTTTGGGTTATGAAGTGGGCCACGTGACTGGCTAGGTGTTACCCACTTCCTTTGGTTTTCTCTCATTGCCAAACAAAACGAACCTAAAGAGTCGCGCTAAAGGATTGACAAAGAAAAATGCAGAAAAAGAAATTTCTATTATTTCTTCTAGGAGTTTTAATTTATTGGATAAATTAAATAATTAATTATTCATTAGATGAAATAATTAATTATAATGATAAAATTAATTATTAATTAATTTTCTTGTGAAATATATTAATGAATTAATTTATCTAATTAATTTGGTTATTTAATTAATTAATTTATTTATTGGATATAATAAATTATTAATTGAAATAAGAAATTAATCAAACAAAACAAATCCCGGGGTTAAATAAGGAGTCCAATTGGACGCCTACTAGGCCCCAATGTGGCGTCTTTGAGTGGCCACATATTAGGGCTCTTTTGTTTTGACTTGTTCAATAAGTCATGAGGTATATAAGGACTCTTTGACTTAGAACAAGTAAAAAGAAAAAGAAGAATACATAAGTCTCAAAAGAAAGAAAAATATTCCTCCCCTCCTCTATACCTAGCCGTCAACCATAGAGAAAGAAGAAAGGGGATTTTTCATTTGTTGATCAGTGCGTGACTATTTAGAGACGACATATTTTCGTTGTTCGGATCAAGTTCAAGTTTGAAGAATCAAACCAAAGGATTGAAGATTTGGAAGCTTCAATATTTTGAGTTTGGAGAAGAAGAAGTTTTTCTCCATCATCATATTCATATTAACGAGTAAGTTTTATTCGTAATACGTTTTTTGAGTACCTAACATCTAGAGCTTATTAAGATTAGATTTGATATAGGCCCCTATCCCCCCGATTGGTCTATTTAGATCAATCTAGAATGTCCATGGAATGTATGTTGATAGAATAACTAGGTTTTTCTATTATTGCATGGCTTTGATTTATTCCACATATGCGCGTAATAAATTAATGTGCAAAGTGAGACCTTATATAAATTAACAAATTCTCCCAAATTAAAGATACTAAGTAAGAAAAGGATATTGGATATCCTGGTTCTCCATCAAACTTTGAGAGATAGAATTATGAGTTGTGTATAGCATCGTCCCGACTAATGGGGGTTATGCACTAATTCATAATTCAAATCTCTCTAAGTGCATTTGATGCCATAGGTCGAAGCAAATCTCATCCCATACACCGTTACAGGTTGCAAGATGAGATTCAATTGTTAGATCGATAAGAGTTGATGGGAAAGTGCTTAGATGGATCACCACCAATATTTCGTTACAGGCTGAGGTTAAGTGTTCCATAAGCCAAAAGTGAGATTGAACCATCAGTTAGACTGATTGGCGGGAACGCCACTTCAAAAATTCCAATGAACCATACATCGTTACAAATTGCAACTCATTGAAAATTTTGAAGAACTAATCACTCACTATAAAGTCTGTCCAACGAGATTTCCGTTCATTGCAGTGGGAGTGCAATGGTCCAAAAAATGTAGTGGGAGCGAAGTCAAATTAAAGTCCTAATTTTACTTGCGTACGACATAATCATCTAATGAAATCTTAGTTTATTTTCTGCATTCATAAATATCTCTCTCAGAATGATTAACCCACTCAAAGTTTGGCTTGAAAAGAACTTTTTAAACGGACAGAACTTGTCTGATTGGAACAGAGGATTGAGGACGGTCTTCAATGATGAAAAAAAAGAATATATGTTGGAAATGGATCGACCACTCAGACCTAGGGTTGACGAGGATGATTCAATTCAAATAACACACTTGAATTGGGTTTCTGATGCTCGTAAAGTAAGAGACTACATGTTGAGCTTAATGTGCAGCGAACTACGATGCACTCATGAAAATTTGGATAGTCCTAAATCAATCATGATGCACTTAGAGGAAATGTTCGGGGAACATGAAAAATCTATCAGATATTTCTTATCCAAAGAACCATTCAACACGAAGATGAAGGAGCATGAGGATGTTGAGGATCATGTTTTGAAGATGATCTCCTTGTTAGAGAGGCTACAGTCTTTGGATTTCTACATGAATTTCCACCTCCAAGTGGACCTCATTCTCCAGTCACTCCCTAGATCCTTAGATTTTGTCATCAATTTCGACATGGATGACATTGAAGGATCACTTTCAGTACTTATGAGCAAACTTGTAATTGCACAACAGCGTAACAAGACGAAATGAGGTGCATTCCAAATTTTGATTATTTCGAATAATACTGAATTGGCTGGGAAAATCAGGGAACCCAAATCTACAAAAACTCATAAGTTTAAGACCAAGAGTCCAAAGAAGACAGACACGTGTCTACACTGCCATGAGACGGGACACTGGAAACGTGACTGTCCCAAGCTGAAAGAAAATATTAGTTCAGGTATAGAACTTAATGTTTTGAAAACAAACTGTTCTATTACTATTTTTTCTACTTCCTGAATTCTAGACTCTGGGGCTAGTGCTCACATATGCGTTTTAAATCAGGAGCTGGAAAGAAGTAAGAAGCCGGAGCATGGAGAAGTGATGATCAATGTTGGCAGCAGGGTCATAGTGTAGCAGCCACACACATTGAAACCACTTCTATTAAATTATTATCTGGACATTTATTATTAGATGATTGCCTTGTTTTGCCCAATGGGCTAAAGAATATTGTTTCTATTCCTGTTTTAGTCAGAAAAGGTTATTTATTTTCCTTTGCAAACAATTCTTGTGACATTTATTTTAGAAATGAATGCATTGGTAGCCGTCTTTGATAAATGGTTTATACTATATTAATGTCCATAATAATTGCAATGTTAACGCTGTTACAAGAAAGCGCAATTTGCATGATACAAACTTAAGACAACTTTGGCACTTAAGATTAGGTCATGTCGGGCAACATAGACTACACGAGTTAAAAAAGGATGGAGTCATAGACTCATTGGGATCGAATCCCTATCCTACTTGTGAGTCTTGTATTCAACGCAAGATGACCAAATCCCCCTTCACAGGGAATTTCGAAAGAGTCTCTGAAGTCTTAGGTTTGATTCATACTGATGTGTGCAGTCCTTTTGAAAATGTGGCCCGCGGTGGTATTCAGTACTTCATAACATTTACCGACGACCATTCTAGGTATGGCTATGTGTATTTGATGAAGTACAAGTCTGAATCACTAGAGAAATTCATTGGCTTTAGTCAAAAACCAAACCGAGCATCATATTAAGGCACTTCGGTCTGACGGCGGTGGCGAGTATATGAGTGCCGAATTGGACCAGTTCTTACGAGAACATGGCATACTATTATAACTTACTCCTCCAGCCACTCCACAATTAAATGGCATAGCAGAATGAAGGAATAGAACACTGTTGAACATGGTTCGATCCATGCTCAGCTACACGGATTTGCCCATTTTGTTGTGGGGGCAAACGCTGCTCACATACTGAACAGATGTTCCTCCAAATCTATTCCTAAAACACCATATTAGATATGGCGTGGAAGGAAGCCTAATCTGAAACACATAAAGATATGGGGTTGCCCAGCTTATGTGAAAAAGACCAAGGCAGAGAAATTGGAGGCTAGATCCTTGAAAGGACGATTCGTTGGTTATCCCGAGGGTTCCATGGGATACCTATTCCACCTTTTATGATGATCAAAGGATCATTGTAGCCTTACAGGCAATCTTTCTCGAAGAAGAATTCATTCGAGAAGGTAGAGCTAGTAGAAGAAATGTTCTGGAAGAGAAAAAATGAATTTCCTTTGGAAGACACTGTTTAAGAGACCCAACTTGAACCGGAAATGACACAGCCATCAATGCGAAGGTCTGCTAGAGTATCTCAACCGCCTGAGAGATATGCTTATCTGCTACAAGGAGAGCATAATTTGTATGCAGTAGCGAAAGGAAACCATGGAGACGATCCCTCTAGCTATAACCAAGCAATGATGGACATAGATTCTGGAAAGTGACATGAAGCTATGAAAGTAGAAATGGATTCAATATATTCGAACCAAGTCTAGACTCTGATAGATCGACCCAAAGGTATTGTACCTATTGGATGTAAATGAATCTCGATGCGGTTCGAAATTACACTAAGAAAAATTGTGAAATTCAAACACGATTCTATATTTATGATTTATGGAAAATACTAAGAGTAATGAAGACAAATAACTAATATGGAATATAAGGAATGGAAAAGAAGTTTTATTATTTTTGATGTTCTTGAGAGGAAATATAGAGATATCGATTTTTTGTATTTCTAGAAAACGTAAAAATACATAAGAGAGGATTACACATATTTATAAGGTGTTATTGGCCGAGTTCCTACTAGAAAATGGTCACTTTGACCGTTTTCTTGTCATATCCCCTATCTTAGGAGATAGGTTGGGATCCGATATGATTTGATTTGATCCAATCTCCAGTCTTCTTCCAGCTTGTCCTCCACGTGTCCGACGTAGATATCTCTCCTCCTTGTCATGTGTTAGCTCCCTTGACTATCCAATATAAACTATCTCCTCTGTCTTTCAACTCGAGCTGAATTACCACATGATTTCTTTGTTTCTTAAAACCAAATAATATAACAGAAAATCCCAGCCACATCATAAGTCCCCCTACTCTTGAGAGTGTGAAAGAATTTCAAAGTCTTGAGAGTATAATTATTATGAGGCTGCTGATGAGGTTTGCTTTAAGGCTGCTGATGTGCTTTGCTTTAAGGCTATTGACGAGCTTTACTTTGAGGCTACTGACGAGCTTTACCTTGATTGCGGCTAGCCCACATCCCCGGGGCCTTTCTATAGTATGCCTACACACTTTTTGGTAAAGTTGTGCATCCTTTTGTAGACTTTACTTGATTACCTGCACATGTAATTTATGCCCGAATTTTTCACGGGGCCTCTTGAGTGCTTGGTGCTTTACAAGGCTTCCTCCTCCTTTTTTTTTTGATCCTTTTGTTTTATTATTACTTATTTAGGTGTTCGCGTGCTTGCAAGGCTTTTCTTGGTACTTGGTATTTTACAAGGCTTTTTTGGTGCTTGCATGTTCGTAAGGTATTTTTAGTGCTTGGTGTTCCACAAGGCTTTTGTTAGGAAATTTCATGTTAGATTTTTTTATGATGACAAGATAGGATTCAATGTTAAGCATTTGAAAGTTTGTAATTGTTATTTTGTTTAGGCTTGTAATTTTTATCTTTGTAGATTTTAGACTAAGTATTAGATACTGAATCGCTAATAGGATTCTAGGTGAGTCTATTAGAGAAGAAGTTGAAGATCAGCGTCTGAAGTCAACCAGAGATGAATATTTGTTTCTTAGCATCCGTCAAACGCTAAAGGACCTCTTTTCAGGATTTATGGATCAAGCGCTCAAAGCACTTAAGCGACCGATGTCAGATTCACCTGAAATAAATCCTCAAGTCATGAAGGACTTAAATTCAATCATTCAACGGACATTTATTTCCAACGGGAAATAAATTCAAAATGCATTAAATGCTTGATAACATCATTAAATGTGATAAGCCACTCTGACTTGTGGACAAGCCACCTTTTTGACTAGACTGTCAGAACTTCAGAGTTTATAGCTGCTCCCATCCAATCAGTGCCAGCAGATTTAGGAATGTCAGGTTTTAGGTAGAATCAAGCGCCGCGTGAGAGGCACTCTCCTACATGTGTCCAACGGACAGATCCCAAGAATTGCCTATAAATACCTTACCTTCAGCAAACCCCAAAAAGTGGTACATAATATTACAAGAGAAAACTACGTACATGCACAAGAAAAACTTGCTTAGAAAAAGCTTAGAAACTCCATAGTTAAAATTCCTTCAAGCTTTTTATCTACATTCTAGACAGTCACAAATATCTCAAACATCTTCCAAAGAAGAAACCTAAATTCCTACTGAGATATTCCAAGTTGTTTGATTTTCCCAAAAAACAAACAAACCCTTGTGACAAACCTTCAACCTTTCATCTGAGTGAGAGAAGCTTGTAGAAGATGATCTTCATTGGTGCTGAAATCTGTGCGATCAAGGAGCCCGAGATCTTTTTCATCCTTTACTATCTTGTAGAAGATTCTGTGTGATTCTTTGATAATCATCCTAGTTAATTCCTCGAAGTGAAAAAGGAGAAGAAGGACGTAACTGGGATTACATCACCCAATGAACCTTATATATCTTGTGTCATTTATATTTTATTGTCTTATTTTCATATTACATCATTCATTCTGAAAAAGACAAGTAAAATTGCAAAGCGATTAATTAACCAATCGAATGCTAAAAATCATTTCCGCTGTGCTAACCCTGATTAAGCAATCTAAGCGTTACCCTACTTTAGTAAATTGCTAAAATCACTAAGTCTAAGTTATCTTTACTGAAGCGCCTGACCCAAGCGCTCAGCTTTCTAAGCGTTCAAATCTTTAAAAGTGATACGAATTTTTGAAGTCGAAAAAGACTTCAGGGTCTATTCAACCCCCCCCCCTTTCTAGACCCTTTCGTATGCCACTTGAGACCACCAAGTGGTATCAGAGCGGTTGAATTAGAAACCTAAGCATTTCCGAGCGTAACTGCTTGTTCAGATCCATTGTTTTTAAACTTAGTCGCTTTAAATTTTCTCTTAAAAACATCTCATTATGGCTTCTAACAAAATGCCTAAGTTGGTAGAATCAAACTATGATTCTTGGAAACTTAGAGCATTCGCTTATTTATTCTCTTACGATAATGAAATGTGTGATGTGATTACAAATGGCCCCATTCAGATTATGAAAGTTGTAACTCGAGCCCCTGGAGCAACCGAGGCCACTCCAGATGGTTATGTCGAGAAACCTAAGTTAGAATGGACGCCTGATGATCGGAAAAGAGCAAATCTAGATAATGTTGGACGAAGTGCACTTTACTCAGTGTTAGGAGATAACGATGCATTGTTCAACAAGATCAAGCAATGTAAGACTTCCAAAGAAATATGGGATAAGTTGGCCATTGTATGTGAAGGGTCAGCATAAATGAAGGAGAACAAGCTCTCCATAGCCATGTAAAGATTCGAGTATTTCAAAATGCAGCCCAATGAGACGCTAGAACAATTGGACGCAAGATTTACTTTGCTCATTACCGAGTTAGCGTCACTAGATAAGGAATTGACCAACAAGGAAATGGTCAATATGATTTTCAGAAGTCTTCCAAGCAAGTATTTAATTAAGACTGTTGCTATGAGAGAATCACAGACATTGGAGACTCTTACTCCAGAACATGTATTTTCAGAGTTAAAGGCATTTGAGTTCGAATTGGGTGAAGTCAGCGACACATCGACTGAATCAGGAGCTTTAATCGCTACTACGAGAAGTAAGGGTAAAGTGGTTAGTGAGGTTAAATCAACGGAATCAAATGAAGAAAAGGAAATGGCTTTATTGGTCAAGAAATTCTAGAAATTTCTAAGATATGAAAAGAGAAATCCTATTAGACAAACTTCATTTCAAACTCCTCCTCCAGCACTAGCGCCTCAGTATCAAGCGCCAGTGTACTCTGCACCTCAACCAGTAGCACCAGTTCCATATCAAGCGTCTCCGTCCCCTACTCAAAATTTCTCAGCGCCAGTAGTTTCAAAGCGATTAACCACTGAACAGAAAATGAAAACTAATTTGTGTTATAATTATAGGAAACCAGGGCACTACCAGGTAAATTGCCCTTATCCAAATGTGTCTAAGCCCACAAGGCAAGACTATGTGGATAGAAACCAATTCAGGAGCAACCTTCGCCAACAAGGTTTGCTAGCGGAATCCGAACCATTCTCCGCACCTGAAGAGGATTTGGAATCATCAGATGAAAGCAGTGATGATGAGCCTACAAGTGACTCAGGGTTGATTTGTCTTATGGGAAGAGATGATGAAGCGTCTGACGATTCGCTACCAGAGGTAACCAATGAATTATCTCATCCTCTTTCTTATGATGAATTGCTTGACAAAGTCAATGAATATTATAAAGATTGTTAAGATTCCACCAAAATATATCAAAATCACTTCGCTATTATCTCATCGCTCACAAGTGATAAAGTAACACTCAAAGCAGAGTTGCAAGTTCAGCAACAATGCATTGAGAAAAACTAATCGCTTGAGAGTGAGATTACTCAACTGAAATGCGATCTTGATATAATAGTCAAGAGAGAAGCTGATTTGATCGCTAGATTTGCCAAATCAGAGCAGCTCGTCTCATCACTATCAAAAGCTTCAAGAAAGTTGGATAATGTGACTGAGGTAACAAGAATGTTTGGTGAAAAGACCGGTTTAGGATGCAATAAATTCGGTAAACAACCAAATAAATCTAATGTTACGGCAAACAACAAAGGAAAGGGTGTTTTCTTTGTTGAGAAAGGTTCACAAAGTCAAACGCTGAATGAACCAAGCAACAATGGTACGAGGCCAAATGAGAAAGCCAAAGTTGACTCAGGCAAGGGAAAGACAAAGACAAATGATTCACAAAGAAAGGTTTATCCAAACGCTCAAAAGGCTAAGGATAAACCTAACCACTGTGAATCAAGCGCTAAGCGTCCAGCACCAAAAGTGCAACCCAAGCCAGCGCCAAGGAAATACCAGAGTCAGTATCCGAGACAGTCAAGATTATATTATCGATACTATGATGATTATGACTATGACTATGACTATGACTACTACTATAATCGAGGATATTATTATACACCCAAAAAGCACACACAACACAATGTGAAACCCAAAGAGGTCAGTATTCCTACAATGAAGACTAGGCAAATATGGGTTCCTAAAGTTCTAATTCAAACCAAAGTTACTAATGCTAAAGGACCCAAAACAACATGGGTACCTAAGAAGAATTAGAATTGTCCTTTAAATGCAGGTACCTAGAGCCAGCACCGATACTTCAGTTTGGTATTTCGATAGTGGGTCATCAAGACACATGACTGGATCAAAAGATCTTCTAGTCAACTATCGAGCTACAAATGGTCCTCAAGTTATATTCGGTGATAACTCCAAAGGTAAAACCAAAGGTATAGGTATCATGCATAGGGGGAACGTCATGATTAGTGATGTATATTATGTTGAGGGTCTTAAGCATAATTTGTTAAGCATTAGTCAATTTTGTGATAATGGCTTTGATGTAAAATTTTCAAGCGACTTTTGCTATGTCAACGACGCTAAGACTAAGTCTACTAAACTAAGAGGAAAAAGAACAAACAATGTGTATTTAGTGGATTGGGATTCTACAATTGATAACAACCCCACATGTTTTGTTGCTAAAAGTCAAAATGAATTGGGTTGGTTATGGCATAGAAAAATGAATCACCTCAACTTTAAGGCAATCTCTCAGTTAATATCACTAAATCTAGTAGAGGGATTACCTAAGGGTTCCTTTCAAAAGAATCGCTTATGTGATGCATGTCAAATGGGTAAACAAGTTAAATCATCTTTTAAGAAAAAAATCATGTCTATCTATTTCTAGAGTTCTTGAACTATTGCATCTAGATTTGTTTGGTCCTATTCAAATCATAAGTGTTAGTGGTAAAAAGTACTCGCTAGTAATAGTTGATGATTTCTCTCGCTATACATGGGTAGAATTTCTAGCGACCAAAGATGAAACTAGTGTCAAGCTCACAACGCTAATCCGTCAATTGCAAACTTCAAAAGATTTAAAGGTGACAAGAATTAGAAGCGATAGAGGAACTGAATTTACTAACCAATTTGTTGAGAAGTTTTGTATAGGTCTTGGAATACTTCATAAGTATTCTGCTCCTAGAACACCTCAACAGAATGGAGTGGCTGAGCGATGGAACAGAACGCTTAAAGAAGCCGCTAGGACGATGTTAGTAGAGTCCAAGCTACCTCAAAGGTTTTGGGCCGAAGCCATCAACACCACTTGCTACACTCAGAACCGGTGTATGATCAACAAGCAACATGAGAGGACTCCATATGAGTTGTGGAAGGGATGTAAGCCCAACGTTTCATATTTTCATGTATTTGGTTCAAAATGTTTCATTCATAACAATGGATCCCACAGCCTAAAGACTTTTGATCCTAAAGCGGATGAGGGAATCTTTCTAGGCTATGCCAAGAATGGAAAGAGTTTTCGCATCCTAAATAAGATCAAATCGAAGGTTGAAGAATCCATTCATGTTGTGTTTGATGATGCTAACCAAGAACCGAGTAAGGTTAATCCTGATGATGTAGGAATTCAAGATCTTGCCCAACAAGCGTCACAAATTAATCTTGGTGATAATAGTGATGATGAGGATGATGATCTTTGTGCCCATTCCTAAAGTTACTCGTGAGGTTACAAATAATGATAATGTCAGAATTGCTGATGATCATGAAGAGAATGATCATCAAGAGCAGATTGGAACTGTGAATGATGCAACAACTACGCAAGAGACAAATGAGGGTCAAGCGATTGACAACCAAGAGTCTCTCAACCCGTTCCAACCAGACCGTAAATGGCTTAGAGACCATCCACCAGAGCTAGTAATTGGAGATATGGAAGCACCTGTTAGAAATAGGTCAGCTACAATTAATGAGGCCATGTTTGCAAGTTTTCTATCTCAAATGGAACCAAAGAAAGTGGATGAAGCGCTCAGTGATTCAAGTTGGGTAGAAGCGATGCAAGAGGAGCTTAACCAATTTGAGAGAAGTAAGGTTTGGACGCTTGTACCAAGGCCAACTCACCAAGGAGTTATTGGGACTAGATGGGTTTTAGGAACAAAATGGACTAAGATGGCGTTGTTATAAGGAACAAAGCTAGATTAGTCGCTCAGGGTTATTTTCAAGAGGAGGGTATTGATTTTGATGAGACATATGCCCCAGTAGCCGGTCTTGAAGCAATTAGGATGTTCCTAACGTTTTCCGCATTCAACAAGTTCACAGTGTACCAAATGGACGTGAAGAGTGCATTCTTGAATGGTAAACTCCAAGAAGAAGTCTATGTGGAGCAACCTCCAGGATTCATCAACAACCATTGCAAAAGTATGGTCTACAAATTGGATAAGGCACTCTATGGCCTTAAACAAGCACCAAGAGCATGGTATGACACTCTCTCTATCTTCCCTATAGGTAAAGGCTTTTCAAAAGGCAGCGTTGACATAACGTTATTTAAAATTACCCATAATGAAGATATTCTCTTAGTCCAAATCTATGTTGATGATATTATATTTAGTTCTACAAATAAGCGATTGTGTGAGAAATTTTCGAAAATGATGCAAGATCAATTTGAAATGAGCATGATGGGTGAATTAACTTTCTTCTTAGGATTACAAGTTAAACAACTCCCTAATGGAATATTTATAAACCAAGCTAAATATACAAGAGATATGATTAAGAAATTTGGTATGAAAAATGCATCATCTTCACCAATGAGCCAAACGCTTAAGTTAGATAAAGATGAAAGTGGGAAGAAAATTGATATCACTAACTATAGAGGTATCATTGGATCACTTCTTTATCTTACCGCTAGTAGACCGGATATTATGTTTTCGGTATGCATGTGTGCACGCTTTCAAGCTGATCCTAGAGAATCACACTTAAATGCTACCAAGAGAATCCTTAAATACCTAAAAGGCACACAAAATGTGGGCTTATGGTATCCACAGGACTCTCCTTTTGAACTAATTGGTTATTCAGACGCAGATTTTGCAAGATGCAAAATAGATAGAAAAAGTACTATTGGTACATGTTAATTTCTAGGTGATAGACTAGTTTCGTGGCATAGTAAGAAACAACAATCCATAGCGACTTCTACCGCTGAGGCAGAATACGTAGCCGCTGGGAGCTGTTGTGCACAAATCCTTTGGATGAGGCAACAACTTAGAGATTATGGAACAATCTTAGGTCCTACCTCAATCCATTGTGATAACCAAAGCGCTTTAGCTATGACCCAAAATCCTGTCCTTCATTCTAGAACCAAACATATTGACATTAGATACCATTTCTTGCGTGACCATATTCAAAAGAAAGATATCTCCATGCACTTCATTGAAACTGACAAACAATTGCCAGATATCTTCACCAAAGCACTCAACGAACAACGCTTTCTCACTTTGAGAAGTGAATTAGGTATGATTGATTTAAACGCTTAAATCATAAAAGCATCATATCTTAATAGGCATACGCTTTAGGGGGAACCCACTTTAATTATACTTCTAAAGCGTCTTTCAAAATTGAAACAAGTTATCAATTTTAAGGAGAACTTTAAAATTGTACTTGTAACAATTCATAAGCGACTGTGATAAAAAAAATTGACTTTGAAAATATGCATTGACCACTAGCGCTTATCCTCTTTTATGCATGACAAAATCAATCTCTAATAAGTAAAATTGTCTTTTATAAATCCAAGCGATTGATCTTATCCTTAACAGATTAAATATTTTTTTTATATAAATAGACTTCAGCGTTGAAAAGATTCCCACTTTAACGCTAAATAATTCTCTTTCAAAAGATCATGCATAGTTTTCATTGCTAAAAGTAACGTGTGGATAAGTCCAAAAGATTATATTTGATAACTACCCACACGTGCCTATCAAATCAAACTGCGGTTAATGATTCCTATCTAAACCTAGGCGGTTCAGTGACTGCATGAGTCTGAGTACGTGTCAGTGTACTATCAGGCGCGTGTATTTCACGTTGAAAATTTCAAAAAATTTCAAAAGTCTTTCAATTAAATGGGTAACTGCGGATCCCAAAAATTCTCGATTTTGTAACAGTTAACCTATTTTTTGGCACTATTTGACATCCGTACCGTCGAATAACCGGTTCAGATTTAAATCTTTTCAAATTTCAAAATTAATGATTCAACACGTGGCAAAATTTAAGCCATTCAGAAGTTACTTTCTTTGCCTCTATATAAACTCTTCAAGGTTTTTACAGTCAGACTTTATCACTTCCAAAAACTCTCTCTGCTGTAAAATCTTCGTCTCTTTCAAGGCAAAAACTTCTCTCATTCCTTCAAAAGCTTCAAACTTTCAGCAATGGCACCCAAAGCTTCAAAATCTTCCAAATCATCCAAGTCTGCTACCGAAAAAACTTCCTGCGCTGAAAAACCGGTCACGGTTAACGCCGGATTTCTTGTTAACTGGGACTATCTTATTGATAACCAGAATTTTCCTCTTCGGAATGTTCTTCTACTTGTCCAGGAATCTGGTTTGCGCGACATGATTACTGCCGTTTTCAACCTTCATGAAGCAGAAACCCTTTTCTTCTTCAAAAATGCAAAAAATTCGGACGATGGAAACTCTATTTCATGCGTCTTTCCTTTTGCCCAAGAAACCTTCACTCTCACTTCTTCTCTGCTTTCATCATTGCTTAATCTGCCCAATGATGGTGCCGAAGTCGAGAACGTCACTTTTGGTAATGCTACCAAGGTCTGGGCGCTGATCAAGAAAGATGAAGTCGAAGGGGCTTATGAACCAAACTTCAAGAAAAATGACATGAAGGGCGACTATGTCATTCTCGCGGACATTTGCGCCAAGATGGTCGAATGCGGAAAAGGGACATTCGATAAAGTTACAAATATTCAGTACAAGATGATGGTGGCCATTCTGACCAAATTGAAGATTAATTGGTCTCTCTATGTTTTTAATCGCTTTAAGGCAGCGATGGCCAAGTCGGTTAATCCCAAGCCTTATGGGATTGTGTTAAGTAGAATTCTCAGTGCTTGCGGTTTTACAAACTCCGCTGGAAAGAAGGTCCCAGCGTTAAAATTCTATGGCAAGAAGATGATCAGCGGGATGCTCAAACCTCGAAAACATGGTGGTGCAGCGGTTCCCAAAGAAGAGCGTGAGCGACTTCAAGCCGAAGGAGTTTTTCGCAGCAATGATGAAGAGCAAGCATCTTCCTCTTCATCGTCGTCCTCGTCTGAAGAAGAAGTGGTGGTTAAGCGACCAAAAAGAAAAATCGCTCTCAAAGTCGCTGAGCCAGCCAAAAAGCAAAAACCGGAGCCCGCAAAGAAGAAGCAGAAGTCGTAGCCCAAGAAGAAACAAAAATCTCCTTCTCCTTCTCCTTCTCCAAAATCACCCTCTCCTACTCCAACGTTTATCTTCTCAGTTCCTGAAGAAGAGGAAGCAGTAGTAGAAGAAGTACCGCTTGCCCGAAGGCGTACTCCTCTCTCTACTCAAGCCGCGTCTACAAGCGTTTCAGCAAATCCAGTGCTTGGAGAGTCAGCGATCGTTCCTCCCTTTGATGTTGTTCCCAAAATCAGCTCAGATCCTCAAGCCGCTACTCAATCTGAGAGGCTTTCTGGTGCTCAGGGTAAGTATTTGCTAAGCAAATTAGTCTATCCTTTCCTCGTTAGTTTCTAAGTCTCTAACGCTAGGATAAAATCTCTTTCAACGCAATGTGAAACGAGTTTTGAATATGTTCTCAACACTCTTGAAGAATTACGTATTCCCATTCGTGCTGATCCAATAACTTCTTTTCTCAATTTAGAACCAGAAGAAGAAGTTCCGGAGCCTGAGGAACGTGTCCCTAATATAGAAACAGATCAAGCGACTAAGTCAGTCGATGATATTCCTCAGGGTAAGCGTTTTAGTCTTTTCCTTGTAATTTCTACTTAGTAGAAATTTTGCTTGTTTTTCTCAACCGCTTACATGTATCAGCTCAAGATGTACCTCAAGATGCACCAACCGCTGATGCTCCTCCACTCTCTGAGATTCCAGTTGAAGTAGATGTGGATATGGCAACTGTTGTGGATATTGCAAAAGAAGCATCTCAAGCCCTTCCGGACACTGAAACATCTTTAGCTAGTGAAGGGACTTTACATGCTGAGAGGTCGATAGAAGTGGCCCCCATCCCAACAGAAGCGATTGCCCTTGTTCCTACTCCAACAGGACCTCCTCCTCGTGTCATCAATTTCTTTCCTCGCGGATATACTCCTGATCTTGAAGTTTATTATGCCGCTAGAGAACGAGACACCCAGACGCTTGCAGAGCTAGAAATCTCTTTTCAAACAACTCTCCATCGGCCTGATCTTTCCAACACCCAAAAGTTTGAATTCTGCAAGCATCTTGCCGAATTAGGACTCTACAACTTGGAGTGACTCCAATCGCGCTTTGAGTATATTCGTCGACCAGTGTTCAATAGAGCAGATTTTGACCAAGCACGGTTTAACTTCATTGATCCCTTCGACGAGTCTTTCTATCCTCTTCGATCCAGCAAGATTGTCTTCAAGAATCCCCACATGGGCGATTGGAACAAAAATCTTGATGAGGAAGATCTAAACAAAATAGGATATTCGGCTCTCCCTTCAGTAGTCAACTCTCCTCAGAATGCTCCCTCTCCTACTCCACTCAAGTTATGGAAAGGCAAAGGACCGCTTGTGGCTGAGCGTTCCAATCCAGTGAATTCATGGATAGAAGATGAAGTCCGAAAATATCTTGCCAGATTATGGGTAGAGGATTATGACGAAGAGATCGAGCACTTCGAGAAATTCCTAGCCGCTAGAAAAGATCAAAAGAAAGCTGATAAGCTTGGAAAAAGATGGATGATGGATACAGCCAGATGAGCTGAAGAGTTCGTTCTTCATTTCTACTCCCTTGATGAACTCATAAGATATCCATTTTTGTTTGAATTTGGAATTGCATACAGACGCCGAGGATTTGCGACCTTTTTGCTTCAACAGCGTCAGCACTTTGCAGGCAATGTCAGCGACTTACCACGCTACAGGCAACCAATAGAAACCTACATTCGCCAGCAGCTAACCTTATTCAGCCAAGGCGGACGCTACATCTTGCATCCTCATCGAGCGTTTGTTCAACGTGTCTTTCCTGACCTCAACGAAGAAGCCTCATCCAGCAAACAACCGCTTCATCCCGGTCAAAGTCAAATTCGTGTTGATGTCTCAAATGAGCATGCTGAGTTTGCTGTCTTCCACAGAGACATGAGAGCAGTGATAGACAATGCCCAAGCACTGGACATCTCTTTTAATCATTACTCAGGGTTAAGCAATTTCAGAGGATACAACTTGCACCCTGTGCTCTTCAGTCAACAGAACATTCAAGTGGCCAAAATGATTTCACTAATTAGGCCAGTGGATCAAACAGCAGCTCAAGCGCTGATGCCTCTTATTCTGGACTTTTTCAAGTGTTATACTTCAGGAATAGAATTGCTGGAAGGTGTGCAACTTGCACTTTGTACATAAGAGCGCGAAGATAGTCGAAGGCATGTGATGGAAGAACTTGGCCCACTCTGGGTCATCGCTATTGTAGATCCTTCTTCCCCAATCCAAATAATTGAAGAAGAAATTGCTCCTACTGAGGAAGTCGCTCCAATTTCTGAGGCTTCTTTGCCAGATTCTTCTAGCACCGCTGTAGTCGAGCCCCCAGCGATCGAAGATCCTTCAATGGATCAAGCGATTGAAGAAGTGCACGCTGAAATTGCTCAAGAGACTGAAGAGCCATTTATCAGAGATAAATCCAAAGGCAAGGATGCAGTTTCTAGCTCTTATGGACTCATTCCGTCTCCTGAGCATCCTTCTTTCGATTCGGATTCTGAGAGTGATTCAGAAGCTAGAGATTTCAGACAGGCAGTACGGAACTCGCTCACCAACATTAAAGGTTCCTGCTCCAAGATTTTTGAGGCTGCTGATAGACATATCCGAATAGTGTCTGATACGCGAAGTTGTGATATTGCAAACGCTGCAAATAAAAGCACTTTTACAATCATGAAAAGCATATCACCACTTGTCGCTGAACTCTCATCCGAATTCAACCGTCACTTAGCTCAGAGCGCTTCGGCTGATGCTGAAAGACATATTTCGACCGATGCTGCTGCTCAGAGCGTCGCTCAACAAGTTGCTCTCTTAGTTGACGAAGTTCGACTCTTGCGAAGAGAAGTCGCTGAGTTGAAAACCTCTCTTGATGATGCCAAGTAGGGGGAAAATACAGAAAAGCATCAAGCGTCCAAAGCAATATCAAAGACAGATAATAAAAATTGGCGATCAATGTTTGAAGAACTAGTGAGCATGAAGAAGATGTTAACTAAAAAGAGAAAGCCAAGGTATTATCTAGGAAGATATCCGCTTCCGGAATTGGACGTCGATTTCTTGGAAAGTATGGGATTTCAACCTTATACCCTAAGACGACCTATCAATTGGAAACCGTCAAAAGATCCAAGAAAAGATATCTATCACGATTTAATTCGTGAACTTGGAATTTCTCCAAGAGAATGGACGAAAAGGTTGTTAGAATTAAATGAAAGCGCTAGACTTCATAGGCATGATTACGATGAAGTTCAACATACGACAATGATCATCTCCTGATGGACTTAGCGCTAGAAGTTCTCCAAGGCGAAGAAAGAGCAAAGCGACAGAAAAAGTGAATGAATTTTTTTTATATATATTTCTGTTGTCGCTTTCATTTATATTACTTTCAGTATAAATCATGTATGCTTATTCTTTCAATATATGAATTATGTATGCTGAAACAACTTGTTGAAGCTAATCTAACTATAGCTAACTTTACTAACTTTTTAAACGCTAACTTATATTCATTTGGGCTTTTCTTTTAAGTAAGTCTTAAATTATAAAAGAGTTATAAGAGTTAAAAGTCTTGACATCATCAAAAAGGAGGAAATTGTTAGGAAATTTCATGTTAGATGTTTTGATGATGACAAGATAGGATTCAATGTTAGACCCCAAATAAACTTTAAGTTTATGTTTTCATAGATCATTGTTTAAGCGTTTGAAAGTTTGTAATTGTTATTTTGTTTAGGCTTGTAATTTTTATCTTCGTAGATTTTAGACTAAGTATTAGATACTGAATCGCTAATAGGATTCTAGGTGAATCTATTAGAGAAGAAGTTGAAGATCAGCGTCTGAAGTTAACCAGAGATGAAGATTTGTTTCTTAGCGTCCGTCAAACGCTAAAGGACCACTTTTCAGAATTTATGGATCAAGCGCTCAAAGCACTTAAGCGACCGATGTCAGATTCACCTAAAATAAATCCTCAAGTCATGAAGGACTTAAATGCAATCATTCAACAGACATTTATTTTCAACGGGAAATAAATTCAAAATGCATTAAATGCTTGATAAGAGCATTAAATGTGATAAGCCACTGTGACTTGTGGACAAGCCACCTTTTTTACTAGACTGTCAGAACTTCAGAGTTTATAGATGCTCCCATCCAATCGGTGCCAGCAGATTTTCAGGAATGTCAGGTTTTAGGTAGAATCAAGCGCCACGTGAGAGGCACTCTCCTACATGTGTCCAACGGACAGATCCCAAGAATTGCCTATAAATACCTTACCTTCAGCAAACCCCAAAAAGTGGTACATAATATTACAAGAGAAACTTACGTACATGCACAAGAAAAACTTGCTTAGAAAAAGTTTAGAAACTCCATAGCTAAAATTCCTTCAAGCTTTTTATCTACATTCCAGACAGTCACAAATATCTCAAACATCTTCCAAAGAAGAAACCTAAATTTTTACTGAGATATTCCAAGTTGTTTGATCTTCCCAAAAAACAAACAAACCCTTGTGACAAACCTTCAACCTTTCATCTGAATGAGAAAGTTGTTGAACCCCTTTTCAAGCAGTATTTCTGAGTGAGAGAAGCTTGTAGAAGACGATCTTCATTGGTGTTGAAATCTGTGTGATCAAGGAGCCCGAGATCTTTTTCATCCTTTACTATCTTGTAAAAGATTCTGTGTGATTCTTTGATAATCATCCAAGTAAATTCCTCCAAGTGAAAAAGGAGAAGAAGGACGTAACTGGGATTACATCACCCAGTGAACCTTATATATCTTGTGTCATTTATATTTTATTGTCTTATTTTCATATTACATCATTCATTCTGAAAAAGACAAGAAAAATTGCAAAGCGATTAATTAACCAATCGAACGCAAAAAATCATTTAAGCGATCTAAGCGTTACCCTACTTTGGTAAATTGCTAAAATCACTAAGTCTAAGTTATCTTTACTGAAGCGCCTGACCCAAGCGCTCAGCTTTCTAAGCGTTCAAATCTTTAAAAGTGATACGAATTTTTGAAGTCGAAAAAGACTTCAGGGTCTATTCAACCCCCCTCCCTTCTAGACCCTTTCGTATGCCACTTGGGACCACCAACTTTTTTGGTGCTTGGTGTTTCATAAGGCTTTTCTAGTGCTTGGTGTTTCACAAGGCTCTTTTGGTACTTGGTATTTCACAAGGATTTTTTGGTGCTTGCGTGTTCGCAAGGCTTCTGCTTGATTTTTCCCAGGTCTTCCTGCATATTTTCAATGATAAATGTCTGGTTTTTCACAGGCTTTTAATGATAAATGCCTATTTTTTCTTAGGGCTTTCTTTTTAGAACCCGACATTTCGCTCTCTGGTTGCCCGACCTTTCGCACATGGGACTTTTGCTCATCCAATAGTACACATGAGAAGAGAAGAAACTAGGCCCTTAGTTGTTGCGAGTTTGGAACCGCACCTGACGCCTTTGGATTATCCCTCCTCGGGGCCTGTGGCAAGATTTACCGTCTCTAACTTTGGTCAGCCTACCACTCATGTGGTTAGTGAGCCAATTCCACCCCCTCCGGGCCTCTTACCCATCGAGAATGGGGGACTACCACATGAAAGAGGAGCTCTGAGAGCACCTCATTTCAATTTACCCAACACGCTACCTGTAGAGAATGCACCCTCGATGGTAGATCGATGGGGATGCCTCATAGCTCCCTATGCAACTCCAATTTTTATTAACACGAGCCATCCAACTGCTTACACTCCGGGAGCTATCCCGACAGCTTTCCCATCAGCCATCCTGGAGGCTTTCTCATCGGCTATCCTGGGAACAGTGTTCCCTCAGCATGTTACTGCATTTGCTTTGCCACTAACTGCAGCCCATGTCTATGGGAAAGACCATGGATCTCCAATTATCACTCTGGGAAGAACACAACCTATAATGATAGGGGTGAATATATTCTGAACAACCACTAGCCTCCCGAGATAAGGATATCTCAAAGGGGAAGTTGTTGGCTTGCCTCGAGCTAATGTAATGGAAAGGATCAAGGATATTCAAGAAGAAATGAGACAGCACATAGGAGTGAGTGCTTCCGACCCACCAAAAGGAGTTCCTTTTGGCCCGAAAATATTAGCTGATGATTGCCCAATAATTTTCGAGCACCTAATATGCCGGAATACGACAGTTCATCTGATCCTACTGAGCATTTGTGGAAATTTGAAATTTGGGGATAATTGCATATCATATCCCTATGAAACATGAAACCTGCACACATCCCCCATGTGTTAAAAAAATAGCCTGAAATAACCCTATGACTTTCAAAACCCCGAACGAAACCCCCAACCCTGCTTCAAATACATTGCACGTGAATGCTACCTTCCTCGGATTTAACACGGATTATAGGTTTCGTGCAGCGTTTTGAAAATCATAGGGTTCTTTCAGGCTATTTTTTTAACACAGGGGGGATGTGTGCAGGTTTCATGTTTCACAGGGGTATGATATGCAATTATCCCATTTAAAAATTGCGCTCTGCTACACCAGTAATTTAATGAAGTGAAATGCCGAGTGTTTCTTACTACCTTAACACGGGCTGCCTAGCAGTGGTTTAACTGGCTAGCCTCTAATTCTATTCACTCTTTCAAGGAGTTCAACTCACTGTTACTGCACCAGTTTGCTAGTAGTAAAAAGTACCAGAAGACACCTTTGAGTTTATTTACCATACACCAGGGGGTCAAACAGCCCCTATGAGGATATTTACAGAGATTCAATGATGTTGCCCTCGAGGTCCCCTCAGCTAGTGCTGACGTGCTATCCAACATCTTCGCCCAAGGTTTGAATGACAACGAATTCTTTAGGTCCCTCTCTAAGAAGCCCCCTATTGGTTTTGATAACTTATTAACTAGGGCGAAAAAGTACATGAATATGGAGGAGGCCACTCAGATGAAAAGGGTTGAAACCACTACAATGAACCTCTGAGGTGGAATCAGGGAAGCCCCCTTCTTCGGATAGACCTAGAGGCGATTACCGTAGTAGTCAATGTACGCCTTTAACGGTTACCCCCGTCCAAGTATTTAGAATGGTAAAACATGAGAATTTCCTAAGGTGGCCACAGAGTGTTTATACTGGACCTGCCAATCCCAAATCTGACAAACACTTCTAGTTCCACACAGATTGTGGGCATGACGCTAACACACGCCGACACTTGCGGAATAAGATAGAGTGTTTGATCAAAAGTGGATACTTGCAGAAGCTTATCTGATGGCACCACATGAAGAGCACTAGGTTGTTCGAAAGAAGCCCATCGCCAGTAAGGTATCGTGGTAAAGATAGGAGGCATGACAGGAAACTGCAACCACGCCCTCAGGAGGGCTCCCGCCTAGCTCTATGAGCACGCTTAGCTTTAAGAGAAATGAGGAAGGCACTTAAAAAAAAATTAGTCATTTTATCGCTTTCTAAGTCGGTTGTTCTTTTTTCTGTCTAGTTACTTTAATTCATGCTCGAATTTTTAATTTTGTTTGTTTCCTTCTAAATGTTTAAATGCGTTAGTTCAATTTTTCATCATCGGTACTATTTCTTGTCGATTATCTATATGTACAATATGGAAGTTTCTTTATCTATTTAATTATAACCTATATGGCTACGTGAATTCTTAGTCTCAAGTTCTATTTATCGTTATCAAAACTATATGATGTACTTCTACTCGAGCATTCTTACATATTCATGCTTGAATGCATACTCGTACATGAAATACTTTGAAAATAAAAATAAAATAAAAGTCCTGTGTACGAAAGGCTAGGTAACCTGAGATCGAAATGCAGGGTTCTATAAATAAAAGTCCTATATGCGAAAGGCCGGGCAACCCGAGAGCGAAATGCCAGGTTCTAAAAACAAAAGTCCCATGTGCGAAAGACCCAGCAACCTGAGAGCGAAATGTCGAGTTCTAAAGAGAAAGCCCTATGAAAAACCAGGCATTTACTATTTAACTCATGCAACAAGACCTGCGAAGAATCAAGCATTTATCATTAAAAATATGCAGGAAGCCTCGGGAAAAAGCAGGCAGAAGCCTTGCGAACAAGCAAGCACCAAAATAGCCTTGTGAAACACCAAGCACCCAAAAAATCCTTTTGAAACACCAAGCACCCGAAAAGCCTTATGAAACACCAAGCACCAAAAAAGCCTTGCGAACACACAAACACCAAAAAAGCCTTGTGGAACACCAAGCACCAAAAACGCCTTGCGAACATGCAAGCACCAACAAAGCCTTGTAAAATACCAGGTTCCAAAAAAGGCTTTGCGAGCACGCGAACACCCGAATAAGATAAAATAATAGTAATAATAAAAAAAAAGAGGTGGAGGAGGAGTAGGAAGCCTTGTAAAGCTCTAAGCACTCAAGAGCCCCCGTGAAAAATTCAGGCATAAATTACTTGTGTAGGTAATCAGGTAAAGTCTACAAAATGACGCAAATCTTTACAAAAAAGTGTGTACGCATACTATACAAAGGCCACAAGGATGTGGGCTATCTGCAATCAAGGTAAAGCTCGTCAGTAGCCCGAAAGCAAAGCACATCAGCAGCCTTAAAGCAAAGCTCATCAGCAGCCTCAAAATAATTACTCTCAAAACCTTGAAATTCTTTCAAACTCTCAAGAGTAGGGGGACTTATGATGTGGGCGTAAAATACCACTTTCCACAATTGGGCTCAAAGAATTGAGCCTCAAGGAAAGCTCATGGGTTACCTCAAGGAAGGTTTAGAGGCTACCTCAAAGGCGAGCTCATAATGAGGTCAAGGGATACTTACATCAGACACGTGGAAGGCTAACTAAAAGAAGATAGAAGATTGGATCAGATCAAATCTCTTCGGATTCCAACCTACATCTCCTAAAAATAGGGGATATAATTCTCATATCCCCTAGGCAACAAGAAATCGGTCAAAAAGACCAATTTGAAGAGGGAATTCGGACTTATGGCCTTATATATGTGTGATCTCATCTTTTATATTTTATGTTCTCTAGAAAGTCAAAAATCTATATATTTGTATTTTCTCTCAAGAGCATCAAAAATAATAAAATACTTCTTCTTTTCCATTCTCTATATTTTATTCCATATTTAGTTATGTCTTTATTATACTCAGCAATTCCCATAAATTATAAATATAAAATCGTGTTTGAATTTCATGATTTTCTTGGTGTAATTTCGAACCGCATTAAGTACGTTTCCTAGAAATACAAAAAATCGATATCTCTGTATTTTCCCTCAAGAACACCGAAAATAATAAAACACTTCTTCTTTTCCATTCCTTATATTCCACATTAGTTATTTGTCTTTGTTACTCTTAGTATTTTCCATAAATCATAAATATAGAATCGTGTTTGAATTTCACAATTTTTCTTGGTGTAATTTCGAACCGCATCAGATCTATAAGAGAAATATTGGTCTGAATGGCAAGGTAGACACCTATAACGCCAGGCTAGTGCGAAAAGGGTATAGTCAAAAGGAGGGCATTGACAATGAGAAAATCTTTCCGACTGTAGCTATGATCAAATCCATTAAAATTCTACTTGCCATAGCTACATACCGGGATTATGAGATCTGGCAAATGGATGTGAAGACTGCGTTCTTAAATGGATTCCTCGAGGAGGAAATCTCTATGGAACAGCCCAAGGGTTTCATATCAAGTGCAAATTCGCATAAGGTCTGCAAATTGAATATGTCCATTTATGGACTCAAGCACGCCTCTCGCAGTTGGAACCTTCGTTTTGATGAAGAAGTACGAAGCTACGGCTTTATCAAAAATGAGAATGAACCATGTGTCTACAAAAAGTTCAAAGGGAGCAAAATCTCATTCCTGGTGCTGTATGTAGATGATATTCTACTTATAGGGAATGATGTAGGTCTGCTAACTTCAGTTAAGACATGGCTTTCAAGCACATTCTCCATGAAAGACTTGGGAGAAGCCACCTATATCCTAGGAATTCGCATCTACAGGGATAGATCGAATAAGATGATAGGACTCTCTCAAGCCCTCTACTTAGAGAAGGTCCTAAAGCGATTTGGAATGGAGAACTCTAAAAGAAGTCTTTTTCCCATGAGACATGAAATTCATCTCACCAAAAAGATGAGTCCTCAAAGTGAGGAAGATCAAAAAGAGATGAGTGCAATTCCCTATGCCTCAGTAGTGGGAAGTCTCATGTACGCAATGTTATGCACGAGACCAGATCTTGCCTATGCTGTGAGAGTGATGAGTAGGTTTCAAGCTAACCCGAGTAAAGAACACTGGATTGCCGTGAAATCTATCTTGAAGTACTTGAGAAGAACCAAAGATATGATTCTCGTATATGGAAATGGAGAAATAAAAGTGGATTATACCAATTCTGATTTTCAGTCTGACATCGATGACTGCAAGTCCACTTCTGGGTTCATATTCACTCAGAACGGTGGAGCAGTGTCTTGGAAAAGTTCCAAGCAAAGCACAACTATTGATTCCACTATTGAAGCTGAATATGTGGCTGCCTCAAAGAAGCTGTTTGGATTAAGAAGTTCATGGCAGAACTTCAAGTTGTTCCTAGTGAGGAGCATTCGTTGCCACTTTAGTGTGACAACAATGGAGCCATCGTTCAATTCTTCCGTAAAGGTACTCAATTTTGTTAATTTTGAAAAACCTTTGAAAATCATCAAACCATGTTAAAGTGATTCGACTCTAGGAATCCTCAATTCTTCCCATGTGTTTTTCGCCCAAAAGGATTCCTAACAGTTTGAACTTCCAAATCAAACAAACTTTAGTGACAAAATCTCCAGCCTCTTTCCTCTGTGTGAAGAAGAAGTTGAAGATCAAGCCTTATTTCTAGGTGAAAGAAGCTTAGTTGAGAAGAGATCTAAGAAGAGTTGAAGTTTGTGTGATCAATGAGCTTAAGATCATTTTTGATACGATTCACCATTAGTAGAAGTTATCTTTGTGAAGACTTTGAGTATCATTTAGTGAATTCCTCCTAGTGCAAAAGGAGAAGAATGACGTAGCTGGGATTATATCACCTAGGGAAACTCACAAATATTGTGTCATTTACTTTACTATTTTATTGATTTCCCTATCATTTGCATATCATTCTTTAAAAGCATTAAAATCAGTCAGGCGACTAATTGATAAAGCGAGCACTAAAACCTAAATCATTTTTGTTATGCTAACTCCTATTCAAGCGATCTAAGCATCGACAAAGGGTTGCGGTCTCGTGATCTATGAGCCAGATTAAGATTGAAATGCATGTTTGACGATGCTGGCAAGGATTGCCACTTTAATAAATTTAGTGAGCCATATATCGTTAAAGGGTTGCAACCGAATGGATTTATTAAAGAACTCAATCACTCACTACGAAATCTTTCCAACGAGATTTTGAATACTGTTGTAGGAGTGCAATGATTCAAAAAATGTAGTGGGAGTCAAGTCATACATCGAAGTCTTGCTTATTTTTACTTGGTGTAAGACATAATAACCTAATTGAATCTTTCTCTATTTCATTGTTAACGACCCACTATCAATCTTGCTTGAGAAAAACGTCCTTATTGTACCAAACTATATTAATTGACTCAAAAACTTAAGTATTGTCCTAAGTTTAAAGTCTCTCAGCTATGTACTTGAAGCCAACAAACCCGTTGTCCCAGCAGAGGGTGCTGATGATGAGGCACGAAAAACGTATAACACTTGGTGTAAGGACGACATTCGTGTCAAGGGGTTTATGCTTGGCTCCATGAACAATGACTTGCAGCGATCTCACGATAACATGGATGATTCGTTATCGATCATGCTGTTTCTCAAGGAGCTTTATGGAGAGCATAGTAGGACTGCTTGATATGAGATATCGAGAGAACTCTTTAGAGCAAGGATATGAGAATGAGAGAAGTTGGACAACCACTTACTCAAAATGATTTCCATGATCGAGAGATTGGAGGCTCTCGACTTCTTCATGGACTTTCACCTTCAGACTAATCTCATCCTACAATCATTCCCTAGATTTTTTCTCCTAATTCATAGTGAACTTTAATATGAATAAAATTGAATGTACTTTAACTGGGCTGATGAACAAGTTGAGAAGTGCCCAGGGCCAAATGAATCCAAAGGAAAAAGAGTCTGCTTTAGCCATCTCCACCTCAAGAGGAACTCCTAAGCCCTACAAAAGGAAGAGAGGCAAGAAGCAAAAGGGAGCACTGAAGGCTGAAGGAAACATAGGAAAGGGCAAGGCTACCAAGGTTCAAAAGTTCAAAGGTCATGGACCAAAGAAGTCAAAGATCTGCCTTTACTGCAAAGAGGCTGGTCACTAGAAATGTGACTGCCCCAAGCTAAAGGACGAAACTTATACTAATATGGAACTTAATGTTATAGAAACTAATTATTCTACGACTGTATTCACCACTTCTTGGATTCTAGACTCTGGAGATAGTGCTCATGTCTGTGTTTTGAAACAGGATCTGGAAAGAAGTACGAGGCTCGAGGAGCGAGTAGTAATGCCACCCATATTGAATCCACTTCTCTAATTTTATCTACTGAACATTTAGTTAATTTAGATTATTGCCTTCTTTTGCCCAATGGGCTTAAAAACATTTGTTCTATTCCTGTTTTGGTTAAACTTGGATAGGATTTTCGTTTTATGAACAATGTTTGCAATATTTATTTAAGAAATGAATGTGTTGGCTCTGCATCTTTAATAGATGGTTTATATTACTTGAATGTCCGAAATAGATGTACTATAAATACAATCACCAAGAAACGTGGTATGTCAAGGACAAACCAAAGACTTATCTGGTATCTAAGATTAGGTCACACTAGAGAGTACAAAAGTCACGAACTTGAGAAAGATGGGCTAATAGGCACATTAGGGTCAGACCCTTTTCCCACTTGCAAATCATGTCTCAAAGGCAAAATAACTAGGTCTTCCTTCACAGGGAATTTTGAAAGAGCTAGTGAAGTTCATGGTTTAATATATACTGACGTTCGTGGGCCTTTTGGTGAAATGGCTCGTGAAGGTTTTCAATACTTCATAACATTTATAGATGACCACTCCAGGTATGGTCTTGTATAATTAATGAGGTACAAATCTGAATCCATATGGTTCAAAGAATTCAAGACTTTAGTTGGAAACCAAACTGGCACATGTATTAAGATACTTCGATAGGATGGAGGTGGAGAATACATAAGTGCCGAATTTGGTGAGTTCTTATTAGAACAAGGAATAGTAGTACAGTTAACTCCTCCAGCTACTCCACAACTAAATGGGGTGGCTGAGTGTTGAAATAGAACATTATTCGATATGGTTCGCTCGATGCTCAACTACACTGATATTCCCATATCGTTGTGGGGCCATGAATTACTTACAGTAGCATATATCTTGAACAGGTGTACATCTAAGTCTATTCCTAAACCTCCTTATGAGATATGGTGTGGAAAGACACCTATTCTTAAACACATTAGGATATGGGGTTGTCCAACCTATGTGAAAAAGACAAAGATGGAGAAATTGGAAGATAGATCTATGAAAGGTCAATTCGTTGGTTTCCTAGAAGATTCAATGGAATACATCTTTTAACTGCACGATGATCAAAGGATCATTGTAGCATTACATGTTTACTTTCTCAAAGGTGAATTCGCTCCAGGAGGTAGTGTAGGTAGAAAGATTGTTCTGGAAGAACAAAACGAAGCCCCCTTAGAGACCACTGTTCAAGAAGCTCGAACAGAACCAACCCAAACACAACCACCATCGCGCAGATCGAGTAGAGTATCTCAACCGCCTGAGAGATATGGTTATCTGCTACAGGGAGAGCATAATTTGCGTGCCGTAGCGGAAGGAACTATGGAGATGATCCATGTACCTTATGATCAGGCAATGGCTGACATAGACTCTGCAAAATGGCTTGAGGCTATGAAAACAGAGATGGATTCGATGTATTCGAACCAAGTCTGGACTCTTGTGGATAGCCTCGTGGGCGTTGCACCAATAGGTTGAAAATGAATTTACAAGAGAAATATTGGTCCGGATGGAAAGGTGGATACCTATAAGGAAGGGCAGGTGACGAGAAGGTATAAACAAAACGAGGGCATTAACTATGAGGAAACCTTCTCACCTGTAGCCATGATCAAATTCATCAGGAATCTTCTTTCTATAGACACACATCTGGATTATGAAATCTGGCAAATGGATGTGAAGACCACGTAACTAAATGGATTCCTCAAGGAGGACATCTATATGCAACAACCCAAAGGTTTTATATTCAACAAAGATTCTCATAAAGTGTGCTAATTGAGTAGATCCATTTACGGACTCAAACAAGCATCGCAGAGCTGGAATCTCTATTTTGATGAAGAAGTTAGGAACTATGGCTTCATCAAGAACGAAGATGAACCATGTGTTTACAAGGAAATCAATGAGAGTAAAATATCGTTTCTAGTCTTATACATAGACGACATTCTACTGATAGAAAATGATATAGGCCTATTGACCTTGGTAAAAATATCTCTTAAGCACGTTCTCCATTAAGGACTTGGGAGAAGCTACATATATTTTTGGAATTCGCATCTACAGGGATAGAGCGAATAGGAAGATGGGGCTTTTCCAAACTCTCTACTTAGAAAGGTCCTGAAAAGGTTTGGGATGATAATTAATAAATTAGTGTTTAGGATTTAATTAAATACTTGAAAGTATATAATTAAATATGCTAACTTGATTTGTATTGGAATTTGAATTGTAATTAGGATATAAATAAAGTCAAGAGGTAGAGAGATACAAGGATACAAACAAGGAAGGAGCTGATAAGTCAAACTCCTTCCCCAACTAGTATAGAAGACAAAAAATCATGGCTTTATGTATCCTAATTTCCCCTCTCTTGCATCCAATTAATCACTTATGTGACCTAG
This sequence comes from Buddleja alternifolia, assembly GCA_019426215.1. Taxonomy (NCBI): domain Eukaryota; kingdom Viridiplantae; phylum Streptophyta; class Magnoliopsida; order Lamiales; family Scrophulariaceae; genus Buddleja; species Buddleja alternifolia. The sequence goes on along the minus strand of CM033390.1, from coordinate 36,503,587 downwards.
TTTTTTCTCTTCCTAAGTCTCTCTACTTTAGAGCCTAAATACATAATACTCCAACCCCCTTCTTTCACTTAACAAAATAAAAGTAGTTTGAATATTTACTAGCAAGTAATATTCAAGTTCTTCGTTTATTGAGGTGTAGATACTCTTGTAAACGTGGAGTCGAATATTTCACATTGGAAACAATCCAAGGAAAATCAAGCGCCAAGGTGGCGCGTGGGGAGATGGACGACGAGTGTGGAACGCGTGGACGAAAAGACGGTCAATGCATGTACGTGGTGAAATTCGCAAAGCCGAATTTGCATCGTGGTATTGATTATCGTACGAGGATAATCGATTGGTAAGTGGTTGACTTAAGCCCCTTCGCAAATTATTTTAAAACCCGATGATATTATGCATGCCTAACCTGATTTTGGTTACATCATTTATTTCTTTCCGCTGCGTTTTTTGTGCAATCCGGTGTTGATATCGTTAGGTATTCCTCGCGTTCCCAAAAGTGAATTCTTTACAAGGCTACGAAGGATACAAGCAAAGATCGACATCAGGTAAGAAGAGTATTGGGTGTTCACGTTTTATTTCTTTTCCATTTGTTAGATCTTTCAATTGTTGAATTTGTTGATTGTAAATATGATCTCTATCCGTATTTTCTTGTCTTTCCAAACAATTATGAGCTAAATTTGTTATAGCCGTGCCCCGAAACTCTAGTTATGTGGAATCTATGTGAAGTTTTATCTTTAGTTTGACTATCCATCTCCTTGCTTGTTTACCTCAATTAGTTTGGCCTCCTACGTTGAATATTTATTTGCTTAATTGAACTAGACATAGGAATATTAAGTATATAACTTGGATTAAACAGAGAGGAATAGAGTACTTGATGCGGTTCGCTTTTTACACTAAGAAAGTCCTGCAAATCCAAACACGACTTTATTTATATGAGTATGAGAAATCTAATTTTAGAAGACAAATAGTTTCAAAAATAAGTAAAGAATGTTCGAATAAAAACGAGTAAGAAGAACACTTAAATTTCCATTTCTTTTGTTTCCAACTTTCTCTCTCGAAGATGAAGAAATACAATAATATTACACTCTTTCCTCTCAATTGTGAATCTAACCTTACAAAGAATGGAATTTCTTCTATTTATAGGTCTTCATGGCCGATTTCTCTCTCCTTTTTGTTTTGGGGGGGGGGGGGGGGGGGCACTTCCATATTTTTTGGGGAGATAATGATTCATCTCCCCTCCTTTGAGGGATATTAGGTAAGATTGGATACCATTTGATCATTATCCAATCTCATCTCTTATTTAGCTATCCTTATTGATCCATGTCGTCCGTTATTTCTTCTAGCTATCCTTCTTGAGCCATGCCTTCCATTATTCCTTTCAGGTATCTTTCGGCTTCTTTATGACTTACTCAGCTATCCTTCTTGAATAGACAATCAATGCTCCGACTTCTAGGCTTTCTTTGAGCCCTCTTTCATGAAGCCTCCTCCGAACATTTGGGCTCCTTCTTATTTTTGGCTCACTGCTTCATCCTTCGTTTGAGCCCATCTTTTAATAAAGCCCAAGACCATGTGCTAATAATTTACGGGCATATCAATACTTAAATCAATTGTTAATAACATTTCCATCAAAAAAAAAAAAAACAATTGTTAATAACATAACTAGTTATTTGTGCTACTAATTAATTATTAATTTTTATTTTCATAATAGGTTAAATTACATCATCTTCTTATACATTGGAATTTGCAACACTTAAATATAATCACTTTAATTCTTTATAAATTTAGTTAAATCTCTATGTAACGATATTCGTACTTAAGTACACTTTAGTATTTGTCGGCATGTGCACTTGTGTTACATTAATCATAACTTTTATATACCCTAAACTACCAACAATCATGGCTGCTCAGTTTCCACATTTATATCGTAAGACTTGAGGCCATGTCTTTGGTGGTGCAACGTAAGGATGCGAATGGTAAGCCAAGGTAACAAAATTTTAAAATGACAACATACTCAAAAACTGAAAACATAAAACAAGAGTTGGTACTTCTTTATTAATCAAAAGGCGATTATGCGCAGGGCACACAAATATATTGACAATTGGGGTTACATCAGTTCTAGTCATGGTCTTAAATTTTGGCCGAAGAGAAATCAAACTTTCGATCCAATTTTGCAGAATATCTTTCGAAATTTCGATCGGAATCCGAAATTTTTATCGAAACCCGAAATGTAAAAATATTTTTGTCAAATATCCATCGAAATTTCGGCCGAAACCCGATATTTCCCGAAACATTCACCAAAATCGAAACCGAAATTTTGGCCTAATTTTTTTATTTTTTTTATTAAATATTATATAATTAGAAATTATATTTATACTTGGTAAGTACCACACCCACCACTTATCCCCCAACCACAAGAAGCACTAAAGCAAAAAATTGAAAATGAATATGATTGAAAAAATTGTACTATTCCTTGGGGTTCTTCAAAATTCAACACCAGAAGGATATCATCATTGATTCATTATATGTAGTATTACCAACATTCCATGTTATGGGCGCAATATTGTCAACATGTAACTAATAATTTTCACTTGCAATATGAAAGTAGAGGTAGGACAGATGTTAGTGAAATCCTCCTAAAAACTAGATATGGTATTGAATAGTAACTTTTACTTAAATCTTGGTACATCTTATTTTAATGAAGTTCTCATAAGATTTGGTTATTATCTTACTAACAAATTATATTTATTTCATATTTTTTGCAACAGTTTTTAGTGATATTATTTAACAAATTCATTATCCATATATCATATATAGAATATTATTGATGTAAAAAATGTATAAGCATTATAATTAAAGTTACTTAAAATTTTATTGTAAATTTTCAAATATTTTTATAAGTTTCCATAATTTCTTTAAAATCGAAACCAAAATTTTGAATATCTCCGAAATTTCCATCAAAATTTCCGTAAATTTACTATACCGATATCTATCCCAAAACCGAAATTTAAGACCTTGGTTCTAGTTACATGGAAACCAGTCCGATGGATAAACACAGCGTTAATTGGCTGATTGATTAGTTGTTAAAAGTTAGTTGCGTATGTTATTGTAAACAACATATATATTTGGAATAAGAGTCTATACGAGTCAAGCTCGAACCGAGACTGGCGATTTTTCCCTCGAGCTCGAGCTCAAATATTTTTATCCAAGCTCGAGCTCGAGCTCGCAACATGCACGAGTAGCTCGACTCGAGCTCACGAGCTTGAGTCTGCAAACTTGAGTTTGCGAACTCGCGAGCCCAACCTTGAATTCTCGTTACCACCATTGTAATTGCAGCAAAGCTGCAGCAATTATCTGATTAAAAAAAAAATGCTACTACAATTTCAGGAAGAAAAAGTCTCTATTGAACAATGGTGGTGCGAGGTGGTGGCTATGGATTTTGCTGGGTGGCGAACTGATGGAACAGATCTGTGTGACTATATCAGCTTGAGTGCTTCGCAGAGTTGTCGCGAGTGGTGTGCAATGGTTGCGAGGGATGGTGTTCGATGGTAGTGCAACGGTGTTGACGTTTGTCTGGGAGTTGGTAGGCTGAAAAGGAACAAGAAGAAGAGGGTTTGGGGCTTTTGTGATTTAGTCGTGTTCGGTCTTTAAGTTTTCTCTTAGTTTTATTAATTTAATCTTTTATTTTATTAAATTTTTATATTAGACATATATATATATATATATATATATTTAAAAAAAGGGGGATCGCGAGCCGGCTCACGAGCTCCCGAACACATACAAACGAGCTTGAGCCGGATTGACTCGTTGAACACCCCTAATTTGGAATATAAAAGCTGGATTTGAAATGTAAATTAGATATCTTGAATATTTGGAATAAAATCTTAGTTTTCTTTTGAGTTACAGCACAATTATGCAATAAGAGCATTACAGGAAGTTAGCAAATGCCATATGCCATGGAACATATGCAGATTCAAGAAATAAGATTCTGCTAAGAAATTGCTACGAATAACAATTTAAAATAAAGTGAGACACTTTTGAAGTCGTTAGATACAAGAGAAGGAAACAATGTATCCCTCTATGACATATATTATAATATTATGATGATATGGCGGAAGAGAGAAAAATTGGTCGTATCTGAAAGTCCACCCACAAGGATGTTAACTGGTTAGATCAAGCTTTTGCAACCCCAACTCTGTTGCAATGAGTCCAAGTAATACTTGTACAAGCTCTCTGACCCTAGGTTCCCTGTTCATAGAGAGAGGACATAAAGATCTTAACAGGAAAAATGTCTATATAGAGTATGTAAACAAATTTATTATAGCCACATCCCTGTCAAAGATACTTTAACCAATTCATAAAACTTTTCTCATTTATTAGCCATTATCTTCTTGTTTCATTACTAACAACCTTCTTAACATTCTCAACTACCCAAACAACTAATTTTTAAAATGGTCTTACAGATAACACATTCCTCAACTGAACTGGAGAAACTTCATTACTTTCAGTAAAACTATCTTCAATATCCCTTTCAGATAAATTTTTTAGTTCTAATTATCACATTTATCTCACTTCATAACCTCCAGCATCTTATCTCCTAGTCCTAGCCGTGTATTCTCTTCTGCCTAATTCTAAATCTTTTGCCTTACGACATTGTATCAGTAATTTCTAGTGCTAATGAGATGATGCTTCCTAGGACTCTAAATGAGGTGGTGTTGATAACGGACCATCCTGGTGTGAGGATTCTTTTCTTCATAATGGGTCTGCACTTCCAGTTGTTATCATAATGATAGCGGTCAAGTAGGGGCTTCAAATTCTGTTGAATGGTGACAATGAAGTGAATCTAATATCAACTGGATTACTAGAAAGAAGAAAGAGAAGGGATGGTACGAGGGTAATCTTCTGGAAATGAACAAGATCAAAGAAAAATACTAACACAATTAAGTAACCAAAAGTAGGATCTCTCTAGAATTAAGTAATTCTTGTTTAGAAAAATTACATGTCGAACCTATATGCTGATTAACATATCAATAGTACGAAATACACAATGATTTCTTCACATTACTGTCATTTGATTATGTAAATTTAGAGTACTTCAGTAAAGGAAAAAATATTCATAGAAGATATTGTCATCACTTCATAAAACCAAATCTCAATTGAACTAAACAAAATTAACTTTAATACCTTGATATAACGAGTTCACAAAAGGATGGAAATAAAACCAGCAAGTGTGAACGTCTTCTCAGATTCTCTTGAGAAACACCCTCCTTTAAGTGAGGATGCAAAGGAAGAGCATATGCTGTTTCTGAATGGATTACAAGGCGGGCAAGCTCTTGGAGTACAAATATGACCTCCTCCAGTCTTGCTGGAGGCAATGAACGGTCACCTGCAGCTCATGGAATAGCATTGAATCAAATGACATAAATTGGAGCAGAAAAAAGGTAAATTGATAGACAAGTCCTCAAATCACAAACCCAGGACATTCTCATCTGTCAACAGCTTTCTCAATATGAAGTCACATCTGGACATTAGCATCATGATTGATATTTTGCTAACTTCAGATCTACTCAAATTCCAATCACCTATTTCATAGCTGCAAGTAAGATCTTCTGAGGTGAGATGTAAAATACAAAAATCATCAGTTAAATGTTGGATTTAAATGATTACCTGCTCAAGGAAAATAGCTTGTGCAAGCATGACAAAGAGAATCTGCTACAATGAGAAGGCATAAGTTCGACAGTTTCCAGAGGCAAACAACAAGTACGCGATGCGCATCGGTCGAGGGTAGAAATCAGTCTTTGTACAATCTGAGAATGCAGCATCTTGTAAATTAAAAGGTGAACACAAATAAATCTGAGAATTCTAGATTATAAATATTTTAATCCATTTAAATAAACTCTCCAAGGCAGCAACATCAAGATAAACAAGCAACAAGTTAGATCTACCAATGCGGCTTTTGGAAACAAATTAACAAGAATTGACCCTGAAGAAGGCAACTTCAGGACAGCAAAGTCATTCCTACAACCATGATCTTAAGTTCGCGTGCCCCACCAACCACTAAAAGCAGATATGTCACCCATGAAAGAGAGAAAACCATGAAGTAAAAGTTGAAAACTTGAGGGATTACTGTGAGAAGACCAAGACTACAATTCGGCAAGATGGCAATGTCGCTGAACATCTTTTTAAGCAACATGATCAAAAGTTCCCTAAGGATTAATCTTGAACATATGTTTTCTACTATTTTCATTTAATGAAAACTCGAGACATAAAATATAAAGCATGTCCAAGGAAAAATGTAAAGTCATAACCAGGTAGGTGGAAATTACATCAAGAGGTACATTCTCCGATCTAAGAATCTTGTCACCCAGAATGTCTAAGATTTTCATCTCAAGAGACTCATCGGTCTCACGAGCTGCTGCTGAGAGTGCATTGGAAGGAACAGCACGACCACAATGCCCCACTAAAAACAATTCATACACATCAGCCACTTCTTTCCAGACATGTACTCTTGAAGATCTGGTCATGGCTACATCTGTTCCAAATGCAGGGTTCAGTTTGCTAACATCATCAATCAGAATGCGGTGAAAGCCATCAACAGCAAATCTCCAAAGTTTGCCATCAGGGTCATCTCTTCTTGTTGTCATACACCTGCAAAGACCCAGAAAAACCAAATGATGATGTAGATCATTTCAGAACAACCATCAGTTTTAAATAAATAAAAACCATTTGAATAATAAATAAATAAAAACGTTTGAGTAAGAAAAAAACATTTGAGAATGACCAACAGCCCAATATTTTAATGAAACCCACTTTAACCTTCAACATAATTGCTTTTTAAAATTGGAAAGTTTCAAAAGCCACGAGGTTTTTCCAATGTGTAACAGAACCCACAGTTTGTCTAAATATACACATATACTTGCCTCTTTTCAAGAGAAACAATTCCGCACCGAATATATTACTCTGATTCTACAGAGAATCAAATCCAATGGTTTTTCTTCAAATTCTATTTTTATCTTGATTTGTTTCTTCTTTTCTTTTTTTTTTTCGGGAAAACATTTTAACCGAACTCAAAAAGAAATTCTAAATTTTTTAGGTTATGTTTGTTTAAGTAGTTGAGTAAATTTTCAGAAACTTTTCGGGGAATGTGTATTATGAATATTTGTGTGAAAATGGTGTGGTGTTGGTTGTGTTTGTTTATATTTTTCGAAAATGGTAGGAAGAACTAAAACATGTCAAATCAAATGTGATCTATTGATGTTTGATGTATAAAATGTTTGAGTTGGTTATTTTGGTAATGATTAATGATAAAAAATATAGTAAAGTAAGAAAGAGAAGAAAAAGAATAGTTGGAGCAAGTAATTATTCACGAGAGATAGTGTGAGGTGATGGATGTATTGATTGAATTGTAGTTATATAGGGGGAATGTACAAGTGAGTTGAAAAAAGGTGTTCTGGGTTCAAAATGGTTTGTAGTTGATCCAAGACACTGAAAATGGTATTCAAAAATACAAACAAACACGACCGTAGCTCTTAATGTCAGCTATGTTTAACTAATTCCTCTATGATCGATATACAATAATCAAAGTCCTGATAAAAATTTCTAAAATTCCAAAGACACCTGCCTTTATTAAAAGAACTCTTGTAAAACTGTTTATCAAAAAAGAGAAAAAAAAAAAACTCTTGTAAATATATCTAACTCAAATAATCCTCACCTTCCCAGGCCTTGAATTATATCTGGAAAAACTTTATACTTTTCTGTAGCTGGAGCTTGCAAGAAGAGGTCAACTAGCAAAGTTACAAGCTTCTCAGCAAACAAATTGTACGTGTTGCTCGCCATTGCGGGTGAAGCTAGATTAACATTCAGGATTAACTCTTCCCTTTTCATTAGCTCCGTTGAAGAGAGAGGATTAGGCGTATCAGCTGTGTCATAAAGATTGGTATTAGATTTTTAAAATTCTGAACTAGATAATTGAGGTAGGCCGAAGATCTTACCAGGAATGTGATTGCTATTACCGACTGGTTCTGGGTCATCTAACAAGGAATCAGCTGCTGGAAGATAATGCAATAAATTCTTGAGGAGGAGAATCCACATTGATTTAAGGTGTCCTGCTGGACGCAATAGTGGTATAATTTCCAGTATAGTTCGTTGTGCAGGTGGCACATGACCCTATAGGAAAACATCAATATATTTTTAAATGAACATAGTAAGTTATCCGAGTTCTAAGTTCTACAGCTCTTCCCGATGTTTTTATCAATAATTTCACTTTCACCATTCACATGGTCGGAACTAACCAAGTTAAACAAAGTTCTATACGCACACACCCATGAAATAGAAACTTGACCCTCCACAAGAAGTTTCCAACAGACTTTCCCAAAATCAACGAGAAAAAATGTCTGATAGATAGGTAATTAAGATGTATGGAAAAAAGAAAACTTTGTATATTTTTTTAATTGGGAGACATTTGAGGGAGGGATAAGGAACCAGTTGTCAAGCAAAGATTATACTTACATATTCTGCTTCAAAGTTAATGTTGGTGGTCTTGGCTTCTTGGATGGCTGAATTTATGACCAATAGAAACTGCTTATACATGCCATTGTCAAACATCCCTTGAGCTTGTACATATAGTTCTCCTGCCAAAAAAGAGTTTGAAAACATATAATTTTATTACCATGTAGAACATCTCTCACAAATTTGAGAGGTGATGTCAAGTTTAATATAAGAACTGAACATATGCAATCTTGTTCCTACATATAAACAAATATGAACAAAATGAGGTGTTGAGTTAGTACCAAGACCATGTAAAATCTCCTGCTTCACCTTGCTCGTGACATGTTCAATACTGTTCGGTGGTTTTTGAAGAACAGCTTCATAAATATCTAGTACCGACCTAATGTATGTTATCGGAACATTTCCCTGATTGAAAAGGATAAAAAGAGATAAAAATAGACTACTTTTCCAAGTGTAGAAGCTATGAAGTACCAAATAAAGCATCACCACTGCCCAATTTATATCAAGAAAAGTGAAGGACAAAAAAAATTGCCGTAAATCTTACCTTGGCAGAATGAGATACTACAGTGGACTGTAAACAATTTATTGCTGCAAGAGCAACTTCTTTACTACCATTTAAAATGCTATTCTTGGCAAAGACAAGCAAAGAGTCCCACCCTGTAAAAGCAGAACAAATTTTTCGCAATTTTTGAATTCTAGATAACGTAAGCTAAAAAGTGAATAATAGATTGCAACGTACCAGATTGAAAGTTTCTTAAGCTTATAAGAAATGGAAAAAACGATCTAAAAATTCGGGCAATTCCACCCAGCACCAGCACAAGTGTCTCATCCCACTGTTTTTGAGCTGTATTTCGACTGCGAATTTATTCATCATGACCCGTGGATTTTATGATGATGATAACCAAAAGGCTATTGAAATTTATAGAATTCCAACAAAATAAGCAAGCAGAAAAGACACCTGTGGTGTATAAGCATATGAACTGCTTTTCCTTTGCGAGTTCCAAGCTCTTTACCCTGCCATTCATCTTTTGACGAGGTCGCAGCCTAAAAGCAGAAAACTTTTCAAGTAAAAGGAAACAGGAAAATTCATGCAAATAATTACAACACACTCTCAGCTTACCAAATGAGAAGCATGCTCCAGTGCAGGGAACACATAATTCCAAAGACAATCTTCCCACATGATTTTTGAAAGCTTCTGACCATGACTTCCAAGAGTTTGGAAAAGCATCCTCACTGCTGAGTTCCTAACCTAAAGATGGACATGTCAGTCATACCAGAAAAACAACCATCTCATAGTCATAAGAGCTGTAACAGATTATTTCGTGTCATGAGACAATGTCAAAAACGATGGAGATGAAACAAATATATGTTAAACCATGCTAGCAGACACTTCTTGACAATATAGTATATCATAAAACCTAGCAAACAAAGTGATATACCAACAAGTTATAGTATGGATGGTTTAATTAAGAATTAGCATATGCAACTAAGAAGACACGTGCTCGAAAGAAAAAACTATGTTGAGACAGTATAAGCAACAAAACTTAAAAGTTCTGCAATCCAGTAGTAGAGTACATGGATTTGACTATCAGGGATTTGAGTCAAACACTAGAAGACCACAGTGAAGTTTTACACGACCATGCACTGTACTACTACAACCAAACTGGTCTCTGAATCTCAACCGTAACTACATGTGGAGTAGACATAAGCACATCTTGCAAGTAAAGCTACATAAATGCAAACAATTAAGACGGAATGAAGCATGCCTGGGTGCATCTAATTGAGGATATACATTTGAAATTATCATGAGTATAGGTGCAAGATAAAACATGTCCAAGCACTAAGAGTTCAAATCGGAATATCAATTTTAGAGTAAGTAAACAAAATCCAATGAAAGAACCCATATCTCAATTAGACAAATAGTACTTTGATTTTGTTCTAGATGTGTTCTTAATGTCTCTGTAAAACAGTTGGAAATTCAAGATTACTGCAATTTTGGTTTCCATTAAAAATCTGAATTACCTCTGGTCTCTCATCTGCTCCCAGCTTCTGAAGTAATGAGAAAACAGAAACAAGCAACTTGTCACGTTCACCAGTATTTGACAAGTATGTGCCAGAAGTAACTTCATTGTGAGAATCAGGGAGTAGCGGCTCTTCCCTCTTTTCATAATTTCTTTGATCTGCAACCCAAAGCATGTCACCATGTTTCCTCAAAAACTAAGCTAGGCGACAACTAAGACATCGCAAGTTCTATAATAAATGTTGAACCTGTTTCAAATTCTTCTTCAGTCCAAGGCATTAGCCCTTTCACAATGAAGTCAGTAGACGTCCATAATAGACCTACAGCTGTCAGACTTATATTCAACTCCGTCTTCTGAGCACTGTATGCCCCAGCTACATCAATACATCTACGAATTCCGATTGAATTAGTGGATGTGTAAAACAAGCACATAGGTGACATTCAGTAAGCGAACAATTTTGAGAAAAAGCACCATTTACTGAAATGGTCTTCTTCTGAAGTTCAAAGAGATTTTTTTTCTCCTAATAGAAGACATCGCATATATTTTCTTAACTTTCATTAAGTGTTCCATAATGTAGAATAGCCTAGGGGCTCGAAATCACATAGCCGTATTGAAGTGGACGAATTTCAATAAGGTTGTGATGAATATTGACATAAACAAACATTGAATATAATTGGTGTCAATTAAACCTGACCAAAAGCCGTTAATTAGTTAAGGAGTTTAATATATAAAGATGAAATTTTTATATTGAAAATGAACTTTTAAGTTAAAATGATAGATTACAAGGACGATAAGGAATCACAAAACACTAGAACTAGATATTATATGTCGACACATGCGTAGAACAATTTGAGTCACACGTGGCTTAGGATAAATTTATGAAAACATGCTTTATGAAAACTTGCCCTGGTAACAAGTAAAGTAAGGATTGTTTTGCTAGATATGGTTTAGGACAGTTAACCTAATATTCTTACTCATTCAAATTATTGCAGAGAAATATAATACTGCTTGATCGCAGGAAGTGTTCAGGATCAATGCATGGCAAGATTGATTTATTGTTTCTACAGATAACGGGGTTAACCCTGCCAGATGACCCCAGCTTGTGTTGTATGCTGAGATGATCCATGAAGTAGACTTTCCAAAAGAACCGATAGATTACTCTATCATTGTTTGACATTTCTTTACTATGAGCACAACATTTCATCTTTGGAACTGCTTGATCCTAGTAGTTGGGTTTAGTTATAACCTGGCTTATTAGACTCATTCAGTCAATTAACTTTTTTCAGGAAACAGATACCCCAGGCAACAAGTCAAGGAGCAACGTCTTCCGTATGTTAAGTAATACGGGTTCCTTACGGACTGCATCTGCCTAATAGGGGCGGTATCACACCCTTCAAAGAAACCGTACATTCCCTACTAAGTGCACCATGAAATCTGTCTGAACTTTCTCAAACGAACTGCACTTCTTTGTCAGGTCAGAGTCCATTGACGAGAAAGCAGTTGAAAAGCTTGAACTTAATTCCTGGAGTGATTAATACTGAAATTCCTGGGAAGAGTTATACACGTGGGTAATGATAAGACCAAACACTTCGCCTTAAAGCTCGAATTACAAGGAACTAAACACATTAGGACAGCATACCAGGGCTTCCGGTCAGAACCATACAGTCAAGTTTTCCTTATTGCAACTCATATAAGCTTTTCGAGGTGCTTTTTTTGATTTGGCGTGGGATAAGAGCGGAAAGTAAACCCAGACGTTTTGTGTTCAGATAATTATCCGAGTGTACAGGCACCGCCTACCAAGCAAAGCTGCATTACGTTGCCAGTGGAAAATTTATGGATTAATTTTAATTTTTTTGTTGGATTAGGAAGAATTAATGGTTGGGCATGAAAGAAAATAATTTACATATTGATTTGAGCTTAGTATCAGGTTTTCAATCTTGGATTGGGTTGTGAATAAATTCGAGACGAACTTATGTAAGTAGTACTGCTAAGAATGATTGAATCTTCCATGGATTCTAGACGAGTGGTTACATTTACGAAATCCTAATCATTATTTTGCTGATTATTTAATTATCTAATGATGAATTATTCTCAAAACTGAGATGTATTTGTCACGATCCCAGCATTGGTAGATGAATACACTGTTCATCCAATCATTGGAAAGATAGATGTACAATTATTTGTAAGAATCATAAGTATCATTCTCAGTATCCTGCCCCCAAAATCTACAAATAAGATAAGTACATATATGAAGGAAATGCAATCAGAAAGCTGGAAAAGAAATGATGAAAACTCTTACTCATGAAGGCAGTCAGCAGGTATAGTGGACAGTCCATCATTCATGATTACACGGAGGCTCTACACGTAAGAAACTTTATTATTATAAATTAAAGACACAAATCAGGAATATGACTTGAGCATGTAAAGTTAATATCAAATGTAAGAGTTTCCGAAATATACTAAAATCTTAAAGAAAATATGATACATGTCAACATTCCATCATTAAAAACAATAATCTTCACACAATCTGATACTAATACAATCATGGTTAAAAGCCGATCCAATACTCAATAATATTGGTTGATAAAACTCCCAACGCACCATGCCATCCCCGACTCCGGATCAGAGCTAGACGATCCTAGTAAATGGGAGAATACCAAATATGGGAAACAATCAGTCCCAATCGATTATAAGATACTATAGATCTCTCATGTTAGTGTCTGGATAACATTGGCACTTATATGCACCGAAAGCTTATCAATCACAGGTTTGCTTCTTCCTCTGCGGACTTAACTGGTTCACTCCATCACTTGCTCAAAAAACAACAAAAACATGGTGTAGTTTGAAACTGAAAAGAGAAAGAATAAATGATAAGTTCAGATTTAAAGATCTATTGACAAAACATCTGAGGCTCTCCTTCATTCACCTCATGTAGCCATACAAGATAAAGGAGATTCCCTTTTGATTATTTGCTTATACTATTTCAATTAAAAAATACCCAGTAGGAGAAACTTCATATTAAATAGAACTGTGGTATTCCATTACCAGCTATATATTTCCTCACAACTTTCAACTTTGCTATTGGAAATTTGCAACTTTAGTCCTGTAACTAAGGGGATAGGCAAAATTAGTCCTGTAAATCTCTGATAATTTAGGACACTAATTTGTAATTTTTTTTAAATTTAAAATTCCACCAAAAATCATAAAGGTGGCTGAAAAGTGGCATGTGCCTGTACAGGTATTGTGACCATATAATTTGCGGAATTTTCAACTTTGGAGGTAAAATAGCCCATTTGTGCACATAAGAACCAAAAATAATATTCCCTATTAATTGTAGGGCTAAAGTTGTCACTTTTCTCTTCTTTTAATTTACAACTTACAGGACTAAAATACATGTTCACCCAGTAATAAAGTTTGCATTTGCAGTCCAGTGATTTATGATAAGTGGCAGTTTCATGTTGATATTCCCTCCAAAATTGAAATTTACTGAATTAAAAAGGTCATGTGCCCGTGCATGCAAATTTCCGACCAACTTTTCATTTTCCAGAGAAAATCAGTTTTCAATCCGCGAAAGTTGGATAGTTGTTACTCTCCTTCAATTGCCAGTATCAACTAAATTTGTCACACCCTTTAAGTCGGAACAAATTTTGCAATTTTGCTGGGAAGTAGCTGATTCTTAGAAATCATGTTCATGGAGACAATTTACACATTTTTATGCAACAAAGAATTTGTTTCGTACAAACTAATAATTTGTGTTATTATATTTTTCAACAATTTTACTAATCTCTGTAGAACTTTTTAAGCATCTATAAGATTCTGTTCTGGCAAAATGGGTTACACTGTGACCTATATGGAACACCACCACCAATATCATTGCTTATACTGCGACTTTGAACTATGCATCAAATATTTAATGAGTTCATGAGCAAACTTTAATAGTCAACACATAAAAAGACCAAGACATTGGCAATCCAGTTTGGTATATCACTGGAAGCATATGATTTATAGAAGTAAGATGGTTCCCATCCAATCAGGTCTACAAAGGTTCTCAAACAATTCGTTTATGTGCCAATAAGTGAATATTAAATTTTCATTAGTTGGTCAACCCAAGATACACAAATATATGAAAAAATAAAAATAAAAAAAGAAGTGTCTAAAGGCCATAGTATCAATAAGGCTTTTGATACTTGCTTCTCTCACCTGGAACCCAAGCGTGATAAGATCCCTCTCTGATGCATGAGCTACAGCCCTGGAAACGTGATAGAACATTTTACCAACGATAATTTAATCATCAGAAGAAGAGATTAATAACAAATCGACTAAACACCTTAACATTTCGAGAATATTTGACCAACTGTAGCGCAACTTCTCTCCATGCCTCTGTCAAGTTGATCAGTCAAACCAAGTACAGTGAATCGTGGGAGAATTATAGTTTTTTGCAATGGAGGATTGAGAATTACCTCTAAAACATGCAGAAGAATCTTTAGAGATCCAGCACGGACATCAAAACATTGGGATAAAGAATAAAGAGCATTTAGCGGAGAGATGACAGCACATTCCAGTGATCTCAAATGGTCAATTTGCTTCCCGAGGAGGTTATCAATAATATTACATGTCAATTACTACACCAAACACCAAAAAATGCAAAAACCTAAAAAAAAGAAAAGAGTTATAGAGGAAAACGAAGAAGTTCTCACATCATTTGAAGCATCAACAGGTTTTGATGTAGTAATCTCCTGAAACTGATCAGAACCTAGAACAGCACATATTGATTTATCCAATGCATCTAGGGCCATAGTTTGTAGTTGTGGACTGGAACTATCAGCAAGCTGCAAAGCATGTTGCAGTTGTGACAACGTGCAGGTGCACACATGACAAAGAAGACGCATAGTAAAATTACCTCAAGGAAGTGACCAACTACCTCATCCCATAATGCTTCCACCCCTGTCAAAAAGTACAGAAATATACCACAATTCAGGTCCCCAGCAAGCCATGACCTATACAGATTGTAAGAGCTTGTACGGTTTTGTTTTCAAAACCCAAATCTCAATTCTCAAAAAATCTGAGATCCCAAAACATGTTTGGGCCAACATTGTTTCTTCCATGGTCTTGATTTCTAATTCTCAAGTTTTGGGAATCCAACCAAAAAAAGGGAACCAAATCATCACAAACCTGTCACAGCGTCCTTTTTGGCGTGAAATAAGGAGCTTCTCAAACCAAATCTTCCAAACCCAAGTCTTATTTCTATGAAAGGCTAGCCTGACATCGAGCTCTAAGTTTCTAACTACTGTGAACACAATCCTTGGTATAAAATATACTAATCGTGATAAATTTGAGGGCTTTTTAGTAACTACTCAAATGTTAATACTAAAGTGACTTATTTGTACTCCTTTGAAGTTACCCAGCCGTTTTTATACTGCTGACTTCCAATCAAAACAATTGTAGTAATAGTACCATTTGGTTACTCTTCTTACGAGTATATACAATCTGCGGATGTGGCCTGACCGCTATTTGCATGAACTCAAGAGAAACCTATTTAATCAACATGCTGTTAGAAGAAAAGAGGGGAACAAAGGCACAAGAACACTTGAGAGAGACATTTAAACATGAAGACACACTCAAGGATGTCCAAACCTTTAAGCTAGAAGGCAATCCAAATATCTTTATTTTTGCAGAATATATTAATCATGACTACTGGAAGGTACATTGAAACAAGAACAAAAGATAATTCCTCCATACAACTCCATAAAATTATATGAAACAATAAGTACATTACTTAAGTAAATCTGGAAATACAGTAAGTACTTTGTTAACATCTTTGTATAAGATTAACGAAAAACAGAAGGAACCACAACATATGTGGAGCTGCAGCAATTATTTTGTTAGCATCTCAATTTAAGATTAATGAAATTATAAGGGACCATGAACATACTGTGTAGATTGCTGACGAGGATAGATAGTATTCTCTCCACTGCAAAACTAATGATACCAATTTTTTGAGTTGATGTCTGCCCAATGCTACTCAAAGTTTCTGCCATGCATTGACGTGACAACTGACGCAGAGCAGAAAGAAGCGATTGAACAGCCGATACATGCATCAATGCCGAGCTCTCGAAAAGCTATACGAGGGTAAGGGAGAGGACGGAGCCAAAGATATGCAAAATCAGAACAATTTTATCCTTGAAATATAGGAGGAAGAAGGAATGAACAGAAAACTTACGTGACAATTCAGTGAAGAGAGAATATTAAAACCACTGTATTGAAATCCTATATTCTATCCATGAAATACCGGAGGAAGAAAGACAGAATAGAAAACTTACCTGAGAATTCAGTGACGAGAGAATATTAAAATCACTGTACTGCCCAGATGAATCTCTAGTTAGCTTTGGGACAGCAGCGGAAACCTCCTACATAGTTGGAATTCTCAAATTAGGTGTAAGACCACATATCAAGCAAAGAGAACTATACAATGGCATAACAAAATTACATAGACCATGATAAACGAAAAGCAGTATCTTAGTTTAACTCAGTAAATTAGGATTCATTCACTTATTAAAGACTCCTATTTGGCTATATGGCTACAATCACTAGCAAGGAAATTTTTCAATTTCTATGGAGAGTGATACTTTAAGAGGTACTCTACAGCATTAAGGAAAGCCATCTCTGTTAGAAGTTAAGAGTAAGAAATATCACAAGAATATCAATATTGACAATTCTTGCATAATATGGAGGGCACAGCAATTAAAGAATTCACGCTCCTTTTCTGGAAACAAAGGCCTAAACTGAAATTATCTTCATACAATTTTTAAACCAAAATGCAAACTTGATTATTCACATAACTCCCCAGTAATAGAGAGCTGGGCATGATTCAAAGATCAAAATCAGAAAGTGTATGACCAATTTTATCTAATCAGCAAAAATTTAATACCAGATAGGCAAAGGGAATGGAGAGTCTCATAATGTCCAAAAAGGTATGGATTGGTTAATCCAATCCAAAAGGAGAAGGGACATAATTTGTTGCAACTTGCAAGGCAAGTAGTTCAAAAGTCAGAGTTGTTCCACTTAAAGACAGTGCATGTCTTTATATTGGTCTATTGATAGAGCAACGAATTTGCTTTAGAAGAGGGCCGTCATTGATCAAAAAGCCAAGTTGAATTTTTTCTTGCACAACATTGTACTATTATTTATAGTCAAATAGCTTTAACAACCTAGATGTTCAAAATAAGCTTTAATAAACTCAGTCAAAAAACACAGGAATGACTACTTAATAGTATCAGGCCAACCCTTTAAACAAGTTGTCCTCCACATCAACCATTGAAGAAACTCAATGCAATCTTTAATTATAAAGTAACCAGAGATCAATAAGAAGACTAAAGTTCATGCAAGCTCATCTGGTCATCCCACTCTGCTGGCAACAGGAAGCTCATATGGTCATCCCACTCAAAAGTGAACCAATAAAAACGCAGTGTAAGACATCTCCCTTAATACCCAAGACATAACATTTGCTCAAAATACCAAAATTATTTATCTAAAAGAAGGGGAAAAAAAATACCATCTCTAAGTCATATTGTATAACAGTTTATTAGTTGTGACACCATAAACTAGATAATAAAAGCCAACAATCGTGTATAACTATCTGTTCATATAGTGATGATATTGGCAGAATATCCAAGATAAGCGCATAATGACCTATGTATCGTTCTGAGCCCTTTTATACCCGAGTTATTAAGTCCGTAGGGGGTTTAATACCTGATGTCTCCAAACCATCTGGTTAGAGCATCATCGACTGAAAGCTCGTTATATGGGTATCTTAGTCAGCTTATTGTTTGGTACATTGCACGGGTTATAGGGCTCCTATCTTTGGTTTTTTCTTCTGATACATTATTATATAAATTGGTAGGATCGGTTATCAGGGATGGGTCTAGTCGTTGTTGACTAGTTGGTTGTGGCAAGAAGTATTCTTGTGCACTTTTATTGTAACACCATTTATTTTAATGAAATTTATTTTTCCAAAAAAAAAAAAAAAGCCAACAATCACAACCAAACAGACTGTGACTGTAAAGGACAAAAAAAATTCTTAACCTACTTAACATCATGCTGTTAGCTTGGAATTTCAACTGAACTGAGACAAATATGATTTTTAATGTTACCTGTGTTGTTGCATGTGGAGAATGAATTGCTCGGTCAAGAGCAGATAGAGTTTCCAGAACCTCCAAAATAATAAAGCATAAACAAATATTAGGATCTGAAATTTAATAAACTTATACTTTGACGAAAAAAAATAACATACCAGAACCCATGACGGGCCCAATACATTTTGTAGTCTATGAGCTATGTTGAAAAGAGTCCTCAAAGCCTGCATATTCGAGTATTGACAACATAACCATGAAACAGTTAAATTTTATGTATGGTACATGGAACTTTGGCACTATACCAGCAAGAAGTATTAGAAAGAAAGCAAACAAACAAAGAAACCTGCACATTCTTTGGGGTAAGAACAATGCCTTCTCTCTGATCAACTAATTGTTCAGCCCGTTTTGAACTAGGAGATAGTATTACACTGCAAACAAGACATTGATAAGACACTACCACAACTATATAATATGACCACAGTAATTGTTAAAGGTAGAGCATGTAGAACAGAAGAAAATATTACACACGTGTTCTACAATATGACGCAATTTCCATAGTTGGATGTCTCATGAAGATTGTCATCATCTAAAAGACACACAAACCTAATTACATTACAAATTTCCTTACAGAGTTCATAATGAGAATTGAGGAAAATAAAGATTGATTTAACTAGTTATCAGTTAAAGGTAAATTTGAAAGTACTGGTGGCGATTTCTGTCAGAATCGATTTTACTTCGTCTGTCGCACAAAAAAAATGTGATGATAAAACATGAGATTGGTAGAGCATGAATCATGCATCATAATACCTAGATACCAAGTAATGCAGTATATCCCTCAAGTGTCCTTTCTCTAATGAAAGCTCCAATAGAACAGATAAAAACACCCTTAAAAATTGATGCAGTCAAGCAAGTCCTTTTAACATCAACTGGCCATATAGATAGCTTAACCAGACTTAGATGTGGCAAAATGGGAAGTCCCGGTAAAGTCTACAATATTGTAGGTTTTCACTTCCAAGAGAGAGTATAGCCCAGACCATGGAGAAACTTCTGGCTCATTCAAGCCAAGGCGAACCGACCAATAAAATGTTCTTTTCTAAATAGGAGGATGGTATGACCCATTTGCAAAAGGCCTATGAAATGCGATTAAGTTCTACGACACAAAATATAAGCCGCCAAATCTTAAGATTTTCAATTTAACTTTGCCCTCTCAAACCAAATACTGTTAGGAGTCCCTTTGCAGTCAACACAACATTTATCACCCTTTAGTAAACAAAGGCATCAGACTTCTCTCTTAAGCAACACAAAAGGAGGTTTACCTTCTTCTACTTCTGTATATACAGCAACTTTTAGGACTGTAACAAGCATGGAATGATACATAAAAGAGTTGGAACGTAAATTTTATAGCTATAAACCACTAGCAAATTCCATCTATGTACAACCTCATAGGAAAACACGAGAACTATTATAAACTACTGATAGCCAAAAGAGAACAGGTATCTGCTGATGTGCCCATTCTTTAAGACCATTAAAACTAATTAATATATAGATTGAAGAATTATTTTTATTCTCTTCCTCATCCGAATCATCAAATAAGTTACTTAAATCCAGAACTAGTAGCAAAGATACATGTGAACTCAAAAACAGATGCTTCTATATTTATAGATCAGCTTCCAGAGTCTAAAAGAGAAAGTCTGATTCATTTATAGTTTGAAAAGATGTCAGTCCCACATCGATCGCAAGAAGAAAGCTTCCCTCCATTTTCTTGGTATGTTTAACTAGTCTAAAAGCGGCTTTCAAAAATCAAGTTTAAATTGCTTCTTTGATGCTATTTTACGAGGAGGTCAGACAAAAAAAATTTGCATATTTCTTCTAAAGGACTATCTAGAGTAATATTTACAAAGTGGGGAGGAGCCAGAGAACATCTGATAATAGTTCATTGTTTTCCGGGTCCTTTCACAAGATACTCATAAGTAATGCCCAAGTCCAGGTCTCCCTATCTTATATCTAAAACTATGACAACAGCGAATGTAAGGGTTTGTTTGGATGTGTTTTCATTTCATTTTCAATCGTCATTTTCTAAAATGTATAGGGAAATGAGTTTTTTGATTTTTGTGTGAGAAAAGTGAAAAAAGTAGGTGTGTTTGGTTGTGTTTTTAAAAATGGTTGAAATTGGTGATTGTGATGTGTGAAATGATTGAAAAGTAATGATTAGATGAATAGTGTTGGATTTAAAAATTTAAAGGAGAAGAGAGAGAAATGTTTATAAAATTGAAAGGAGATGAGAGAGAAAAGTGATAAAAAGAAATTGTGAGATGAGTGATGTGAAATGTAATTTTACTGAAATGATTGAAATTTATTGGAAACGTAAAAACGAGAAAGAAAATGAGAATATTTTCAGTTAAAAACAGTGTAAAGTGTGTATTTTCATTTTCAGATGAAAACGAGAATGGAAAATGTAAATTGGAAACACAAACAAACAGAGCCTAAGCTTTTCTGGAAAACCTCAGCAGTAAAACTTTGGCAGAGAAAACCAAAGAATTTAAAAGATGTGGTGCAAGAGGTTAAAAACTAGGAAGGAGGTTATTCATGAACTTCAACCTAAATAAACGTAAACATAGAGCCAGCAACGTGTAGCACACTGCACACACATTTAGGATGTTAAATTAAGCAATCACTATGCTTTGGACATGATGTCTTGGGTTACAATAAAAAATAAAAGCAGCACAAGACTCATCTCTAAGTTTTTAAGAATAGATACCTCCTCTTTTCAGCTTCATTAGGAATATAAATTGTGAACTTGCAAAGGGATGCAAGGAAAGAATTTAAGGGTTCTACAGCACGAAGAACTCCACATGCCTGTACAAACACGAGTAACATATCATATTAGATGACATTGCCAAAAATAGTTGGTAAGTAGGTAAGAGCTACTGCTCAAAAACCATACCCAAGAAAGATAGCAGAACTGAGACAACACACCGAAGTCTATTCATTTGTCTCGAAGAACTTGAAAAGAAAATATAGAATATGCGCATGCCAGAGCCATAAAATATATGAAATTGCGAGTAATATAAAATACCTGCGTAAATGCTTGGTAACCTTTTAATATCTCCAATATAATGGCCTCGCCTTGAGACCTACCAAAATAACTACATCAAGGCATGAACTTAAATTAATTGATACTAATTTTGTATTAGAAAATACTCTCCACATACTTCATCAAAATCAGGGACAAAGCATCAAGTATTATTAACCATGTCGAATCAACCATCGACATACAAAGCGATGCAGTTATTCCAGTACACTTTGTCGATTGATCAGTATCACATCTAGGAGACTCAAGCTGATTGTTCCGAGAAAATAAACATAAAAAGCAAGTCAGTCATAAGACATTGCATATGAGGTACAAGCTAAAGCATATGAGGTACAAGCTAAAGACAATAGAACTGTAATATACATTGGCTTTTAAATCATACCTCACCATCATCCACTGCCTCGTCTGTCAAAGTGGCAACACCAAAAACAACTCCTAACAGACCCTCAATTGCCAAAGTTATAGCATGTGCTTCACTTGCAACCAAGACAGCAGCATTTGATGCATCATTATCTAAGCTCCACTCAATACCTGGCACGATAACAAGTTCCACATGTGATGTCGCAATGCCTTTCACAAAAATACTACAACCCTGAAACTGAAGATCAATTAAGAGCGAGACAACATATTAACAAATTCCAAGAGCAATATCACAGTCACCAAGGAAATATAATTAAATGGAATACTATAAGTACCTGCCTCCAATTTTCTAAACTCTTCTTAATCAGAAAATCGAAAGTTAAATTTCATTTACAGTTGGAACAGAGATCTGATGCTTGCTGCCAAAACCCAAAATGCCAACCATCTTCTTTAGTTGTCCAAACCTAAAAGCTAAATGGCTAAATCACTTTAACGGTCCCCCATATCTAGCTTTCATTGCACTATATCCCTCATCTCTGAAATGTACTCACTTAGTCCTTCATCTCTCAAATCCCTCTCACAACCATCCCGGGTTACATTCCATTAGTATTTGAAGGAATCTCACACACGGCGGATGGAATATTCCTCTAGGCAAGGGTGAAATTGGTAAACACTACGGCTTAGCCAATCTTTTCTTTTCATTCAATTGAGAGAAAAATCAGAAGCCAAATTCCTAAAATATGAAGTCAAAATCCATAATTTGCTCAATCAAAAAAATACAGTTACCAACCATAGATGGGAAGCAAAATTTAAACTGATAATTTTGTTTGTTCGATTTTCTTTGTCCCTGTTGCTTAAACGATAAATCATTTACAAAATTAAAGTAGTAAAATCCTGTAAGAAAAGGGGGAAAACACACCTTTTTTTTGTTAGTTTATCAGCAAACAAGTTTTTGATCCATACAGAGGAAAACATAAATTAAGTCGAGACATTAATATGCATTTTTATGGTGGCCTTTTTCGTAGACTTGTCTGGTAAAGTTTAATTCAATTTATTTCTTATGTTCACTATAAAATTAAGGGGTCCCTCACATACCTTTAGTTTTTTCAATAATTTATTACTCACTTCAAATCCCTTTCCTCTTAGTCTGCGTATTATGATTATCTTTCCTTTCATGGCGCGCATAAACAATTTATTACCTTTTGCTTTACTGCTAAACATTCCAGCAACAGCTGCAAGGCTCTCTTCGCCAGTTTCTAGGTACTGCAACATTGACCAAAAAGTCATCAATCATAAATTTGCTGTACGATTTCAACAGTAAGAGCAGTATAAACAAGGACTGAAAAGAAAATCTCATGGAGAAAACAATTACAAAAATCAAAAGTCATCCTTCACAGTAGAGCTTTATCATCTAAGATACTAAGGCTATGTTTGGTATCATTTCGAAACATTTTTTGGCCAAAAGTTTAGGCCAAAATATGTTAAGTTCTTGTTATTTTGGCCAAAAAGACAATGTGTTAAGTTCTTGTTATTTTGGTCAAAAACACCTCAAGCATTTTGGCCAAAATGGCCAAAACGCTGACACATGATTGAGACCATGTGTACAAGACTCCTGTTGCACTTCCTGCTGACACTTTGAGAAGATAATAATAAAGCTCACTTTTTCTCTCTTTATTCCTCACATGTACACTACATTCAATTGAGAGAAAACTAAAACAAGGGACAGGTAATAAAATCATTTTTTTCTAGTTTGAAAGTGGTTTACTGAGTTTTAGTTTTTACCATAAATCAAAATTTCATCCTTCAAAATAATGTTAATTATATTGCTGAACAGATTGGCAGGAGCGGTTCTTATAGAACTGGAGATCATGGTATGTTGCTTTTATTACCCGTCCCTTCTTTTCGTTTTCCTTTTCCCGAAGTATTTTCCAATTGTTATTACTCCCTCCATACAAAAAAATTTTCCCACTTTGAGTAAGCAATGAGTTTTAGATGAAAGTAGAAAAGGCGAAAGTTTTGTGTATCTTAGACTTTTGCAGAGTTAGTGGTGCTCACATCAGTAATCTAAGCGGCACGGTTTTCTGGAAAAAATATTTCATTACAGGGACTCAAGTCTTATTATGAGACGTCCCGGAAAGGAAATAGGGGCATATATTTCGGATAGAGTGAGTATTTTAAATGTGAAAAACTCATATTTGTCATTTTAATTCGACAGATGAGTTTTTTCTAATAATTTACGTAGTTATTTAAATTTAGATTTCACAAAACATTATGCATAATTCAAAACATTTAAATTTTATTAGTCGAGCGCAAGTTTTACAAATAACATTATTTAAGTTTCAAAATCTACCAAAAGCACAATCTGAATTCCCCGAATAGCTAAAAGAATGGGTCATAAATTGTTTGGAGCAACGGACAACTAATATGATTTCTGTTGAATTTGAACTAAGGCAATAAATTTTTGAAAATATGATTATGTTCCCTATCTACTAGGAAAAGGTGATAGATGCTTAAACTCTACTTAAAAATGAGATTTCTATTAAAATCCTAACAATTACTACAAATATTACTTTTTCATTAAAATATTTACACTGTATTACAGAGGAATTAGTAACAAAGATAATGGTCCATAATTTTCCTTCATTAAAGAGACGAATATCGAGTTAAATTAAAGCAGAAAAAACACAAATGCAGTCAGAATACAAAACAAGAAAAGAAATTGATCTTTAACCTGTACACTGGAAACAACCCGAGCAAGAGCTTTGACCATGCCTTCAACCACATTTGAGTTGTTGGGATGCCTGCAAACTCATGTAATAGCTTTTATTTGTATATATATAAGGATTGAAATTAACCCAAATTATTTATTAAAAAAAAAAATGCTTTCATATTTTATCTGAGGAAAATACAGGGGTTTAAACAAGAAAACCAGTTAAAACCAACACAATATTTCAGTTGTATAACTACATCAGGAGAACAGCAAAATGGAAAGCGGGGTGAGGGAATGAAAGAAAAAAGAAAGAAACTAAAGATGATGAAGATAAAGAAGGCCTATATGATATGATGCATCATAAGAAAGGAACAGAGTCTCACACAAAATCAAGGATAGTCCTCAAAGATAAGTCTTACAAAAAATTAAGAAAGAACAATACATTACAATTGAACATCAATATCTGCATAAGTTTACAAATTTCTTTCTCTTACAAAAATGTAACAAGGTTGAAGAAGGAAGCAATATATGTCAATAACCTGATGCCTTTTTGAACAGGTAAGGGGATGGCACTTGAAAAGGTTTATCCAAATTGATTGAAAAATTCCACCACCACCCCAGCTTCCCGGGGAAATATATGTTGCATGTGTGTGTAGTAATGGTTAAATTTAACAGCTTGACCCAACAATTCATTTTTATTCAAGAAAAATAGGTTATTGGAGCGAAAAAATAATTTACGAAGAAAAAAAGACGTCAGTGATGAAAATACGTTATTTTCTAAAAAAAATTAAAAACAATATGTACATGCATTGGAATCCCGGGTTTCAAATATCTTTATAGGAAAACCACATGTTCTTGGAAACAACAAGTATAAATGCATTATCGTCATACATATTATTCAAAGTGCTAAAAGATCAACATGAAAAACAAAACGTACTTTGTCTCGACAATCACCAAGAATATTTCTAAGGTATAAGAGAAAGTATTAACAAGATATTGTAACCTTACAGATCAAAATTCTGAAAAAGAATACGCAATGTACGTGCTTCCACACAGAAACCCTGTCGAATTTCAAGGTTACAAATAATTAGCTCGAAGCAGTAGTTCAAAGATATGGTCAGCAAATAAGCAACAAAAGTGTTTCGCTCGGTAAGTCGTTTGATTAAGTTTGTTGACATTACCCTCAAGACTTCAAGGACAAGAATGCGATGCCACAGTGGTAAATCAAGAGCTATAGATCGTACTAACATGCTCAGAAACACCTATCATGAAGAAAAAACGTACGTATATTAGCAAATGAATACATAAAAATAAACAGGTATTCATCTGTGCAAATTTGAATATTGTTAATATTATTTCTTCGTTGAGTTGGCAATCAAAATTCTTTTTAGAAATACTGATCAACAAGTGATGCTCGAGTAGATGAATACTGCCTCTCTTTTTTTGGTTATATAAACAATTTATGAATAGATCAATAGTCTGGTAGACATTTAAGTAGTGACATGTGAAAGGTTAATATTTTTTGGCCATGTTCATTTTTCTTGGTGAAAATGACTACTTTCAACCATAGTTTTCTTCTTTTCTGTACATACACTATGTCTAACAGAGATATTTCAGAAACTTGCTTACTATCCGTCTTAAGGTGTGGGAATTCTGCAATTACCTATTTATAGACACACAACTCTAATCCCACATGTTTCCCATAACCCCCCACTTCATACTTATTAAAGGCAAACAGCACGGCATGATGCAATGAGTTGCTGGAGCCACTGCGCACCTCCATGAAACAAAGCGCATAAATTCCGAGATACAAAATATATCAACAATTTTAGTTTTTAACAAAATTCAGCATCACGTCAGAGAATTTGAGCAATTTAATAATTATTTATGCAATTTTCATGACTTATTTGAAAATAAATAAAATTACAAATTTTCAGCAATCTCAACGATAATTTAAGCACTTTTTAGCACCTATATTGAGTAAACTCGAAAATAAAAGAAATACCCTAGAAAAAAACATGAGCGAAGAAATTTTCTGGAAAGAACAGGAAGAAATTGACAAGAAAAAGGAGAAGAACAAACAAAGAAGAGGAAAAGCAGATAGGAGAAACTGAAGATAGAAAGCACAAAAAACATTGTGCGTTGATCTGGAGAGAGAACATCTGGTGGAGACTAGCGTGTTGGATGGGTTTTGGTTTTAAAAATCCAACCGGTAAGATTCAACAAAGGGCTGCGAATGTCCCAGCATACAGGGCAGCTGTTGCAACTTTTGTGCCATGTGGCGCCGTTTACAAAATGGACCCTCCTGTTGACTTGGTCTAAAGCTGTGAGTAGTTTTAAGCACACAAACCATTTAGGCTCAATTGGAACAACTGCTGCTATGCCAGATTTGGGCACAAGGATGGAGGATCTTGTATTTTCATGTATATAAAACCACAGGGAGGCAACTGCATGATTCCAGTAGTTATTCAATTGGTCACATATAATTTTTATTCCATATGAAATATCCTCATGTTTGGAGTATATATTGGAGCCTCTGGCCTTGCTCTATGGATGATATTACATATATAACTTTGCAATTTCAATAAGTTTTATGCTTCCTTGCTAAGAGATTTGGCACTGCCACTGTCTAATTCATCTATCATCATCAGGCTTCAGCCCCCAGATCCCCTTTCCTGGTTGTCATTTGAAAATCAGCATAGTTATCGTGACTATAGCATGCAATACATATGCCAACACTAATGCAAAGCATGTCGTCAAGCCTACTCAAGATCATGAATATAGAAATGGTAGTACAGTGGTTATGGGGTCTTGGTGATTCCTGAATTATTCACAAGATTTTGGGATCTTGCACTTTTGTCGTCTAAAAACTCCACTATGATAGCACCATGGCCACACACGAACTTTTAGGGGATGACAATATGGAGGTTGTGATAAAAATAATATATCAGTGAGACGTGGCTCATTAATATGGTCGAACGTAAGAGGATGCTATTACACTGTGAATAGGCGCTACTTGTCTGTTACTAATGAGTTTGCCTGGATGAGTTAGAGTAGAACTATTACTGTATGCATGTGACAGTTGTGGGCCGTCAATAAAGATGAAACTTGGTTTTCTATTTGGACAAGACATGCTTTTGTACAACATAATTCTATTGTAGCAAAGGGTAATCAAGCTGATTGCTGATCTATGTCTCCTGTCCGCATGCTCTGCCCATGTTCCTATTTTTTTAAATTTTTTTTTTTCTTGTCCTCCTCTTCCATTTTCTTGTATGCTATTTCCTTTTCTTTCACTCAGTACATCAACTAATATTCTCACCCTAGCTATCTTTGTTTGTTGTTAATTCTAGCATATAGCATACTGGCAGTCCTCTGGAGATTTTCAAAAGTCAAAATATTGGTTCTTGAAAAAATCATAAACGCAATACTTTTGAAAAGAGAAGGAATATAATACCTCAGTCTCAGTAGTAAGGGATGAACTGTATAGTCTGATAATATGGGCTACAGACCGCAAGACCAGGCGCCGGAAGTAAGGCTCTCCAACTTCGCCTTCAATCTTTTGCATAAGAAATGAGGGGGGGGGAATAGAGAAAGGTGTATTAGAAAACCTTTGCAAGGACATCAAAATGCTCATATTTACATGACTTGCTAAAGCATCTCGTTAACTAGAAAAAGAACCTCAGAATTGGTACGAAGTGATGTCATGAGAAGTGAGCATATTTGGTGCCGCAGAACCTGAAGCTTTCAACTATCTATTAGACCAGAAAAATTGCAATATAGAAATTCAAAAAATTTAGTCCAACGTAGTTTTGTTTGCACCTGTTCGAAAGGAATCAAGGTCCTGAAGAGTACCACATAATTAGATAATATGAACCTGAGAATTTACATAAAAAAGAGTGTTTTAGATTTCTTCTTCTTCATCAAAAAAGAAACTAAACATCCTTTAAGAAGTTGTCTCTCCAAAAAATTCTAGTAACTAGGCCCACGATGACATAAATTTCATGAGTATTAAACCAAAACCAAACGTTTTACCCAAAAGTGGTGTGAATGGTAGAGGGGGCGCTTGTAGCTGTCTAAATGGCAAGTCGATAATAATATTTGTATAAACTAAAAATTAATAGCTTTATAAGCAAAGATTTGCAAATCAAAAGCTTGCTGATATTTCACTAAGTGCTTCATCAAAATTGGTATATAAGTATAGCATCGAAGATGTATGTGCTACAATTGGATGTGAGTATTTGGAAATGTTTGATATTAGATTAGAATGTAGATGTACGTATTTTCCATTCTTTAAATAATATGGAGTTTGAGTTTTGAGACACTATACCATCAATTGCATAAGTGAATATGGCAAATGAACTTCCTGTCTTTTGGCATTTCATGTTTTACACTTTATATTTGTACTAAAAGATCTCTATCCACCTCATTTTGTGGAAATTCCATCAGCCTTTCGCTTCAATAAAATCGGTTCTTACTATTTCGCAAATTCTAGCCTGTTCATTTAAAATCCAGATTGGCCTTGCTATAAGACCCCTAATCACCAGGAAAGCCAATCATGAGAAAAAACAGATTTTTATTTGCAAAAAGAATTAAGACTTTATATTACACTTAGTTCACTATCAGTTATCCTGATGGTGGATATTCAGAATCAAGTATCTAGAAGTTGGTGTTTCAT
Organism: Buddleja alternifolia; assembly: GCA_019426215.1. NCBI lineage: Eukaryota > Viridiplantae > Streptophyta > Magnoliopsida > Lamiales > Scrophulariaceae > Buddleja > Buddleja alternifolia. Next base: position 36,474,096 of record CM033390.1, on the reverse strand, counting down.
TACTTTTGCAAATGTTAGAGCCTGCTCACAAATGCCAACTGCATACACCTTTTCCCTAACAGTACATATATTTTACTCCACTTTGGCACACCAATAAACACAATGTTTTCCTTAACCCACCATCCTAAAGGAGGACCTATATTTTAGAGTTGAGACCCAACTCCTCTTTTCCAACTTCAGTCAGTTAATAAATCTTACTGCCAAACTGCCTTTTGCCAGTCACTAAATTTGAAGAAGAACCTTTCTGAACCCCCTGAACAAACTACAAACGTTTTCTTTCTGACACATTGTCATAAAGACGTGATTCTTAACTGATATAGATAAAGTGATATCTGACATCTAAGTTTTCTTTATCTTGTTGAAATCTGTAAATTATATGATAAGATTTCTCTATTTACCTTTTTGAGTAGTTGATTCCCAGATCTTAGGAATCTGATTCCTAATTCTAAGGAATCTGATCCCAGATTTTAAGGTATTGATTTAGAGGTATAACTTCCTTAATTAGTATAACTTCCTTAATTAGCCAAACCTTTGTGTATAAATACTAACCATGTACTCATCATTTGTAATATAGAAAAACAATATGTTTTCTCCACATGGTATCAGAGCCAGTATATATTTCTACAAAGTTTTTTACCTAGAAAATCCATCACATCAGCCTTCATTGCTGTTTATCAGCCTTTATTGCTGATTATTGGCCTTCATAGCCAAAGCCTTTTATAAACTCTTTTTCTTAATACTAAAATCCAAGAATTTCTAAAATTTCATCTAATCTCTCAAATGGAGGGTTTAAAGGAAAACAACAAGGTCAGGTACACTTGACAAACGGGGAAGGACCTTCTTGAGAAAAGTTCAAATCCAATAATGAGGGAATTGGAGAATTAAAAAAAGAAGATATTGATAAATCTAGAAATCTTCTTAATTTTATTACTGAACCCTCTAGCATGTTCATTGGCTCAATCAGGTAAGTGCCCTATTTCTTATTCGTTTAGTGCCTCGGATTTACCTCCTTTTGATTCATGGCTAATCGACTCCGAAGCTACTGACCACATGACACATGACCCAACCAGGTTCATTACCTATAATCCATGTTCCGGTTGAAAAGTTACAGTTGCAGATGGCTCACCTGTGACCGTTGCTGGTCAAGGAACAATAAATTTAACACATTCCCTATCTTTGAAGAATGTATTACATGTTGGGAAGTTGTCCACTAACCTTGTATCTATCCACCAACTCATTAAGGATTTGAATTGCAAAATAACCTTTTTTTTCTACACATTGCATCTTTCAGGATCAGGCTACGGGGAGGACGATTGGATTTGCTAAGAAAAGAAATGGACTCTATTATCTTGAAAAGATGAATCCAGATAAAGACCAAGTATCCCTTTCCTGCTCATCAAAAAACTTTTCCTCTAGTATAGCTACAATTTAGCTTCATTATTTCCACCGTGGACATCCACCTTTCAGTTTGCTTAAAACCATGTTTCCGTCACTTTTTAAAAATGCTGATGTTAACAGTTTTCATTGTGATACTTGTGAAATTGTTAAACAACATCGTGTCTCATTTCCATTAAGTAGCACAATTTCTTCTAAACCTCTTTCTTTGATTCATACTAATATTTGGGGTCCTTCGAGAATTCTAAACCTTTCGGGGGCTAGATTGTTTCTGTGTATTATTAATGATTGCACTAGAACAACATGGTTATTTCTCATGAGAGAAAAATCTAACCTGTTTTTCACAAAATGATAAGTACACAGTTTGATGTTTCCATTAAAAGAGTCGGGTCTAACAATGCAAAAGAATATTTTAATCAAAGTCTTCCATCTTTCTTTGAAAAATGAGGGGTTATCCATGAGTCTTCTTGTGTTAATACACCCCAACAAAATGGGTTTGTCAAACGCAAAAAATAGACATCTACTCAATGTTACACGAGCATTATTGTTTCATAATAATGTTCCAAAAAGTTTCTGGGGTGAGGCTGTTTTAACAGCTACATACTTAATCAACTGAGAGCCATCTAGAGTGTTACGATATAAAATCCCTGTAAGTGTGCTTTCTAGTTTTGCCTTGATTTTAATGCCTAAGATTACCACCTAAAGTATTTGGTTGTGTCTCATTTGTGCATATCCATGCTCATAACAGGAGTAAACTTGATCCAAGAGCACTAAAATGTGTTTGATACTCGACCACCAAAAAAGGCTACAAGTGTTACCAGCCCAACTACAAGGAAATTTTTCACTTCCATGGATGTCACATTTTTTCGAAAATGAGCCTTTTTTTAACAACATAGGAGCTTCCTCACCACCATAACTTCTATTCACATTCCTCAAACACTGCAAGAGGTACTTAAGGAAAAAAATTGGACAGAAGCTATGAGAGAGGAAATGAATGCACTAGAAAAAAATAAAACATGGGAAATAGTTAATTTACCTAAAGGAAAAAAACTAGTGGGGTGCAAATGGGTGTTTACCTTAAAATATAGTGCTGATGGGTCTTTGGAAAGATACAAAGCTAGCTTGGTTGCATAAGTGTACACTCAAAACTTACGGAGTAGATTATCAAAAAACTTTTCACCTGTAGCAAAGATGAATACGGTGCGAGTCTTATTATCTTTAGATGCTAATTTCGGTTGGTGTTTGCAACAGTTTGATGTTAAAAATGCTTGTTTGCATGGACTTAGTAGAGGAAGTATTTATGGAACCTCTCCGTGGATTTGATGAAAACTTTAGTGGCAACCAAGTATGCAGGTTGAAGAAAGCACTCTACGGTTTAAAACAATCACCTAGAGCATGGTTTGGGAGATTTACAGAAGTTATGCTAAAATGGGGTATAAACAAAGTCAATGGGATCATACTCCTTTTATTAAACATTTAGCTGTAGGTGAAGTAACTGCCTTACTTGTATACGTGGATGACATTATTGTAACAGGAAATGATGCCAAAGAAAGAGACTTCCTTCAAAAATGCTTAGCAAAAGAATTTGAAAGTATTTCTTGGGTATTGAAATAGCATATCCCAGACAAGACATCTTTGTTTCTTAACAAAAATGTGTTGGATTTTTTAAACGAAACTGGTACACTTGGTTGTAAAGCAGCAAGCAGACCCATTGACCCTAATCATAAAATAGCGGAAAAAAATGATGATGCTGCAGTAGATAAGGGAAGATATCAGCGATTAGTTGGGAGATTGATCGCACACCAGACCGGATATAGCTTATGTTGTGAGCATAGCAAGTCAATTTATGCATGATCCAAAGGAAAAACATGTGCAGTAATAATAAATAAATAGCTAGGAAGCATGGACACGGCTCAAATTCCACATGTGCAGTGTCCGACACGTGTCCGACACGGATTAGCCGTGTCAAATAATAAATAAATAAAAAATCAGACATGGTGTCGGACATGGCGATGTCCATGTCCACCGCAATGAAACCCAGATGTTCACATCTTCAACCCCCTACTCTCCCTTCTTGAGTCACTTCACAGGTCAAAGCATTCGTTAGAAGTAGTGGTGATGGGAGATTTTGGTTCTAACATGGTCGCAGAGGGTGCATCTTATGTATGGAGGAAGAATATTTTAAGTGGACGAAGAGATCTGAGATTCGTTGAGTGATCTTGGTGATTAACAGATAAGAAAAACAATGATGGAAAAAGAATGGAACAACCACAATCAGACAAAGCTAGAGACTTCGAGCGGGAAAGTGGATTTCAAAGGGAACAAGGGTGGGGCGGAATGCTATGTGCTTTAGGGTTTTGAAATGTGAACAAAAAAGTAGAATATGGGCTAGGAAATTACAATAGGCTTGGTCAGTGGTCCAGTATATATTTTTATCCTTTCCAGTTTCCAACTAGCGTGTCTCTACAGCATCTATTTTAAATTACTTTAATAATAAGTCATTTAAAAAGAAATCAAATAAAAAAGAAAATCTAAAAATATCCGCATATATGTATATGCGTGTCCCGGCCGTGTCGTGTCCTAAATTTTTCAAAAAAATTTGTGCCCTCGTGTCGGGTCCATGTCCCCGTGTCCATGCACCATAGTTCAATAGTATAATCATTTGCTCTCTCTCGAAAAATATAGAGCGAAAGTTTAAGATACCTACTCAAGGTTTTATCAATGGCCAGCATGAGGACGCGTAATAGCTATTTAGTAGAAAACAAAAGCAAATTTTAATCTATGTAATGAAAAGATATCAAGTACCCTAGACCCTGTACAGGTTCTACAAAACAAAGGAACACCATTTCACGAAGTTTTGTGCATATCGTGTCATACATCAACTTAAAAGAGATCTTCAATCCACCAATTTAGTGGATAAGAATATAAACAAGAAAGGTAAACTCCTTACTCAAGTAAGTCAAGGGCAAATGACCGTTGAATGGAACCAACACGTAACCAAATAGCCTGGAAATATAGAAACAAACAAATAAGAATTACCAAAATGTTTATTGCTTATTGTTGAATTCATGAATTTTATGAAATAAACTTAGAAACTTTGGCCAAGCCTAATGGAGATCAATATCTAGAATCCAGAAAAATGAGGTTTACTGATTCAAATCTAGCACATACAGATCCACCTGCAGCAAGAGTTGTTAAATCCTCGAGCAAGCAAAGTCCAAGCTTCCCAGGTTTTGTAAGAGTGTCCCTCATTAATGATGGCCCTCCAGAAATAACTTCTAGCTCCAGTGACCTGATTGTGCATAGCTCAACTATTTTATAAGGAGACCTTGAACATGGCATTCTAATCAACCATACAAAAGCATTTCAATATATAGCAAAAAAATTAAAAAAAACAAAAACAAAAACAAACTTGATTATGAAACAGAATGTCTAAAACATATGTGAAACGTGCATGATCTGCTATAGAAATATTGATCCACGAGATAAACATAATCTATGAAAGAATGAATTATACATACTCTAGGCGTTTTATGTTGCGATTGACATCAGTAGTAACAGAATTTGTTCGAGAAATATATCCTCCAGAACTAAATCTGCCTGCAGGTAGTGACTCTGTACAGATTACGTGATCAAATATCAATGCTACTGCTTGCCTGAAGGTTGCTGCAGCCGTACTGGATAAGAAATGATAGGGATTTATTAGCATACTCATACTAACAAATTTGTAAAATAAGAAAACATAGATGGAGGATAAGAAAAGAGAAAAGGCTTGACATATATTAACATGATTCGGAAGTTGCTTACTTCCTCACACTGTCAGATGACCTATTGTTTTCAAGAAGCCGGAGACAGATACCAAGAGCATGAGCCATATTCTCCTGCCAATAAAGAAGAGTCATCGTGTAATGCACTTCCACAATGAGACAAGCCCACAAAACCCGTTCAAATTGCTTTCGAATTATAACATATTGTTTACTCAGTAAACTAAATAAGCTTTCATCATTCTTACAAGAACTGGCTCTCCACAAGTAAAAAAACTTTTGTAAAGGAAAATATTCAGCCAAAACCCAATTAGGACAAAATTCCAATCAAATTGATCCATTATTTGGATACAATTCTACTAATATATCATATAGATTCCAGATTAGGCAGTACACTTAAAACAAGATGCAACGACATGGCATACCATGTAAATCAAGAAGTGGATGAAAGCATAAAATAAATTTAGAATACCAGTCTTGTTTATATAATTTTGTCTTTGATACGACATTTTGTCATTTATTGCTTTATCCAGTACAGCGAGAAATAACTATCAAATCACAAAAAACAACAAGAGCAGTCTTAGTTTGCGTTGGGGAGCACTAAAGCTTAACTTGAAACATCCAAACTTCAAAATAATTGAAGACCAATCGCCCAATAGTCTCAAACAACACTGTTGGCCTGTCTTCAACTCTCAATGCATCCGTATCTCAATTCAATCTCAATACTTGGCATACACATCAAACTTGCTCGAGATGTTATCCAAAATTAAGGCTTTCACATAGTCACATCACTTGATCATAAGTTCATGAGATCACTTGATCATAAGTTCATGAGGGGCTAAACACCAGTTATTTGGTACAAACTAGGAGAGCTTATATGGCACTCTATCTGCAGTGGTTTGTCGTGTGCAAGACCACGTGGAGTATCATAGCCATCTCTTTTCGCATTTGTCCTTTAGTGGAGGCACTTTGGTATAGATTTTTGAGTTTTTAAAAGAGACTGTTGAAGCCATCTTAGCGAGATCCTTCTATGCGATTTGAGGTTTTTGTGGAAGCAAAGAAACTAAGTGCGGAAATTAGTCGTTTTTGCTATGCCTTGTTGTATTTGGCTCAGAGACGAAGCACTTATGTTTGTACTTGACAAGTAGTTGCATTTGACATACAACCACTCACCTTGCATCTCTTTGGTGAGAGTATTAGGTTTGTCCAGAGGTCTACCTTCGAGGGACCTTAAGCGAGATTGGCAAATAGTTTTAATGTATCCGATTCTTGTGTTTTGAGGACTTCTCTTGTATTGTCTCTTTCAGGCCTAATAAATTCACTTTTACTATCAAAAAGATAGAATAAAAGGACTTGCATCACAAAAAAGACGTGCAATGGCCTCCAAATACATGGCTGGATTCGTATTGTATTTTCCTACTCAAGCCTTTGCATTATGGACTGTCAAACACATAAGATAAATACAGAATAATCCAAATCGAGTACTCTGAATTTAAATTGTGAAGCAAGCATACGATTTAATCCAAAAAAGCTCCAAATTTTTTAGTCTGGAAACTTAAAATAGTCCATCAATTAATAAATGAATAGTAACATTTACTGATTCAAGTTAGTTTAACACGATAAAAAGTTGCACCGTCAGAATATATATCAAGAAGGAAGTCTCAAAAGAAGAAGAAAGCTACTAGGTGCACTGTTATCCATATGTACAACAAATATATTTACCTATTTAGATTCATCAATGTAAAAATGGTTAAACTTGCAAAAACACATATTCATCTCCATTAGATTCATCAGTGTAAAAATGGGTCGGTGAATATTTTGATTGCATTTACGTTATCATGGCAACTGTAACTACAGCCATGTCTATAAGATGTCATTTACAGTTGTAAACTGATTGAAATTTGAAAGGAACTGAAGAGAGGAAGTAGATATCCTGTACTAATTAAATAAAATTGATTGGAAACAGTTCAGAGAAATTTCTCATTATTCTCACTGAATAGAGATATAATTTGATAATTTTAAGAAGGAAGTTATTCATGGACTGTGAAGGCTCCAGATTGACGGTGTCCAGGGCCTCTAGGATTAACTCATAAAATAGATATCAACTGAAGGGTAATATTGGCAAATTGATAAAGTTGTTCTGGCATTAGAAGAGCTGGCATTATCACCAGATGCAAAATCCAGGTCCATAGTTATTACAGCATGGGGGCTTCCTTTATGTGCTAGGTCCATTCATAAGACTGTATAGTGTAATTACGCGGACATGGAATATTCAAATAAAAAATAAAAAGTGACGAATTTATAGTCACCTCATTATCAGGCTGTAACCGAGATTGAAATATTACGAGTATAGTTTGCAGGGTCTTAAGTTGAATGCTCTCATTCGCCATCTCACCATGCTGGAAAGGAGAGAAGAGGAAAAACAAATGTGAGATCTCAATTTAATAACGGAGCATGCCATGCATGAACACAAAGACAAAACAATAAAAAACGACTAATAAAGCATACAGCAGAAGCACCGAACATACCTCACTCATGGTGCAGATTCATATAATAGAAATATATGTACGCCCATGTTTATATGAAAATTACTTTTGTAAAGATATATAACATCTATGTCTGTGGGAAGCATGTATGAATAAAAATGTATATTGAAATATATAAATATGTATAAATATATACATTTAAATTTAAAGTATATGTACGTATATTTAATTATATATAAAACATAGATATTTTGTATTAGTATAATATATTCTTTGAATACATACATGTATAATATATATATATATATATGTATGTATGTGCATACACACACACACACACACACACACACACATATATATATATATATGCATACATAAAGAGTTCAATTAATTGATAAGGATTGGTGTTTTGTCAGGCATAGACTTAGGCAGCAAAGATACCTATGGTGAACAGCTCCAGAAATATAGAAACCAAATTCAATTTTTAATCAATTAAAATGTTGTATCCTTATTTAAATGAAGTTTGTGGTAAAACAGACATTTGAAATGCAGATATCACAAAATTTGCCTTAAAAACTTCACGGTTCAGAGTAAAATTATTCTTCCTCGTGGCAGGAGCATCTTCCCCCACATAAATCCTCAGCTCTTGTGAATTTGTGCTAATTGTGAACATCCAAAAATTCATTCATTCTCTTATACTAACTAACTGTAAGATCCAGAAAATGGTAATTAGTAAGCGAGTAACTATTTGAGATTCTGCTCTGATACTAAAATTCAGCAAGTGCTCATACAGCACAAATAATCTTCATTGCAGATAATCTAATTTGCACAGGAAGATAAAAACAATCATAACTTATCTTGACATCTTAACTTATGTACATAAGTTCACATATCATTAATAATTGAAACGCCAAGAATGAAGAATTTGTATCCTAATAATCTTGATGATGCACAGGATATAAGAGACTCAAAGCAGGGAAGCATAGAAGTTCAATTAAATATTATTATGGGTAAATTTTTATTTTAGCGATATAAATTTGTTGTCTCAGTCAGTCCATGTGTACTATTGGGATTTCATGAATTCCAAAGATTCCTGTAGTTTAAGGTTAGGCACTTAGACAAATTCCTTCTGTGTTTTAAATAGCATTAAGAGTTATAAACATAATCATAAAGGAATTAGCTCACTTTTTCTTAAAAATGTCTATAACTGGTTGAGATGAGAAATATAGAGACTACATATAGATGTGTAACCATCACCATTTAGTAGGGTTGAAATAAAAAAGGTTATTGAGCTTTAAAGAGCTGCTGAGCTTCTTTTAGATTTTGTGCACGCCAAATCCTTAATTCACTTCTGCAGCTTTATTTACCTTAGCTCCTTGTATTCCGCTGGGAAGCACACAACTATAGGGTCCTGCCTATCCAAAAAACAACTAAACAGCCTTGGAAACATTAAAATAATGTTCACATGACACTGCTAGGAGGCCCTGAGCAGCACCTGAACAGCTTTATCAGTGTTATCCTATGTAAATTGAGTAATGCCATGAAGGCCAGATAACAAGAAGAAACTGTAATAAGGCTGATTAAGGTACGGTGGAGAAAATCATCTTTGATTTATAATTGATATATCTAGCTAAAAACCAGAGTAATAATATTGGGTTAGGGGCGAGGTCAGCAGTCATTATACAACATAGTCACATGACATCAAATTGGCCAAAACGCAAATGATACAACATGTGGTACTTCAATTATCAAGCAAGTTCATAGGCATGGAAGTGTATTAACATGCTTGGTATTAAAGTGTGCATATCTTGTGATTTACTTCCTTGAGAGTGGAAAGGAGAAGTAAGCCTGTTAATATAAAACATAGTCACATCTGACAAAAAACGCAAAATGATACAAGATATGGTACTTCAATTAATCAAGCAAGTCCATAGGCATGGAAGTCTAATAACGTGTTGTGTATGACTTACTTCCTTAAGAGTGGAAAGGATTTCCTTCAAAGTTGAAGGAGCTATGGCATCATGAGAAATGAGCTTTTGAAGACATGACAGGCCAATAACACTCAGCTTAACATTCTTAACTTCACAAGCCATCACAAATATTCTCAAGATGTCCTCATTGTGCGCGATCTCATCGGGGCTCGAGAGCGATCTAAGCTGCATTTTTGTAGAGAATCAAAATTAGATTCTAGATTATATCATTGCAATTGTCAAGGAGATAAATTGGCAGTTACCTATTTTCAAAGATACTGATAATTGTTTTATTAATTTTCTGGAGTTCATCCTATTTTTGGGAAGATCTCATCTAGTTTGTGTATATATATTACTGTACAACTTATTCTGAATATATATGAAAATTGAGATTCACACCTCTAAGTCTTTCTCTCTAAAATTCAACATGGTATCTGCTCCATTTGCTTCCGCATAGCACGATGGTCATTCTGTGCATTTCATTCCTTGGTAGCAAACCGGTCATCTTATATGGATTGTTCCATATTTTAGTGCACGAAGTGTTATTCCGTGCATGTTCTATCTCATCATGGATCTCCAACGTCATGAAGTCCAAAAAGGATCTAAATTTTTCTTAAAGGCATTTCTTTTAGTTCAAGTTGAACACTTTAATTCAGCTTTATGTGTTCAACTTGAGGGGGAGTGTTGGAAATCAAGATTGATCTCAAAAATCATATTTGATATGATTTAGATTAGGATTTAAATTATGGATATAATTGGGGATTGATTGATGATTTGATTTGATTTGATTGTGATATGATTTGGAGTGATTTCCTCCATCATCACATGTTTATTTCACCTATATATAGAGGTGACTATTGTAATTCATACTCAAGAGAGAATGATAGTCTTATAGCCCTTTGGGAATTGTTTCGTGGATGTAGGCCAAATGGCCAAACCATGCAATTGTTGTGTTTTCTTCTACTCTCTTCACTTTTACAACCTATCATGAAATTTCAACAATTTTCAAATCAACCTAAATTCTTAGGCAAATGAAAAACCCAAAACCTAGAAACTCAAACCCCAAGTATTCATTTTAGGGCTAAAATTATCATTACGAAACTGCATGTGGCGGCATTTTCTGATCACTACATAATTGAAGAAATTAAATGTGACTCCACTCTACTGAGAAATCGATTTGAAAAACAGTCCACAAGTACAAGGGTGAAAAGCATTGACGAAGGTAGAATTAACGGAAAAAGAAAAGGAATGAGTGCACTGGAGAGAGAGAGAGAGAGAGACCTTCAAAATTGCATGTTCAGCAGCGTCTTTGACGGCCGGATAACGGCGGCGAGCCTCCGCTGAAAGAGCCCTCAGATCAGACTCTAGCACCGTCATGAATGCCGCCATCGCCTGGTTTCTCTCTCTTTTACGGAAATCTTGTCATGTATTGTATGCCAACGAGATTAGCAACAACTACAAGTTTCCTTCGGCTCTCTTTCTGCTTCTACGGGAGAGTGATCTCACTGATCTGCATCTGCGTCTAATGTCCCCTGTCCCTGTGTACTTCTTGCTCACTATTCAGCACGACTACAAAATTGACAAAGGTATTGGCCCGATTGATAAATGGCTATTTCCCATTCTCATGAAAATTAAGAGAAATGGGGAAATTGGTATGGAAGTTTTGTTTTTATAAGAAAATTTCAAATAAAAATATGTAATTATTTTTATAATTATATTAAGATATTAGTGGATAAAGTATTTTTATTTATTGGGTGAATTGTCTAATCATGAATAGTAAAAATTTTGATTTTCTAAAAAAAATTTGAGGGAAATCCGGGCCTAATTGGTTGGCATATCCGTCTCGGAGAAAAACAATCATGATAAAAGTAAGAAAAAATATTTTTAGAGATAAGAAATATGGGGTGAATAGTGTGTTTGGATGGATTTTTTTAGAGAAAAATATGTAATGATTATGTTTGATGTGATATGTTTTTTTGGTGAGAAAAAGTGTTGATGTGACATTTTTTGTGAGGTTGGTGTAAGAAAAGTTGGTTGTATTTATAGATAATTTTGAAGAAAATGGTTTGGATTGTGTATCTCATACTTCTATAGCTATTTTTATAAATATATTGAATTAATAAACTATAATAATTTATTATTTTCTATGTGAATTTTCGTAAAACACATGTTATTTTAATAAGCTTTTTTTTTTAATAAATCAATCGAATATTGAATTTCATTTTAATAGAAAAACCTTATAATAATATCCAAGATTTAATTAAATGAGATGGCTAAAATATCGTCGTTTACAGTACAACAAAAATTGGTCAACCTTGCACAACACTATTGTTAAATCAATTTATGTAGTAATTGCTATTGTAATTATTAAAAAATAAAAATAAAAATGCTCCATGCATACGTATATGTTTTGTATGTTGATATAGTAAGAAATTAAAGCAACTTTTGGTTAGAGCTTAAATGCATGTGTGATGTATAAAGCTTCAAGCCTTCAACATTCTTAACCAATCAATATGGAATTAGAGATGCCTTAATTCCATCTGTTTTCAGGGTACTTTAAGAGTAGTAACGAGTGATGCCCAAAATCAATTTTTATTTTCTTAATTGAATTGGTAAAGAAAATAATAACTTATATGTAAAACATTGAATAAAATAGCATATACAAAAGGGAAAGAAAATGAAGACTTTGAAAATAGTATTATGTGAAGTATGGAAAATATTCTATATCTAGATGACATACTACTTATAGGGAATGGTATAGACTTATTGACGTCGGTCAAGACATGGCTCTCAAGCACGTTCGCCATGAAAGACTTGGAAGAAGCTACCTACATTCTGCAAATTCTTCTATATAGAGATAAAGCGAATAAAATGATAGGACTCTCCCAAGCGCTCTACCTAGAGAAAGTTCTCAAGAGATATGAAATGCATAATTATAAGGGAGGACTTTTGTCCATGAGACTTGGTATTCATCTTTCCAAATCTTTGAGTCCTAATATGGACAAGGATAGAATGGAAATGAGGAATACATCCTACGCATCGGCAAAAGGGAGTCTCATGTACGCAATATTGTACATGAGATCGGATCTGGCATATGATGTAAGCATGGTTAGTAGGTTTTAAGAAAACCAGAGGGAGCAACACTGGACAACAATGAAGTGTCTCTTGAAGTGCTTAAGAAGAACTAAAGATATGCTATTAATATATAGAAATGGAGAATTGAAGGTGGATGGTTACACTGATGCAGATTTTTAATATGATCCTGATGACCTTAAATGCACCTCTGGGTACATATTCATGTTTATGGTGGAGCAGTGTCTTGAAAAAGCTCCAAGCAAAGCACAACTTCCGATTCCACAACCGAGGCAGAATATGTGGCTGCCTCAGAGAAGCTATTTGGATGAGAAAGTTCATAGCTGAACTTCAAGTGGTTCCTAGAGTAGAAATGCCATTGCCACTATGGCGTGACAACAATGGAGCAATTGCGCAAGCTAAAGAACCAAGGCTCACAACAAATCTAAACACGTGATGAGAAAATATCATATAATACAAGAAATCATTGAAAGAGGAGATATCGCCGTGTAGAAAATAGCCTCAGCGGACAACGTGGCTGATCCACTCACCAAGCAATTATTACTAGCATTGCTAGATAAACATCTTGAGAAGATGGGCATCAAATACCATAGCGATTGGCGTTGAGTGCATTAGGGAGAGTGTCAGGTGTATGCCCTCAATGCTAATGAGGAATTAGATTTAGTAGGGCATTGATAAGTTATTTTGTACAAACAATATATGTTTCTATTTCAAAATAAAGATTTTGATTTTGTTCTGAGATTTGAAGATAGACTTTCCACCTTTTATGGTTGAGAAAGGGCACTAGAAGAGCCAAGTATTTAATCTCTTCATTGATAGTTTGCGAATTAAGGAATTTTAATTGGGCATTAAAATTCAACTCGTATGACACATGCTTTGACAAGGAAATGCAGTCGAACACTGATTAGATAGTAGGGGCTGGTGTCATGAATATAGTTAATGGAATTAACATATTTGAATTGGACTCGCATTAATCCAATCACATGGGTATTTACTATTTGACAGTCAATGATTGGGATTAAGATTGCGATAGTATGTGTAAACTTTAAACCTGAGGATTTATTTACAATGTGCTTGTAGTATTGAATATGTTACCAGAGTAGTTAGACATATATCACCTATTAGGTGGGGTCGACCTCAAAGTACGATTCACATGGTACATTCGACATTGTAAGATAACTGCCAATGTGAGATTCACCATCTCGATAGTAAACAAGTATGTGACATGTACGATCATAAGTAATTGAAATTACAAAGCCTTTGGCCAAAGCATATGAACTAACTAGTGATGGTCACTAATGGTAGTTTGGTAATTTCACATTATTATGATTACTGAGTACGACATCAAGTTTTATGAGTTTGACGTACCATGACTCTTACTTGATCGGGTCACGTCAGTGAAGAAGTCATACGCATATGGTAATCGTAATCAAGGTTCGTGATGACATATTCATCTTGTATTCAATTGGGATACGATTTGGCTCCACGGTGCTAGCTAGGTGACAATCTTATCCTTTGGAATCCTCTCATTACCATTTGAATCAAGACTAGAGAGTCGCGCTATGTGAAGAAAATGAATGATTTTCTATGCTAATGGTATTTTGGTAAATTCATATTAGATGTGAATGACTAACAAAATGGATGACATGATTTAATTAAAGATATTTTATTAGATTAAACAAATTAATTAAAGCATTTAATCCATAAGTTAAATTAATTGGAAATTAATTTATAAATTGAATTAAAATAATTGGATTAAGTTTAATTGGATTAAAGTAATTAATTAAAAGTCAATTGGATTGGACTTGAATTTAATTAATTACATATGGGCTAAGATGGAACAAAGCCCAGAAGCCCATTCCAAATAGGCCTAGCGGCCGCCCCTCTTAGATGAAAGACAAAATTCCCTCCCTCTCTCCATCTAGCCCCCGCCATAGTTTCCGGGGAAGAGATCGGAGCTTTCTTAGAGATTTTTCTTCCGCGTGATAATCTAGAGGCAGGAGTCTGGGGCTGCTGCTAATTATTCGAGTTTTGTCGTCAAAAGATAATTAGATTATCCTCTTTCGTAATTTTTCTTATTGCGAATTAATATCATGAAACCCCGGATTCGATTTCTGGAGTGATTCGGATTAAAAAAATTATTCGCTAGACTGAATCACAATATTTCTAAGTAGAGGGCTAGGGAAATCCCTATTTTCCTATTTGCTCTATCCCTATAGATGTGAATCCCAAGGATGTATGTGGTTTCTCCCAAGTCTTTCATGGAGAACGTGCTTGAGAGCCATACTTTGACTGAGGTTAACAGGTCTATATCATTCCTATCAACAGAATGTCATCAACATACATGACCATAAATGATATTTTGCTCCCACTAACTTTCTTGTAAATGCATGGTTTATCTTCATTCTTGATGAAGCCATAGTTCCTAACTTCTTCATCAAAACGGATATTCCAGCTCTGTGAAGCTTGTTTGAGTCCATAAATGGATCTATTCAATTTACACACCTTATGAGAATCTTTCTTGAATAGAAACCCTTGGCTGTTCCATATAGATGTCTTCCTCGAGGAATCCATTCAAGAACATGGTCTTCACATCCATTTACCAGATTTCATAATCCAAGTGTGTGGCTGTAGCAAGCAAAATCCTGATGGATTTGATCATGGCTACGGGCAAGAAGGTTTCCTCATAGTTAATGCCCTCCTTTTGACGATACCCTTTAGCCACTAGCCTGGCCTTTTAGGTATCCACCTTGCCATCCAGACCAATCTTCCTCTTGTAAATCCATTTGCATCCTAACGGTGTAATGCCCTCGGGTCAATCCACAAGAATACAAACTTGGTTCGAATACATCGAATCCATTTATGTTTTCATAGCCTCAAGCCATTTCGCAGAGTCTATATCCGCCATTGACTGATCGAAAGTAGAGGGACCATCTCCATAGTTCCCTTATGCTACGACATACATATTATGCTCTCCCTGTAGCAGATAACTATATCTCTCAGGTGGTCGAGATACTCTACTCGATCCACGCGATGGTGGTTGCGTTTGGGTTGGTTCAGTTTGAGTTTCTTAAACAGTGGTCTCTAAAGGAGTTTCATTTTGTTCTTCCAGAACAATCTTTCTTCCTGCACCTCATTCTCAAGTGAATATATCTTCGAGAAAGTAAGCATGTAAAACAACAATGATTTTCTGATCATCGTCCAGGTAAAAGAAATATCCCTTCAAATCTTCCGAGAAGCCGACAAAATGTCCCTTCAGGGATTTTTCTTCCAATTTCTCCATCTTCGTCTTCTTCACATAGGCTAGACAACCCCATATTCTTATGTGTTTGAAACTAGGCGTCTTTCCACTCTATCTCATAAGAAGTTTTTGGAACAGACTTAGATGGATATCTATTCAAGATGTGTGCTGTTGTAAGTAATGTATGACCCCACAGTGACATGGGCAGATCCGTGTAGTTGAGCATTGAGCGAACCATATCTAATAATGTTCTGTTTTGTCACTCATCCACCCCATTTAGTTGTGGAGTCACTAGAGGAGTTAATTGTAACATTATTCTATGCTCTAATAAGAACTCACCAAATTCAGCACTCATATATTCCCTATCTCGATCCGATTGGAGTGTCTTAATACGGCTGCCATTTTGGTTTTCAACCAAGGCCTTGAATTCTTTGAACCATTCAATGGATTTGGTGGTCCCAAGTGGCATACGAAATGGTCTAGAAGTGGGGGTTGAATAGACCCTGAAGTCTTTTTCGACTTTAAAAATTTCGTATCACTTTTTAAGATTTTGAATGCTTAGTAAGCAAGGCGCTAAAGATAAGATAACTTAGACTTAGTGATTTCAGTGGTCACCAAAGTAGGGTAATGCTTCAATCGCTTAATCAGGGATAGCACAGTGGAAATGATTTTAAGCTTAGTGTTCTCTTTAACTAAATAGTCGTTTAATCGTTTTTCAAGCCATTTACAACATATAATGTAAATAGTAAAGTAATGCAATAAAACAGTTAATAACACAAGATGTGTAAGGTACATGGGGTGATGTAATCCCAGCTACGTCCTTCTTATCCTTTACACTCCGAGGAATTCCACTAAGTTGATTTTCGAAGGATCACACAGAGGCTTCTACAAAATAGAGGGAAGGGAAGACAATCTTGAGCTCCTTGATCACATAGACTTCAGCTCCAATGAAGATTTTCTTCAACAAGCTTTTTTCACACAAAAATGCTGCTTGTAGGTCAATATCTTTCTCACTCAGATGAAAGAGGTTGAGGGTTTATGTCACGAGTTTGTTTGATTTTAGGAAGTTCAAACAACTTAGGATATCTCAATAAGAGTGTGGGGTTCTTCTATGAAGATGTTTGAGATATCGGTGACTGTCTTTGGAATGCATATGAAAAGCTTTAAGGATTTTGGCTATGGAGTTTATAAGCTTTTCTCAAAAATATTTTCAGCAAAGTTTAGACCTTTTCTTGTGCATGTATGTATGTTTTTAGGGTTTGCTGAAGGGTACTATTTATAGAGAGTTCTTGAGATTTGTCCATTGGACACATGCAAGCGCGTGTCTCTTACGCAGCGCATAAATAGTCCTTTTTCTGACATTCCTGAAATTCTGTTGTTACCGATTGGACATAAGTAGACTTTGAGCTCTGAATCCTCACAATCTAGTCAAAAGGTGGCTTGTCCACAAGTCATAATGCCTTATCACATTTAATGCACTTATCAGGCATTTAATGCGTTTTGAATTTATCTTCCGTTGGAAATAAATGTCCGTTGATGGTTGCATTTAAGTCCTTCATGACTTGAGAATTTATTTCAGGTGAATCTGATCCTTGATCGCTTGAGTAATTTGAGCGCTTGATTCAATATTCCTGAAACAGTCCTTTAGCGTTTGACGGACACTGAAGATAAATCTTCATCTTCACTTGACTTCAGATGCTGATCTTCACCTTCATCTCTGACAGACTCACCTATAATTCTATCAGCGACTCGGTATCTAATACTTAGTCTAAAATCTACAAAGATAAAAATTACAAGCTTAATAATAAAAACAATACTTTTAAACACTTATACAATTGTTCTACGAAAACATAAACTTACATTCTTTTGGGGTTTAACATAAAATTCTATTCTTGTCATCATCAAAACATCTAACATGAAATTTCCTAATAATTTCCCCCTTTTTGATGATGTCAAGACTTTAACTCTTATAACTCTTTTATAGTTTAAGAGTTTTGAAGAAAAGCCAAAAGATATAAGTTAGCGTTAGAAAGTTAGTTGAGTTAGCTAATGTTAGATTAGCTTCAACAAGATGTTTCAGCGTTTAATCATTCATTCATATAGAGATTAAAGCATACACGATTACATTGAAAAGAATATCAAAAACAAACATAAAGCAACAGAAGATAAAAGAAATAAAAAACAGGATAAGTGATCATCTTCTCTGTCACTTTTTGGACGTCTCCTCCTGGAAGATCTCATTCGCTAGATCAAGAATGACTCTGCCAATGTCTATCATTGTTGTATGATAGACCTCGTTGTAGTCTTCACGTCTTTCTATAGCGCTTTGATTGAGCTCTAACAACCTTTCCACTTAATCTCTTGGAGGAATTTCAAGCGTCTGGATAAGATCATGGTAGAGATCTTGGACTCGATCATTGGAAGGTTTCCAGCTAAGAGGTCTCCGTGACACGCTAGAACCTAACGTGCTTTTTGTAGCAAGTATACTAGACGTGTAGTAATAAAAGTGGACAAAATAAGTCCGGGTTGTCAAACCACGCAGACTTGGATTTTAGTTTATGATTTGCAATAAAAGAAAAGACTATTAAAGTAAAGTAAGAGTAAAACCATTAATTAAACAAAGAACAAAAGTAAGAACAAGCAATGGATTGAAACTCAAGTGTGAAAATAGACTAAGACACATGCAAGACTTGATTTGATCCTTATTCACACAAAGACTCTCGTTAAATTATTAGACCTAGTTGCTATGGTGAAAACTCCTAAGGTAAAGAATAACCGATGTCTCGTGATAGACTCCTATACTTAAATGGCGGTTTCCTAAGTAGGTCTACCCGGAAATCTAACCTCTAAGTATGCATTAAAGAACTAGAGTTTACTCGATTAGAATCGAACGACTTCACCCGGGAGTCTTTACCTATGTCTAGGGCAACTCCTATTTGGTTCAGTTATGTAATAAATCCCTTGCACCCTAGTTTAAGTCTTTCTCAAAATGCTAAACTAGGCAATAAATCATACATATGGTGATCAATCACATGTAAGAAACATAAGAAAAAATTCATAACACATAGCAACATAGGAATTAATTCACCGATTATCAATAATACGAATATGTCACAAATCAATTCTTACAAGGCCCTAGCCATATGAATTTAGCCCATAACCATCAACACAGAAGAATTCAACATATTCATATACATAAGTGTAAACACAACATGCAATAAACAATGAATAAACTCCCTAAAAGGTTGAATGGTGATGGATCCTCAAGTGGAACTTCAATCCTTAGCTCTTATCTTCTTCTTACCCTTCAAGGTAGGTGAAAAGATTGGTTCAAATCCAGTAAAATGATCTCTCAACTCCAAAATTCCAACCCCCCAAAATGTGTTGGAAATTTCCTTTTATACAATTGAAAACCAATTATATCGTGGCCGAGGCGTGGCCTAGTGTCGTACTTTTCTTGGGGGATAAGTCCGGCGGCGCCCAGGCGTGGTCATCACGGCGCTCAAGCGCGGAGAGGACGGCGCCTAGGCGCGGGAATGGTGGTGCCTAGGCGTGGTCTTCAGGATGTGAACTTATTTTCCTCTTGTCCGGTGCCTGGGCGTGGTCATACTGGCGCCTGGGCGTGGTAAGCAGGCTTAAACTTGTGTCGTGCATCGTTTTTCACCCCTTTTCTTCATGTGCTCTCGTTTATCACCTGAAATCACTTAACACCCCAATTAAACGCAAATGTGGCATGATTTAGGCAATAAATGAATCCAAAGCATAAGCATCACAGTCTTAAAAACACGTAAGAACGCCTCTTATCAACCCCCCTAAACTTATCAATTGCTCAACCTCGAGCAATAAGAATTCTGGGATATGGAAACATCATCAAACACGGGAGAAACGAAAAGAAAACTACCTAATTCACTTTCGTAGAGTGAACGGTTGCACTTAGCGTGTGCAACAAGCCTTGAAACCTTTGAGTTACCTCAAAGGACGAGTTATAGTCTCGTGAGGGTTTGCATACGATATACCCACAATATCAAAGGATTTTCAACCCCGACCAACCAATGCAAATAAACATGATTAATAGTAAAGAAATGACATGAATTCATCCTTTTAAGCCCAAAATTACATATATATACACGTCACATACTTGCTCATGTTACGCCTTAACCTCAAAAAGACCATCCTAATGGTGTAGTGATGATAAATCTAAGGTATTATAGTCGAGTGGCATTCTTACCACTTTTCAGGCATTAATCCCATATCTTTCAACTTTCGATTAGTCACACGGCACGAGAATTGAAGGAAACTTCATAGCCACTTAAAATTCATCACTTTATCCACTTTAGGCTTTAACTTATGCAACTTTCAACTCAAAACATTAGAGGCTATACCATATGCAATGTTCGGTTCTCTTAGGCTTTCTATGACACCCTTGTAACGAGCTTTGAGCCAGTAACTCCCAAACCAGATGGCTTTAGGGTATTAAGTGTAGAGACACTCCTAAGGGCTTACTCACTCAAGTGTCAAAGGCCACAAAACCAAACTAAGTCCTTATTCCCTTTACACTTTCATTGGCTTGATCTTAGCTCAAATTAGCAAAATAGTACAGTATTCTAGGCATGGTGCTTTTTGCCCCCAGTACATATTAAGCCTGACTTTTGCAGTCATACCAATGTTCAACCTCTTTTATTATTGTTAAGCATACAAAGTTAACATTCTCAACTCATAACACATGTGAAACATCTAAGTTAATATTTTCGAGAAAAAAAAACCTTCAAGTGTTTCAAAATGGTTGTCCACTTAACTCCTCTACCCTCGACTTATGTGCACATGTGAATCATCTTAAGGACAATCTAATCTTGTTTAGGGTCTCTCGAGCAAGGAAACGATGTGTATAGTTCATTAAAGTCCAAATTGATAGAGAAAAATGACATTGATTCAACTTAATAATCTCAATGCATTAATTGAAAGGTTTACAATCCTAACCAATTTTTTTTTTAAATGCTTAAAAATTTGCACACTATCACATGTAGAGGTACAACCCCCCCCCCCCCCCCAACCAAACAAACTTAGACATAAAAAGGGATAATAGCAGACACCCCCTCAGTTATGGGGTGATGTGCACTTTGCCCCCTAACTTATTAAAATGTGCACTTTGCCCCCTCACTTATCATAAAATGTGCACTTCACCCCCTCGGGTAGTTCGGGCAGATTCGGGCACCACACTTATCACAAAAATTAGACTTTTGCCCCCTGACTTATGTGTCTTTGTAGCACTTTGCCCCCTGACTTATGTATTTTTGTAGTATTTTGCCCCCTCACTTATGTGTTTTGTAGCACTTTGCCCCTGCCCGAGCTACCCGAGGGGGTGAAGTGCACATTTTATGATAAGTGAGGGGGCAAAGTGCACATTTCAATAAGTTAGAGGGCAAAGTGCACATCACCCCATAACTGAGGGGGGTATCTGCCATTATCCCTAAAAAATATAAAGCATAAATAAACATGACAATAATGGATTGACTACCCCCAAACTTGGAACGAACATTGTCCCAAATGTTCGAGAAAAAAGGAGGAGGAGAGTACACGTCACCATATGGGATGTTTAAAAGCAAACCCGAGTCGTCCAATCAGAGTCTGTCCAAAGTTTGGCAATAGCTATTCGGGCGCAAGAGAGCCCCACAAGTGGGTTATCCACTACAAAATGAAGATGTGCTAGCCATACGAAATGGGTAAGCATAGCATATATTCGATAAACGCAACATGCAACACAATATACATCAACAATAAACCGAGCATGCATCAAATATATAAAAGGCTAAATGTTTAAAACAACATCTAAAAATAACAAACCAAAAACAAACATCTAACAATAGAAACAGGAAATGGAAACAAAACAAGTCTAACCGCCAAACATGGCTTCCAAATCATCAACATCATCATCATCCCCACCGCCCGGTACAAGCTCATCATCTGCTGTCCCTACTAAATCATCCATATCGAGCATATCATCGGGAGGAAGGGGCAGAGTATGGAGGAAAGTCTGGAGGGTCGGTATACAAAAAGGGGCCACGTCCCACATAAGCATCCCGAGCCATGTCAAACTGACAGGTGTAAGCACAGTTGGCGCGGATCATGTCCTCGAATTGGCTCATCCGCTAATCAAAATGTACATACATCTGATCCATTGCGCCCCTCAAAGAGTTTATATCAAGCGTGGAGGTATGGTTGGATTCCGTCCTCTGAGTAGAAGAAGACTGTGGGCAGGGCGTAGTGGAAGAAGTTGGGGAAGCAAGGGCGTCGACATCGAGAAATGATAAGGGCGCACTAGCCCACTCTGTACCCTCGGTCGGGAAGACCTCAACCTTGGCTATCGAGCAGAGGGCTGTAATCAATGAGGGGAAGATCATATGGTTCTTTTTCATGACGGTAGAATCCCCACGCTTTCTCTTGACCTGTGTAGGGTCGATCAATGAGGTTAGCTCGATGCCCAACTTTCTAATGTGCCCTAGTAGCGTCTGGTGAATCAACCCTGCAAAATCAATCTTCTTTCGGGTCATGATGGAGAATATAAGCAAACACCTCTCTCAGTTTGCCTCAGAATGGTTGCCACTCGAAATAAGATTGAATTGGATGAAATTGAGCTAGAATGCGGCCTCTGGGCGTAGAACGCGTAGGGGCAAGTGGGCCTCCCGGGCCGGCCATGTCGTGCCGGGTATCGCAATCACCTCAAGAATATCTTCCAAGGGCATGGTGAAAGTTTGGTCAGTTTTGTGAGAAGCCCAGTACTCGCAACGCTGAGGGATGGGTATCCCGAGGCACACGCTGATAGCTCGAGCAGCAAAATCCACCGTCACTTCCCGAAAGAAAACCATAACCGTATAGTTGCCCGCCCTAGTCCCAATACTCGAGAAAGCCACGACACTGTAGAACTCTTGAACCCACGGGACCCGGATAGCCTCAAGTGGTCCACGAAAGTAGGCTAGATGGTGGAAATCAACAAGTGCTTGCACCGAAGCCCGACCACGGATATCGAGTGGCTTCTCCTTCTTAAGGACACGACCCTGAATGGCATGATAAATTTTTACCACATCAGGGTGTATGCTGTTGGGAATTATTCGAAAAAAACGCAGCGAAAAGTAAATTTAATTCCCAAAGCCCGAATCATCTTTAATCCTCGTGTTTAATTGTGTATAGAAAGATTACCGTTCTCGCGTATGTTGATTTCTGAACGTGATCCTATTCACTAACGCCGAATTTGCCAACGTCTCTAATTTGTCACGCCGGAATCAAAAACAAAAAACTCCTCCTTTCTTCCTTGTCAAAGCCGGCTAGAGAGATAAAGAGAGGTTAGAGACTTTTTCTTGGAGAGAAAGTTATGTAAGTTGCCTTGTGTTATTTTCCACCTTGTGATATATTTATATCATTATGAAACAATAACCCTAGCATGCAAGAGCCCTATTTGGGCGTCGATTTGGCCGCCCCTTAGTGGGCTCGGAAGCCTTCGGTCTTTCGTCTTGCTTGCTAATTAATTAATTGGATAATTTATTTATCCAATAAATAAATTGATAATCCAATTAATTCAATTCCTAATTAATTTATAATTCAATTTCTTCAAGAAATTAATTAACTCATTAATTAAATTAATTAATTAATTAAATTATCCAATAATTAATTACGGTATCCAATGCCGTGAATTTCTCTCAAGTCTTTTTCCCATGTTTTTCCTTTTGCACTTCCTTTAAGCGCGACTCTTTAGGTTCGTCTCAAAAGGCAATTGGGAGGAATCCAAAGGGGTGTGAGTGACACCTAGCCAGTCTCGTGGCTCACACCGTAACCCAATTGAGAACGAATGAATAGGATCATTTCCAAACCTTTACGCCGTGAATACCGTACGTGTATAAACCTTTTATTCTTATATCCCAGTCAAGTAAGAGTCATGGTTTAAAGTCAAACTCATATAACTTGACCATATGCCTAAGCTCATAATAAGTCGAGGTATTTAAATGCTTTGGCCAAAGACTTTCATCCCCACTTATTCATGATCGCATAGGATATTTTACTCATTCACTTATGAGAGAATAAATTCCATATTGCAAATCAGTTAACAATGCTACTTGCCCATCAAGTCGCACTTCGAGGTCGATTCCACCAACAGGTGATTTGAATCTAACACATCTAATGACAGACTTGATGTCACAAGTACATCTTCAACTCGATTTCTCAGGTCAGAGGTTTACACGTACCTATCACTACTTATCAGTTTCATCATTGACTGTCAATGAGTGAATACCCATGTGATGAACTGACGCGAGCCATGTTTGAACATATCAGTCCAACTGACACGTCTATGATATAAGTTCCCACTACCATTTCCATAGTGTACGACTGGCACTTTCTCTGTCGAAACTTACATCATACAAGTCTTTATTCACTATTGATGCCCAATCAATATTTCTTAGACTTGCGAACCCTTTTAGATGTCAAGGGTCAGACCATTCTAGTGCCTTTCCTCCTATCCCATAGGAGGTAGAAGGTTCGCCTTGTCATCAAGGACTTTACGTTGTTTATCCACACCTTATAAATGCCTATAAGAAAACAACAATCAACTGCCTTATATTAATAGAAAAACCATAGTTTAGTTACAATGTTTATGCCCTATAAATCTACCCTCTTTATGGCATTCGAGGGCATATACTCTAACAATCTCCCACTTGCACCCAATGCCATTTGCTGTGGTATTTAATACCCATCTTTTCGAGATGTTTTTCCAGCACCGCCTGTGCCAATGGCTTGGTCAATGGATCAGCGACATTGTCGGCTGAGGCTATTTTCTGAATAGCTATTTCACCTTGTGCAATGAACGATCTCTCTTATGATGTGATATCTCCTCTCTATGTGTTTGGATTTATTGTGAGACCTAGGTTCCTTCGCTTGCGTTATAGCTCTGGTGTTGTCACAATAAAGTGGCAACGAGAGGTTTATGCTAGGAACCACTTGAAGTTCCTCAACGAACTTCCTAATCCAAACAGCTTCTTTAGCTGCCTCCGAGGCAGCTTTGTATTCAGCCTCTGTGGTGGAGTCTGCAGTTGTGCTTTGCTCGGAACTTTTCCAAGTCACCGCTCCACCATTTAGAGTAAATACAAATCCCGAGGTGGATTTTCGGTCATCAACATCAGATTGGAAATCCGAATCAGTGTACCCGTCTACCCTCAGGTCACCACTTCCATAGGTGAGAATCATATCCTTAGTTCTTTTCAGATACTTTAGAATATTCTTCACAGCTATCCAATGTTCCTTACCAGGGTTTGCTTGAAATCGACTAACAACGCTCACAGCATAAGCAATGTCGGGTCTAGTACAGAGCATCGCGTACATCAAGTTGCCCACAACAGATGCATAAGGTATAATGTTCATTTCTTTTCTATCTTCCTCACTTTGAGGACACATAGATTTCGAATGATGTATCCCATGTCTCATTGGTAGGAACCCTTTCTTAGAATCTTCCATCATATACCTTTTTAGGACCTTTTCTAAGTAAAGGGCTTGAGAAAGTCCTATCATTCTTTTGGTTCGATCTCTATAGATCCGAATCCCTAGAATATAGGTCGCTTCTCCCAAGTCTTTCATGGAGAATGTACTCGAAAGCCACTTCTTGATTGTGGTGAGCATTCCTATGTCATTCCAAATGAGTAATATGTCATCTACATATAACAGTAGGAATGTCAACTTGCTCCCACTGGCCTTCTTGTAAACATAGGGCTCCCCTTCGTTTTTGATGAAGTCAAATCCTTTGACAACCTCATCAAAACGTAGATTCCAGCTACGAGACGCTTGCTTGAGTCCATAAATGGATCTCTCAAGTTTACACACCTTATGAATATTGTCGATCCCAAGTGGCATACGAAAGGGTCTAGAAGGGGGGGGGGGGTTGAATAGACCCTGAAGTCTTTTTCGACTTCAAAAAGTTTCGTACTAAAAGATTTTTGGACGCTTGAAAAAAATAGACCCTTGAAGTGTCTAACGCTTGACTTAAGCGTTCACTTAAAAATATTGGCGCTTTGGCAAAGCGTCTGATGAAGACTGTTTTTAGGAAGTTAACTTAGACTTCAAGATTTGAATACTTTGACCAAGTAGGTTAAGCGTTTAGTTCTTTAATCAGTGTTAGCACAGCGGAATAATTTTTGTAGTCTTCTTTTAAAAGCTTTAGCGTCACAAGAGGTTTCTTAGTTGCTTAGCTTTTGATTGTGTTTTACTTAATCAATTTATGCAATGATATGATAGATAAAAGAATTGACTGAAAAGTAAATGACACAATATTTGTAAGGTTCGTTGGGTGGTGTAATCTCAACTACGTCCTTCTTCTCCTCGAACGCTTGGAGGCAATCCACTAAAATGATTCTCAAAGAATCACACAGAATCTTCTACAAATTAGGGAGAGATGGATGTCGATGACTTGAGCTCCTTGATCACACAGATTTCTGCTCCAAATCACTTCAATCCCCTTGCTTCTTTCACCCAGAAATAATGCAAGTATCCAACTTCGACTTCACACAGATGGCGAGGCTTGGATAGGGGTTTTTCTAAAAGAGTTTGTTTGATTTTGATGAAGTTCAAACAACTGGAATATCTCAGTAGTAGAGTAGTTTCTTCAAAAAGAATGTTTGAGATATTGG
This sequence comes from Buddleja alternifolia, assembly GCA_019426215.1. Classification (NCBI taxonomy): domain Eukaryota; kingdom Viridiplantae; phylum Streptophyta; class Magnoliopsida; order Lamiales; family Scrophulariaceae; genus Buddleja; species Buddleja alternifolia. The sequence goes on along the minus strand of CM033390.1, from coordinate 36,447,483 downwards.
GTTGACTGTCTCAGGATTTGATGAAAAGCAAAAAGAATATTTTCTTGAGTATTCTGGCTTTTCTGAAGGTTTAAGGAATGAGACTTGAATGCAACAGCAATTTGGCTTGATAATTGTTCTATATCTTTGGCTTGTTGTTGAAGTCCTATTTATAGGCATTCTTGGAAAAAGTGTCCGTTTGACACATGCAAGGACGCGTGTCTCTCACTTCCGCGAGTGAACAACTTTTGTCCTTTTTCCTGAAAATCTGCTGCACAAAAGTTGGTGCTCCAGTCTTTGAATTGTTGACAGTCCAATAGGATGGCTTCTCTGTACGTCTGAAAGTGCTTATCACATTTAATGCTCTTATCAGTATTTAATGCATTTGAATTAAATGCCCGTTGGCATTTAATGCACTGAGAATATTTGCTTTAAACTCCTTTTGATTTGACGCTTCAGGAGAATGTTTGTCATTTGATAGACGCTTCATTCATGATCTGAAAGTTCCATTTAATCTGGAGGTTTATTTAATGTTTAGACGCTTGGAAAAGTATTCAGACTTTATTTAGAAATGTAGACACTTGAGACTTCAGTCTTCGTTACTTGACACCTCACTCAGAACATGTCAGGCGCTTAGAGTGAACTTCTTCAAACTTCATTCACTATTGATTTCTTGGACGCTTGGAGTCTTCAGATTTCGCAGTCTTGATAAGCTCACTCAGAAAGTATCAAACGCTTAATCTAACCGACTTCTTGAACTAAGAATGTCCTATACATTTCTAATGTTCAAATGCTTATACAAGTATCCATGAAATTTAAGCGTACATAACTTTGGGGTCTAACAAGATTCCTAATTGTCATCATCAAAATCTTAACATGAAATTTCCTATCAAATATGCTCCTCGGATTCAAAACCTTTAGGCTGTTCCATATAGATATCCTCTTCTAGGAATCCATTTAGGAAAGCAGTTTTGACATCCATTTGCCATATTTCATAATCTAGGTGTGCTGCTATTGCAAGTAGAATCCTTATTGATTTGATCATAGCCACTGGCGAGAAGGTTTCTTGGTAGTCAATTCCTTCCTTTTGACTATACCCTTTCGCCACTAGCCTGACTTTGTAGGTGTCTACTTTGCCATCAACACCAATCTTTCTCTTGTAGATCCATTTACACCCGATTGGTTTTACCCCTTCAGGTTGGTCTACAAGTTTCCAGACTTGGTTTGAATGCATAGAATCAATTTTAGTTTGCATAGCTTCACGCCATCTAGCAACATCCACATCCACCATCGCTTGATCAAAAGTGGAGCGATCATCTCCATGATCCTCCTCTAACACAGAATGGAGATCCAACTCCCTCTACATTAGATATCCGTACCTCTCAGGCGGTTGAGATACTCTATTCGATTGTCGTGGTTGTGGTTGTGTTACAGAAGGTTCGGTTCTCACTCCTTGTGTAGATGTATCTAGTAGGGTTTCATTTTGTTCTTCTAGAACAATCTTTCTACCCGCTCCTCCTTCTTGAATGAACTCATCTTCAAGAAAGTGGGCTTGTAAGGCTACAATGATCCTTTGATCATTGTCTAGGTAAAAGAGGTATCCCATAGAATCTTCAGGATATCTAACGAAACGTCCCTTTAAGGATCTAGCCTCCAACTTGTCCACTTTAGTCTTTTTGACATAAGCCGGACATCCCCAAATCTTTATGTGATTAAGATTTGGTTTCCTATTTCTCCACATTTCATAGGGAGTCATAGGAACGGACTTGAACGAACGTCTATTTAAAATGTGTGCACCTGTAAGCAGCGCGTGACCCCACAGTGAAATGGGTAAATCAGTGTAGCTAAGCATGGAACGAACCATGTCCAACAAGGTTCGATTCCTCCGCTCTGCTACTCCATTCAACTATGGAGTCACTGGAGGTGTGAGTTGCAATACTATACCATTCTCTCTGAGGTATAAGTCAAACTCGTCGCTCATATATTCTCCTCCTCGATCAGATCGAAGAGTTTTTATACGTTGACTTGTTTGATTTTCCACTAAAGCCTTGAATTCCTTGAACTTATCAATGGATTCAGACTTATGCTTCATCAGGTACACTAGACCATATCGAGAATGGTCGTCTGTGAAGGTGACAAAGTAAAGGAAACCTCCTCTGGCCATTTCTCCAGATGGACCACAAACGTCAGTGTGCACTAAACCTAAGATTTGTGAGGCCCTTTCAAAGCTCCCTGTGAAGGGCGATCTAGCCATCTTGCCTTTGAGACAAGATTCACAAGTAGGATAGGGATCCAATCCCAGTGGGCCAATTAGCCCATCTTTTTCCATTTTGCGAATCTTTTGTTCGCCAACATGGCTTAGTCGAAGGTGCCATATCAATCGTTGGTTTATTTCAAGGCTACTACGTTTCCTTTGTATAGTATTCACTGCATACTCATTCTGGACACTAGGGTAATACAATCCATTTATCAAAGAAGCAAAGCCTACAAATTTATTACCATAATAAATGTTGCATCGTTCATCAATAAAACAGAAAGTGTAACCATTCTTAACTAAAACGGGAATAGAAACTATGTTTTTAAGCCCATTAGGCAAAACCAAACCAGTAATAGTACGTGTCCAGAATTTAAAAACAATAAGGTAGATCCTATTGCAGTAGCCGCGACACTTTGCCCGCTGCCTACTCTGATCTTCACCTCATCGTTGTCCAGCTTCCTTTCTCGCATCAGATCTCGATTCATACAACATATGTGAGCACTAGATCCAGAGTCAAGAATCCAAGATGTAGAGAAGACGGTCATAGAACAATAAGTTTCATGAACATAAAGTTCCATACCTTGTGCGCTAGGCCCCATATTCGGACAGTTCCTTCTCCAGTGGCCCAGCTCACCGCAGTGTAGGCATCTGTCTGTCTTTTGTGAACCCTTTCGCTTGCGAATCACAGGAGCTTTCCCTTTTCCTTTATCGACACCACCCTGAGCTCCAAGCTCGCAAGCTTACTTCTTGGTTTTTCTCTTCTTATTCTTCACCCGTCTGGGCCCAGAAGTGATAACCAAGGCAGTCTCTTTTCCCTTGGGCTTCAATTGAGATTGTGCAGTGATTAATTTATTCATTAGCCCAGCTAAGTTGCATTCAATCTCATTGCAATTGAAGTTCATGACGAATTGGGAAAAAGAATCAGGAAGGGACTGCAAGATAAGATCGGTCTGAAGTTGCGGGTTCATTGTAAAATCGAGAGCTTCCAATCTCTCGATCCTCGATATCATTTTGAGGACATGATCCCCAACCTTCTCCCCTTCTCTCATTTTGGCTCCGAAGAGCTCTTTAGATATTTCATATCTAGCAGTCCTACTGTGCTCACCATAGAGCTCGACCAAGTGCGCTAAGATAGCCCTCGCTGTGGTCATCTTGTCGTGGGACCTCTGTAGCTCATTCGTCATAGAGCCAAGAATGTACCCACACACTCGGACGTCATCCTTCACCCATTTTTCATGAGCTTGGATTTCTTCCTCATTGGCACGTGTTCTGGAAGGAGGAGCAGGGATATCAGTGTCCAACACGTATCCTACAGACTCCATATTGAGAACTATTCTCAAATTCCTTAGCCAATCCACGTAGTTGGGTTCGGTAAGGATATTCTTTTTGAGTAATACGGAAAGTGGGTTGATTGTCATTTTTTAAAAACGAGAGAGATAAAACAAATAACTGCAGAAAATAAACCAGACTTAATTAGAATATTCGACTAAACTAAGACCAAGTTTAAAATCAAGGACTTCGACTTATAACTTGGCTCCCATTACATTTTTCGAAATTCCACACTCCCACTGTGAAATGACGGAAGCGATCGTTGATGAAAACTTCGTGGTGGGGATTGAGTTCTTTAATTAATATAATCGATGGCAACCTTTTAACGATATTTGGTCCATTACTTAATTAAAGTGATGTCAAACATCAATCTATCAAATAGACGGTTCAATCATATTTATCCCATAATCCACAAATACCGCAACCCTTTAACGATTTATTGGTAATGTGGACTATCTGGGTTCATTCCCACTAACTTCTCATAATCTAATATTTGAATTTCACCTTGCAACCCTTTAACGATATTTGGGGTGAAATATGTCTCGATTAAGGCATCCAATGCACTTAATAAAATTCTAGAATTAAATCTTAATATATGACCCCCACTTACTGGGAAGATGCCACATATGGATTTAATCCTGATCTTATTAAGTTTAGTGGAGGGAAAGGATGCCTAGCACCTCTTACTAACTTAGTATTATTTTTGTTTGGGAGAATTCATGTTCAAAACATTTATTTCGTCTCACTTTGCACATTTACCAATTTATATAGCGCATATTGATAACACACATGCTTCATACAACTAATGAACATACATCGAAAGCAATAAAACAACATACATGTCTATGGGCTTTTATCTAGAGGGCCCAAGCCAATGGGCCATCATAAAATTGAAAAAAAAAAGCCTAGATAATCTTCGTGGGCTCCAAGCTCCTCTTCTTTTGCATGATCTCCATCTTGAAAGGCCTATTCTATTTCTATTTATTACAAGAGTTAAATAAAGAACCTATACATAAATCTAGAAATAAAATTGAAATGGGCTCAAACCGGCCCTTACAACCCATCAAAAGAAATACATAATCAAAAGAAGCAACCTAAGCCCATAGACATATGTCACCATCACATAATACATGCTCGCGATAAATAAAGCACTTATGTTGGTGATTAATAAAAATTAATTAGTCCAACTTAATTAATTTCCACAATAAAATTCCAAATATTATTGATTCATATGAAAACAATCCTATTTATGAGAATTCTTTATTTAAATAAATAACTTAATAAATAAAATTCTCTAAGAGTTTATTAATTAATTATTTCATTCAAATAAAGATCAATAAAAACAATATTGGGCTTAAGTTTATGAAAATTAAATTGCCAACCATTGGCATATTCAAAATTAATTAATTAGGCCCAATAAATAATTTATTGAATTATCCACAATTTTAATCAAAATAATTTGGGCCCCTTTTTTTAATTAAATCCGGGTCATCATCCTTTTGACCCACCCGGATAACTAAAATAGCCCAAACACCTATTCAATTAAAATTTGAACCTTAGAAAAATATAACCCGACCCATTAGGGCCCGAGTCACGAAAACCCGGGCCCCGAAACAGGTCCGTGCGCTGGGCGTATTGCACGGTGTATGTGCGCACGGTTTAATCGTGCTTGGCCGGACGCTTCCGACCGGCGTCGTGAAACGGCACGGCGTTGGGGCCCACCCAGTGTGCGCAACGGGAGGCCGAAAAGGCCTCCTATTGCGCGCACAACGCGCACTGGGCGAGCAGACTGCGCACGATTTTTGCGTCGCGCTCGTCTTGGGGTATTACTTCTCCGATTCTATAAAATTTACTTGCCCAGATTCGGAACTCATTAAAATACAAATTTCATGAAGAAACTGTAGCTAGAATCAGAATATTTTCATATGAAAAAAACGTTCAAAGCAGGCCTCAAAAACGCAAAAAAAACAGTCAATCACACAAGCAATTAAACACAGAATTCAGAGATTGGCTCTGATACCACTGTTGGGAATTATTCGAATAAAATGCAGCAGAAAGTAAATTTAATTCTCAAAGCCCGAATCATCTCTAATCCTCGTGTTTAATTATGTATTGAAAGATTACCGTTCTCGCGTATGTTGATTTCTGAACGTGATCCTTTTCTCTAACGCCGGATTTGCCAACGTCTCTAATTCGTTACGCCGGAATCAAAAACGAAAAACTCCTCCTTTCTTCCTTGTCAAAGACGGCTAGAGAGAGAGGGAGAGGTGAGAGACTTTTTCTTGGAAAGAAAGTTATGTAAGTTGCCTTGTGTTATTTTTCACCTTGTGATATATTTATATCATTATGAAACAATAACCCTAGCATGCAAGAGCCCTATTTGGGCGTCTATTTGGCTGCTCCTTAGTGGGCTCGGAAGCCTTTGGGCTTTCGTCTTGCTTGCTAATTAATTAATGGGATAATTTATTTATCCAATAAATAAATTGATAATCCAATTAATTCAATTCCTAATTAATTTGTAATTCAATTTCTCCAAGAAATTAATTAACTCATTAATTTAATTAATTAATTAAATTATCCAATAATTAATTACGGCATCCAATGTCGTGAATTTCTCTCAAGTCTTTTTCCCATGTTTTTCCTTTTGCACTTCCTTTAAGCGCGACTCTTTAGGTTCGTCTCAAAAGGCAATTGGGAGGAATCCAAAGGGGTGTGAGTGACACCTAGCCAGTCTCGTGGTTCACACCGTAACCCAATTGAGAACAAATGAATAGGATCATTTTTAAACCTTTACGCTGTGAATACCGTACGTGTATAAACCTTTTATTCTTATATCCCAGTCAAGTAAGAGTCATGGTCTAAAGTCAAACTCATATAACTTGACCATATGCCTAAGCTCATAATAAGTCGAGGTATTTAAATGTTTTGGCCAAAGACTTTCATCCGCACTTATTCATGATCCCATAGGATATTTTACTCATTCACTTATGAGAGAATAAATTCCATATTGCAAATCAGTTAACAATGCACCTTGCCCATCAAGTCGCACTTCGAGGTCGATTCCACCAACAGGTGATTTGAATCTAACTACTCTAATGACAGACTTGATGTCACAAGTACATCTTCAACTTGATTTCTCAGGTCAGAGGTTCACACGTACCTATCACTACTTATCAGTTTCATCATTGACTGTCAATGAGTGAATACCCATGTAATGAACTGATGCGAGCCGTGTTCAAACATATCAGTCCAACTGACTCGTCTATGATATAAGTTCCCACTACCATTTCCATAGTGTACGACTGACACTTTCTCTGTCGAAACTTACATCATACAAGTCTTTATTCACTATTGATGCTCAATCAATATTTCTTAGACTTGCGAACCCTTTTAGATGTCAAGGGTCAGACCATTCTAGTGCCTTTCCTCCTATCCCATAGGAGGTAGAAGGTTCGCCTTGTCATCAAGGACTTTACGTTGTTTATTCACACCTTATAAATGCCTATAAGAAAACAACAATCAACTGTCTTATATTAATAGAAAAACCATAGTTTAGTTACAATGTTTATGCCCTATAAATCTATCCTCTTTATGGCATTCGAGGGCATATACTCTAACATATGAAACAAGGGGCGAGAGGAGGTGCATCGATCGGAGGCTCAAAGTTGTTAGAGGAGGCCTCCCCGACATTCTTCTTACCCTTTGATGGAGCAGTCTTAGGCATATTGAACCAAGCAAATCAGACAACAAATGGGCAGCATAACGGCGTAATTTGCATACCAAGTCCTCAACCAATCCCGAATGACCACAAACGACCCACAATCATAACCGTATCCGAAAATTCCCCAAACTGAAATCAAGGCTCAAAAGTATACTTAGCCGATAAAAGATCCCCAAAACTGTGATTGTAACCCCAAAACCAACTCCAAACTGAAATCACCACAGAAATTTGCACTAATGCAACAAAGAAACTCAATTCAGCAATTTCTATACCCCCCAAAAAAATCATCACAAATCACGAACAATCAACAGATCTGGCCACAACCGCATAAATCGATAAATACGGTAGATGAAAATGCACAAAATATCCAACACTTAGCCCCCACGGCCTAAAAGTTTTGGAAATGAGAAAAATGGCCAGCTATTCACTCACCTTTGTGAAGAAAGCGTGTAACTCGACAGGAACGGAGCCCCAAACAGCGAGAGAGTGATGGGCTACTGTTCACAGCATAGAATCGGTGACGATGGCGGAAAGCGACGGTGAAGGGCCGAAAATCGTAAATCAGAGTGTGGGGGGTGGAAAGATGATGATTTTGACCGAGATGTTGATTGAAATGGAAGTATATAGCTGAGCGGCGCCTGGGCGAGCGTATGACGGCACTTAGGCACCGTAAGCTTCAATGATTTTTGACGTTTTGACTTCGGTCCACGCCTTGGTATGGGATATGTGGTGCCCAGGCGCGGTTGGTGCGGCGCCGGTGAGACCGCGCTTGGGCGCGGTAAACAGGAACAACAGGTGTTTGAGATTCATATCGTGCTTGGGCGAGGCTAAAGCGGCGCCTAGGCGCGGGATGCAGTGTTGAAAGAAGTCCATTTCCTGTAAACAAACAAGAAAGAAAACGCTTAAACACAAATCACACATAGACCAAAAACAAAAAACACGAAACATGAAAAACACAAAACTTAAAACACGAAAGACGGAAAATAAAGAGCTTGGGTTGCCTCCCAAGAAGCGCTAGGTTATAGTCGGTAGCTTGACTTGAAATGCTAAATCATGGAGGATCTCGGAGGATGATGGACACTTTGTCCCATGGCCCGTGACACGCGAAATCCTAGCAAGTATACTAGGTCGTGCAATGTAATAAAGTGGACTATTTAGCCCCGGGTATATCGTCTCCATAGGGACAATTGGATTCAATGCTCGTAATTGCTATGTTATCTAATTCTAAGCTAAATCAATTTATAAGATGATAGGTGTTTATACTATGAAAATAATCAAAGACAACTATGTGATAAACAAGATAATAAATCGAATGGAAAGAGGTGATTGGGTTATGATCCTACTATGTTCTATTCTATGTTCATGAACTCTCAATTATCCGGATTCTTAGAACGTTCTTGTTATGGCGAAACCCCCTAATGTATTTATTATTCAATCTCTTGAAATAACAAGCCTATACTAGTTAACAACTTCCTATATCTCTATAGTGAAGATTGAGTTAACTAACATGCATTTAGGTTCAAAGGAATTCCTTGCTTACGAAGATCCTACATTCAATCGGGTCATCTTATCACAAAAAGCCACACAACGCAATCGATTCTATCTCTAGTCAATTGTTACGTTATGATGTTTGATTTTTCGATCTCCTCTCCTCTCGGTCTCAAGACAAAGCATTATATCAAACACATGGTGATCATTCATGTGAAAGCATTAAGCATAAAATCAAACATGTAACAAGAATGTAATAAATCCGGAAATTAATCATTCATTAAACACAAAACATCACAAAGTATTTACATAACCCAACCACAAAGATGCTTAGCTCATACTTATAATAACAAATGATTCAACAATTCTATAAGACATAGTTGATAAACTAATCAAAGAGAAAGAGTTGAATTACTCCCTATTACAAGGTGTGAATCCAAGCTTTTGATGATGAAAATGGCTCCTCAAGCTTCCTTGGGTCTTCCTATGGCTTCCCTCTGTGTTTTTAGAACAAGTCTAAGTGTTTTCCAAGAGAAAAGTGTGTTATAAAGGAGGAAAACGGCGGACTTAAAATTAGGGCATCGGGGAAATCGGACCGCGGCACACATTCTAAACCGACCGCGGCTCGGATGGCAAGCAGTGCCGCGGCACGGTGCCGCGGTCTAAAAAACAAGTCCTGCCGCGGTTTGCCGAGGCCTAACAGGGTGCCGAAGGGTCATAACAGGGCCGCGGTGTTCTGGGCGCCGAAGGCCGCGGTCCTGTGCCGCGGTCCTATCCGGGTTTCTCATTTGGCATTGTACCGCGACCGCGGTCTTGCGCCGGGTTTAGTGCCGCGGTCCAGAATGGCAGATTCATATTTTTCTTCGCTTTTCCTTCTCTTGTTCTGCCTTCTTACTCAATAATTGATCTATTTGACTTACATCCCTACACACATGAAATTGAAACAAATCAAAGCACTATGCAGGATATTCATTACTAAATTATGATGAAAATACCTAAATCAAAGGGGTGAAAAACTTGTAAAATGTGAACTTATCAACTACCCCCCAACTAGGCTTTGATCGTCTCGATCAATAGATGGTGAACAAATACTCATAAGTTCAGATTGTTTGCTGTGATTCGGGATCTTTTAAAGGCTGAATGTTTCGGAACCAAGTATGCACATGAGGCTCAATTTTTGCACTTCCCACAAAAGAGGTGAGTATTACTCCCTCGAAAATAGTCATGATAAGTTACACGTTGCCTAGAACATTCAACAATTTGAAAACCTCTAAAACATCTCGAAATCCATCTCTTAATCATGAACTCCATATCTATTATTTTTATGTCAAAAACACATTTTTAAAAACATGATTATGCAAACTCATTAGATAATAAAAACATTGAAACAATCGAAATCTTTGTTAACTTTTCGGTGTGTATGAAGTGTGAAAGTCACGATCAAAAGGTCTTTTCGGCTTGTAACGTAAGGCTAGGTAATGGCTTGGACGGGAATATATGGATAAAGTGACTAAATTCAAGAGAGCATACAACGCAATATCATCGAGCTAAACACTCACTTATCAACCGAACAATTCTGTACCTCTTGTCACTTATCACTTATCACTTTGAAGTCTAGTTCATAGCCTTGTCGAGAGCACAAATTTTTTTTTTTTTTTTATATAAATCTCGACTATTTAACCAACTTTCAGTTCTTCATTTCATCCCCTCTTTTCACATAAAATCCAAACCTCCAATATTTTATCATAAGCAAGAACGACACCACCTTCTAAACCACAAATCAATGAGCTTCGATACCCAAAACAAAGTGTATACCCAAATAAATATCAAATGATATGAAGTTCTATGCTCTCTCAATTAGGAAATAGACTTTGTTTTACTTTTAGGCTAAAGGGTGGTTGGTGTGGCTTACGAAAGAAAGACGAATGGTGGTTTTTAGTGTGCTTAGCACACTCCATTCTTATCAATATGGCTCAAAACAAGGTCTAGAGATTATGCAATATAGTGAAGGCTAAATGTAAGGCTAGAGACAATGAAAGATGGCCTAAATCATTTCATGACTTTGCACAATCAATACACACTTCAAAATCGACAAAAGTGAAAGTTCAATGCTTTAAATCCTCAACAATTCACATAAGCATGGCTAAAAAGGCTTTCACATGTAACATACGACAATTGATTTCATCTTAGATGAAGTAGAGACACTCAAACGAATCATGTTCCAAGCAAAAGTATGACAAATCATGAAATCATTGATTATCACAGCTTTCTAATCCCAAATCAAGCATGAATCTTAACAAATGAGCACAAATTACACCAATTCGCCTCATCACAATAAAATATGGGACGTCTAAACCCACCCCCAACTAATCAAGTACATTGCCCCCAATGAACGGACATATAGATGCAAAGAAGAAGAAAGAAAGACGTCCCTGAGTGTGGAAGGTAAGTGATGTCCAAAAAAACGAAAGAGCAACAAGGCGTAGAGTCTGAAACCAAAGGCGAGCCATCTGTTGAGTTAGAAAAGATAAGAAAGAGCATCAGAACACTAAGGTCACACATAATGAGAAAAGCATAAACACCACAACCAGAAAACGACAATAAACGGAAAAAGCCAACAATACACCGTTCAAAAGGAAGAAAAGAAAAACAATAAAATGTCTAAAGGGATGTGGGCATAGCGTCATCAGGAGCTTCGGAAGTGTCGGGCTGTGGATGGGGTGGGGATTCCCAGGCAGGGGGTGAAAGTGGGGTACTGGAGCCGGAGTGGAGGTTCTCGAAACTGCGTATCTGATAATCCCATAGGCGCTTTTGGCGCCTCTCAGTTCGGTCCAACTGTGTAGTGATCCCGTGAAATGCTGTCATCATCGTATCAAAACCCTGATGCATATCTATCCGTAAAGCATGTATCTGAGCATCGAGGTGTTCATACCTCGCAGTCTGAGAACGTGGGGCTGGGGGAGGGACAGCGGGAGCCTGCATATGAGGAGGTACATCAGCAGCACCGGCATCCGCATAAAGTGGTGGAAGCGGTGCAGCAATGCTGGCATCATCAAGATCGCCCATAGGCCGTGTCGTGGCCTCAGAAGAGTGAATAGAGACACCCGCGCGTATAGCTAAGGCAGTGATCAAATGAGGGTGCGCCAGATTCTGTGTAGTGCTCTTCTGAATCGATTCCAACAGGGATTTTTTTAATATGCGGCCTACATCAATGCTGCGGCCACTCATAATGGCATAAAGAAGAGTTGCTCGGCTCTTTAGCACCATACTGACCGATGTGGTGGGAAGAAAGCGGGCCGTAATGAATAGATACCATAACTTGGCCTGGGGCAGAAGGCACGTGCGGGGAAACTTGACCGAAATGCCCCGAGTCGTTATCCAAGTGGACCCGGGGTGGCAAAGGGTGTTCATCAACTCCATAGGGTCGGGCTCAAAGTGCAAAAATTCCTCATTGCCAACGTATGGAAGCTCAAAGAGTCGGTGGATGGTTTTCTTATCAAATTTAACCGACACACCCCGCACTTTAACCCGATTCTTCCGTTTGACTCGATCAAAGTCGTGAGCATTGGTATAAAACTCACGAACCACCGAGAGGACAGCAGGCTGAGGGGTTTTCACAAATTTAGTCCACCCACAGTTTTGGATTTGAAAGAGAATTTCCTGATTCCGATCAGTAACATTTATTCCACGCTCGGGAACACAATTCTTAGACAGGAAAATCTCAGAGTAGCGTGTAGATGCTTCTAAACTCACAAATTTGGATCTATCATAAAGTGGAACCTCAGACTCTTCGGGCTCGGGTGATGGTGGAGCCTGAGAAGAGGAGGGTTCATTGGCCCGACGTGTGCTAGAACGCATTGCACTCAATCCCAAAGCAAAAACCAACAATGACCCACAATGCAACACCACCACAAACCAATTTTCTCACCAATCAACACCACAATAGTGTCGTCAACAACAAAAACCGAATGCAGATATCCCAACAACCAAACCAAGGATACACAAAATAAGCCGGCAAGGCGCACGAATAAACGAAAGATACAAGAGGGAGCGAAAAGCCTTACCCACCGAAAACAATCCCGGAGTTGGCCAAAAGTGCCAAAGCAATTCGCACAATCATAAACAGCCCCTGTAAATCTGGAAATTGCAAAAAGAGACCCCCGAATTTGTTGAAATTTGGCAAAATAACCACTGAATTTAGTTAAATTGTGAGAATAGGCCCTGAAATGCAAAATGTGAGCAGCAATCGACCCTGAAACTCTGAAAATCAAACAAATCGGCCCTTATCCGATGGGAATGGTATAAAAATCGGACCCCAATGTGAAATTTTGAAAAAAATTTCGCCCTATGCATGAACCCTAGGAGAAATCACCCAAAATTCACCTAAAATCCGAAAATAATCGGTGGGATAGAGAGGAAAGATCGAAAATAGGATGGGTAATGGTGATTTTTATGTTTGGAAGTGAAAGAAGGTCGGATTTTGGGGCGGGGAGGTTAATAATACCGCGGTCGAGTGGGTGGAAGAGAGGAATAGTGGGGAAAATGCAGCAGAATTCAGCCCTTAAAGTGCTGAATATCCGCGACGTGCCGCGGTCCCGTGCCGCGGCACAAACTAAACCGCGGTCCAGGGACGCGGAATGGTGCACTTGTGCACTTGGCAAAGAAGGGAGGGGGAACCGCGGTATGGTTTTAGAAAATCACATTGACGCCGCGATTTCGAGCCGCGGCGCAGAAAGTGCGTAACGTTTGCCCGTATTTTTTCAAAGACGGCCGCGGTCCTGTGCCGCGGCGCAGAAAGTGCGTAACGTTTGTCCGTATTTTTTTCAAAGACGACCGCGGTCCTGTGCCGCGGTACAGTGCTGAGATGTGTAGGCATTGACTAGGTGCCGCGGCACTGAACTGCGGTCCTGTTCCCAAATTATTTTTATTTTTTTTTTGTTTTTTTTTAAAATAAAAAATGCAGCAACCGAAAAGTCAACAAACCCTGAAACAAGAAATCAAAAATAACTCAGCTCAAGAAGTAAAACAAAAGGAAAATTAATGAAAAATTAAGAAAACATGAAAAACGTGGGTTGCCTCCCACGAAGCGCTGGTTTATAGTCATTAGCTTGACGTTTCAAGAGGGGGTCACGGGGATGGATCCTGGAGCGGAACGGTGTGCTTGTCCTTGCTCCATCCTTGATGAAAATAATGTTTCAACCGGTGCCCATTTACAGTAAAAGTACCCTTTACCTCGTCTTGAATCTCAATAGCCCCGGATGGATAAACCTTTGTGATAGTGAAAGGACCTGACCACTTTGAACGGAGTTTGCCCGGAAAAAGTCGTAGGCGAGAGTTGAAAAGAAGTACCACATCGCCAACTTGAAATTCCCGGGGTGTGATCCTTTGATCATGCCATTTCTTCGTTCGTTCCTTATACAACTTGGCATTCTCATATGCCTCATGTCGAAATTCGTCAAGCTCATTAAGTTGGAGTAACCGATTTTTACCTGTAGCTTGCATATCAAAGTTAAGCATTTTAATAGCCCAATATGCTCTATGCTCAAGTTCGACAGGTAGGTGACATGCTTTTCCAAAAACAAGGCGGTAAGGTGACATGCCGATTGGGGTTTTAAATGCGGTTCTATATGCCCAAAGTGCATCATCTAGCTTGAGGGACCAATCCTTCCTAGAGGAACTAACTGTTTTTTCTAAGATGCGTTTAATTTCCCTATTCGACACTTCTACCTGTCCACTCGTTTGAGGGTGATACGGGGTCGAGACCTTATGTGTGACACCATATTTTGTTAAAAGAGAATCAAATTGTTTGTTCCGAAAATGTGTGCCACCATCGCTAATAATTGCTCGAGGAGTGCCAAAACGAGTGAAAATATGCTTCTTTAAAAATCTTAGCACTACTCGAGCATCATTAGTTTGCAATGCTTCCGCCTCAACCCACTTAGACACATAATCAACGGCTACAAGTATGTACTTGTGGGAATGAGAATTAGGGAAGGGTCCCATAAAATCAATTCCCCACACATCAAAAAGTTCGCATTCTAGCATATTATTTAAAGGCATCTCATGCTTTCGAGAAATATTGCCAACACGTTGGCATTTATCACACGATGCAACAAAAGCATGGCTATCTTTAAATAAAGTAGGCCAGAAGAAACCCGATTGTAGCACCTTGAGGGCGGTCTTAGTGGGTCCGAAGTGTCCTCCAATGACACCATCGTGACAGTGGCGCAAGATAGACATTGTTTCCTCGAAGGGAACACACCTCCGGATAATACAATCTGCACAAACTTTAAACAAGAAAGGATCATCCCACAAATAGTGCTTAGCTTCAGATAGGAATTTCTTCCTCTGATGATAAGTAAGATCTGGGGGGAGTTCCCTCGTGACAAGATAATTCGCAATATCAGCAAACCAGGGGCGGGGTCCATTAATGATAGCATAAAGATGTTCATCCGGGAATTCTTCTAAAATTGGCGTGGCATCTAAAATATCTACCCGAGAGTCCTCAATTCTAGAAAGGTGGTCCGCAACAACATTTTCTACCCCCTTTTTGTCTCTAATTTCTAGGTCATATTCTTGTAACAACAAGATCCACCTAATCAATCTTGGTTTTGCATCTTTTTTAGAGAGGAGGTATTTAAGAGCTGAATGGTCGGTGTATACAATGACTTTATTCATGACAAGGTATGAATGGAACTTATCAAAAGCGAATACGACAGCTAGTAACTCTTTTTCAGTAGTTGCATAATTCTGTTGTGCATCATTAAGTGTCTTACTCGCGTAATAAATTGTTCGAAATACCTTATCCTTTCGTTGACCAAGGACTGCACCTACCGCGAAATCACTTGCATCACACATTAGCTCAAACGGGAGACTCCAATCGGGTGCCACGATCACGGGAGCCGTAATCAATTTTTCTCGAAGAGTGTGAAATGCCTGTAAACAAGTAACGTCAAAATCAAATTGTGCATCTTTCATGAGGAGGTTAGATAGAGGTTTCAAAATATCTGAAAAATTCTTAATAAACCGTCTATAAAACCCGGCATGACCCAAGAAACTCCTCACTCCTTTGACAGATGTGGGAGGAGGAAGTTTCTCGATAGCTTCCACTTTAGCGGGATCCACCTCAATACCCTTGTGTGAAATACGATGTCCCAAAACTATGCCTTCTTGTACCATAAAGTGACACTTCTCCCAATTTAAAACAAGGTTAGTATCCTCACATCTCTGTAAAACCAATGATAAATTATTCAAACAAGAATCAAATGAAGAGCCAAAAACAGAGAAGTCATCCATGAATATTTCAATGAAATTTGGAACCATATCATGAAAGATAGCCATCATACAACGCTGAAATGTGGCAGGCGCATTACAAAGACCAAATGGCATCCGTCTATAAGCAAATGTACCATAAGGACAAGTGAAAGTCGTTTTTTCTTGATCCTCCGGTGAAATAGCAATTTGATTATAACCCGAATAGCCATCTAGAAAACAATAGAATTCATGTCCGGCTAACCTTTCTAGCATTTGGTCAATGAAGGGGAGGGGAAAGTGATCTTTTCTAGTAGCATCATTTAATTTCCTATAGTCAATACAAACACGCCAACCTGTCACGGTGCGAGTTGGGATTAACTCGTTTTTCTCATTTGAGATAACGGTTATTCCTCCTTTCTTTGGCACGACTTGGGTTGGGCTTACCCATGCACTATCTGAAATAGGATATATTATACCTGAGTCAAGCAATTTAATCACTTCCTTTTTTACTACCTCTTGCATCATTGGATTTAGTCTCCTTTGAGGTTGGATTGTGGTCTTGTAATTGTCCTCCATTAGGATTTTATGCATGCAGATAGCTGGACTAATTCCTTTGATGTCTGCGATCTTCCAACCGAATGCCCTTTTGTGAGTCCTCAATACTCGTAATAGTTTTTCTTCCATGCTTCCTGTCAAAGATGAAGAAATAATCACAGGTAAAGTTTCCGAAGTATCAAGAAAAGCATATTTCAAATGAGATGGTAAAGGTTTGAGTTCGAGTGTCGGAGGTTCTTCTATTGATTGTTTTGGTGGAGTGGTCAATGGGCGATCTAGAGATTCAAATCTTGGTCGATAACTCCGTTTATTAGGCGGATTGGCCTCAAGGCTAGCCAACATCTCTTGTAAGTGCTCCACATCGGTCTCTTTGTCCATAGGGCCAATTAAGCAAGTTTTTAATAAGTCATCATCATTATGAAGCTGAAAGTACTCAACAGAAGCATGATCAACAATATCAATAGCATAACAAGTAGGGGTAGTGGAAGGATGCCTCATTGCTTGATATACATTAAAAGTAACCTGATCTTCACCTACTCTTAGTATGAGCTTACCATTAGCGACATCAATTAAAGCTTTACCCGTATTCAAGAATGGACGACCCAAAATAAGTGGCATCTCGACGTCTTCTTCCATGTCCAATACTATAAAGTCAACCGGAAAGATGAACTTATCAACCTTGACTAGTACGTCTTCGACCATCCCTCGTGGATACTTAATGGATCGATCCGCCAATTGGAGAGAAACGGTGGTTGGCTTTGGTTCTCCGAGCCCCAGCTTCCTGAAAAGCGAGAAAGGAAGTAGATTAATACTTGCTCCTAAATCACAAAGAACTTTAGAGAAGGTAAGAGAACCTATTGTGCAAGGAATTGAGAAACTCCCTGGGTCTTTAAGCTTAGGGGGAAGCTTATTCTGAAGTATCGCAAAGCATTCCTCGGTGAGTGCAACGGTTGCATGTTCTTCAAGCTTGCGTTTGTTCGAAAGAATTTCCTTGAGAAATTTAGCATAGCTTGGCATTTGGAGAATAGCATCTGCAAAAGGAATGTTAATGCGCAATTGTTTAAACATTTCTACAAATTTTAGAAATTGAGCATCAAGTTTCCCCCTTTTTAGTGCCAAAGGAAAAGGTGGTCGTGGCTGTACAGGTTCAGGAGCAGTGCGGGATGCAGATTTGCCGTTGTCCGAAACAGGTAATTGTGCCGCGGCATTGGACCGCGGTTCGGTGGTGTGCCACGGTCCTGTTCGGAAAACTGTTTGTCTGAGATGGTGTGCCGCGGTTCAGTGCTGCGGTCCTGTTCGGAAAAATTGGACACTGGAATTTCAGGCCGCGGTTCAGTGCCGCGGTTCAAGTCGGATTTTTGTAAATTTTCAGCACCAACGTTTTTACCACTTCTCAATGCGATGGCCTGAACCTGTTCTTTCGGGTTTTTCTCGGTGTCGCTAGGTAGCGATCCTGGCGTTCTACCTGAGAGTTGACTAGCCAATTGTCCCAATTGAGTTTGTATGTTGCTCACATTAATTTCAAGGTTGTGACACCGTTCATCATTTTTCTTTATATATTGGAGCATCAATTCCTCAAAACTTGGTTTCTTTTCTTGTGGTTGGTAACTTCCTTGTTTGTGAAATGTGTTGGGTTGAAAACCCCCTTGACGTTGAAATGGCGGTCTATCACCGTGTGATTGAAACCCGGGAGGTTGCTTCACCACATTGTTGTTGTTACTCCATGAGAAGTTTGGGTGATTTCTCCACCCCGGATTATATTTTTCAGAAAATGGATCGTTTTGTGTCCTATTTGAATTTTGCACATAATTCGCATCTTCAACACATTCGGAATGATAAGATTGACTGCCATGTTGACACTCCGTAATGTGATGATTTCCACCACAATTTTCACACAACGTTTGCACTTGGTTTACCGAGAAATTCATAGCATCCAATTTCTTGTGCAATAGTTCTACTTGATTAGCTAGTGAAGTGGAAGCTTCCACTTCATAAACTCCACTCGCCTTCTTTGGAAGTATTACTCTCTCGGTAGGCCATTGGTAGTTATTTTCCGACATTCTATCGATCATTTCCCAAGCCGCTTGTGGTGGTAAATTCATGAGTGAACCACCCGCAGCTGCGTCTAGATGAGTGCGAAGGCCGGGTCCAAGGCCTTGATAAAAGATGGTCACTTGAGTCCAAACTGCAAAACCATGGTGAGGGCATTTTCGGAGAAGTTCCTTGAATCTTTCAAGTGCTTCATAGAGTGACTCTCCCTCCATTTGTCGAAATCCTTGTATCTCAACTTTGATAGCGGCTGTTTTCCCCGGTGGAAAATACTTACTCAAAAACTTCTCCACCAACTGGTCCCAAGTATGAATGGATGCCGTTGGCAATGAGTCAAACCAAGCTCTTGCTTTATCCCTCAATGAGAACGGAAAGAGTCTCATTCTAATGGCATCATCGGTCACTCCATTTTGTCGAAATGTGCTCAAATAGCTAAGGAACTTGGTAATGTGAGCATGTGGTGACTCATCCGCCGTACCCCGATATTGTTCATTGGAAATGAGTTGAAGAATAGCCGGTGATATTGTAAAATTGTTTGCTTCTACCGTGGGTAGTACGATAGCACCAGCGGCTCCATGAACAGTGGGTTGCATATAATCACGTAAAGGACGGGGAGCTTGCTCTTGTCTTTGTGCTAAAGTGGCAGCAACAGCGGCTTGAATCAAGGCTTGAATTCCCGGGTCCTCTAAATTAACGGGATTGTTCCCTTCCATTGCCTCAAATTGATTCTCGTTTAAGCTTTGTGCTCGTCTTCTTCTATTGAAAGTGCGCTCGATCTCGGAATCAAAATCTTCAAGGTTTCCTTGAGATGTGCGGGTCATGCAATACTCAAAGAAGTCAACCTAACAATAGAATCAAAAGAACCAAAATTAAAACGTAAAAACAGCAAAACCAAAACGCAAAAACAGCAATTTTTAACATAAAAACAGCAACTCAAGATGTAAAAACAACAAACCAAAACACAAAAACAGCAACTTTAGACGTAAAAATAGCAACTTAAAACGCAAAAACAGCAAACCAAAATGCAAAAACAGCAACTTAGTCTTAGAATAGATAAGTGAATTACAATATTAAATAACGCAATTGTCCCCGGCAACGGCGCCAAAAACTTGACACGCGAAATCCTAGCTAGTATACTAGGTCGTGCAATGTAATAAAGTGGACTATTTAGCCCGGGGTATATCGTCTCCACAGGGACAATTGGATTCAATGCTCGTAATTGCTATGTTATCTAATTCTAAGCTAAATTAATTTATAAGATGATAGGTGTTTATACTATGAAAATAATCAAAGACAACTATGTGATAAACAAGATAATAAATCGAATGGAAAGAGGTGATTGGGTTATGATCCTACTATGTTCTATTCTATGTTCATGAACTCTCAATTATCCGGATTCTTAGAACGTTCTTGTTATGGCGAAACCCCCTAATGTATTTATTATTCAATCTCTTGAAATAACAAGCCTATACTAGTTAACAACTTCCTATATCTCTATAGTGAAGATTGAGTTAACTAACATGCATTTAGGTTCAAAGGAATTCCTTGCTTACGAAGATCCTACATTCAATCGGGTCATCTTATCACAAAAAGCCACACAACGCAATCGATTCTATCTCTAGTCAATTGTTACGTTATGATGTTTGATTTTTCGATCTCCTCTCGGTCTCAAGACAAAGCATTATATCAAACACATGGTGATCATTCATGTGAAAGCATTAAGCATAAAATCAAACATGTAACAAGAATGTAATAAATCCGGAAATTAATCATTCATTAAACACAAAACATCACAAAGTATTTACATAACCCAACCACAAAGATGCTTAGCTCATACTTATAATAACAAATGATTCAACAATTCTATAAGACATAGTTGATAAACTAATCAAAGAGAAAGAGTTGAATTACTCCCTATTACAAGGTGTGAATCCAAGCTTTTGATGATGAAAATGGCTCCTCAAAGCTTCCTTGGGTCTTCCTATGGCTTCCCTCTGTGTTTTTAGAACAAGTCTAAGTGTTTTCCAAGAGAAAAGTGTGTTATAAAGGAGGAAAACGGCGGACTTAAAATTAGGGCATCGGGGAAATCGGACCGCGGCACACATTCTAAACCGACCGCGGCTCGGATGGCAAGCAGTGCCGCGGCACGGTGCCGCGGTCTAAAAAACAAGTCCTGCCGCGGTTTGCCGAGGCCTAACAGGGTGCCGAAGGGTCATAACAGGGCCGCGGTGTTCTGGGCGCCGAAGGCCGCGGTCCTGTGCCGCGGTCCTATCCGGGTTTCTCATTTGGCATTGTACCGCGACCACGGTCTTGCGCCGGGTTTAGTGCCGCGGTCCAGAATGGCAGATTCATATTTTTCTTCGCTTTTCCTTCTCTTGTTCTGCCTTCTTACTCAATAATTGATCTATTTGACTTACATCCCTACACACATGAAATTGAAACAAATCAAAGCACTATGCAGGATATTCATTACTAAATTATGATGAAAATACCTAAATCAAAGGGGTGAAAAACTTGTAAAATGTGAACTTATCAGCCCGTCAATCCTAATATAATGCTTCAACCGTTGGGCGTTTGTTATGAAAGTTTGTCCATTGTCCTTTGTGAGTTCGATGGCACCCGAAGGATATACATTAGATACCAGAAAAGGTCCCGACCATCTCGACTTGAGCTTCCAGGGAAAGAGTCAAAGGTGAGAGTTGTATAGGAGAACCCTCTCGCCCTCGTGAAACTCCCGGGGAAGAATGTGCTTGTCATGCCAAGTTTTTGTTCGTTCCTTGTAAAGTTTAGCATTCTCATAAGCTTGGTGGCGCCATTCCTCGAGCTCAAGCAATTGGAGCAATCGATTTGTACCTACAAGTGTCGAATCAAAATTTAGAAACTTAATAACCCAAAAGGCACGATGCACAAGCTCAATCGGTAGGTGACATGCTTTTCCAAAAACAAGGCGATGAGAGGACATGCTAATATCGGGGTTTTAAACACGGTCCTATAGGCCCATAAGGCTTCATCTAACTTTAGAGACCAATCCTTCCTAGATGCATTGACCATTTTTTCAAGAATGCGTTTAATCTCCCTGTTGGACACCTCCACTTTCCCACTCGTTTGAGGGTGGTAGGGAGTTAAAATTTTATGCCTGACCTCATACTTGTTCAATAAGTGGTCAAATTGCTTGTTGCAAAAATGGGTGCCCCCGTCACTAACGATTGCTCTAGGGGTTCCAAAACGAGTGAAATCCTTTTCCTTAAAAATTAAGTAACCACCCGAGCATCGTTAGTGGGTAAAGTCTCGGCTTCAACCCATTTAGAGACGTAGTTTACGGCAACAAGAATATATTTATTGGAATAAGAACTAGGGAAAGGTCCCATGAAATCAACACCCCAAACATCAAATAATTCATACTCAAGCATGCTATTCAAGGGCGTTTAATGTCTTTTAGAGATATCACCCGTTCGTTGGCACCTATAACAAGATTAGACATACAAAAATGCATCTTTAGAGAGTGTGGGCTAAAAGAAACCTGATTGAAGCACCTTAGCCACTGTTTTAGAATGCCCAAAATGGCCACCTACTGACATGTCATGGCAATGAGCTAGAGCCGATGCTATTTCCTCCTCAGAGACACACCTTCGAATGAGACGATCTGCACAAATCTTAAATAGATATGGTTCGTCCCACAAATATTGCTTCACATCAAATTAAAATTTCTTCTTTTGATGAAAAGTGATATTTGGGAGAAAAACTCCCGTGACAAGATAATTTGCAAAATTAGCATACCAAAGAGTATCATTATGAAGTATGGCATACAATTGCTCATCGGGAAACTCCTCACAAATGGGTTTATCATGCACGCACTCGGGGTTAGGGGCCTCTATCCTAGGCAAATGGTCGGCAACTATATTTTCTACTTCTTTCTTATCTCTGATTCCTATGTCAAATTCTTGAAGGAGTAAAATCCACCTAATGAGTCTAGGTATGGCATCCTTTTTTAGCAAGTAGTTACTTTGATGCTGAATGATCGGTGTACACAATCACTTTGTTCAAAACAAGATAAGCATGAAATTTATCAAACGCAAATACTATGGCTAGTAGTTCTTTTTCGGTTGTTGCATAATTCAATTGTGCTCTTTTAGAGTTTTACTAGCATAATAAATGGTTCGAAATACTTTTTTCTTTCCTTGTCCAAGCACCGCTCCCACCGCCGCATCGCTAGCATCGCACAAAAGCTCAAATGGCAAGCTCCAATCGAGAGGTGCCATAATGGGGGCGAAGTTAACAGCTCTTTAAGGGTCAAGAAATCTGGTACACAAGTAGAATCAAAATCAAAAGGTGCATCTTTGACAAGTAAGTTAGACAACGGTTTAGCAATTTTGGAAAAATTCAAGATAAATCGCCTATAGAAACTGGCATGGCCAAGGAAGCTCCTCATGGCTTTTACTTATGTGGGATGGGGGAGCTTCTCAATAACTTCTATCTTAGCTTGGTCCACCTCAATCCCTTTACGAGAGATTTTGTGGCCTATCACAATCTCTTTCCGGACCATAAAATGGCACTTTTCCCAATTCAAGACAAGTTTTGTTTCCTCACAACATTTTAAAACAAGAGCCAAATGATCAAGATAAGTATCAAAAGAGGTTCCGAAAACTGAAAAATCATCCATAAAAATCTCGTGGAATTCCTCAACCATGTCATGGAAAATTGACATCATGCATCGTTGAAAGGTGGTCGGGGCGTGGCATAAACCAAATGGCATCCTCTTATAAGCAAACATGCCATAGGGACAAGTGAAAGTAGTTTTCTCTTAGTCTTAGGGATTTATGAAAATTTGGTTATAGCCGGAGTACCCATCTAAAAAGCAATAAAAATCATGCCCGGATAGCCTTTCAAGCATTTGGCCAATGAAGGGAAGGGGGAGATGGTCTTTACGAGTGGCGTCATTTAACTTACGATAATTTGTGCACACTTGCCACCCGGTATGTATACGTGTAGGGATCAATTCATTATTTGCATTTTCAGTCATGGTGATGCCACCTTTCTTTGGAACTATGTGAGTAGGACTTACCCATGCATTATCGGAGATAAGGTAGATTATACCTGCGTCGAGTAATTTAATAACCTCTTTCTTGACTACCTCTTATATTTGTGGTTGACGTGTAGGCTTGGCGGAGTCCTCCATGAGTATCTTGTGCATGCATATAGCCAGGCTAATGCCTTTAATTCCTCAATTGTCCACCCGAAAGCTTTCTTGTCTACCCTCAAAACCCCCATGAGTTGTTCCTCTTGTTCCCCTGTCAAAGAAGATGAGACAATTAAGGGCAATGTCTTATTATCATTTAAGAACACATATTTCAAATGTAATGGCAATAGTTTAAGCTAAAGGGTAGGGGCCTCTTCAATGGAAGGGCGAGGAGGAGCCGAGAGTGATCTTTCTAACTTTTCAACGCCCATGACATTGTAAGGAGGTTGCTTTTCTAAGCTACACACGATTTCCAGTTGCTCCTCACTCGCCGAATCGACATCCATGGATTGCAAAAGACACGTCTCTAGTGGGTTATCTACCATGTGTGCTTGAAAAGTCTCACCAATCAAAGTGTAAAATGCATCAATGCGTAAACATGAATCATGATCACATGGATGTTTAAACACTTTAAATACATAAAAAATAACCTTCTCATTACCCACATGAAGAGTAAGCTTACCATCGGCGACATCTATGATTGCCTTTCCCTTGGCGAGGAAAGGCCTCGCTAGAATTAATGGTACTTCCACATCCTCTTTCATGTCAAGCACTACAAAATCAACCGAGAAGTAGAATTTGTCCACTTGCACAATGACATCTTCAATGATGCCCTTCGAGTACTTAATTGAACGATCAGCCAATTGTAAGGACATGAATGTGGGTTTGGGCTTCCCGAGGCCGAGCTTGTTGAAGATAGAGTAGGGGAGAAGATTGATACTCGGTCCTGAATCGCAAAGCACCTTTTCAAAAGTAAGATGGAAAACAGTGCATGGTATAGTAAGACTCCTCGGGTCCTTGAGCTTGCGAGGCAATTCGTTGAGTAAGACGGCGGAGCACTCCTTGGTTAGACAAACCGTTTTCCTCCCATTTTGCTTGTTGGATAGAATATCCTTGAAAAACTTAACATAATTTGGCATTTGTAAGATGGAGTCAATGAAAGGAATATTGATTCTAACCTCACGAAGAATCACTAAAATCCGAAGGAAACTCGGATCTATCTCCTTTTTTTTCTTTTTCTGTGCATTTGGGAAGGAATGACGGATCTCGATAACAGGAGAAAGCGTTGGCGTCGAAGAACTAGGGCTAGAAGAAACAGAAAGCGGTGTCTGGGCGTTGATATCAGCGCCTGGGCGCGGCACAGGTGGCGCCTGGCGTGTTCATGATGACGCTCGGGCATCGCCTGCAGTAGTGACAAATTTTTCTGACTAGGCGTGGATTGCGCCTAGACATCGTCGAACTCATGCCTAGGCGCGGGAGACAGTGTTGCATCATTTTCCAACTGCTTCTCACCCCTTAAAGCAATTGCATAGCATTGTTCTTTTGGGTTCTTCTCCATGTCACTTGGTAGAGTCCTCGGGGCTTTCCTACTCACCGTGGATGATATTTGACCCATTTGTGTCCTCATATCCTTCATCTCCATGAACATATCCTTCATCATATTACGGAGTTCATTGATCGACGTATCCAATTTCTTTATATGAGCATCAAGTTGCTCGTCGATCGTGGGAGGTCATACTTACCCTTGCCCTTGTACATTGAGATTGCCTTACCTCGGGGGTGGGTTGTTGAAAGGAGGCCTCGAGGGTTGGTAAATGCCCAGT
This sequence comes from Buddleja alternifolia, assembly GCA_019426215.1. NCBI lineage: Eukaryota > Viridiplantae > Streptophyta > Magnoliopsida > Lamiales > Scrophulariaceae > Buddleja > Buddleja alternifolia. Next base: position 36,422,011 of record CM033390.1, on the reverse strand, counting down.
TGTGCATTTTGTGCAGGGTTTGGTCTCTTTGGGAAGTTTTCGGGTATGTGAAAGTTCAACCGGGGTCGGTTATGATTCCCAACGTAATTTACATCTCCAACCTCCGGTTCCGGGGCAACCACTTCCTCTAATTCTTGAACACAAGCAACCCTTCGATTTGGTGGAAGAAGCTCATCATCATATTTGGGATAAAGTTCATCCTCCCTAGCCATTTCCTCGAGTTTAATCCACACAGACCTACTATCAAGGCCTAGAAGGTCACCAACGGCTCCCGCATTGGGTCGGTGTAGAAATCTGAGATCGGACACCATTATAGAAGTGTTGCACTTGCTCGTCTCATGTATAATTGTGATCGGGGCACTTTCGAAGCATACCCTTGTACCTTGCCCATGAGGATGCTAAGGACTCATCCCTTTTCTGTTTGAGCCCTTTGATCTCGCTTCTAAGCTCAGTGATTCTTGATGGAGGAAAGAATTTGTTGAGAAACTCCTCTACTAGATCACCCCATGTTCCAAATGATTTTGAGGGCAACGACTTGTACCAAAGAGTCCCTTCATCCTTCAAGGAGAAATGAAATAATCGGAGGTGGATGGCATCAAGATCTCGTGGGTTGAATTGCATAGTAGAGATCACATTCTCAAAGTGATCTAAATGGTCATGAGGTGAGTCTCTCGAGTCACAATAAAACGGCTCTGCTTGGACCATTCCGAACATATGAGAAGGAATGTGGAAGTGTGGCATAACAAAGTCCGGAAAGACAACGGGTCCTGATAGGTGTGAGATTTACGTGTTTTAGAGCCTCATATTTATGTTATTTACATTGGTTTATGCATGATTTATGCCACATATGCGGTTAATTTGTGTGCTTATTGAGTAAAGGTGGAAAATCAGTGCAATTGAGGAAAACTGGAGGGAAATGCAGAATTTCAGAGTATTTAGAGACTGAATTTGACAAATGTTTCTTCTACAAAGTTTTATAGCTCTGTCTTAGCTTCACGTGGGAACTTGAATCACCTAAATCCGAGATTGGGAGAAAACGTTATGAAGGAAACAATATCGCTGCGCAGAAGAGAAAGTGCTATTGCATCCAACGTACGAATGTTGGACATGTAACGTTCGAACGTTGGGTTTGTGACGTACGGACGTTGAGGTCGGCTGGACGATTTTTGACAAGTTTTGATACCTAATTCAACTGGGAAACTTGAGGGATCCTCTTCTATAAATACCCCCTTTTATAACATCAATTGGGTTCAAAAATTTCAGCATTGGAAGAGATTTTGGAGCTAAAAAACGAGCAAGAGGAAGATAACGACGATTCTGCATCAATTCGTAATAGGGAGATTTTTTATTTCGAGAATATTTGTCTATGAATAATTCTATGTTTTTTATTGTTTTTCCAATTACAATTATGAACTAAATTTCCGTTAACTAGGGCCATGTGGATGCCAACTTATGAGTTTATATATATGATGTGATGTTTCATATTAATTCTATTATTGCTTTGTGTGTTAATTTTGTGCTTTCATTCCAATCATATGCTTGATCACCATATGCTTGCTAATATGCCTAGTTTATTCATTCAAGAGAATATAGATTAGGGTTCAAAGGAATTAACACATCATCCGAAAAACATGAGGAATTGCTCCTAGAGATAGGTATAGATTTCCGGGTGCAGTTAGCTGGATTCATTCGGGGAAATTCTAAAACGTGAATGCATGGCTAATGATTTGATTCTCGGATAGACATATTTAGAGAACCGTCACGTAGTCATAGGATTATTACCGCCGAGACATCGGGTAGTAATTATTTAAGGTTTTTTCCACCAAAGAAATAGTAGTCTAATAATTCGAAGAATTACTTATATATATTAATGAGTAAGACGGTTGAAGCATGTGCCTTAGTTATTTTCTATCATAAGAATCTCAATCTAATTGCCAAGACTTGTTTCCAAATTTTCTTTTAATTTTAATACAATCGTAGTAATTTAATTTTGATTTCAATTGCTTTTAATTCTGTGAATCTAAAATACGAGTTTCTGTGGGTTCGACATCCCGGACTTAAAATCCATTTTATTACTGCACACGACCAGTCCACTTGCTGTTTCAAACACGTAAGGATTTTTTGTGTCAGGTCCCGGTGTAGTGTGTACACGGGGTGGTTGATTACCACGAACCGCTGGAGGTGGTGGTGGATGTGCCGGTTGCATAGCTTGGAGTAGATTTTGCAACCATTCCTTATTTTTCGGGAGATTCAAATTGGGAAAGTTCCCATTCGGGTTTGGATTGAAATTGTTGGCAATTTCTCTAGCTCATCTACTAGCCCGAAGAACACGCTCTATCTCGGGCTCCAAATCGTATAGGAGCTCGTTAGAGGAACAAGTCATGCACCACAAACCGAACCTATTAATTAAGCACAAGATACAAAATTAGACTAATGCGAAAATAAAAAGGAAAGTAAAAAATAAACAACAAACTAAGAATTATGGAAACGTAAACGAAAATAAAAAACTAAAAATAAACAAGTCCCGGCAACGGCGCCAAAAATTTGACACGCTAGAACCTAACGTGCTTTTCGTAGCAAGTATACTAGACGTATAGTAATAAAAGTGGACAAAATAAGTCCGGGTTGTCGAACCACGCAGACTTGGATTTTAGTTTATGATTTGCAATAAGAGAAAAGACAATTAAAGTAAAGTAAGAGTAAAATAATTAATTAAACAAAGAACAAAAGTAAGAACAAGCAATGGATTGAAACTCAAGTGTGAAAATAGACGCACATGCAAGACTTTATTTGATCCTTATTCGCACAAGGACTCTCATTGAATTATTAGACCTAGTTGCCATGGTAAAAACTCCTAAGGTAAAGAATAACCGATGTCTCGTGATAGACTTCTATACTTAAATGGCGATTTCCTAAGTATGTCTACCCGAAAATCTAAGAACTAGAGTTTACTCGATTAGAATCGAACGACTTCACCCGGGAGTCTTTACCTATGTCTAGGGCAACTCCTATTTGGTTCGGTGATGTAATAAATCCCTTGCACCCTAGTTTAAGTCTTTCTCAAAATGCTAAACTAGGCAATAAATCATACATATGGTGATCAATAACATGTAAGAAACATAAGGACAAATTCATAACATATAGCAACATAGGATTTAATTCAACGATTATTAATAATATGAATAAGTCACAAATTAATTCTAACAAGGCCCTAGCCATATGAATTTAGCCCGTAATCATCAACATAGAAGAATTGAACATATTCATAGACATAAGTGTAAACACAACATGCAATAAACAATGAATAGACTCCCTTAAAGGTTGAATGGTGATGGATCCTCGAGTGGAGCTTCAATCCTCAGCTCTTATCTTCTTCTTGCCCTTCAAAGTAGGTGAAAAGATTGGTTCAAATCCAGTAGAATGATCTCTCAACTTCAAAATTCCAACCCCCCAAAATGTGCTGAAAATTCCCTTTTATACAATTGAAAATCGATTATACCGGAGCCTAGGCGCGAGCTGTACGGCGCCTAAGCGTGGCCTACGTGTCGTACTTTTCTTGGGGGATAAGTCCGGCGGCGCCCAGGCGTGGTCATCACGACACTCAAGCGCAGACAGGACTGCGTCTGGGCTCGGGAATGGTGACTCCTAGGCGTGGTCTTCAGCATGTGAAATTATTTGCCTCTTGTCCGGCGCCTGGGCGTGGTCATATTGGTGCTTGGGCGCGGTAAGTAGGCTTGAACTTGTGTTGTGCATCATTTTTCGCCCCTTTTCTTTATGTGCTCTCGTTTATCACCTGAAATCACTTAACACCCAGATTAAACATAAATGTGGCATGATTTAGGCAATAAATGAATCCAAAGCATAAGCATCACAGGCTTAAAAACACGTAAGAATGCCTCTTATCACTCCGCAAGGGTTCAACGTAAGGATGAAAACCCATGCCTTCTAAAAATTCAACATCCACATCAGGAAGCCTATACCTGCCTCTGAAGTATCTTCGCTTTCATTTCTTTGTGAGCACCCTTTTGAGGCTCGCAATCTCTTCAAACATGGAGCGCCAATTTTTGTTATCCGTTTTGGACACTAGCTCCGGCGAGGCTTTTCCTTTGGCTTTCTGATCTTTTTGATTTTCTTTTTCTTCTCCCTTCTTGACTTCATCAAGGAAAGATCTCAACTCGATGATATCTCACTGAAGCAATTTAACTTCATCAACAAGTAAAGTGAGTTGTTCAGCAATACTTTGGCTCAAGGAATTGGAAGTATTGTGCCTTTCAGTATTTGCTGAAGCGTTTTGAACGAGGGAGCAATTGAACTCTTTAGATAGGTCGCTGATTAAAGGGACCATGTGATCCAGTACTGATGCAGTACTCTTAGTCGCAGCATTTGACATATCACGACTTCTAGTGTCGGAGGCAAGCCTGATGTGCATCTTATCATTGGCTAATATCTTTGAGCAGGAACCTTTAATGGTGTTGAGCGAGTTCCTAACTGCTTTCTAAAATCCTTTGCCTCTGGATCACTATCTGAATCTGAGTCCAAGGAAGAAGGACGCTCAGGGGATGGAATGAGTCCGTATGAGCTCAAAACTGCTGCCTTTCCTTTTGATTTGTCTCTGACGAAAGGTTCCTCTAGATCTTTAGCAATTTTTGCCTGTACTTCTTGAATTGCTAAGTCAAAAGATTGAGTTGCAGCCTCAATCTGCGCAACTTCTTCAAAAAGTGGCGTGTCGACTACTGGAGCACTGGGGACTTCTGCCATTTGAATATCAGCGTCCATGATCGCAGCGTCCGCAACAATAGGATCTTGATCCACTTCTAACTCTGTGATTTCCACAGACACTTCTTTTTTCATAGGGATGACCCAGATTGGGCCAATCGCTTCTAGAACATGCCTTGAACTTTGGTAGAAAGTTCTAGGAATAAAAAACAAAGTGTCTTCTCGCTCTTCAGTACTAAATGCTAGATTAGCGTCTTTCGGGATCTCTACTCCAGATGTGTACAAATTTATGAAGTCCAATAAGAAAGGCATTAGCACTTGAGCTAGCGCCTGATCCACTGGCCGGATAAGCGAAATGAACTTGGCCACTTAGATGTTCTGTTCACAAAACAGGATAGGTAGAAGGTTGTACCCACGGAAGTCACTGAAACCAAAATGATAGTTAAAAGCGATATCCAGCGATTGGGCATTCTCAACATTTGCTCTTCTGTCTCTATGAAACTCTGGATGGTCATCTATCAAATGCATATGGGCTTCGCTTAGATTCGGAAGGGCATCACGCATGCTGGTGAAAGCATCTTCATTCAGATCAAGGTGAATACGCTGAGCAAAACTGTGTTGCGGATGAAATATGTAGCATTCTCCCTGACTAATCTGAGTAAGTTGATGACGAATATAACTTTTCATGCCTCTTCTGAAATATGGCAAGGAATTCACCGGTCCCACTAGCGATTCGCGCCTTTGCAGCAAAAATAAGGTGTATCCTCGATGCTGGTACTCGATTCCAAAGTTGAAGAGAAATGGATACTTGATCATCTCCTTAATGGTATGGAAGTGCAATACAAACTCTTCAGCCCACTTGGATGTATCCAAAATCTAGCATTTTCCAAGTTTCTTAGCCAGTTCTTTATCTTTCTTGGCCTCGAGTAGCTTCTTCAATCTGTCTTTCACAATTTCAAAGCTATCGGTCCAAACTCTGATAAGAAATTCTCGGGCTTCATCTTCAACCTATGAATTGATTGGATTGGGTTGTTCTTGGAACATTGCACCCTTTCCTTTCCATAAGCTCAAGGGTTTTTGTGAAGACTTGTTGGCGGCTGAATAGACGACCTTTGGCAGGGCAGAATAACCCATTTTATTCAACTGTTCTTCATTGGGGGTTTTCTGCCAATTGCCCATGTGAAGATTTTTGATTTGGACGTGAGTGCGGCGGAATGGATAGTTGCGTTCAAAACTTCGGCCGACTTCCTGGAAGCGTTTGCTTTCAAAGTCTGCCAAATCTTTGAGAGGAGTCTCGAGATACTTTAGACGAGCAATGATCTCCTTTTTAGACTTGAGGCCAATCGTGGAAAGCTTCTAAACAATAATTGACTTTTGAGCGTCTGAGAGCGCAGGATTGTGGAGAGTTGTCTAAAATTTAAGCTCCATATCAATCAACTGCCTAAGCGTCTTTTTTCTCCATTCATAGTAGAATTCAAGATCTTCATCATGACCTCTTGGAAAGAAATTAACCGCTGGAAGAGGAGGACCAGTTAGTGTGGGGACAATTGGGGCCACTTCTATTGACCGCCCAGCATCCAAAGTCACTTCCCGAGCTGGAGAGATCTCAGCGTCCGGAAGGACTGATTCTACTTCTTTAGCAATTTCCACCACAATTGACAAATCAACATCCAACTCTATGCCTATCTTTGGAGGAGGAGGTGCATCAGCGTCTGGCATACTTTGAACTGACACATGCAGGCGTTTGAGAAACAAGAAAGATTTCTACGAAGTAGAAATTCGAGATATAAAAGACATAAATGCTTACCCTGAGGACTATCTTCGACTAAATTAGTCGCTTGATATTTAGAAACCTCAGTTTCCATAGCCTCAGGCTCCGGGACTTCTTCATCTTCAATAGGTAAATAAGTGAGGGGATCAGCACAAATTGGAATATTGCATTTGTCTAAAATATTTAGGACATACTGAATGTTATATTCCCTATGAGCTGAAAGAAATTTTATCCTAGCGTTAAAAAAAGGAAACAACAAGGAAAGGATCATGTACATTGTTTAGCACAAGTACAAACCCTGATCGCTAGCTAAATCCTGCTAAAGAGGGTTAGCTATAGGCTCTGCAATTGGTTCAGAAGATAGAGGAGGAGCGGTACTCGCTGGTTCCTCAAGCGCTGGTTCTGCGGGAGCGCTTGTTGAGCCTTTAGGAGTAGACCACGGCGTGTGCTTTTGGGAAAGCGGCACTACCACTTCTTCTGTCTCTGGCGAAATAGTAGTCACTGGAGGAGGAGAAGGGCTTTTCGGAGGAGGGGAGGGAGACTTCTTCTTCTTTTGCTTATTTTCTGGCTTGGAGGGCTCAACTTTTACCACAAATCTTCTCTTTGGTCGCTTGACCACAACCTCTTCTAGCTCATCTGATGAGGAAGTCGTTCTACCCTCATCATCACCACGTACTTTGCCTTCAGCCAGGCCTTAAGCAAGGAGTCCCTTGCGGTCATCCTTGGGAACAACTGCACCACCCACTCGCTTTCGGTTGAGCAACACGCTGATCATCTTCTTCCCATAAAATTTTGTCGCTGGCACATTGGATCCTTAGGAAGTAACGTATCCAGAAGCGCTTAAAATAAAACTAAGCAAAATCCCATATGGTTTGGGATTCACAGACTTTTGCTTCGGTACCTTAAAGCAATTAGAAATGTACACAGCCCAGTTAACCTTCAGCTTTGTCAACACGATGATCATCATCTTGTATTGAATGATAGAGACTTTATCAATCGATCCTTTCTGGCACTCAGTCATCTTGGCACAAATATCAGCCAGAATGACATATTCACCTTTCATGTCATTCTTTTTTAGATTTGACTTGTAAGCAGCATCACCGTCATCGCGATGAACTTGTTCCCGGACCTTGGTAGTGGCTCCCATGGCTACTTCTTCAACTTCACACCCATCAACAGGTAGTTTCAATAAATCAGCAAGTAATTGTGAAGAAAGCATAATTGGGGTTTCAGCAGATGGAAACGAATAAGAAATTGAGTTGCCATCGTCAGATTTGACGGCATCCTCAAAGAAAAACTTAACTTCATCCTCATGAATGAGAGAATGAGAGGTGAGAAGGGTTCTCAAACCGGATTCTTCAATGAGAGGAAGAATTTCTCTCATCGGAAAGTTTTGATTATCAAAAAGGTATTCCCAGTTCAGTAGAAAACCTGCATTAAAGCCCATGGTTTTGGAAGATTTTCTGGCAACAGATGTGGAAGACTTTGGTGGCGCCATTGATGAAAAGATAAGATTTTGAGAAGGAAGAAGAAAACTTTTTGCCTTTAGAGAATTTTCACAGCAAGAAGATTATAAAAGTGATAAAGTTACTCTGTAAAAATTTGAAGGGTTTAAATAGATGGCAAAAAGTAACTCCTCAATTGCTTTGATAAATCCCACGTGTGAATGCAATTAACTAAAATAAAAAGCATTGAATCTAAGCCGTTTAATCATAAAGGCGGATGTTAAAGGTGCGAAAAATTAGGTTAATTGCTATAAATAAAATTTTTTGGAGACTGCAGTTACTTTTCAAAAACGTTTGAGATTTTGAAAAATTTCAGCGTGAATTGCACGTGCCAGTTGGTACACTGACACATACCCAGGCAAGTACAAATACTGAACCGCCTTTTCATTAACCGTCAGTTTGATGTGATAGGAAGGTGTGGGCAGTTGTCAAATCTTATCTTTTGAACTTATCCACACGCTACCTTAGCGATGAAAACAATGCATGATTTTCGAAGAAAGTTACTTAGCATTAAAGTTGGAATATACTTAACACTAAAGTTTATTTTAATAAAGAACATTTTATCGCTGTTTAGAAATAATATTTTTATTTTATTAGCGATCAAATTGTCGTGCATAAAGGTAAACACTAACGATCAATGCATAAAATTTTCAAAGCCTTTTTTTATCATAGTCGCTTACTAATTGTAATAAGTACAATTTTAAAGTTCCCCCTAAAATTGACAACTCATTTCAATTTTGAAAAACGCTTTAGACATTATAATAAGTGGATTCCCCCTAAATTATATGCCTATAAAAGTATGATGCTTCATGATTAAGTGTATAAATCCATCATACCTAATTCACTTCTGAAAATGAGAAAACGTTGTTCATTGAGCGCTTTTGTGAAGATATCTGCCAACTATTTGTCAGTTTTAATGAAATGCATGGAGATATCTTTCTTTTGAACATGGTCACGCAAGAAATGGTAGCGAATGTCAATGTGTTTAGTTCTAGAATGAAGGACAGGGTTTTGGGTCATAGCTAAAGCGCTTTCATTATCACAATTGATTGGGGTAGTACCGAAGAGGATTCCATAATCTTTAAGTTATTGCCTCATCCAAAGGATTTGTGCACAATAGCTTCTAGTGGCTACATTTGGCTTCAGCGGTAGAAGTCGCTATGGATTGTTGTTTCTTACTGTGCCACAAAACCAGTCTATCACCTAAAAATTGACATATACCACTAGTACTTTTTCTATCTATTTTGCATCCTGCAAAATGTGCGTCTGAATAATCAAATAGTTCAAAAGGAGATTCCCTTGGATATCACAAGCCCACATTTTGTGTGCCCTTTAGATATTTAAGGATTCTCTTGGCAGCAATTAAGTGTGACTCTCTTGGATCAGCTTGGAAGTGACACGTGCATACCAAAAACATAATATCAGGTCTACTAGTAGTAAGATAAAGAATCGATCCAATGATACCTTTATAGTTAGTGATATCATTTTTCTTCCCACTTTCATCTTTATCTAACTTAAGTGTTTGGCTCATTAGAATTTTTGAAGATGATGCATTTTTCATACCAAATTTCTTGTAATCCTAAGAAGAAAGTTAATTCACCCATCATGCTCATTTCAAATTGATCTTGCATCATTTTTGAAAATTTCTCACACCATCGTTTATTAGTAGATCCGAAAATAATATCATCAACATAAATTTAGACTAAGAGAATATCTTCATTATAGGTAATTTTAAATAACGTCGTCAACGCTGCCTTTTGAAAAGCCTTTACCTATAAAGAAGATAGAGAGAGTGTCATACCATGCTCTTGGTGCTTGTTTAAGGCCATAGAGTGCCTGATCCAATTTGTAGACCATACTTTTGCCATAGTTGTTGATGAATCCTGGGGGTTGCTCCACATATACCTCTTCTTGGAGTTTACCATTCAGGAAAGCACTTTTCACGTCCATTTGATACACTGTGAACTTGTTGAATTCGACAAATGCTAGGAACATCCGAATAGCTTCAAGACGGGCTACTGGGACATAAGTTTCATCAAAGTCAATACCTTCTTCTTGACAATGACCTTAAGCGACTAATCTGGTTTTGTTTCTTATAACAATACCATCTTCGTCCATTTTGTTTCTGAAAACCTATCTAGTTTCAATAACTCCTTGGTAAGTTGGTCTTAGTACTAGTGTCCAAACCTCACTACACTCAAATGGTTTAAGCTCTTATTGCATTGCTTCTACCCAACTTAAATCACTAAGCGCTTCATCCACTTTCTTTGGCTCCATTTGAGATAGGAAACTTGCGAACATGGCCTCATTAAGTGTAGCGGTCCTAGTTTTTATAGGTGCTCCAATATCTCCAATTACTAATTCTGGTGAGTGGTCTCTAAGCCATTTTCTGTGTGGTTAGAACGGGTTGAGAGACTATTGATTATCAATCACTTGACCTTCATTTGTCTCTTGCGCAGTCGCTTCATCATTCACAGTTCCAATTTGCTCTTGATGATCATTCTCTTCATGATCATCAGCGGTTCTTGCACTATCATCATTGATAACCTCACGAGTAACGTTAGGATTGGGCATAAAGATCTCATCATCATCACTATCATCACCAAGATTAATTTGTGACGCTTGTTGGGTAAGATCTTCAACTCCTACATCATCAATATTAACCTTACTTGGTTCTTGGTTAGCATCATCAAACACAACATGAATGGATTCTTCCACCTTCGATTTGATCTTATTTAGGATGCGAAAACTCTTTCCATTTTTGGCATAGCGTAGAAAGATTCCCTCATCCGCTTTAGGTTCAAATGTCTTTAGATTGTGGGATCCATTGTTATGAATGAAATATTTTGAACTAAATACATGAAAATATGAAACGTTAGGCTTACGTCCCTTCCACAACTCATATGGAGTCTTTTCATGTTGCTTGTTGATTATACACTGGTTCTGAGTGTAGCAAGCGGTATTGATTACTTATTCCCAAAATGTTTGAGGCAGCTTGGACTCGGCTAACATTGTCCTAGTGGCTTCTTTAAGCGTTCTGTTCCGTCGCTCGGCAACTCCATTCTCTTGAGGTGTTCTAGGCGCAGAATACTCTTGAAGTCTTCCAAAATCTGTACAAAAGTTCTCAACAATATTGTTAGTAAATTCAGTTCCTTTATCGCTTCTAATTCTTCTCACCTTTAGATCTTTTGAAGTTTGTAATTGACGAATTAGCGTTGTGAGCTTGACACTAGTTTCATCTTTACACGCTAAAAATTGTACCCATGTATAGCGTGACAAATCATCAACTATCACTAGCGAATAATTTTCACCACTAACACTCATGGTTTGAATAGGACCAAACAAATCTAAATGCAATAGTTTAAGAATTCTAGAATTAAATAGATGTGGTTTCTTCTTAAAAGCTGATTTGACTTGTTTACCCATTTGACATGCATCACATAAGCAATTTTTCTAAAAGGAACCTTTAGGTAATCCCTCTACAAGATTTAGTGATATTAACTGAGAGATTGCCTCCAGTAGCCATGATCAAATCAATAAGAATTCTGTTAGCAATAGTGGCCTACCTTGGATATGAAATATGGCAAATGGATGTCAAAACGGTATTCCTAAATGGATTCATAGAAGAGATTATCTATATGGAGCAACCAAAAGGTTTTCTATCCAAGAATGATATTCATAAGGTGTGCAAGATTGAGAGATCCATCTAGGAACTCAAACAAGCATCTTGTAGCTGGAATCTGCATTTTGTTTAAGCAGTCACAGGATTTGACTTTGTAAAAAATGAAGATGAATCATGTGTACACAAAAGGATAGTGGGAGCAAGATATCATTACTTGTGCTATGTGTTGATGACATAATGCTTATAGGAAATGATGTAGGAACGCTCAGCACTGTAAAGAAATGGCTGTCGAGTACATTCTCCATGAAGAACTTGGGAGAAACCACATATATTCTGAGAATTCGGATCTATAGGGATCGAACAAACAGAATGATAGGACTTTCCCAAACCCTTTACTTAGATAAGGTCCTAAAGAGATTTAAGGTCGAGGATTCTAAGAAAGGGCCCCTACCGAGGCATGGGATACATCTCTCAAAAACTATGTATCCTCAAAGTGAGGAAGATAGAAAAGAAATGAGCGTTGTACCTAATGCATCAGCAGCGGGTAGTCTGATGTACGCCATGTTGTGTACAAGTAGCTTATGCAATTAGCATTGTTAGTCAATTTTAGGCAAACGCGGGCAAGGAACACTGGATAGTTGTGAAGAATATCCTTAAGTATCTTAAAAGAACAAAGGATATGATTCTCATCTACGGAGGTGGTGACCTAAGAGTGGATGGATACACCGACTCGGATTTTCAATCTGAAATCAATGACAGAAAGTCCACCTCAGGGTTCATTTTCACCCTCAACGGTAGGGCAGTGTCTTGAAAAAGTTCCAAGCAAAGCACAACCGCTGATTCCACCACTGAGGCTAAATACGTGGCTGCTTCAAAAGCAGCTAAAGAAGCTGTTTAGCTTAGGAAATTTCTTGAAGAATTTCAAGTGGTTCCTAGCATTTAACTCCCATTACCACTTTACTGTGACAATAATGGAGCAATAGCGCAGGCGAAGGAACCAAGGTCTCACAACAAGTCCAAACACATAGAGAGTAGATATCACATCATTAGAGAGATCGTTGGTAGAAAAGAAATAGCAATGCAGAAAATGGCCTCAGCTGACAACGTAGCTGACCCACTGACCAAACCTTTGGCACATGCGATGCTAGATCGACATATGGAGAAGATGGGTATTAGACACCATAGCGAATGGCACTGAGTGCAAGTGGGAGATTGTTGGTGTTATGCCCTCAGATGCCATAAAGGATAGAATGTATAGGGCATATTCATTGTAATTAAACATTATTTATATAAAGGCATTTGAGTTGTTTTCTTATTGGCATTTGTAAGGTAATATAAACAACTGAAAGTCCATGACATTGAGGGGAACCTTTTACTCCCTTTGAGTTAGGAAGAATAGCACTAGAAGGATTCGGTACTCCTTGTCTAAATAAGTTCGTGGGTCAAAGAAATTCCTGACTGGACATCAAGAACATATAAGACTTGTTTAACATAAGCTTTGACGTGGAAGTGCTAGTCAAACACTAAGTAGTAGTGGGAGCTTATATCATAGACATGTCAGTTTGACTGATATGTTCGAACACGACTCGCATCAGTTCTGTCACATGGGTTTCACTCAATGACAGTCAATGATAGAACTGATACATTGTGATAGGTATGCGTGAACCTTAGACCTGAAAAATCACGTTGAAGATGTACTTGTGATATCAAGTTCGTCATTAGATTAGTTAGACTCAATTCACCTAATGGTGGAGTCAGTCTTGAAGTGCAACTTGATAGACAAGTAGCAGTCTTAACTGATTTGCAAAATTGGAATTTATTCTCTCATAAGTGAACGAGGATCATCCTATGCCGTCATGAATGAGTGAGGTCAAAAGTCTTTGGCCAAATCAATAGAGAATACTAGTTTTAGACACAAGAGTAATCTTATTGACCTCAACTCATTATGTACTCAAGCATATAGTCAAGTACTATGGGTTTGACTAAACCAGGACTCTCACTTGAATGGGATATAAGAATAAAAGGTTTGTACTCGTACGGTATTTGCAATTGGAAAGGTTTGGAATGATCCTCAACATTCATTCTCAATTGGGTTACGATGTGAGTCACGAGACCGGCTTAGTGTTGTTACTCACATCCTTTTGGTTTTCTCCCAATTGCCTTTTGAGACGAACCTAAAGAGTCGCGCTTAAAGGAATTGCAAAAGGAAAAATCATTTTTGACAAAAAGAGTTTTTTGGTATTTGATATCGATTATTATTAATTAATTTGTCATTTGATGATATGATTAATTAATAAAATTAATTTCTTGAAGAAATTAATAATATTTTAATTGATTTATTTGTTTAATTAATTATTGGATAAATTAATTAAAATTGGAACCAATAGGTGCACTAGCCCAAAGGTTAGTGCACGGCCAAGATGGGCATCCAGTATGGACGCCTTAGCCCTTGATTTCCAAGAGTTTTGTAACTCTTAAGTTGTGTATTTATACACAGCTTAAACAGAGTTAAAAACCCTAACCTCCTTTTTCACAGAGAAAAAAAAAAGAACTCAGTAAAAAATTCTCTCCCCTCATCCTCTCTCTTAGCCATGCACTACAGTGAAGAAAGGAGGAGGATTTCTGCTTTGCATTCCAGTGCAAGGCTTTAGAGGCAGTGTCAAATTTGTTGCTAGGGTCAGAATTTTGAAAAGACACATACTAGGAAGAACACGTAAGTAATTCTTCCTTTTAAGCTTGAATATGGAAAATCAGAGATGACTACCTTTGGGGTTCATTCACAATTCTTCCGCTGCATTTTTATTTTTTGTCCCATTCCCCAACACACTGAAGTGCTCCCTCGAATATGTAGTATCGAACAATTCTACTTTGTTCTCCAAACAGCTCCTTGAGATGTAACAGTTGTTAGGTTAATGTCCTCAAAAGCCACTAGAGGATTAGTAAATATTAGGACATTATTAATTTGTAAAAGTCTATTAGTTGTTTACTATTATATTGGTATTTATATATTGTAACATCTATAAGTCCATGAACACAAGAATTAACTCTGTAAGGCGCTAGGGGAGTTTGATACTTGTGTACTAAATAGTCTGCAAGTCAATAATTTTCAATTGGGTATTGGAAATCATGAAAACTTGTATGATATGAGTTTTGACGAGAAAGGTGCCTGTCAATCACTAGGAAGTAGTGAAGAACTCACATCATAGGTGCACTAATGGAGATAGTGGTGCTCAGACATGACTCGCATCGATTCTGTCACATGAGATTTCACTCTTTGACAGTCAATGACAGAATTGATTAAATTGTAATAGGTGTGTCTGAACTTTAGACTTGAGGAATCGAATTGAAGATAAACTTGTGACATTAGGTTCGTCATTAGAGTAGTTAGGCCCAATTCACCCGTTGGTGGGGTCAACCTCGAACTGCAACCTAATAGGCAAGTAGTAGTCTTAACTGATATCCAAGATAGGATTCGTTTC
Organism: Buddleja alternifolia; assembly: GCA_019426215.1. Lineage (NCBI taxonomy): Eukaryota > Viridiplantae > Streptophyta > Magnoliopsida > Lamiales > Scrophulariaceae > Buddleja > Buddleja alternifolia. Next base: position 36,406,918 of record CM033390.1, on the reverse strand, counting down.
CTCGAAGTTGAACAAGGAATTATCCTATTCATTTATAAGTAAGTTAGATCTTAAAGTCTTTGGCCAAAGCATTCACTAATCTGAACTTATTGTAAATATAGCATAGAGTCAAGTTAGTGAGTTTGACCAAAAACCATGACTCTCACTTGATCTGGATAAGAAACGAAGAGTTTATATTCGATGGGTTGTAAAGGCCTTTTTGAACCTATTTTATTTTCTTTCTAGATAAATTTTGTATAGGTGGTTTATATTGAAATGTAATAGTTAGAAATAAAATAACCCCAAGGGAGAAATTCAAGTCGAGCCGAGGAGATACAAGAAGGAGCTTTGGAAGCTTTAGTGTAGTTTCTTTTTATTTTGATTGAGACATTTGCTTGTTTCAATCTAGGAATAAAAGTCCATGAATCATGTGTTGTTAGCTTTCTAGGATTGCTAATTTTTATTATTTAATCTATGTTTGTATGTATGATATAAAATGGATTAATGTGCAAAGTGAGACCTAATCAATAATTTAAATTCTCCCACTTTGAAAATTATTAAGTTAGTAAGGGTACTAGGTATCCTGTCCTCCACTGAACTTGGGAGGAATTAAAATGATATTTAATATATAATATCGTCCCTAAGCAATGGGGGTTATATATTGAAATATATTTCAAATTTTTCCTAAGTGCATGAAATGCCGTTGGTCGAAACAAATTTCACCCCACATACCAGCAAAAGGTTGCAAGGTGAAATTCAATTGTTAGACTAATAGATACTCAGTAGGTTGAATTTAAATTATTCATAAATCAATAAGATCGTTAAAAAATTGAGATTTGATGAATAATGGACAAAGGGATTGAATCAGCCATTTGATGGGTTGATGTTGGACATCACTTTAATAGATTGATTAGGCCAAATACCAGCAAAAGGTTGCAACCTATTAATCTAGTTAAAGAAATCAATCACCACTACTAAGCCTTCCGATGATGACTTTCAAATTCCACAGTGGGAGTGTGGATTTTTGAAAAATGTAGTGGGAGCCAAGTTTATTTTGAAAGTCCTTAATTTAAAATTGGAACAATAATTACATTAGAATCTAATAAGTCTTTTTACTTTTCTGCAGTTATTTGCTCCTTACCTCTCTCAATATAACTATCAACCCATTATCTATACTACTTGAAAAGAACACTTTGACTGGTCCAAACTATGTGGACTGGCTCCGAAACTTGAGGATAGTCCTCAATATGGAGTCACTGGGGTATGTATTGGATACTGATATCTCAGTCGTGCAAGGACGCGTGCTAATGGGGAGAAAGTCGCAGCTCATGAGAATTGGGTCAAAGATGACGTTCGGGTTCGTGGGTACATGCTGGGCTAAAGGACAAATGAGTTGCAGAGGTCCCATGACAAAATGGTCTCAGCGAGGGCTATTTTGGCACACCTGGTGGAGCTCTATGGTGAGCACAGTCGCACTGCTCGATATGAGATATCAAAAGACCTCTTTGGAGCCAAGATGAAGGAAGGAGAAAAGGTTGGGGACCTTGTTTTAAAATTGATTTTAAAAATTGAGAGGTTAGAAGCCCTCGACTTCAACATGGACCCGGAACTACAAAGTGATCTCATCTTGCAATCACTTCCAGACTTCTTTTCCCAATTTGTGGTGACTGCAATGAGATAGAATGCAATTTAGCTGGGTTGATGAACAAGATGAATACTGCACAATCTCAAATGAAGCCAAAGGGAAAAGAGGTGGCCTTGGTCATCACTTCTGGGCCTAAAAAGAAGAAAAAGAAGAAGACTAAGAAGCTACTAGCACTCCGGGTCCACAAGGTAAGATAGACAAAGGAAAGGGAAAAGCTCCAAAAGTGATGAAGAGCAAAGGACCAAAGGAAACGGATAGGTGCCTTCACTGTGTTGAGCTAGGCCATTAGAGGAGGGAGTGTCCAAAATTTGGCAAAGGTGCACCAGGTATGGAACTTTTTGTTTTAGAAACCAATTGTTCTATAACTGTTTTTTCCACTTCGTGGATACTTGATTCTGGAGCTAGTGCTCACATTTGTGTAATGAATGAAGATCTGCAGTGAAGTAGAAAGTTAGAGCATAGAGAGGTGTTGATCAATGTTGGCAACGGGCAGACTGTCACAGCTTCTCGCATTGGATCAACTTATTTATGTTTATCATCTGGACATGTTTTAAATTTAGAGGATGTTTTGGTTTTGACCAACAGGCCTAAGAACATTATTTCAATTCCCATGTTGGTTAGAAATAATTATATTTTTAATTTTATTGACAGTACTTGCAGCATTTTATTGAATGATAATATTGTTGGCACTGCTACTTTAGTCAATGGCCTCTATTGTTTAAGCATGCAAAATGAATGTGTTGTAAATGTTATCTCAAAGAAGTGTGGTAGGCAAAGTATTAACCTAAGCTTAAAGTGGCATCTAAGACTAGACCATGCTGGAGAGCGAAATATACACAAGATGGAGAAAGAAGGGTTGATTAACCCATTGGGATCGGATCCCTATCCGACTTGTGAATCTTACCTCAAAGGTAAAATGGCTAGATCTCCGTTTTTGAAAGAGCCACTGAAGCATTAGGACTTGTACACACCGACGTTTGCGGACCATTTGGAGAAATGGCTCGTGGAGGCTTTCACTATTTCATTACTTTCACTAATGACCATTCAAGGTATGGTCTTGTATATCTAATGAAATATAAGTCTGAATCATTTGATAAGTTCACAGAATTTAAGGCTTTGGTAGAAAAACAAACTGGTCATCATATAAAGACACTGCGATCGGATTGTGGAGGTCAATTTATGAGTGACAAGTTTGATCAGTTTCTAAAGGAACATGGGATAATATTGCAATTCACACCAGCATCAACTCCACCACTAAATGGGGTAGCAGAGCGTAGGAATCGAACGCTTTTGGATATGGTTCAATCTATGCTCAGCTATAGTGATTTACCCATCTTCTTGTAGGGATATGCACTCCTTACGGCTGTTCATATCTTGAATAGCTGTCCTTCCAACCCCGTTCCTAAGACTCCATATGAGATATGGAGAAATAAGAAATCAAACCTTAGGTACATTAGGGTTTGGGGATGCCCTGCTTACATAAAAAAGACAAAGGCAGAGAAATTGGAAACAAGATCCCTTAAAGGATGTTTCATTGGTTTTCCAGAGGATTCTATGGGATACCTATTCTACATGTAAGATGATCAAAGGATCATTGTTGCACTGCAAGCGTACTTTCTAGAAGATGAATTCATTCAAGAAAGTGGTGCAGGTAGAAAGATTGTTCTCAATGAACAAGATGAAACACCTAGGAAGACGACTATTCAAGAAACACACACTGAACCTGATAAAACACAACCAACATTGTGAAGATCTGATAGAGTACCACATCAACCTGATAGGTACTATGGGTACCTGCTACAAGAGGAACCAGGTGTCCACACTATAGCAGTGGGAGTTCATGGGGACGACACTTATACTTATGATCAAGCAATGATGGACATCGACTCTGCAAAGTGGCGAGAGGCTATGCAGGCAGAGATAGACTCGATGCATTCCAACCAGGTCTGGACTCTGGTAGATCGTCTTGATGGCATTGCACCTATAGGATGTAAGTGGATCTACAAGAGGAAGATAGGCCCAGATGGAAAAGTTGACACATACAAGAAAAGACTTGCGGCAAAAAGTTATAGTCAAAAGGAAGGAATTGACTACTAAGAGACCTTTTCACTTGTGGCAATGATCGAGTCTATTCGAATTCTGCTCGCAATAGCTGCACACTTGGACTATGAGATATGGCAGATGGATGTAAAGACGACTTTCCTAACTGGATTCCTCGAAGAGGATATCTATATGGAGTAGCCTAAAGGCTTTGAATCTGGGTCTGATATTCATAAGGTGTGAAAACTTAAAAGATTCACTTATGGACTTAAGCAAGCCTCTAGGAGTTGGAATCTACGTTTTGACGAAGTAGTCAAAGGATTTGACTTTGTCAAAAATGAAGATGAACCATGTGTTTACAAAAAGGTTAGTGGGAGTAAAATCACTTTCCTTGTCTTATATGTGGATGACATTCTACTCACAGGAAATGATGTAGGAATGCTCACATCAGTCAAGAGATGGCTTTCAAATACATTCTCCATGAAAGACTTAGGAGAAACGGCCTATATTCTAGGGATTCATATCTACAAAGATAGAGCAAATAGAATGATAGGCCTTTCCCAAGCCCTTTACTTAGAGAAAGTCCTAAAGAGATTTAGGATGGAAGACTCTAAGAAAGGTTTCTTGCCCACGAGACACGGGGTGCACCTTTTAAAGTTTATGTCTCCTCAAAGTGAGGAAGATAGGAAATAAATGGGTACGGTGCCCGACGTGTCTGCAATGGGTAGTCTGATATATGCCATGTTATGCACACGTCCAGACATAGCCTATGCAGTAAGCGTGGTAAGTCGTTTTCAGGCTAACCTGGGAAGAGAACATTGAACTGCTGTAAAAAATATCCTCAAGTATATGAAGAGAACAACTAAGGACATGATCCTAACATATGGACATAGAGATTTGAAGGTGGATGGATATACTGACTCAGATTTTCAATCTGATGTAGATGATCGTAAATTCACTTCAGGGTTTATATTCACACTTAATGGTGGAGCGGTGACCTGTAAAAGTTCCAAGAAAAACACAACCACTAATTCCACAACTGAGGCAGAATACATAGCAACTTCAGAGGCTGCTAAAGAAGGTGTTTGGATTAGGAAGTTTCTTGGAGAACTTCAAGTGGTCAGTAGTGTGGAGCTGCCATTGCCACTTTATTGTTACAATAATGGCGCTATTGCACAAGCAAAGGAACCAAGGTCTCAAAACAAATCCAAGCACATAGAGAGAAGATATCACATAATAAGGGAAATAGTTGGAAGTGGCGAGATAGCTGTTCAGAGAGTAAATTCAGCAGACAATGTCACTGACCCATTGACCATGCCTTTGACACAGGCAGTGCTGGATCGACATCTTGAAAAGATGGGTATTAGATACCATAGTGATTGGCATTGAGTACAAGTGGGAGATTGTTAGGTTAATGTCCTCAAATGCCAATAGAGGATTAGTAAATGTTAGGACATTATTAATTTGTAATTGTTTCGAACTCTATCAATAAAAGGTTATTAGTTGTTTACTATTATACTGGCATTTATATATTGTAATCATCTATAAATCCATGAACACAAGAGTTAACTCTCTAAAAAACTAGAGGAGTTTCATACTTGTGTACTAAAATAGTCTGCAAGTCAATGATTTTCAATTGGACATTGGAAATCATGAAAACTTGTATGATATGAGTTTTGACGAGAAAGGTGCCTGTCAATCACTAGGAAGTAGTGAAGAACTCACATCATAGGTGCACTAATAGAGATAGTGGCACTCAGACATGACTCGCATCGATTCTGTCACATGGGTTTTCACTCTTTCACAGTCAATAATATAATTGATTAAATTGTAATAGGTGTGTCTGAACTTTAGACTTGAGAAATCGAGTTGAAGATAAACTTGTGACATTAGGTTCTTCATTAGAGTAGTTAGCCCAATTCACCCGTTGGTGGGGTCAACCTCGAACTGCAACCTAATGGGCAAGTAGTAGTCTTAACTGATATCCAAGATAGGATTCATTTCCTCGAAGTTGAACGAGGAATTATCCTATGCATTTATAAGTAAGTTAGATCTTCAAGTCTTTGGCCAAAGCATTCACTGATCTGAACTTATTGTAAATATAGCATAGAGTCAAGTCAGTGAGTTTGACCAAAAACCATGACTCTCGCTTGACCGAGATAAGAAAATGAAGAGTTTATATTCACACAGTATTTATAATTAGAAAGGTAAAAATGATCTAATTATTTCATCTTATTTGGGTTAAAATATGGACCACTTGACTGGCTACGTGGGACCCAAATTCAATGAAATCCTCCCATTACCAAATATAGATGAACCTAAAGAGTCATGCTTGAAAAGGAAAAATGAAATATTTCTTGTGGTAATATTTTAAGTAATGCATACTTAAAATTAATTAGATGAAATTAATTATTTGAAGAAATAATTTAGTTCATTCATAGTTTAATTAATATATTATTTTTTGGAGAAATAAAATTAATTGAATAGATTACCTATTATTTAATTAGATTAATTAATTGGATTGAATTAATTAATTAAATAATGGATTTGACTAAGATCAAATTGATGCACCAAGTGGCACACCAAGGCCTACATGGGCGGCCAATAGGTGCCTTTTATGGGCTAATTTGAGCCCAAGATATTAACTTAAGTGATATAGATATATCACATTAGTTAATACCTAGGAAAAAAGAAGTCATAATTTACTTAAGCCACAAGAAAAGAAATCCTCTCCCTCTCACTCTCCTAACCGTCGGTCATCACCAAGAAAGAGGAGGAGTTTTTTCTCATCAAGTTTTTCCAGCGAGACAATTTAGAGGCAGAACAATTGGACTGCTCGGATCATCAAGTTTTCAGTCGGATTAATTTTGCGAAGAAGTTGAAGGATTCAAGCTCGTGAGTTTCTCCAACCACTTCGCTACAATGGGTAAAGTTTATTTTACCCTATCGTACATACGTCTACTAAAACCCCGGGATTGATCCTGTTATGGGAAAATCCAAAAAAAAATTAAATTCCGTTTCCACTGCGTTTGGTTATTTTTTCCCAACAATAGTATAGTCCTAGCACTATCCATTCTTTCGTGGAAGCTCTGAAGCTCATTTCTCATCGAGCTAAGCATATACCCTCTGACTCCTCAGTTATTCGAGACCCATTCCATAAAGTAAATTCGCACACTTTCATCTATATCTATTGATGGGACAGGGGGACAGTTTATCACCAAGACATATTCGAGTGACTCATGACTGAGGACAATCCTCAAATTTCTGAGCCAGTCGATGAAGTTGGGTCCGTTGAGGACGTTTTTCTCAAGCAATACAAATAGTGGGTTATTAATCAATTTTTAGAGAGATATAAAACTACTGAAAATAAAGAAAGATTCATTTAGGTTATTATGTTGTACACCAAGTAAAAAGTAGGACTTTGACTTTTAACTTGGCTCCCACTACATTTTTTGAATCATTGCATTCCCACTGTAATATTTGGAAATCTTGTTAGAAAGATTTCATAATGAGTGATTGAGTTCTTTAATGAATCCGGTGAGTTGCACCCCTTTAACGATATATGGCTCACTAGATTTAATTAAGTGGCAATCCTTGCCAGCCTTGTCAAACAAGCGGTTCAATCTTATAACATTATATATGTAGTGATCTATCTGAACTTGGGCCATCATCCTATTAATCTAACAGTTGAATTCCACCTTGCAACCATTTAACGATATATGAGGTGGAATTTGGTTCGATCGATGGCATCAAATGCACTTAGAAAATTAGAATAAATATCTTGGTGCATAACCCCCACTTTCCGAGAAAAAATTATGCACTAGACATTAATTCATTTTTCCTAAGTTTGATGGAGAGCGGGGATATCCAATTCCCCTTTATATAAATTCTGTGTTATTAAGTAGGAGAATTTTGCGTTTGATCATTAGTGTCACTTTGCATATTAATCATTTTAATGTGCATATATGGATATGAATAAAGCAGAAAGCGCCTAGCAATTGTACAACACATGTTTATCATGGACGTATCTAGCTTTAAAATACAGCTAGGGGGCTCAAACTCTGGCACAATACAACCCAGATAACAACACCCAAAGCAAAAAAACCTAGTCCATGGCAGACATCCCACAAAACATGCATCAGAGCAATAAGTAAACTATTAATCATTATGTTAGATTTCTTTCAAAAAGAAAAAAATTAAAATCCAATTTTAATTTATTTATTCGAGGATTGAAAAGTAGCAAGAATTAATCCAAATCTAATTTCTTAGATTAATTCATAGTTAATCATGTTTGTTATTAAATCTAATTTAATATCAAATATCCATTTTCAAAAAGGTTTTGACAATGGATTAAATAAATCATAATAAATTCATTAGTCTGGGATTAACTATAATTTCAAATCTAATTTAAAATTTAGTTTAAAATTAATCCAAATCAATCTTAATAAAATTAATTTAATTTTAAAATCAATTTTAAATAAATTAACAATTGATTATTTAAAATTGGGTTGACCCAACAGGGTCGAATTTTTTAAAAAAAGTATTAACAAGGGCTGCGAAGCTGCCCAAATACTTGTGGTTTGCTCCGTGGCCCATGTTGGGATCTGTGGAGCCCCGGGGATGCCGGCGCAACGAAAAAGTATGGATTTTAATAAATTCCCAAATCAGGGCTAGGTAGATATATTACCATTGGATTTAAAAACTAATTAAAAAGTAAGTTTTCTCGTGTTTACCTCTTGAAGAACAAAACCTCAACATCTTTTTAAGCTACTCCCTACTACACCTCTCCGGATTGGTTTTGCTCTAGCGCCCCAAGTGTTGCGCCTCTAAGACGTATCCACACCTTAGGTCGCACCCTCGATTATCACCACCAGTGCTAGCCAAGAGAATATCGAATTTTGGTTTATGAGAAAAAGGGGTAGGAATATATTTTTGGTGTTCTTCGTACTAAACACATGAGTTGGAAGAAGTTCTCGTGAAAGAGGTGGAAGAGAAAAGATAGAGAGAAATAATCTCACAACTTTTAGTTGTGAATTATGGTTTTCTTCAGTTAAGAATAAAATATCAATACACGTATATATAGAGTGAGAGTCCATAAGTCAAACTCACACACACATACACACGCCTCATATGGGCATGTATATATACATTCCATATGTGTGTGTGTGTGTGTGTATATATATATTATACTTATTTGTTAAGTTTCCTTCTATCTTAATTCTCTTCCTTAGTTAATTAGATCCACTAATTAACTAACAAGATCTTTCCATATATTTGAGATCATTCCCAAATATATAAGATCTATCCAAATAAGATCTTTCCATATAACTAGTCAACTAATTAAATAAATAGATCTTACCATATCCACAATATATATCCTATTATATTTATAAGATCTTTCCATATCAATTAGTCATCTAATTAATTAGAATAGATCCTACCAAATATATTATAAGATATATATATATATATATATTAAATATACATATACACTTAGACTTGGTGAACAAGATAAAGTCCTCCACCAAATCCACACACATACATACGCCCATGCGTGTGTGTGTGTGTGTGTATATATATATATATTCCTCTTTCACACATTAATTAATCAGTCTTTTCCAATTTAATATTCCAATATTAAATTATAAGACTATTACTAATTAAGACCATTTAATGATTTTATTCCTTTTCCCCCGATTAATCAATTCCAATTAATTAATCTCTCCATTAATTCACAAAGATTTAATTAGCTAATAGGTACTACACTAAGTTAAGTGTGTGAAAAGAAAACGGTCAACAAGATTTTCAGAAGTCTTCCAAGTAAATATCTTATGAAGACTATCGCAATAAGAGAATCCCAAATGTTGGCTCTTTTAATGCCAGAGTATGTTTTTTCGGAACTAAGGGCTTTTCAGCCTCATTAACAAGCTAGCAATAAGTCCTCCCACAGGCTTATTTAATTATTCATAATAATTAACTAGGCATTGGATTAATTTCACCAATTAACCTAAGGCACCTATCGATCATGGTTGTGTAGCAACGTCGCCATGACTTCCTAGATGTTAACGATGAAAAGCAAACCTATCCAAATTTTGATCTTCATATGAGTAGAATCCCTCCATCTTTTCCCGCCTAAGACCTAGGGTTTGGCGACAGTCGAAACCCTAGTAGCCTCGGAAACTATGACTAATCTGGTTCCACTAATGATCCGGTCTTCTGAGCAGGGATCACCAATCCCTCTTATAAGACTATGCTCTGGCCAAAGACTTTTCTCGATCATTCAGTTTCACTCAACGGCATAGGAAATGCCAGGCTGTTAGCCCTGGATGGATCCGTTGACGACTGCCATCTGTTCCGCTATACTACCAGACTATATAGAACATATACGCCGTATAAATCTTCTGTAATGCACACTCGTATAAAACAAATAGTGGGTAGTACCCTTTCCAATGACATCTCAGGTCTAAGGATTATCTCACACTACGAAACCCAAAGACTCCAAGTTCGACAGCACCAACGAGGAATCCTTAGTGGTGCTGTTCAATTCCATACTCACCCAAAGTATGAATCTTCATGCATGTATTGGACATACTAGCCATCGACAATGGAACGAGTCAACCTCTTGGGAGAGTTACACACACGAACAAGTCTTGGCGACGCCAGTGATATCCCACATCTTACAGCCTCTATGAATTGGAACGTGTTTTAGGATTATTGGCTTTGATAGCATTCCATAGGTATCCTGACCCCCTCCCCTAACCAACTGTAATCCATGGGATCTTTATCTATACTCTTCTGAGTAGTCGACAATAAAGAAGCATTCCAAAAGTTTTGATATAATCTAAATGACAAGGTCGTCATAGTGTTTATTATCTAGTGTTTAGGCCAACAAATGGCTCGCCGGGCATACAATACTATCAATGTCCTACTTGCCCAAGAGCCTATTGTTAATGTTCCTATACAGGTCCATCTTCCAAATGACCTCTTGAACATAGCTCCTACTCAAGGGTTTGGGGAAAGGGGTTTGCCATCTTTCCGTCGAGTTAATTTCATTCCACTCAAACGTCGACTTTGATCAAATAATCTCACAGGTTATTCTCTTCGCCACTTGGCATATTTAGATAGCAGGAGAGACCTAGCTCTTTTTCAAGAGCTCAACTCTTATCGATAATCATAGTACATTCGTACTTGATATTCGATTGGTAGAACCTAATCTTTTCCATAAGATAGGTTCACTTATCTAGATACCTTTTATTGCCGCATTCTTATGCACAATTTAAATGGTAGAGTTAGTCTTTGTCTCTTCTCAAGAGACTTTGTCAGCTCTTACTCTTCCACTTTTCATAAAACAAATACTCAATCATCACTTGAGTTCATGTCTTAAGACTAGAAATTCTATTTCCAATTTCCCATGTTGTTTTCCAATAAACAACACTAATACAATCCATTGGATCAATCAAGGTTTTGACTTAATACATTAGATGTATCAGTCAAAACCAATTTTAATTAATAGATTCGTATGTAGTACTATGTACCTACTGGTCATGCTTTTATAGGAATAATCTCCTTTGATTCTTCCATGTTGAACTCATTCAAAATATTATCTATGTGTTAGGACAAAGAAGGGGTTATAGCAACCCAATGGCCCACACATGTTGCTACATCAAGTAATTGGGGCACTTTTCCATTTTAAGTCCATTTTGGAAAATTGAGATGATGATCACATGTACGTTACTCATGCAATGTTGCCAACATATGATACCAATGAGCCAGTTGTACACCTATTAACCTTTAGAATTTAACTTTCTGAAAAGACTCAATCCATAGATTAATCTTTGGAGCAGTTATGCTTTAGGTCAGCTCCCACTACTTGTCAAGACCTCTTGACTTTCGTCATATCCCCTGACTGCCTTTCTCAAGATCGAAAGGTATTTAACTTGTGTTCATAGGTTTTACAGGTTTACTAGTTCAATCACTTTAACTGCGAGTGGTGTTTATGTTTATCGAGTCTCCAGGTTCCATTACTATCCTCATTCTTTCATAACAGAACTACTTCATCTTGAAGGTAGAATATTATGAAACAATCCCTTTCGTTTCAAGATGTAATGAACACGATATTCCTAAGTTTTCTTAGGATACTTGTAAACACAGGACAAGAGGATCTCCAATCCTCAATTCCTCCCATTGTTTGCTTAACATAAGTAATACCTCTCATATCCTCGATGTGTGTAGTTTACATGTCACATCTTATATGACCACTTTAGGGTTACTTATTATTCTATATCCAATAGATAAACGAGCTGCCCAAGTTTATTACCTTGGCAGCTAGATCAACGTATACATTTTTTGTTTTATATGAGTTAAATGTTATGAAGACGGCATGTTATAAGAATTAATCGTGGAACCACAACAATAAAAATACTGTTAATAAAATAAATCTCCACCCATAAACCAAGGTAGAGAAGGAACAAGGTTCACAAATTAATTCAAAAACATCATAAAACATTCTTTCACAATAAAAAATGACAAATAAATGATTTCTCATCCTTCAGCCTCGGCTACGAGAAAAACGCTTCATTGGCATCTTCAAGACCATGACCTCATTTCTTTGTTCCTTACTTCTTCTCACCATCTGCAATCCATCGCATTAGTGAGTATCCTTACAGAGTGATAACACTTAAGAAGCACAGTTAACTATCAAGTCAACTTTACAACAAATGTACCATTAGTGCGCTGCTCAGGGAATTGATCTTTCCAGTATCCCTTCTTCTTGCAATTAAAGCACTTCCCGTCATTCTCTTTGTCTTTCTTGATAGAACCCTTTGCTTGCAATTAATGCACTTCCCATCATTCCTTTTGTCTTTCTTAATATCGCTCTTTGTTTGCAATTTGTTGCCCTTTTTCTTCTTCTTTCTCCCTCTGCTCTTCTTCTTACCAAAAGCGGGAGATGAAGAAATGTCAGCAAGCAGCACAAGCTTAGCTTTCTTGACCGTTACCTCAGCAGTTCACAACATGTCCAACAACTCTGGAAGAGTGGCAACCAATTGGTTCATGTTGATATTGACTACGAACTGATTGTAGGCATGAGAGAGCGACTGAAGGACTAAATCATTAACTAAGTCAGGATTTATCAGCACCTCCATATCGTTGAGTTTGTTCACCAAGGCAATCATTCTCAACACATGGTCAGTGGCCAATGTTCCTTTAGTCATGCGAGCTCTAAACAACTAGTGAGACGTAGCAAATCTCTCATGCCGCGTCTTAACGTCGTACAGCTCTTCCAGTGCAAAAACAATCTTTGATGCATGTTCTACAGTCTCAAACTGCCTTTGCAACTCATTAGTTATGGAGGCCAGAATGAGACACAGCACATAGATATCATTTTTGAGCCATTTCTCATGTGCATCACGAGAAGCCCTTGGAGTGGCTGCGTCAGTGGCAGGCTCAATAGGCTGGGTCAAGAGATAGTCAAGGCCTTTAGATTGTAGCACAATCTTGAGGTTAAAGCACCAGTCAAGGAAGTTTAGGCCATTTAGCTTCCTAGTTTCAAGAATTACCGAGAGTGGAGTTTTAGCCATTTGACTGTTTACTTTACAAAAATGGAAAAACATTAGCATTCAATCATAGATTATATCCACATGATATTATGAAAATTTTAACTTCACGTGTGCTCCCACTGCTTTTCGAATTTCATCACCCCGCTGACAGAAAATGGGAAATGCCACAATTTTCAGTGGGCTCGGGCGTCAAATATCCATACCTCATTCCACGACTCATGAGACAATGGGCGGTTTGATTAGCCACGCCGGCCCCATCCACCTCCAAGTGGTTCTCAAGATGTTTGCCTCATATTTCATGTACGTCCCGAGAACACGATGCAACTGTACACTAGTCTGCGTTTAAGTCAGACTCATCAAAGTCTCATAGCATAATAGTATCCAGGTGGTCCCATAACTCATGGATGACTTCTTAGCAAAATTGAAACCCATGTGCTCTTCTAATCTAACCTCCAGGATATATAGAATGCTTAAATGCAAGATTATTACACTTAATCTTGCCACCATTCCATGACTCGTGAGACAATGGTGACAAGCCTCACTCTATTCCCTCTCACATTTAGTGATGAAAGGCACTAGACCTAATCAACAGTTTTTGGGCCCCTGATTTCTCTATTTATGGACTTAATATTTTAATATGGGGTTTTCATATACAAGGTCTCACCATCTTCAGATATTTATCTTTCTTAGATGATCATGCAACACATCATATCATATATAAGATACTAACGATAAGTACAATCAACATGCTATACATAAATTGGTAAATGTGATCCTAGTCAAGCCAATCCTAAAACGCCCCGAGGCATTAAGGTGTCAACCAATATATTTTAAGGACCCGAACCCTATACTAAGGTCTCCACAGCTCCTCGAGCTTGAACGTCTCCGACTTTGTCTTCAAGATGTCTGCATCCCCGTCTTCAAATTACAACAATATAAGAGAAAAAGAAAACTCACCTTCTCATGTACATAAAATGAAAACATGGCACGTAGGCCTCAAATTAAAACAACTAGTCTATGGCTCCACTCGGTCACCACATAATCACATAATATATGCTCACATCAAGCTTTCATAAACATAAATTTATCGACTTTAATTAAAGATAATCTAATTCAATTAGTGGACCAATTAATTATTTTCTAAAAACAAATTTAAGAAAATCCCATGCAAAATCATAATTCTCCATTAATCCCAAAATTAACTTAATTTCCAAAACTCCAATATTATTCAATTCTAGGAATCAATTAATATCATATTAATTTTCCAAGAACTAAACAATTATTTCATGTTTTGAAAAAACTATGGAAAAGTCCATTTTCCCATTTAATTCGAAAAAGCCTAAATTCAAAAAACATTTATTTTATTCAATTTTCAAAGTCCATAAAATACCAATTTTGTCTCATACTTGGAATTCAAATAAAATTTACATTCTTTGAAAGTCCATGAAAAAATCCACTTCATCACTTACTCACAAAGGCCCTAAATTTCAAAAATCTCAATTTTATTTTAATATCGGAAGTCAAAAAAATATCAATTTTATCTCGTCCTTTCAAAATTCAAATAAAAACCCATATTTCAAAACCCATGAAGAAATCCTTTTCTTCAAAGAGACCAATATCATAAATTCAATGTTATTCTAATTTCGAAAGTTATTAAAATACCAATTTTATTTCGTCCTTTCAAAATTTAAATAAAAGAACCATATATTCGAAAATCCATAAAGAAGCCCATTTTCAAAAACTCAATTTCATTTTAATATCGAAAGTCAATACAATACCAATTCTATTTCGACTTCGACTTCACATAGATCGCGAGGCTTGGATAGGGGTTTTTCTAAAAGGTTTGTTTGATTTTGATAAAGTTCAAACAACTAGGAATATCTCAGTAGTAATGTGGGTTTCTCCGAAAAGAATGTTTGAGATATTGGTTGACTGTCTCAGGAATTTGAAGAAAAGCAAAGAGAATGTTTTCTTGAATATTTTGGCTTTTCTGAGATTGTAAGGAATGAGACTTCAATGCAACAGCAATTCAACTTGATAATTGTTCTCTCTATGTTTGGCTTGTTGTTGAAGTCCTATTTATAGGCATTCTTGGAAAAAGTGTCTGTTTGACACATGCAAGAGCGCGTGTCTCTCACTTCCGCGAGTGAACAACTTTTTTCCTTTTTCCTGAAAATCTGCTGCACAAAAGTTGGTGCTGCAGTCTTTGAATAGTTGACAGTCCAATAGGGTGGCTTCTCCGTACGTCTGAAAGTGCTTATCACATTTAATGCTCTTATCAACATTTAATACATTTGAATTAAATGCCCGTTGGCACTTAATACATTGAGAATATTTGCATTAAACTCCTTCTAGACTTAGAAATAAATTCAGGTGAAATCAGTCATTGATAGACGCTTATTCAACCTTGAATTACCTCTATCCTATAAGGTAACGCATGGTGTAGCTGGTCATTCTAAACGCTTGGAATCTTCATCTTTATTCAGACTTCAGACGCTTTAGTCTTCAAACCTTACTTCTGATAAACTCACTCAGAACATATCAGACGCTCAGTCTAAGACAACTTAACCTAACAATCTAGGATAAAAATAAAACAAAGCCTATTACAAATCTAACGCTTCAAAGCTGAAAAACAAACTTACATATTTTGGGGTCTAACAAAAAGTCCTAATTGTCATCATCAAAACATCTAACATGAAATTCCTAACAATTTCCCCCTTTTTGATGATGGCAATACTTACTCTTTTATAGTTCAAGAGTTAGACAGTCAAAATAAAAGTTAGCTTTGATTAGATAAGGTTAGTGAAAGTTAGTTACGCTTCAACGAGATGTTTCAGCTGAAAAATGCATTTTATATATATCAAAGATTACAAGCATTTTTACAACTAAACAAACAAAGTATAAGGGACAAGAATATAGATAATGCAAATCAAAAATCTTTAATGACTTGATCTAACTTTGTATCGCTTGGGCATTTCAGCTAGGATAGCTTCAGTCAGATTATCTTCCAAGGTCATCATCGCTTCATGATCTTTGTTGATTATGAGCTTATTCTCTTCTTGTTGTCTCTTTTTGAAAGCAGTAAAGTGTTTGTCCCAATCAGTTGGATCAATACCAATATACCTTAGGCAAATTCTGAAACTTCGGATGAAGTCAGACATCTGCCTCTCTTCAGCTAAAATTCTTGGATCTGAAGGTTCTGGAATGGATGCTCTTTGATGAGGGATGTCAAACTGTTTTAACATTGCTCTTGTAGGTATTGGTATATTTGGATATAGTGCTCTTGGAGGTTCCCTTAGTGTTCTACTAGGCGCTCCAGCAGAGTCACTTACTTTAAAAGCAGTTATCCAAGATGGGAGACTTAGCGCAGAAGGAGAGGTTAAGACTTGACGCTTAAGAGGCGGAGGCTCTTGAGCTCTTGAACTAGACGCTTTCCTCTTTTCTCCTTCCTTCTTCTCTTCCCCTTTATTGCCATCATCAGACTTCAGAAAGTGTTCTGTAAGTAAACTTACTTGATGAGCAATCTGAAACATAGAGTCTGAGATGTCGTTCAGACGCTTTTCGAAGCGTTCCTGCAGTGCGAGAAGCTTGGCGCTGGTAGCATCATTCAGAGATGTCTCTAGGGTTTCGAGGCGCTTTTCTAACTCTTCTTTCATGGCTAGTTGGTTGGCGTGAGTGGCATCATGCATGTTTTGAAAAACTTGTCTGCACTCACCAACAGCCGTTTGAGCTGAGCTACGCATATGAGCAATTTGAGCGCTCATAACGTGAGACTCAATCTTTGCCAAATCTTCTTTAATCCAGAGAAGGGATTCTTCATTCTGAGTAGCATGAGCACTGATATCCTCAAGAACGGATTTGAGCAACGGACCAAAAGATTGACTCTCATCTGATTGAACCGCTTGAGGAGTCGGTCGCTTGAATCTGGATGAGTGTTTCAGAGAGTCAAGGGGAGCATGATATGCTGGATCAAAGACAGTACCTCATACGTCAAGAGAGAGATCCTCAGCAATATCAGCAGCAACAGGTTCAAGAGCGTCAGGAATATCCTCTGGTTGAGATGCTTGAACAGGTTCTTCAGCAGACGCTGGAATACGGGCAACTTCAGAAGTGGACGCTTCAATTGTCTTAGCAGGGGCTTCCTCTAGCACTGACTCTGTTTGGCGAAAGTCATCGAATTGGAAGTTCCAATTTGCTAAATCGGCAAGAGAAGTGGATGACGCTTCCAATAGTACAGTGAGTCTGGATCTAGAACAGCAAAAGCCAGAAATAAATGTGCGAAGAGGACTATCAATGGCCCTGATGTGCATGGGACCAATGATATCAAGCACATGATGCGGAAAGACTTTGGACGGCGCTTGACAGATAGAGAAAATGGAATCTGGAGAGGAATTTCTAGAAAATCCAATCAAGCAGTTAGAGGGAAGAGACTTGAGACGCTGATCCTCAGGCACGTAAGTAGCGTAGTACTCTTCTAAATATGGATAGATCGCTTGAGCTAGTCCCTGATTTTTATCTAGCAGTGAGAGGACAAATTCATAATGATTAAGTACCTCTTTGCGGATAGAAGGGAGCAGTGGATATCCTCGAAATGAATTGATGACGGAGCCGTTCCATTGTCTGAGATTGGCAGTGAAGATTTTGTAGAAAAGAGATAAGGGAGTTATAATCTTCACCATCAAGTTAAAATTATCTTCGCAGTGGCTGGGAGCAAAATTCAGGCTAGTAATTTGAGTACTGCCGCTGGTAGACGTTTGAGCGTTGAAATGTAGAGGGGTAATGGACAATCTGTGAAGCTCTTGACACAGACATTGTTCAATTTGATGTCTAATCAGTGGGAGCTTGAGAACAGGTCCAACTCTCTGTTGACGCTTCTTTAGGCAATACTTGGCGAAATGACGCTTCTTGTCATGCATGCCTATGCCGAACAAATGGGGAGCTTGAACTAATTCTGAGAAAGTGTATTTGTTTCTCACGTATGCTTCAACCCAATTGACTTCATTCATGCAGTAGTCTGTGCCAGCGTTGACAATAGCTCTAATGCCTTCATGGTGAATGTCTCTGATAGATTCAAAGCGATATTTATCAGGCTGGTAGTTGTCATTCCAGACGCTATCAAAATATGCATCAGCTTCAGTCTGGATCAAATTTGTGAGAGATTCGAGACGCTCATTGGCATGAACTGCTTTATTTTTCCATAAGCGAAGTGGATTGACCAAAGCTAGATTTTCAGGACTGTTCGCAATATGAGAAAAGTGTGTGTAGCCTTCGCGGTTCAAGACTGCCTCTGATGGATTGAGAAAGCTAGGGCGAAGTGGCTCATACACACGAATATTGTAGTCTCTGAGAGCAAAACCTGTAGGCTTGTTGTGGCCAGAGTCGAGGTAATACGCTAGATCCACATCACATCTAGGAGTTGTTCCTCCTTGTCTGTCTTGTTGAAGAATGAGAAAGGACGGTATTTGACCCGGAGTTTTTTGCAGTTCAATGGCCTTATAATATTTTCTCTCAATTTCTGTCATCTCAGTGTTAAACACTATATCCCTGATTTTATTGTCGATGTCAATCAACAGGGCTATCTCATTCTCAGCAGCAATATATCTGTCTTCATTATAGCCAGCTGGAATGAAATCTTCTTCGAGTGCTGGGGGCATGTAGTTGATCGAATGATCAATCGTCTTCAGCGAGTCCAGTTGAAAGAAATGCCTTGGCTTTGTAACGTCTTCAGCAACGCTCTGACCTTCTGAGCATGCCTCTGTTATAGCTGGAACAAGGATTGATGTTTGAACCTCTTTGAGAACAGGTTCCTCAGTTTCAATTGCAGCAGCTTCTGTGGCAACGTCTTTGGCAATCGCCACAACTTCTGTCATCTCAACATCTAGATTGACGTCTGTTGATGCTTCAGTAGCAGCTGGAACTAAAGTTGTAACAGATGAACTATCCTCTATAAGAGCAGGATCTTCTACAGATGTAGGAATAGGAATGCTGTGGGAAGAAATAAACTTACCCTGAGAACTTGTCTCAACAGCAACACTTTGAGCGCTTGGCTCAACAGCAACTTGAGCGCTTGGCTCAACAGTCTCAGGCTCTTCAGGAACAGGAGCAGCTCGACGCTTGCTTGTCCTGGAACGTTTGAAGATTTTCTTCACGTTGACTCCTTCAACGAGTTTAAGCGCTTGAGCAGGAGGAGCAGCAGCTGGTTCATCGAATTCAATTTGTTTGATGATTCCTTCCAGCTTCCTCCGCTTGAGAGGTAACTTGTCCTGTGCATCCTCATCATTCTTCTGAGGAGCGGGAATAGCTCGTGCCTTGGGCTTTCTAGGAGCCCTCTTCTTGGTAGCAGCCGGACGCTTCACGGCTTCCTCTTGAGTAGGACGCTCAGTCTCCTCATCAGACCCTTCACTTACAGTCTGACGCTCAGAAAGTGGTTTAGCAGCACCACCAACTTTGGGAGGATTGAATAGATTGGTCAGAATCCTTCATCCCAAAAACTTAGTCTTATTCAGCGGGAGACCAGATGAGTAAACACAGTCTGATCTGTACAGAAGGTCACTCAAAATGAGTCCATATGGTTTGTTAGGGGTGGTCAGACAATCCTTAAATCTTCCAAAAATGTACTCACTCCAGTTGATTTTGATGGAGAGGAGTATAGCAGTCATCATTTGAAATTGTGTGGGGTTGACCTTATCAAATGTGCCCACTCTGCATTCAATAATCTTACTGCAGAAATCAGCCAATAGTCTGTACTGAGATACCAGATCTTTCTTTTCAAAGTGCTGGGTGTAGGGTACATCATCGTACGCCCTCATAACTGTCCATGCTTCCTTGATTTGTGCCAGAGTGACACTATCCAGTGCATCACCTTCATTAGGAAGATTGAAGTTCTTTGCAATGGAGTCAGCAGTCATCACAAATGCTTTTGCTGGCTCTTTCTTGGACATAGAGAGGAGGCAAGAGATAAACTTCTTGTCCTCCGAGAGTTTTGCAGTCCTCCAGAAAGTATCAACTTCCGTCGGAAATAAGTATGAGTACTGTGTTAAGAAATTCTTGAGTCCAGCCTTTGTAACAGTATCCATCATATCATGCAGGTTGATTTGGGGTTGATCATACAAGAATTTCCAATCGACAACAAGGCCTTCAGTAACCTTGATGATAGACTCGGTAGAAGTAGATGAAGCTTTCTTTGGTGCCATTTTTGAAGGTAGAGTGAACTCAGATTTTCTTTTGCTTTGAGAGATAGAGAGAGAAATTTGCAGAAATCTTTGAGTGAAAGTGAATGATTTTTCTGCAAAAATTGTGTTTTAAATGTCACAATAAAGAATTTTGAAACTTGTGTTCTCTAGTCTCTGTAGGATTTAGACACGTGTAAGGATTTTTTAATCTCAGCCATAAATTCATTAACTGCGGACGCGAGTTTTGTGGAAGAGAGAGAAGTTACATTTGGTAATTCTCATATATAATGATTTGACATCCGAGTTAAAAAAAAAATGAAACGAAAACGTTTGGTATTTTCAGAGTGTAGTACACGCGCCTGATGGTACACTGACACGTACACAAACACGTGCTATCTCTGAACCGTCATTTTAAAAGTTTTTTATTACACGCCAGTTTGATGTGATAGAAGCGTGCGAGTAGAGTACAAAATAGACTTTTGAGTCTACCCACTACTTCAAAAAAGCTTGTAAAATTTATGCATGAATTTTAAAAACATTTTTTATATTAAGTGTTGAATGGAATTGGTTCAACGCTTAACTGATATCAGTGGTTGATATACCATTAGAAAATTAGATGCTTAGGATTGAAAAGACTTTTTATGTTTGAGCGTCCAATATTTTATGCACAAGTAATACTGAGCATTGATGATCATGCATCTGAAAATTTTGATCATTGACGCTTGCAGTTATGGTCAAGTACAACTTTAAGGTTCCCCCTAAATTTGATAACTTGTACCAATAAACAAAAACTTCTTTTAGACATAAATCAAGTTGATTCCCCCTAAATTATATGTCTAATAAAGTATGATGCAAAATGGTTAAGCATTTAAATCAATCATACCTAATTCACTTCTCAAAGTGAGAAAACATTGTTCGTTGAGTGCTTTGGTGAAGATATTTGTCAATTGTTTGTCAGTTCCAATGAAGTGCATGGAGATATCTTTCTTTTGAACGTGGTCACGAAGAAAATGGTATCTAATGTCAATGTGTTTGGTTCTGGAATGAAGAACAAGGTTTTGAGTCATGGCTAGAGCGCTTTGCTTATCACAATGAATGGGGGTTGGACCTAGAATTATTCCATAATCTCTAAGTTGTTGCCTCATCCATAACACTTGTGCACAACAACTTCCTGCAGCTACATACTCAGCTTCGGCTGTGGAGGTAGCTATGGATTGTTGTTTCTTACTATGCCATGAAACTAACCTATCACCTAGAAATTGACATGTACCACTAGTACTCTTACGATCTATTTTGCATCCTGCAAAATCTGCATCTGAGTAACCAATTAGTTCAAAAGGAGAGTCCCTTGGATACCATAAGCCCACATTTTGTGTGCCTTTCAAGTATTTAAGAATCTTCTTGGCAGCAATTAAGTGTGACTCTTTAGGATCAGCTTGAAATCGTGCACACATGTATACCGAAAACATAATATCAGGTCTACTAGCAGTAAGATAAAGAAGTGATCCAATGATACCTCTATAATTTGTGATATCAACTTTCTTTCCACTTTCATCTTTATCTAACTTAAGCGTTTGGTTCATTGGAATTTTTTAATATGATGCATTTTCCATACCAAATTTCTTAATCATACCTCATGTATATTTAGCTTGGTTAATAAATATGCCATTAGGGAGTTGTTTAACTTGTAATCCTAAGAAAAAGGATAATTCACCCATCATGCTCATTTCAAATTGTTCTTGCATCATTTTCGAAAATTTCTCACACAGACGCTTGTTGGTAGAACCAAATATAATATCATCAACATAAATTTGGACCAAGAGAATAACTTCGTTATTGGTAATTTTGAATAACGTTGTATCAACGCTGCCTTTTGAAAAGCCTTTACCAATGAGGAAGATAGAGAGAGTGTCATACCATGCTCGGGGTGCTTGCTTAAGCCCATAAAGTGCTTTGTCTAGCTTGTAAACCATACCTTTACCATGATTGTTGATGAATCCTGGTGGTTGCTCCACATATACTTCTTCTTAGAGTTTACCATTCAGGAAGCACTCTTCACATCCATCTGATACACCATGAACTTGTTGAACGCTGCATATGCTAGAAACATGCGGATTGCTTCAAGACGAGCGACAGGAGCGTATGTCTCATCAAAGTCAATACCCTCTTCTTGGCAATATCCTTGAGCTACGAGTCTGGCCTTGTTCCTTATCACAATACTATTCTCATCCATCTTGTTTCTATAAACCCATCTAGTCCCAATAACTCCTTGGTGAGTTGGTCTTGGCACTAGTGTCCAAACCTTATTTCGTTCAAACTGATTAAGCTCTTCTTGCGTGGCTTCAATCCAACTTGGGTCGCTTAGCGCTTCATCCACTTTCTTAGGTTTCATGTGAGATAAAAAGCTTGCGAACATAGCCTCATTGAACGTAGCGGCTCTAGTCATAACAGGTGCTTCAATATCTCTAATAATTTGCTCAGGTGGATGATCACGCAGCCATAGTCTATCTGGTTGGAAAGGGTTAAGAGGTTGAAAAGACGCTTGATGATTAGACGCTTAACTATCCTCTTGCGTAGGCACTTCAAGTTCACAGATCCTTGTTTGCTCTTGATGATCACCTCTTCATGATCATTAGCATTTCTTACAATATTGTCCATATTCACCTCACGAGTAATCTTAGGAGGTGGCACTGAGATCTCATCATCGTCGTCAGTATCTTCATCAATAGTAATCTTAAACGCTTGACGACATAGATCTTCAACTCCTACATCATTCACATTAACCTTACTCGGTTCTTGGTTAGCATCATCAAAAACAACATGAATAGATTCCTCAACCTTCGATTTGATCTTATTTAGGATGCGAAAATTCTTTCCATTCTTGGCGTAGCCTAGAAAGACTCCCTCATCCGCTTTAGGATCAAATGTCTTTAGACTTTTGGATCCATTATTATGGATAAAGCATTTAGAACCAAACACGTGAAAATATGAAACATTTGGCTTACGTCCTTTCCACAGTTCATAGGAGTTTTCCCATGTTGTTTGTTGATCATGCAGCGATTTTGAGTGTAACAGGCAGTGTTGATCGCTTTGGCCCAAAACCTAGGAGCAAGCTTGGATTCTGCTAACATCATCCTAGCAGTTTCCTTGAGTGTTCTGTTCCGGCGCTCAGCAACACCATTTTGGGGAGTTCTGGGAGCTGAATACTCATGATGTATTCCATTCTCTGCACAAAACTTCTCAACAATTTTATTAGTAAACTCAGTACCGCGATCGCTTCTTATTCTTACAACCTTAAGATTTTTCAATATTTGAAGTTGCCGAATAAGCGTTGTTAACTTGTCACATGTCTCATCTTTGGATGAAAGAAATTTCACCCAAGTAAATCGAGAGAAATCATCTACTATCACCAAAGTATACTTTTTACCGCTTACACTTTTCGTTTGAACGGGTCCAAACAAATCCATGTGAAGTAGTTCAAGTATTCTAGAGGTAGATAGATGAGTTTTTCTCTTGAACGATGACTTAACTTGTTTACCCATTTGACAAGCGTCACAAAGGCGGTCCTTGTGAAATGGTCCATTTGGTAATCCCTCTACAAGATTTTGACTTATAAGCTGAGAGATTGTTTTGAAGTTGAGGTGATTCATTTTTCTATGCCATAACTAACCCATTTTAGATTCATTTTTAGCAACAAAACAGGTTGGGTTGTTATCATCTGTTGAACTCCAATCTACCAAATATACGTTGTTAGTTCTTTTACCCTTCAATTTAGTAGACTTAGTCTTAGCGTCATTTATATAGCAACAGTCACTTGAGAATACGACTTCAAAGCCTTTATCACAAAATTGACGTATGCTTAATAAATTGTGCTTTAGACCCTCAACATAATAAACATCACTTATCATGATGTTCCCCCTATGCATAGTACCTATACCTTTGGTTTTACCTTTGGAGTTGTCACCAAATACAACCTGAGGACCATTGGCAGCTCGATAGTTGATCAGAAGATCTTTGGAACCAGTCATTTGCCTTGACGATCCACTATCGAAGTACCACACAAACGTATTGGCTCTAGCTCTAGGTACCTGCAATTAAAAGGGAAGTTCTATTTCTGTTCAGGTACCCATTGTTGCTTGGGTCCTTTAACATTAGTAGCATTGTTAGTTTAAATTAGAACTTTAGGAACCCATATTTGCCTGGTCTTCATTGTGGGAATACTGGCCTTTTTGGGTTTCACAACGTGTTGTGTGTGCTTTTTGGGTGTATAATAATATCCTCAATTATAATGATAGTCATAATCATAATCATCATAGTATCAATAATATGACCTTGACTGTCTTGGATATTGACGCTGGCTTGGGTTGCACTTTTGGTGCTGGACGCTTAGCGCTTGATTCACAGTGATCAGACTTATCTTTAGCCTTTTGAGCGTTTAGATAGACCCGTCTTTGTGAATCATTTGCCTTAGCCTTACCCTTGCCTGAGTTAGTTTTGACTTTCTCATTTGGCCTCTTACCATTGTCACTAGGTTCATTTTGTGTTTGACCTTGTGAACCTTTCTCAACAAAGATAACACCCTTTCCTTTGTTGTTTGCCGTAACATTACATTTATTAGGTTGTTTACCGAGTTTATCGCATCCTAAACTGGTCTTTTCACCAAATAATCTAGTTACTTCAGTCACATTATCCAACTTTCTAGAAGCTTTTGATAATGATGAGATGAGCTGCTCTGATTTAGCAAGTCTAGCGATCAAATCAGCTTCTCTCTTGACTATTATATCAAGATCGCTTTTTAATTGCAGGATTTCACTCTCAAGCGATTGGTTCTTCTCAATGCACTGTTGTTGAACTTGCAACTCTGCTTTGAGCGTTACTTTATCTCTTGTGAGTGATGAAATAATAGCGAGATCGTTTTGATATATTTTGGCAGCTTCTTGACATTCATTGTAGTATTCTTTGACTTTGTCAAGTAATTCATTATAAGAGAGAGGAATAGATAATTCATTGATTACCTCAGGAGACGCTTCATCATCTCTGGCCATGAGACATATGAGCGCTGAGTCATCTAATGGCTCATCATCGTCACTACTCTCCTCTGATGATTCTAAATCTTCAGGTGCGGATGCTGGTTCTGATTCCGTTAGCAAACCTTGTTGACGAAGGTTGCTCCTGAATAGGTTTCTATCCAAGTAATCCTACCTTGAGGGCTTGGATACGTTTGGATAATGACAATTTACCTGGTAGTGCCCTGGTTTCCTGCAATTATATCAAAGATTAGTTTTCATCTTTTGTTCATTTGTTAACCTTGTAATGTGTGGTTTTGAGACCACTGGAGCTGAGAGATTTTGAGTAGACGCTTGGTACTGAACAGGCGCTTAGGGTGAAGGAACAGAATACTGAGGCGCTTGAAACTGTTGTTGCATCGGAGAAAGCGCTTGATATGAACTTTGTCCTTGGTTATTGAAACCTTTTCCTTTCTTTTCATATCTCAAGAACTTCCTGAATCTATTCAGCAAAGCCACCTCCTCTTCTTCATTGATATCTAAATTCTTTCCTTTATTGCCCGATTTGCCTTTGATTGATGCTATAAGCGCTCCAGATTCAATCACCGGACTACTCACAACATCACTAGCAGAATTCAGCTCGAACTCAAATGCTTTGAGCTCTGAAAAGGCGTCTTCTGGAGTTAGAAGATCCAACATATTTGATTCTCTCATAGCAGTTGTCTTCATCAAGAATTTACTTGGTAAACTTCTAAAGATCTTAACCAGCATTTCTCGATTCTGCAAATCCATTCCCAACGATGTAAGTTCTGTAACTAGAGCTGTAAATCTTATATCTAATTGCTCTAAAG
This sequence comes from Buddleja alternifolia, assembly GCA_019426215.1. Classification (NCBI taxonomy): domain Eukaryota; kingdom Viridiplantae; phylum Streptophyta; class Magnoliopsida; order Lamiales; family Scrophulariaceae; genus Buddleja; species Buddleja alternifolia. The sequence goes on along the minus strand of CM033390.1, from coordinate 36,380,668 downwards.
TTTCATTGGGTAGCATCTTAAATCCGTTAAACTTTTCCTTGGCAATGGAAAGTGTGTTCTCTTTAATCTGTGCTGATCCACCACAAATTGTAGCCAACTTATCCCATATTTCTTTAGTGGTTTTGCAAGACTTGATCTTGTTGAATAGGTTGTCATTATCACCAATAGCCGTATACAGAGCGTTACGACCAACATTATCCAAATTTGCTCTTCGACGCTCATCTGGAGACCATTCATGTTTCGGTTTTTCAACGTAACCATCGGGAGTGTCTTCTGTGGCTCCAGGCGCTCTTGTGATAACTTTATATATTTTGATTGGCCCATTTGAAATAATATCACACATGTCGTCATCACATGAACAAAGATATGTAAATGCTTTAACTTTCCATGTATCCCCTTGCTTCTTTCACCCAGAAATACGGCAAGTATCCAACTTCGACTTCACATAGATCGCGAGGCTTGGATAGGGGTTTTTCTAAAAGGTTTGTTTGATTTTGATAAAGTTCAAACAACTAGGAATATCTCAGTAGTAATGTGGGTTTCTCCGAAAAGAATGTTTGAGATATTGGTTGACTGTCTCAGGAATTTGAAGAAAAGCAAAGAGAATGTTTTCTTGCAGATTTTGGCTTTTCTGAGATTGTAAGGAATGAGACTTCAATGCAACAGCAATTCAACTTGATAATTGTTCTCTCTATGTTTGGCTTGTTGTTGAAGTCCTATTTATAGGCATTCTTGGAAAAAGTGTCTGTTTGACACATGCAAGAGCGCGTGTCTCTCACTTCCGAGAGTGAACAACTTTTTTCCTTTTTCCTGAAAATCTGCTGCACAAAAGTTGGTGCTGCAGTCTTTGAATAGTTGACAGTCCAATAGGGTGGCTTCTCCGTACGTCTGAAAGTGCTTATCACATTTAATGCTCTTATCAGCATTTAATGCATTTGAATTAAATGCCCGTTGGCACTTAATGCATTGAGAATATTTGCATTAAACTCCTTCTGGACTTAGAAATAAATTCAGGTGAAATCAGTCATTGATAGACGCTTATTCAACCTTGAATTACCTCTATCCTATAAGGTAACGCATGGTGTAGCTGGTCATTCTAGACGCTTGGAATCTTCATCTTTATTCAGACTTCAGGCGCTTCAGTCTTCAAACCTTACTTCTGATAAACTCATTCAGAACATATCAGACGCTCAGTCTAAGACAACTTAACCTAACAATCTAGGATAAAAATAAAACAAAGCCTATTACAAATCTAACGCTTCAAAGTTGAAAAACAAACTTACATATTTTGGGGTCTAACAAAAAGTCCTAATTGTCATCATCAAAACATCTAACATGAAATTCCTAACAGATACCTATCCTTGTGGGCTGCCGTCGATACGGCGGCTCATCTTTGATCACGACGGGGGTGTTGCACCAGATATTGCACCGCCGCAATGGCAATGTTGTCGCCGACAGCGCTGCCCGCGGCGGCGGAGCAACAGTGTGGATTGCTATTCGCTCCTCCGCGCAAACAGCTCCCTTGCTGTCTGGGCATAGAGTCACAACAGCGACCCACTGTCCGTCTCCACGATTGGCATCGTGCGCCAGCGTTCACTTACGACGATGGCAACGGGTATACCCATGACGGCGCGTGAGCGCAATCGCGAGATCAAGCCCATTTACCGCCACCTTCTCGTGCATGGCGGTACATGAATCCCAAGTGCAATTTCATGACACAAAAATGCCGCAATCCAAGTTCGTCAAAACGCAATTCTTCATAATTCAGAAAATTCCTTTTTCAGATCCAAATAAATTTTCAAATTTAAATGATTTTAATCGGTCCAAAAATAAAACCAGGAAATTCAATCCATTTTACATGCGATAAAACAAATTTAAAGCACATAAACATAAACATAGAAAAAGAATCTGAGCCATGTCAAAACCTTGGCTTTGATACCACTGTTGGGATCAGTGGAGCCCCAGGGATGCTGGCGCAACAAAAAAATATGGATTTTAATAAAATTCCGGCATCCAAAAATTAGGGCTAGGTAGACATGGTACCATCGAATTCAAAAACTAACTAAAAAGTGAGTTTTCTCGTGTTTACCTCTTAAAGAACAAAACCGCAACGTCTTTTTAAACTGCTCCCTGCTACACTTCTCCAGATTGGTTTTGCTCTAGCACCCCAAGTGTTGCACCCCTAAGATGTATCCACACTTTAGCTTGTACTCTCGATTATCTCCACCAGTGCTAGCGGAGAGGATATCGAATTTTCGCTTATGAGAAAAAGGGGTAGGAATATATTTTTGGTGTTCTTCGTACTCAACACATGAGTTGGAAGAAATTCTTGTGAAAGAGGTGGAAGAGAAAGATTGAGAGAAATAATCTCACAACTCTTAGTTGTGAATTATGGTTTTCTTAATTTAAGAATAAAATATCAATACACATATATATAGAGTGAGAGTCCGCCATAAGTCAAACTCACAAACACACATACACTCGCCTCATATGGGTGTGTATATATACATTCCATATGTGTATATATATATATTTTATAATTATTTGCTAAGTTTCCTTCTATCTTAATTCTCTTCCTTAGTTAATTAGATCCACTAATTAACTAACAAGATCTTTCCATATATTTGTGTTCGTTCCCAAATATATAAGATCTATCCAAATAAGATCTTTTCATATATTTAGTCAACTAATTAAATAAATAGATCTTACCATATCCACAATATCTATCATAATATATTTATAAGATCTTTCCATCTCAATTAGTCATCTAATTAATTAGAATAGATCCTACCAAATATATTATAAGATATATATATATATATATATATATTCAATAGACATATATACTTAGACTTGGTGAATAAGATATAATCCTCCACCAATTCACACACATACACACGCCCATACGTGTATATATATATATATTTATTTATTTTCCTCGTTCACACATTAATTAATTAGTGCATTAATTAATTAGTCTTTCCCAATATAATATTCCAATATTAAATTATAAGACTATTATTAATTAAGATCATTTATATAATTTATTCCTTTTCCCCCCGATTAATTAATTTCAATTAACTAATCTCTCCATTAATTCGCAAAGAATTAACTAGCCAATAGGAACTACACTAAGTTAAGTGTGTGACCCCTCAAACTCATTAACAAGCTAGCAATAAGTCCTCTCATAGGCTAGTTTAATTATTCATAATAATTAACTACGCCTTGGATTAATTAGATATAACTTTCGAAAAAATAAATCTTCACTTGAGATTATCAATCTAATACATTTCACTATTAACATTCATGAATATAATATTGCCAACATAACGAAAAATGCAAAAAATCATTAAACGCAAGAAAGTTGGCTCTGATAACACTTTTGTGAATCCTGGTATATGCACAGTGGAGCAATCGAATCACTTTTTAGAGTTTAATGATTTTTCATACATAAGATGTAAATCGAATTACATCTAAAATACTGCCCTTATGGTAGCGTGTAAATCCTTGATCTACCGTAATAATTGTTGACCTCTAGGTGATCATGTGCAGTGTCATAAAACATTTTGATGTTCTTGATGTTTTAACCTTTAGTCATCGTTTTGATGTTCTTGATGTTTTAACAAAGATATCATTAATCCAATTAATGATGCAACGAAAAATATGCTAACCTTCTTCGTTGTGGTTATTTCATAATCCAAGCGACGAATCCTTGATCCCTTGCCTCTAGATCGACACGCGAAGCAACTAGAACTCCATTCTTCCTCCTCCAATAGGTGGCTAGATGGTGGTGGAGAGTCCTTGTTCTCTTTGTATGTTGAAGAGAGAAAGGTAAGATTTCTCGAAATTTTTCATGTATTTACTTGACTGCTGAAGTTGAGTTATTTGTTATTATGACTTAGGTATTGAAGTTGGAGGGTATCTATAGCTCTCAGGCAAACCCTATTCATCTGGTCTTGAAGACCCGTTCGAGTGGGTCAAGTCTAGCCTAGCTAACTTGGCCCGTTTTAATTTAAAAAACTACTGCCTGACATTCACATTTGAACATGCCATAAGCTAACGTTTGAACATGCCCACGTCTGAACGTGGCTCTAAGTCACGTTCGGGAGTGGAGTCTTTTGTCATCAAATAACAAAGCTCCATACATGAAGTGATTTCCTTGTTGCTTCTTACAGCGTGACTCGCTAGGTTCATCTCGATTAGCAATGGGAGGATACTAAAGGATGTGGGTGACACCTAACCATCCCCGTAGCCCCATATCGTCGACCAATCAAGTACGAAATGAATAAATCATACGAACCTCTTGGTTATAGTCTCCATACACGTGTAGACTCTTCACTGAAGTATCCCGATCAAGTGATAGTCATGGAAGTTGTCAAATTAACATTACTTGATACTATGTTGTGAATCATAATAACTCAAAATGACAAAACTACCCTCCATGTCCCACATGAGTTAGTTTATATGCTTTGGCCAAAGACTTTCATTTCAGTCACCTATGATTGCATAGGATATCTGCTCGTTTACTACCGAGACAATGAATCCCATCTTGGCAGTCACTTCACAACTACTACTTGCCCATTAAAGTCGTACTTCGAGGTGCGCCCACCAAAGGTGAATTGGACTCCCTACTCTTGTAACAGACCTAACGTTACAAGCACATTGTGTCATCAACTCCTCAGGTCAAAGGTCCACATGTACTAATATAACTAATAATCCAATCATTGACAAACAACGAGTAAAACCCATATGATTGGGTTATTACGAGTCATGTTCAAATATATTGATTCCATCAATATATCCATAACACAAACTCCCACCGTCCCATAGCATTCGACTAGCACTCTTCGTCAAAGTATGTGTTATACAAGTCTAGATCTTAACGCCTAATCAAGATCTTCCGACTTGTGAACCTGTGTTTACTGACTAAGTACTAGGTCTTTGTAGTTCCCCTCTCATTATCCCATAAGAAGTGGAAGACTTACATTAGCGCACTTGGACCATTTGTTCGTTCAATATATTATAGATGTCATTAGATTTATATGAACAAATTAAATGCCTTTTATTGATATTAGAAATTGCATAATACAACTTATAGTTCCAACTCAGTCTATATCCGCATTGGCATCGAGGGCATAGTCCTATCAATCTCTCACTTGCACTCTATGCCAATTGTTGTGGTATCTAATACCCATCTTCTCAAGATGCTATTATAGCTCTGCCTGAGGTAATGCATTTGTGAGTGGGTCAGCATGTTATTGGCTGTGGTTATTTTCTATCGGGCTATTTTTCCCTTTCCAACGTCTCTCAAAATTTTCCTATCTTTCGTTTTCATGTCTGGATTTGTGAGACCTTGGTTCCTAGTCTGCATGATGCTCCATTTGTCACGGCAAAGTGTCAATGAGAGCTCCACACCACTTGAAGTTCCCTGATGAACTTCATATCCAAACATTTCCCTTGATTACCTCTAAGGAATCTAGGTACTTTCATATTCATTCTCAGCAGCGAAGTCAGTGTGGTAAAGTGGACACTTTACTTGGGACCCTTCCAAGTCACTGTCTTTCAAGTGAGAATGAACACAAACCATTGGCATAGACAGAATATATGTCCCAAATGTTTCTCAAGCACTTCATGATATAATCCAATGCCTATCCGTTGCTCTTCCACACTTAGGCAAGAGCCCTTTCTCAAATCTTCCATTCTAAATAGTTTTACGACAAAAACTTGACACGGTAGAACTTTATGTATTTTTACAGCAAGAGGACTGGTCGTGTGTAGTAATAAAGTGAATAATTAAGTCCAGGATGTCGAACCCACAGAGACTTGTATTTTAGTTTTATGAGAATTTAAAGCAAGCAAGAACTAAAATTAAATATTTTAAAAGCAATAAAATAATCTAAAAGAAAAAATTAACTAAAATATTATAGAAGTAAGATACAAGAAATAAGATGTTGAAATCAAGATAGCTATGGAAGAGAGCAACTATGACACAGGTATTGGCACAAATTAATCAATTCTTGTTAAAATCATGTTTTCATATAATTAGACTAATGTTGCTAAGGTGGAAAATTCCTTAACATTATTATCACGCGGATCCCTCGCTCATGATAACATATACTAGATTGGTTGTAGCAATCTCTACTGCATGCATTAAACACTAGAATTTTCCCCAAATTTATTCAAATTTATCCTTCCAAATAAACCCAGCTAACAGCGTCCGGAGTATGTGGCTATCCCTAGCATCAACTGACTTAGAAGATGTTATTAATCATTTTTACACCTTAAAGCACTTTCTCCCAAATATATAATTTAACCATGAATTCATACATATGTTAATTACTCATATGAAGCATTAAGAACAAGATTATAACACAAAGCAACAATGGAATTAATATGAAAAATACAATTTGTAACTCAAATCTCATAAATTAGCCTAAACGTGGCCTTAGTTAGAAGAATCTAATTCATCAGCAAATATAAAAGATAGAAAAAAAAAGATTCATATTTATAGACAAATATAAATCTAATCTAATAAAACTCCCTATTAAATTTGATGGATGAACTTCGATCTTCATCCCTTCTATGCTTCTTGATTTCTTCACCTTCACGGGTTTGTGTAGATTTTCATGAAGATGTAAAAACTAAATCTAAACCCTAATAGGACTCTATTCTAAGTGTATTTTCGTCTGCTAATTTGTGTACAAAACCCTAAAGAACTAATCTAGTATTTATACCCAATGAATGGAAGAATCTTCTTTGAATTAGAATTGAAAATTTCCAAAACTGCTACTCCCGGACATCCACGTTCGAATGTTGGAGGTCCTAACGTTCGTGCTTAAACCCCTCCTCACGTCTGTGCATAATTTCACTTAAAATTGGACTTTTTCTCGCCTTCAGCATGTCTGAACGTCTGGTATCTCACATTCAAACGTTGACCAAGTCAACATACGGACGTCAGCTTCTTCACGGTCAAGCGTGATGTTCTGCCTGTGCAGCAATCTTGTTTCCTTCATAACTTCTTCTACAAATCTCCGATTTGGGGGATTCATGTTGTGACATAAACCAAAGACAGAGACATACAACTTTATAGAAGGACACTTCTTCACATTCAGACTCTAAATACTTGAAAATTCTGCATTTCCGTCCAAGTTTCCTCAATTGCAATGGTTTTCCACCTTTACTCAATTAGCACACAAATTAAACGCACATGTGGCATAAATCATACATAAACCAATGTAAATAATATGAATATGAGGCTTTAAAACACATGAATTCATAACCTATCAATTGATCTTAAGCAAAGGTCTTGGGGAAGCCTTATTATGTTATTCACTCTATTCCATAGCAGCGAATCTTCACAATATATGTGGCCTTTCCCAAGTTTTCCATAGAGAATATACTCGAATTTTATGTATTGATCCAAGTCATTGAGCCCATATCATTTCCTATAAGTAGAGCCCTCTCTAAATATAGTACTAGAAATGATATCTCGCTCCCACTAGTCTAATTGCACACACATGGTTGTTCTTTACATTTGACGATTTCATAATTCCAAATTATGTCATCAAAGTTAAGATTCCAACTACAAGAGGTCCTTTTAAGTCCAGACCTTATGAAAACCGGCCTCTAATGTAAAACCCTTGGGCTTGTTCCTTAAGGACATCCTCGTAGAGGAATCCATTTATAAACAGGTCTTCACGTACACATGCCAATCTTTCATAATCTTGGTGTCTTGCTATAGAAAGTAAGATTCTAGTGGATTTGATTATAGTTGTGGCAAAGGGGCTTCCTCACAATCAATCTCCTTCTTTTGACTACACCCTTTCGCCATCAAACTGGCCTTTCCGTTCGAATCAATCTTTCTCTTGTAGATATGTTCACCTCCGATGGGTACAATACTCTCAGGGAGATCTACTAGGGATTAGGATTAATTCAGAGACATCTAATCAATCTTCACTCTCATAGCCTTACACCTTCTCGTAGAGTCCATATCCACCATCGATTCATCATGCATAGAGGGATTGTATCCATGGTTTTCCTCTGTTGCAGCATACAAATTATGATTTTTTTGTAGCAGACAACCATATATCTCAGGCGGTTGAGATACTCTACCAAACTTAGTCGTTGGTGGTTGTGTCATAAATGGCTTGGGTTTGGCTTCTTTAATAGTTGTCTCCCTAAACTCTTCGTTTTTGTTCTAGGATAACAATCTTTCTACCCATTGTTCCTTGTCGAATGAACTTTTCTTCAAGGAGGGTTGCCCGTAAGGCTACAATGATCCTATGATCATCGAGTAGGTAAAAGAGATATTCCATAGTACCTTTGGAATAACCAACGAATGGTCATTTTAGGGACTCCGTCTCCAATTTTTCTACCTTGGTCCTCATTACATATGCAGGGCAACCCCATATTTTAATGTAATTCAGATTGGGATTCCTTTGTCGCCATATCTCATATGGTTTCTTAGGAACCAAATTGTTAGGAATCCTTCGGGTAAAAACGTAGCGGAATAAAAAAAATTGGATTCCTAAACATGGATCACTTTAACAGGATTAATGAATTTTAAATAGTTTTCCAAAAATTTAAACGAAATAGATTACCTTATCAATTTTGTAGTAATTCTTCGGGTAACAGCAATTCCTTGAGCTCCTGTCTCTAAAGATGCAAGCGAAATGAACCTTCAAAAGATCTTCCAAAACTTCCTCGTTTATGGTGGTGAACGGCTAGGGCAAGCTTTGGAAGAGGGAGGATTCTTTTTTCTTTTGTGTTATGCAACTAGGTTAAAGTTGTTATGACTTGTAAGTGTTGGAGTATCTTATAACTCCTTGACTTAACAAACAAGTCTTGGAGTCTTCCTTGACTCTCAAGTGGCCACCCCCTAGGGCTTTAATTGGACGTGGGTGGGCTTTAAGTTGGCGCATTCAACTTAGCCCACCTTTTAACATGTATTTAAATTAAATCCTATTTAGATTCCAATACATATTAAATGATTAATTAATTCCAATTAATTAATTCTCCAATTAAATAATTTAATTTAATCTCATTAAATTAAATATTTAATTCATTGATTTAACCAATAAATCAATGCGTCCATTTAATTTACATCTTTCTACAAGATTAACACAAAAAGACATCCCGTTCGTTTCTTATAGCGCGACTCTTTAGGTTAGTCTCAATTGGCAATGGGAGGAATTACCAAAGGATGTGAGTGTCACCTAGCCAGTCCCGTGGACTCACATTGTAACCCAATTGAGTACGAAATGAATGAATCCTTTACGAACCTCTGGACCATAAATACGATATGAGTATAAAAGACTCGCGTATTCCGATCAAGTGAGAGTCGTAGTTTATGTCAAACTCACTAAACTTGATACTGTGCTTGTAATTATATCATGATGAAATTACCAAACTACCCTCCATGTCCCACATGGGTTAGTTTCATTGCTTTTGCCAAAGACTTATAATTTCATATGCATATGATAACACAGGATGCTTTCTCGTTTACTATCGACACAGTGATCCCATCTTGGCGATCCCTGAACGACTACTACTTGACTCATTGAGATCGCACTTCGAGGTTGGCCCCACCAAAAGTTGAGTTGGGCCTAACTACTCTAGTAACAGATTCAACAGCATAAGCACATTGATCATGAACCCTCAGGTCTAAGGCCCACTCATACTATTATGGTCAGTAATCCAATCATTGACAGACACCGAGTAAATACCCATGTGATCGGATTACTGTGAGCCGTGTTCGAATATATCAATTCCATTGATATATCTATAACACGTATCTCACTATCCCATAGTGTTCGACTGACACTCCTTGTCAGAGCATGTGTCATACAAGTCGAATCTTAATGCCTAATTAAGATTCCTTGACTTGCGAACCCTTTTAAGTGATCAGGAATAAGACTCTCCCTGTGCCACATCTTTATTCCATAAAGGGCGAAGAGTCAACCTCGATACACAAGGACTGTTTGTTCAATACTTATTGATGCCACAAAGTTTTACATGAACAGAATAATAATTGCCTTTATTAATTATTAGTTTGTACAACATAATTAAATATCCTATACAATCTATTTGTCCTCATTGGCATCTAGGGCATATACCTAACAATCTCCCACTTGCACTCAATGCCAATCTCTATGGTATCCTATACCCATCTTCTCAATATGTTTCACTAGCACCGTCTGCGCCAATGGCTTAGTGAGTAGGTCAGCTACGTTTTCTGGTAAGGTTATTTTCTGCACAGTGATGTCGCCTCTTCCAATGATTTCTCAAATTATGTGATATCTTCTCTCTATATGTTTGGATTTGTTGTGAGACCTTGGTTTCCTAGCTTACACAGTGGCTCCATTGTTGTCACACCATAGTGGCAATGGAAGCTCCACACTAGGAACAACTTGAAGTTCAGCCATGAACTCCTTAATCCAAACAGCTTCACATATTCAGCTTTAGTGGTCGAATCAGCAGTTGTGCTTTGTTTGGAACTTTTCCAAGACACTGCTCCACCGTTCAAAGTGAATATGAACCCAAAAGTGGATTTTTGGTCATCGGTATCTGACTGGAAATCAGAATCCGTATAACTGTCCACTTTCAATTCTCCCTTGCCGTACACCAGAATCATATCTTTAGTTCTTCTCAAGTACTTCAAGATAGATTTTACGGCGATCCAATGTTCTTTGCCCGGGTTAGCTTGAAACCTACTCACAACGCTCACAGCGTAGGTAAGATCTGGTCTCGTGCATAACATCGTGTACATGAGACTTCCTACCGCCGATGCATAGGGAACCATGCTCATCTCCTTTCGATCTTCCTCACTTTGAGGACTCATCTTCTTGGAGAGATGAATTCCATGTCTCATGGGCAAAAGACCTCTCTTAGAGTTTTCCATCCCAAACCGTTTGAGGGCCTTTTCTAAATAGAGGGCTTGAGAGAGTCCTGTCATCTTATTCAATCTGTCCCTGTAGATTCGAATTCCCAGGATGTAGGTAGCTTCTCCCAAGTCTTTCATGGAGAATTTACTTAAAAGCCATGTCTTAACAGAAGTTAGCAATCCTTCATCATTCCCTATAAGTAGAATGTCGTCTATATATAGCACCAGGAATATGATCTTGCTCCCACTGACCTTTTTATAGACACATGGTTCATCCTTATTCTTGATGAAGTCGTACCCCCGCACTTCTTCATCAAAACGAAGGTTCCAACTGCGAGAGTCCTGCTTGAGTCCATAAATGGACCTATTCAACTTGCAGACCTTATGAGAATCAGCACTAGATATGAAACCCTTGGGCTGTTCCATATAGATTTCCTCCTCGAGGAATCCATTTAAGAACGCGGTCTTCACATCCATTTGCTAGATTTCATAATCCAGGTATGCAGCTATCGAAAGTAGAATTTTAATGGATTTGATCATAGCTACTAGTGAAAAGGTTTCCTCATAGTTAATGCCCTCCTTTTGACTATACCCTTTCGCCACTAGCCTGATCTTATAAGTACCCACCTTGCCATCCAAACCAATCTTTCTCTTGTAGATCCATTTACATCCAATGGGTACAATACCCTTGGGTGGATCGGTCAGAATCCAAACTTGGTTCGAATACATTGAATCCATTTCCACTTTCATAGCTTCATGCCATTTTGCAGAATCCACATCCATCATTGCCTGGTCATAGCTAGAGGGATCGTCTCCATGGTACCCTTCTGCTACTGCATACATATTATGCTCTTCCTATAGCAGATAACCATATTTCTCAGGCAGTTGAGATACTCTAAATGAATGGTTGTATCTTTCCCGGTTCGGGTTAGGTCTCTTAAACAGTGTCTTCCAAAGGAGATTCATTTTGTTCTTCTAGAGCAAGACTTCTACTAGCTCCTCCTTCTCGAATGAACTCTTCCTTGAGAAGGACTACATGTAAGGCAATGATGATCCTTTGATCATCATGCAGGTAGAAAAAGTATCCCATGGAATCCTTGGGATATCCAATGAATCGTCCTTTCAAGGACCTAGCCTCCAACTCCTCGACCTTCGTCTTTTTCACATAGGCAGGCCAACCCCATATCCTTATGTGCTTCAGATTAGGTTTCCTTCCACGCCGTATCTGATACGGTGTGTTAGGAACAGACTTGGAGGGACACCTGTTCAAAATGTGAGTAGTTGTAAGCAATGCGTGCCCCCACAATGAAATGGGCAAATCCGTGTAGCTGAGCATGGATCGTACCATGTATAACAGAGTTCGATTCCTTCGCTCTACTACTCCATTTAATTGTGGGGTAACTGGAGGAGTTAGCTGTAACAATATGCCATGTTCTCTTAAGAACTGGTCAAATTCGGCACTCATATACTAGCCACCTCGGTCAGACCGAAGCGTCTTAATATGATGCCAGGTTTGGTTTTTGACCAAAGTCTTGAATTCAATGAACCTTTCTAATGATTCAGACTTGTACTTCATTAAATACACGTAGCCATACCTAGATTGGTCATCGGTAAATGTAATGAAGTACTGAAAACCACTGCGGGCCACATTTCTAAAAGGACCACACACGTCTGTATGAATCAATTCTAAGACTTTAGAGGCCCTTTCAAATTTATATGTGAAGGGGGACTTGGTCATATTGCCTTGGATACAAGACTCACAGTGGGATAGGGATCTGATCCCAAGGAGTCTATGACTCCATCCTTTTCTAACTCGTGTAGTCTATGATTCCCGACATGACCCAGTCTTAAGTGCCAGAGTTGTCTTTGGTTTGTGTCATACAAATCGCGTTTTCTTGTTACAACATTAATTATTTTGGACATTTATATAATATAAACCATTTATTAAAGATGCACAGCCAACACATTCATTTCCTAAATAAATGTTGCAAGAATTGTTTACAAAGGAAAATTAATAGCCTTTCCTGACCAAGACAAGAATAGAAACAATATTCTTTAGCCCAATGGGCAAAACAAGGCAATTGTCTAACAATAATAAATGTCCAGTAAATAATCTAATGGAAGTGGTGCCATTGTGTGTGGCTGCTACACTATGTCCGCTGCTAACATTGATAATCACTTCTCCATGCTCCAGTTTCTTACTTCTTTCCGGCTCCTGATTCAAAACACACACATGAGCACTAGCCCCAAAGTCTAGAATCCAGGAAGAAGTAAATACAGTAATAGAACAATTTGTTTCCAAAACATTAAGTTCTATACCTGAAGCAATCTTCGCCTTCAACTTGGGACAATCGCGTTTCCAATGTCCTATCTCACGGCCGTAAAGACGTAATCTGTCTTCTTTGGACCCTTGGTCTTCTTGTGAGTTCTAGTCGATTTGGGTTCCCTAATATTCCTAGCTAATTCAGAATTATTCGAAATAATCAAAATTTGGAATGCACCCCAATTCGTCCTATTACATTGTTGTGCATTTATCAGTTGACTCATAAGTACTGAGAGCGACCCTCCAATGTTATCAATGTCAAAATTGATGATGAAATCCAAGAAAGATCCTGGGAGTGATTGGAGAATGAGGTCCACCTGGAGGTGGAAATTCATGTTGAAATCCAAGGACTGAAGTCTTTCTAACATGGAGATCATCTTCAAAACATGATCCTCAACTTCCTCATGCTCCGTCATCTTTGTGTTGAACAGTTCCTTGGAAACGAAATATCTAATAGATTTTCCATTTTCCCCAAACATATCCTCCAAGTGCTTCATGATTGACTTGGGACTATCCATTTCTTCATGAGTGTGTCTTAATTCGCTACACATGGAGTTCAACATGTAATCCCTTACTTTACGAGCTTCAGATACCCAATTCGAATATTCTATGTGAATTGAATCATCCTCTTCAACCCCAGGCCTGAGTGGTCGATCCAATTTCAGCATATACTCTAGATTTTAATCATTGAGGACCGTCCTCAATGCTCTGTTCCAATCAGAGAAGTTCTGGCCGTTCAAAACGTTCTTTTCAAGCAAAACTTTTCGTGGGTTAACCATTTTGAGAGAGATATATTGACTGCAGAAAATAAACCAAAATTTCGTTAGATAATTATGTTGTACCTAAGTAAAATCAGGAATTCAATTTTAACTTGGCTCCCACTACATTTTTCAAACCATTGCACTCCCACTGCAATGAACGGAAATCTCATTGGACAGATTTCGTAGTGAGTGATTGGGTTCTACAAAATTTTCAATGAGTTGCAATCTGTAACGATGTATGGCTCATTAAAAATTTTAAAGTGGCGTGCCACGCCAATCAGTCCAACTGATGGTTCAATCCATTTTTTGCTCATGGATCACTTAACATCATCCTGTAACGGAATATCGATGGTGATCCATCTAAGTACTTTCCCATCAACTCCTATCGATCTAACAATTGAATCTTATCTTACAACCTGTAACGGTGTATGGGATAAAATTTGTTTCGACCGATGGCATCAAATGCACTTAGAGATCTTCGAATTATGAGTTTGTGCATAACCCCCATTAGTCGGGACGATGCCATGCACAACTCATAACTCTATCTCTCTAAGTTTGATGGAGAGCCGGGATATCCAATACCCCTTACTTACTTAGTATGATTATTTTGGAAGAATTTGTTGATTAATTAAGGTCTCACTCTGCACATTAATCCAATTCGCACATATGTGGTATTATATTAAGCCATGCATTAATAGAAAACCTAGTTCTTCTATCAACATGTTATCCATGGACTTTCTAGATTGATCTAAGCCAATAGATCAATCAGGGGGATAGGGGACCTATATCAATTCTAATCTTGATATGTTTTGGGCTCCAAGCTTTAAGAAGGTCCTACCTTTACTAGTTACACAACATTGAAGCGCCCTATACATTATACTACCGAAAATAAAAGTACAAACTGGGGGGCATTATTCCGCCCAATACAACCCAGATAATACAAAATGGTAAAACCCTGAGTTCATGGATGCATCCACCACAACATACATCAAAACATGTAAATAAACTATTCAAGATCATGTTGGCTTTTACTTTTAAAATTGAAAAAAATTCATGATTAATTAAATCTAATTTAATTATGAAAAAGAGAATAAATTTCAATTTAAAGAATAAATCCAATTTATTATTTAAGAAATAAGTCCTACTTATTCTTAATTATTTTGAAAAATTAAATCTAGCCCATAAAAATAAATCCTATTTATTTGATCGTTATTAATCATAAATAAAATTCCAAATTTTAATTTATTACATAATTAAATCCAATTTGATTATTTAAGTCAAATCCAATTTAATCTAATTAAATCCAATTTAATTTTAAGAAAAACAAAATCATTTTTATTAGGAAAAAGGAGGTTTGACAAATTTTGTGTCAAATTTGTTTATTGGGTCAAACCCAATAATTAATAATAATTATACATATAATTTATTAATCGTAGCGCACGATCGGGGCGGTGCCTGCCGCTCCGATGGGCGCCGCTGGTGTCGCAACAGCGTAATTGGGGTGACGAAACAGGGCGATAAATTTTTCATCTGAAAAAGGAAGAAAGAAGGAGGGGTAAGTCCTAATGACCCAGTGAGGTATAAACGGTTTGCTTTACCTTTGATCTTTGAAACAGAATCTGCAGTGGAAGATATAAATAAAACAAGCATATATAGCAGCGAGTATATGAATCAATTAAGATATCAGAAGGGCAAACAATCGAGTATCGAAACAAAGTAAGAACGAAGAAAACAGCTCGTGTGATTTAGAACTCATGTCAAACGATTGTGTTCCGTCTCCCCACTGTCCAATACCAGCAGGAGACTTCACACCTTTCAGTGCATACCATATGGTTTCAAGTGTTAGGACTCTAGAAGTGGCTCCTACGGGCTCAAGAGGTGGCTTCCGCCATCGCATAGCACTTTGCTCTGTATAGCACTTAGCTCCCTTCACTGATCTATAGGTGTCGGGACTGTAGAGGCTCCCTACCTGTAGCACTTTGCGCCGAAGCCTCAAGAGGTGGCTCCGACGGCATAGCACTTAGCTCCCTTCACTCTGTCTTTAAGAGTCAAAGCATTAAATCAAGAAAAGGGACATATCGCGGATGGATGCCGGACATTAGGACTCTAGAGGTGGCTCCCACCGTGTAGCACTTTGTGCCTTAGCCTCAAGAGGTGGCTTCCACGGCGCTTAGCTCTCTTAGCCGACGGAGTAGAGCCAAGAAGTACAATGGTCCCAATGAGATGATGAAATATACGAACTAGGTATTCGTACGACAAGACATAAGGTAATTGACACCGATCAGACCGAAGACCATTTCGAGGCAAGACATGTACTATAGCACGAAAGGAATCTTCATCGAGGATAACAAGATATTGAACCAAAACGAGATATTTAGGAATCAACAATCATCACGAATCAACCAACAAGATACTGATAAGACAGTTGTATAACCAAACAAGGCAATCACATGTAGGTAAAGCAATTAAAGAGTTTTCAAGGAAAAGAGAAACCCTCACCAACTTGTCTAATCACGTATTTCATGAAATCATCTTAGCACCAGCACCTATCATTGTCATGAAATTAAGATCAGCTCGAACTCCAATGTTCATTTTTGTATGAGGTTGCTCGAGATGGCTCCACCGTGTGACCCTGTCCACCACCGTGCACCTCTGTCTACGACCGTGCGTCTTCACTTTCACTACTCCTCTGTCCATAAACATCATACTCAATAGTCCAGCTCAACATCCATAAATTCCTTACCCAATAATAATCCTCCCTATACAAACTTCATCCGAAAATACATTGTTAGAGATGGTAACCCGAGCCTCAAAAGTCGACTTCCCATGACTGTCAGTTTCCGGGACGTCCTCGCAGCCGTCAACGAAATCTAATTTCTGGTCACAATACAACATGTATTTTGGCAAGGCCTACCATTATCAACATCTAGACTCACAGGGATTTCCAATGGTTGCCTTAAATGTAAAATCAAAGGACAGGAAGGATGGTCTCTGGGTAAAATAATATGAAGTGCAGTTTCTGTGTTTCAAAACAGGGTACTGGCGTTGGTGCTTTGGATGCAAAACCACAAATGTTTTCTTAATGTTTTCCAGCAAACCTCACCTGTAACAACATCTATACACATAGAGATTTCAAATGGTGGTCTTTTATGTACAGTAGGACCACGCTAAGGGTGTTTTCGGGGCAACAAAATGCGAAGAACAGTTTCTGGAATTGAACACTAAGCACTGCAATTTTTGCTTTGATGACATATTCTGGAACTCTATGGAACAAGTTAGCAAACAAGCACTCCATATACTTGTTCCTTATCCACTTATGATGAATTTGAGCTTAAGAACTTTAAATTTGGCCATCATTTGACAATCCAAAAGGGACATGCATTGAGACTGCCACAAAAAGAGAGTAAACACAGCAATGTATTCTCCACTGCTCGCCGTCCCAAAACTGCTACTCGATAGTCAAAATATCATTTCTCCAACAGCTCCTACACTCCATTATACTAAAAGAAATAATCGAACCCTTATATTCAGTTCTAATTCATGTTTCATCCAACTTCAGTTACATTAAATTCACTTGCAGCAAACCACAACTAACGCTTAACTAATCCTTCTAAGTTCAAGAATTGAAGTCTAACTCTATTTATTACCTTCATAAGCTTAAGGTTGATGACTGAAATCCCAACTTCCAAATTTCAGCCCCTCCACACTGGACGCCTCAATTCAAAGTTTGATTCCATAAGCTTCAAATTTGAGTGCAACATAATTACACATACAAAGAATATCCTATTTCTGTCTCTTGGTATTCTTTACTTGGGTTTGTCAAATGAAAAAAGATTATGAGACATAAAAGAAATAGGACAATTGTGTAGGAGTTTTGTTCATATAGAGCTATATGTTAGTGATACACTTTCCAGCAATACCATTGTTGTAAAGTGTATCACTTTCCAGCAATGACAATTCACCTTCCATCAATGAAAATCATTATGTAAATTACTTTATGTTAATATAATCACTTATATTACCTATATATGGATTGATCTCAGGTATTGAAAATCAATGTAAAGAATTTCACTGAAATATACACAATTGCAATATTCTTATCTGCAATATTATTCTCAATTGCAATATTATTCTATCATGGTATCATTATCAGGTTCATCCTCCCCCTCTGATATCTCCTCTGCCGCCAGCCATCTTCCGCCGCCACCTGTCATTTCCGGCGCCGACACCACCGACGATCCCATGGCCACCATAGCCCTACCTATTTCTACTTCTCTCTACTCCATCTCACCTATAAACACTGCATTGGCGGCTGCCGCCATCTCTTCTCCGGCAGCCACCGCATCTCCTCCATCCGCCACCTCCTTTAATGGTCTTGCCCACCTTATTCAACACCTTCTCTCTCCTCCATACCATTTCTCTCCCAAAGACATAGCCACTCTTCTCTCCACCACTCCACCACCTTCAACCTCTGTTTTTCCCGCTGCCGCCGTATCTCCCGTAGCCGACGAAACTGCCGCCTCCCTCCTCCAAGCCCTCTCCACCTTTGCCACCCACACTTCTACTTTACACACCAATCTTAACTCTCTTCTACCCCTAGCCGCTGCTCCCACCGACTCTTCAGCAACTGCGGCCCCGCCCCACTTCGGCTCAGTTTTTCCAGTCGCCGCATCGGCCGCCGGCACATCACCCTCGGTCGCCGGCTCTTCTTTGGTGGGCGGCGCACTTGGGGTTGCTGCACAGCTACCCTCCTTCTATGCATCTCCTTCTTTTAAATATCCCCAACTCAACCCTCCTTCACAAAATAACCCCCCCCCCCCCCATAAACCCAATATTACACAATAACCCACCAATACTTCCTATTTTTCAAACCAGCCCTTCTATTACTCACTCTCCTCCAAATCAGCCCAAATCCACATCCCCTCAACCATCACCTCAAGTAATATCCCATATCTCTCCTCTTCCCACACCAAACCTTACTCATCTTATCTCTATTAAATTAGACTCCAACAACTATTTATTATGGAAGTCTCAATTTCGATCGGTACTCATAAGTTATGACTTATATGGTTATGTCGATGGATCTCTCATTTGCCCATCACCTTATATTACTGATAGTACCGGTTTCTCTATATCAAACCCGACATACTCCTTTTGGGTTCGCACTGACAATAGTCTAAAATCTTGGATGTCAGCTACTATATCTCAAGAAATATTTCAGGAAGTCCACACTCTTTCAACATCGCGTGACATATGGCTTGCTCTTGAATCTAGTTTTATGCAACAATCTGTTTCCAAGCAGCTCCAATATAAAAGTGAGTTTAGCAGTCTTAAGAAAGGCGATCTCACTTGTGATGCCTATCTTCGAAAAATAAAATCCTTGGCTGACAATCTTGCCACAGTTAATACACCTATTTCCTCGGTCGATCTAGTTCTGCAAGCTCTTTATGGTCTACCTAAAGATTATGAGGCCTTTGTTACTGCCATTTCTGTGCAATCAACTTGCATTTCCTTTGATGATCTACGCACCAAGTTACTCCAGTTTGAGCATCGTTTTCTCCATCTCCAATCCTCATCATTTATTTCTCCTGCCTTTATTACCCAATCCCAGTCCTTTCCTCCTACCTCTGGTGGTCGTAATGGTCATGGTTGTGGTCGTGGTTCCGCTTATGGTCGAAGTCTTGGCCGTGGTCGTGGTGGTCGCGGTCATTTTTATCAGAACTTACCGTCTCAATCTCCGCAGTCTCGTCCTCAGTCATCTTTTGGATCCTCTAGTTCTACTGGCTCTTCCGGACTCTCTTCTTTTCGCTATTCTGGTGGTCCTGGACTCTTACCAACACCCTCCACTAGTAAGCTCTGTCAGATTTGTGGTATACCCGGCCAATTAGCATTATCCTGTCGTCAGCGTTACAACCATGCATACATCACTGAAGAACTACCACAGTCTTTCTCAGCACTGTCCACTGCTGAGACGTCTGACATTGCTTGGTATCCGGACAGTGGTGCCTCTGCTCACATGACTCCGGACGATGGTATGCTTTCTCACCTTACACCATATACAGGCACAAATAAAATTCTTGTCGGAAATGGTTCATTATTACCTATTAAACATGTTGGCTCATCCGTTTTACATACTCCTTCCCGTACTTTCAAATTATCCAATGTGTTACATGTTCCCAAACTCTCCCATAATCTTTTATCTGTTCATACACTTTGTCAAGATAATAATTGTCTTATTGAATTTTCTGCTACTGGTTTTTGTTTAAAGGACAAAGTCACCAGGCGAGTTCTTCTGGAGTCACCATCCACTAATGGTCTCTACCCTCTTCCCTCTAGCTTGGTGACTGCTACATCTGGTGCTTTCGTTGCCCAAGCTGTCTCAGGAGATACTTGGCATCGTCGTTTGGGTCATCCCAGTCTGTCTGTTCTCCAACATTTATCTAGTCGTGGCGTCTTAGGGTCACAATGTCGTCATTTTAATTTTTGTGATCAATGTCAGTTAGGTCGGTCTCACCGACTACCGTTTCAGCGTGTTGAACGGCGTAGTACTATGCCATTTTACTTAGTTCACTCCGATGTATAAACATCTCCGATTGCTTCTCCCACTGGTTTTAAATATTACGTTATTTTTATAGATGATTTTTCTCGTTTTAGTTGATGCTATCCAATGCGTACAAAATCTGAAGTTTTCACTCACTTTTGCGCTTTTACCAAATTAATTGAAAACTTGTTCTCAACAAAAATAAAAAAAATTCAAAGTGATGGTGGACGTGAATTTGATAACTCTCAATTTCGTACTTATTTCTCCACTCATGGGATTACGCTCCGGCTTTCTTGTCCATACACTCCTCAACAAAATGGTATTGCGGAGAGGAAACATCGACATATATCTGAGCTAATTAGGACCATGCTTCTCACAGCTCATCTTCCTACCACCTTCTGGGTTGATGCTTTATACACTTCAGTATATCTCATCAATCGTCTTCCCACACCTACACTACAGCACAGGTCTGCTTTTGAAGTCTTATTTCAGCATACCCCAAAGTACTCTTCCTTCCGTGTATTTGGTTGTGCTTGTTTTCCTTATATCTCTTCTGATGCTCGTCATAAACTTGCACCACGCTCAATTTCCTGTGTTTTTCTTGGGTATGCCCCAGACTACAAGGGCTATCGATGTCTTGATCCTACGAGTGGTAGGATCATTATAAGTCGTCATGTTGTATTTAATGAAGTCTGTTTTCCCTATCCCACTCTCACTTCTCCTCCTCTTCGCTCGATTTTTCCCGAGTCTCTTATAGTTCCGATTACCCTACCACATCCTCCTTATGTAGGCACTAGTCTCCCGTCTCTTCCTATATCTGCGCCCATTCTTCCTTCCACTATCTCCTTACCGTCTTCATCGCCTTCTGTGACTCCTATGCCTACTCCTGTTTCCTTATCCTCACCCACATCTATCCCTTCCTCTATCTCCCCTACAACATCATCTGCAAACACTCCCAGTTGCTCATCTTCTACTAATGACTGTATCTCTTCTTCGGTGCCTCATTCTCCTATTCCTACACCAGATTTTTCCTTAGTACCTTCTTCTTCTCCTTCATCTAGTCCTACTCCTCTCATCTCTCGCCATCATATGATTACTCGCCTTCGTGATGGTATCCGCAAGCCCCGTACTCTCCCTTCTCTTACAGTCTCTACCACACCAGTTGAGCCAACATGTTTTTCCCAGGCAGTTAAGGATCCCTTGTGGCGTGCTGCTATGGCTGATGAGTTTAATGCTCTTCAGGCAAACCACACGTGGATTCTTATACCATCTCATCATTCGCAGAATCTTGTTGGTTCCAAATGGGTATATCGTGTGAAATTGAAACCTGATGGTTCAGTTGAGAGATACAAGGCTCGACTAGTTGCTCAAGGATTTAAGCAGCAGGCTGGTATAGATTTTGGTGAAACTTTTAGTCCCATGGTGAAGCCCGCTACTATCCGGACTGTATTATCTATTGCAGTATCACGTCAATGGATTATTCGACAGTTAGATGTGAAAAATGCTTTTCTTCATGGTGATCTTACTGAGATCGTTCACATGGCTCAGCCTCGCGGCTTCATTCATCCCAGGTATCCGAATCATGTCTGTCAGCTACAGAAAGCTTTATATGGTCTGAAACAAGCTCCCCGTGCTTGGTTTCAGAAATTTGGCTCATACCTTCTCCGCCTTGGCTTTGTCAGTAGCAAGGCCGATATGTCTATGTTCGTGTTCTGCTCTGGCTCTGTTATTATGGTTCTCTTGCTATATGTTGACGACATTGTCCTTACCGGGAATAATTCTCAGGCTATTTCCACTTTGATCTCACGGTTATCTTAGGCGTTTGCTATGAAGGATCTGGGAGATCTTCATTATTTTTTAGGCATTCATGCGACTCGGGACTCCAATGGTCTATTTCTTTCGTAGAAGAAGTATGCATCTGACCTTCTTCAGCGTTTTCACATGATGGATGTGAAACCAATTCCATCACCTCTACCTGCAAAAACTACTCCATCTGCTTTTGAGGGCGATCTCTATTCCGATCCAACTATGTATCGAAGTATTGTTGGTGGTCTACAGTATCTTACTCATACTCGTCCTGATATTGCTTTCTCGGTGACATTAGTCAGTCAGTTTATGCATGCTCCCCGTACGACACATTTTCAGATGGTTAAACGAATTCTTAGATATCTAAGGGGCACACTTGATTTTGGGATTCTTATTCGTCCATCATCTCTGGATTCTATTACAGTTTATGCTGATTCTGACTGGGCCGGATGTCCAGATAGTCGAAGTTCTACCACGGGTTATGTTGTTTATCTAGGGGATAATCTTATCTCTTGGTCTGCCAAGAAACAAGCAACCGTCTCTCGCTCGAGCACGGAATCTGAGTATCGATCTGTTGCGTATTCTATGGCTGAAACTTGCTGGGTTAAATACATTCTCAGGGATCTTGGTGTATTCTTATCCAGACCAATTGTCATCTACTGTGATAACATTAGCGCGATTTATTTAGTTCTAAATCCCGTCTTCCATGCTCGAACGAAGCACATAGAGATTGACTATCACTTTGTTCGAGAGAAAGTTGCCGCCGGTGAAGTTTTAGTAAAGTACGTTCCTACTTCTGACCAGATTGCCGATATTTTCACCAAAGCTCTTTCGCCAGCTAAGTTTGCTCAATTACAAACCAATCTTCGCGTTGGACCCACGGCTCAGATTGCGGGGGGATGTTAGTGATACACTTTCCAGCAATACCATTGTTGTAAAGTGTATCACTTTCCAGCAATGACAATTCACCTTCCATCAATGAAAATCATTATGTAAATTACTTTATGTTAATATAATCACTTATATTACCTATATATGGATTGATCTCAGGTATTGAAAATCAATGTAAAGAATTTCACTGAAATATACACAATTGCAATATTCTTATCTGCAATATTATTCTCAATTGCAATACTATTCTATCACTATAGCCTTAAAAGTTGAGTTAGTAAGAGGAGATAAGCTTCCATCTTCTCTTGCCACGACTGAACTTGAAGAGCTGGAGCTGCCACTCATCTAAGAATGAAGACTTTAAGGTGTCATTACTCCAAACATATAGGAATTATACTTTAGCCCCTCAAGACTAGTCTCAAATTGACCCCACCTAAAATTTATCCTAAAGAAATATTCGCAAGACAATTTAAATTCAGCCATCGTAAAACAAAATAACGCTGCATAGCAAAATTTTGCAATTAAGTCTTAAGAACCGGTTACAGAATATTATAACATAGATTAAGAATAATCCACTTATTCGACAAAAAAATAATTCGATCCAATTATAATATTTAGAAATAATTAGTAATTATATCGAGGTGATGAATTTTTCGGGAACAGGGGTCTAACTTATAAAAATCAGAAATCGCACATTAAGCGAATAGATAAAATAATAGAATCATATAGAATTAATAGCAGGTAAACTAGGGTGTTATAAACGATATCTGGCTCATCGATTCATTAAAGTGGTATCCAAGCCAATTAGTCTAATTAGTGGTTCAACCCCTTTGGTTCATGGACCATCTACACCGCAACCTTTTAATGATATCTAAGTGGTGATCCATCTAAATATAAACCCATCGACCCCTATTGATCCAATAATTTAATCCCACCTTGCAACCTTTTAACGGTATCTGGGGTGAAATTCGCTTTGACCAGTGGCATCTTATGCACTAAAGATGACCAAAAATATATCTTGAGGCATGACCCCCTTTTGCTGGGATATCCAATACCCCTTACCTACTTAGCATTTTAAGTTGGGAGAATTTAGACAATGTATGTCCTTTACGGTCTCACTTTGCACATTATCATGTTTCATCCAAATTAAAACATATACAAACATTCATAAGAATGCAAAGCGCAGATATAACCTAGTTAAATCTACCAACACAGAGTCCATGGATATTTTAGACTGACCCAAGTCAATGGGCCAGTCGGGATAGGGGCCTATACTATAACTGAAGCTCCTACTAACGCCATGCTCCAAGCTCGTCAGGATTCGCCAAGCTCCATCAAGCTGTTGGGAATTATACGAATAAAACGCAGCGGAAAGTAAATTTAATTCCCAAAACCCGAATCATCTCTAATACTCGTGTTTAATTGTGTATAGAAAAATTACCGTTCTCGCGTATGTTGATTTCTGAACGTGATCCTTTTCTCTAACACCAAATTCGCCGATGTCTCCAATTCGTCACGCCGGAATCAAAAACGAAAAACTCCTCCTTTCTTCCTTGTCAAAGACGACTAGAGAGAGAGAGATGTGGAAGACTTTTTCTTGGAGAGAAAGTTATGTAAGTTTTCTTGTGTTATTTTCACCTTGTGATATATTTATATCATTATGAAACAATAACACTAGCATGCAAGAGCCCTATTTGGGCGTCCATTTGGCCGCCCCTTAGTGGGCTCGAAAGCCTTCGGGCTTTCGTGTTGCTTGTTAATTAATTAATCGGATAATTTATTTATCCAATAAATAAATTGATAATCCAATTAATTCAATTCCCAATTAATTTATAATTCAATTTCTCCAAGATATTAATTAACTCATTAATTTAATTAATTAATTAAATTATCCAATAATTAATTAATTAATTACGGCATCTAATGCCGTGAATTTCTCTCAATGTTTTTCCTTTTGCACTTCCTTTAAGCGCGACTCTTTAGGTTCGTCTCAAAAGGCAATTGGGAGGAATCCAAAGGGGTGTGAGTGACACCTAGTCAGTCTCGTGGCTCACACTGTAACCTAATTGAGAACGAATGAATAGGATCATTCCAAACCTTTACGCTGTGAATACCGTACGTGTATAAACTTTTTATTCTTATATCCCAGTCAAGTAAGAGTCATGGTTTAAAGTCAAACTCATATAACTTGACCATTTACCTAAGCTCATAATAAGTCGAGGTATTTAAATGATTTGGCCAAAGACTTTCATCCTCACTTATTCATGACCGCATAGGATATTTTACTCATTCACTTATGAGAGAATAAATTCCATATTACAAATCAGTTAACAATGCTACTTGCCCATCAAGTCGCACTTCGAGGTCGATTCCACCAACAGGTGATTTGAATCTAACTACTCTAATGACAAACTTAATGTCACAAGTACATCTTCAACTCGATTTCTCAGGTCAGAGGTTCACACGTACCTATCACTACTTATCAGTTTCATCATTGACTGTCAATGAGTGAATACCCATGTGATGAATTGATGCAAGCCGTGTTTGAACATATCACGGGTAAATTTTATTCATTTTAGCGTATATGTGGTTCAATATGCAAATCGAGAAAAACACTGTGGGATTTTAAACTTTCCGCTACGCAATTTTTCGTGAAACCCAACAGTCCGAGCGTGCCTTTGGCAACGTTCGAGCGTGGCCGCGTCTAAACGTGCATCCAGGCAATGTTTGAATGTTCAGCTGCGTTCAATTTTATAATTGTTTGTATCGCATGTTTGAATGCCAGCCTTGTGCATGTTCGAATGTCATGTCTGCGAACAGACTTTACAGGAATTCTAAATCACAATCCACCAATTTAGGCGACTCCCCAAGCCCCGTTTCAGCCATCTCAACACAAAATAACATATATACACATATTCTAAATATATATATGTGTGTGTGTATATATATATCAGATTCATTCAAAATAAAACGAGTCAACATGAAAACCAATGCAATTAAAATGCCAATAACATCAAAACAGAACTCAAACACCATTTAGTCATTGTTTTGATGTTCTTGATGTTTTAACAAAGATATCATTAATACAATTAATGATACAACGAAAAATATGCTAATCTTCTTCGTTGTGGTTATTTCATAATCCAAGCGACGAATCCTTGATCCCTTGTCTCTAGACCAACATGCGAAGCAACTAGAAATTCACTCTTCCTCCTCCAATATAAAGCTAGAAGGTGGTGGAGAATCCTTCTTCTCTTTGTATGTTGAAGAGAGGCAGATAAGATTTCTCAGACTTTTTCACGTATTTACTTGACTGCTGAAGTTAAGTTATTTGTTATTACGACCTAGGTATTGAAATCGGAGGGTATTAATAACTCTCCAGCAAACCCAAGTCATCTGTTCTCTAAGACCCATCCGAGTGGGTCAAGTTAGACTTGACCCATTTTAATTAAAAAACTACTGCCCAACATTCACATTCAAACGCGCCATAAGCCAATGTTCAAAATTGCCCACGTCCGAATGTGGCTCTAAGTCACGTTCGGGCGTGGAGCCCTTTGTCATCAAAGAACAAAGCTCCATACATAAAGTGATTTCCTTGTTACTTCTTATAGCGTGACTCTCTAGGTTCGTCTCGATTGGAAATGGAAGGATATCAACGGATGTGGGTGAGACACTTAACCAGCCCCATGGCCCCACAACATCACCCAATCAAGTACAAAATGAATAAATCATATGAACCTCTCAGTTATAGTCTCCATACACGTATAGACCCTTCACTAAAGTATCTTGATCGAGTGATAATCATGGAAGTTGTCACACTAACATTACTCGATACTATGCTATGAATCGTAGTGACTCGAAATGATGAAACTACCGTCCATGTCATACATGAGTTAGTTTCTATGCTTTGGCCAAAGACTTTCATTTCAGTCACCTATGATCGCATAGGATATCTGCTCGTTTACTACTGAGACAGTGAATCCCATCTTGGCGGTCACTTCACAACTGCTACTTTCCCATTAAAGTCTCACTTTAAGGTGGGCCCCAACAAAGGGTGAATTGGACCTCACTACTCTTGGAACAGATCCAGCATCATAAGCACATTGTGTCATTGACTCCTCAGGTCAAAGGTCCGCATGTACCAATATAACCAATAATCCAATCATTGACAGACAGTGAGTAAAACCTATGTGATTGGATTATTAAGAGTCATGTTCAAATATATTGATTCCATCATTATATCCATAACACAAACTCCCACATCCCATGGCGTTCGAATTGCACTCCTTGTCAAAATATGTGTTATACAAGTCTAGATCTTGACGGCCAATCGAGATCTTCCGACTTGCAAACCCGTCTTTAGTGACTAAGTACTAGCTCCTTCTCGTGCCCCTCTCCTTATCACATAACAAGTGGAAAACTTACATTAGCACACTTGGACTATTTGTTCGTTCAATACATTATAGATGCCATTAGATTTATATGAACAAACCAAATGCCTTTTATTGATATTAGAAATGGCATAATACAACTTATAACCCTAACTCAGTCTATATCCTCATTGGCATCGAGGGCATAATCCTATCAATAGTAGCAATCTCATGCTCCTGCCTCTAGATATCAGGCAAGAACAAGTATGAAGAAAAAATATGCTACCTGTTTGGCTACGGTAGACGACGGCTAGGGTAGAGGAGGGAAGAGATTTTTTTCTCTTCTCTTATGTTATAAAGTAGAGGCTTGTGTTAATGATTAACTAGGAATGTGTATTTAAATAAGATGATGGGCTTTGAATTATTTAATTTCTTAAGTTCATCCACCTTATTGTACACGTCTAAGAGCATGTAAATGTGCTAAGTTGACTTTCAACTTAATCTACTTATTAATTAAGTCATCTAAACATTTATTGATATTAATTAATACATCTCTAAATTAATTAATCCAACTAATATATTTGACTAAGTGTAATAATAAATAAATTTAATTATAATATTTTACTTTTTAATTTATTTTTTATTAATGTAATTAATTAAATAAATTATTTCCCATGCTCATATTTATTTGTTCATCAAATGACAAATTTCCTCATTAAACTTTTTCGTGAACTTAGAGATTTTCTTCACTTATTACTTGAAAGTGCGACTCTCTAGGTTCGTCTCAATTGGCAATGGAAGGAAACCAAGGATGTGGGTGTCACCTAGCTAGTCCCGTGAACCCACATAGAACCCATGAGATTAAAAGAATTTAATCAATACGAACCTCTAGGTCCCGAATGCGATGTGACACCCACATCTCGATCGAATGAGAGTCATGAAATGTGTCAAACTCACAGAACTCAATGTTGTGCTTAAGAAATCACAGTAAGATGAAATTACCAAACTACCCTTCGTGTTCCACACGAGTTAGTTTACCTGCTTTGGTCAAAGACTTGTCATTTCATTTACCTATGATTGCACAGGACGTTAACTCGTTTACTACTCGAAACAGGGAATCCCATTTTGGCAGTCACCAAACAATTGCTACTTACTCACCTAGATTGTACTTCGAGGTCGACCCCACCTAAGGGTGAATTGGATCTGAATACTCTAATAAAAAATCTAGTGTCACAAGCACAATCGTAATGACTCTTCAGGTCTAAGGCTCTCACACACTATTGCGACCAGTAACCCAATCATTGACAGTCACTGAGTAAATACCCATGTGATTTGATTACGGCGAGCTGTGTTCGAATATATCAATTCCATTGACACATCTACGGCACAAGCTCCTACTAATACCTAGTGACCGACTGACACTCTTTGTCAGAGTTTATGTAATACAAGTCGAGTCATAACGCCTAATTAAGACTGTTTGACTTGCAAACCCGTTTTAAGTAATCAAGGTATTGACTCTTCTAGTGTCCCTCTCCCTAATCCTTAAGGAGTAAGATCTCTCTCGATTACTTAGGACTTATATATTCAATACTTGATTTACTTGATCAAATGTAGATTGCCTTTTATATCAAAATAAGAGTTTGTACAATACAAAGGAAAAAACACTATACAACCTATTTCCCCGTTGTCATCGAGGGCATAATCCTAAAAATTATACCGGCTGGCTCCTTCCTAATTTTAATCGGTTCGCATTTTAATTTTGGTATTTGATAATATAACTAAGACAATTAATTTACGTCTATCTCTAACGCAAATCTTTCTTCTATTACAGAACCACTCAATGTACGAGAATATAGCTTGGAAAATTTCATTGTTCAAGAGGCTGCTAAAAACAGAGGAAAACGCGAACAAGACAAGATTCTAGACGCTGATGCGAGATAAAATGACAAAAGCACCTCATCCACAATCAGTGCATTCCGGTCAAAGTGACACACACACACAAAAAAAAAATCTCAAATCATTTGAGAGATTTGCTTACTCGTGACAATGACCGATTGGAGATTGATTCCGACGCTGGTGAGTTGTCTAGATATCAAGTTCTTTTTATAAATGGTATTCTCTTTAATCAACAATATCCAAACATCAAAGATATAAAAAACAACATAGATCTGATCAAGGATGCCTTGGCGGAGAGTCAACAGAAATCGTCTCTCTAGAATATCATAACGATTCAATCTGCCACTGTTGACAGTGCTGAAAATTACTTTTTGCCTTCTGAAGGGGATATTGTGCAACATATCATCGATCATGAGAAACGATTCTTTAAGCATATAGGCCAGCAACATGCCAATATTCTGCAGCTCTCACTATAGGTGGCTAAAATCGTAGAGGATGTTAAAGCCCTTAGAAGAAACAGCAAAAAGGGGAATACAAATTGGATCATGAAGATGAACCAAAGGAAAACTTGAAAATAAACAATAACAAAAAGTTCATTCGCTAATTTTTAATTTTACTCATAAAGTGAAGATTTATAATATATACATGGGTAATTGCTATTTAAAAATACTTATATTTTGTGAATGGATAATCCGCTAATCTATTTGAGTCATGTTTGTATTAATTCCCCACCCCACCTCCCCGTTCCACCCTAATGATCTGCTGATTGATGACTATAATTTATTCATCGAAAGACTACTCACAACCACAATGTATCACTAAAAAAGCAAAGGCTTCAATAGGAATTAACGAACTAATCAATATGGAGAAAACTCATTCGTGGGAAGAGTAATCTTCAATCAAACGAGGAAATTTTAAAAAGCACACCCATATTAATATTGCAAATGCTCATGATGTGAGTTACATGCGCAACTCATCACTTTAGTGTTAATTACCATACCCCCAAGTTTTGGTAATTTACAAAAAGATCCTCCAAGGGGACTATTTATGAAGTCTACAACTACAAAAGATGAAATTGTAAAAATTATTAAATACACAAGAGGTGTAATTGTAAGAATACATTAATATGAAGAGAACTTTATGTAATTTCGAATACTCCGAAAATTAATAAAAACACTGTACATTCGGTTGTTAATCACCCTATGATCCGATTACATACCAAATGGCCTGTGAATTACTCCAAATATTGCATTAGAAAACGATCCTTGCAAAAAAATTTATTTTACATGGACAGAAAAAAATTCAAAAAACAAAACTTTAGACACAAATTGTGATACCCCATATTTTCAAGTCTTAAGATTGGTCATGTATTATTTTATTAATTATAAATTGGAATGACAATGCGAATAAATTTTCATTGTACCCATTTTATTCAAGTATATTGCTGTCCCATCAGATGAAGTTTTACAATTAATTGATGAATTCAAGTGCTCAATATGTGTCAAATAATTTTCTATTCTTTTTATATTGTTTAATAGACAAAACAAATATTTGACTTTGCGGTCAAAATTCTCATCAATAATTACTTACTCAAATTATTATTTCTTATTTTATTATTTTTTTAATCACATAATCATTACCAAAGTAATAATTCAGGTAGTAAATACATCATAAATTATCAAAAAAAAAGTATATACATCATAAATCAACCAAATATTTTTAATCTGTCGTAGTTTATAACTTCCTTTTATTTTCTATAAATGTAAATAAATATATCATACGTCACATCATTTTCAGAAAAATACCCACAATGCATAGAAAAGCCCGAGCTTGGCGTACTTTATCCCACATTTGGCGCATCATTTAGGCTGCTTTTCCTATTCTTCAGAAGGGAGCTATTTGGAAAATTGGTAATGGGCATAATGTGCTTTTTTGGAAGGATAAATGCAGTGGCGGATTCAGAATGAGAAGTCAGGGGGCACTAGGAATTACCGAGGGGGGTGCGGGGGGCTTGCCCCCCGCGGTACGGTACGCTATATTTATGAGGGAAAATATAATAACTAATTAGGTTCAATTACAACTTTTGATATAATTTATACTTTTATACTTTTTTTTATAGCCAGAATTTTGGGTTTTGGGCGGGTGAACTCAAAGTAAAGGGAGAAAACGTGATATTTTTTTACTTTGGGGGGACGAAATTTAAATATAAAAAATTTTGTAAGGTAAAAAAATGAATTTTCAAACTTGAGGGGGGGCATTTAGTAATTTCAGGGGTAATAATTTTCCATATTACCCCCAACTATAAATAAAAATTATATATTATTTGTAAACTCTTTCGATTTTTGGTTCAGTTAACCGAATCCCAAAACCGAAATCAAGAATCTTGAAAAATAAAAATCGAAACCGAACCGAGGGGGGGCATTTGATAATTTGAGGGGGGGCATTAGTGTAATTTAAAAATTAAAATTTCAAAATATACCTATATTAAAAAAAAAAAAAAAATTCAGGGGGGGCACTGCCCCCCCTGAGATCAACATACGTCCGCCCCTGGATAAATGGCTCGATAATGTTGATATTAGCCATCAATGCAATGTGGATTTGGATGACGCAACGAAAAAATGCACTGTCTCTAGCTTTTGGCAAGAAGGGTTGTGATGGAGTTGGAATGAACATCATTTCATCATAGATCACGTTCGTCAATCCATGCAACATTTGGGCCTCGACGACTTGGGACACAAAAACCGATACCCTCATGTGGAAGCCCACAAAAAATGGGAACTACCTTGTAAAAGTGCTTATGATTTTATTATGGGCACTAATCACGATGGGGTTGAAGATAACCGGTGGAGTCGAATATGGAAAATTAAAGGCACTTATCATCACACATTCTTACTTTGGTTGATCAGGCATAAGAGACTCTTGACAAATACTCATTTGAAAAATCAAAAATCACTCAAGATGCTATGTGCAAGCTGTGTTACCTCGCCGACAAACGATCTCTCGCGGTCTTCGGGATTGTCAATGGGCTAAGATGGTGTGGCAATCCTTAGTTGACCTGAGACACCAACCCACTTTCTTATCTCTTGATACAAAAAATTGGGTGGACTGCAACCTAACAACTCCCTCTAACAGGTAAGAGTGGTTCGATAATTAGGTTAGCGCATTTTTTGAAATTGTTTCTCTTATTTGGTAGGTGAGAAATGATGTGAGCCATGGAGACCATTTCACGCCTCCACAGTAGCGCATGGAAACAATCCGACATCAGGTGGACGAGGTTCATCAGGCGTAGTGACTGACCCTGAAGATCCAGCGCAGCTGCTCCAGGTCGGGTGGATGAAGCCTGGACCAGGTTAGGTTAAAGTGAACATTGATACTGTCGTGTATACAAACAATAGAAACGGACTTTCTACGGCGTGGATCAGTGGCCTCCTTCGCGAACACTTTGGAGGTTGGATGGAGGGCTTCATGTTGGGAATGTGCCCTCGATGCCAATGAGAAGTTAGAATATAAGGAACTAGTTTATATTGTACATCCTATTAATAATATGAAGGCAATAGCATGTTGTTCATATAATTCTTTATGACATCTATAAGCCTTAATTGAACAACTAGTCCGTGTGTGTCAAGGCAAACCTTCGCACTCTTTCTAGTAGTTAAGGAGATGGGCACTGAAAGGATTTGATACTTGATCACTTAAATGGTTCGCAAGTCGGAGAATCTCAGTTGGGCATTGAGATTCGTATGGACTTGTATGACACATGCTCTGACAAGGAGTGTCAGTCAAACACTATGGGATAATGGGAGTTTGTGTCATAGTTACATTGATGGGATTAGTGTATTCGAACACCGCTCATAGTAATTCGATCACATTGGTTTTTACTCAGTGACTGTCAATGATTGGATTACTGATTATGATGGTATGCGTGAGCCTTAGACCTGAGGAGTCATGGTCACAGTGTGCTTGTGACGTTGGATTCTGTCATTAGAGTAGTTAAGCCCAATTCACCCGTTGGTGGGGCCGACCTCGAAGTGCGTTCCAATGGGCAAGTAGTATGTGAGGTGATTGCCAATAGAAATTCACTGTCTCGAAAGTAAACGAGAAGTATCATATGCGATCATAGGTAAATGAGATTGAAAGTCTCTGGCTAGAGCTGATGAACTAACTCGTGTTTAGTAATCTCATATTACTATGATTCTTAGCATAACATTGAGTCCTATGAGTTTGACAAACTCCATGACTCTCAATCGATCGGGATACGTCAGTGAAGGGCTTATAATCATACGGTATTTATAATCTAGAGGTTTGTAATGACATAGTCATTTCGTATTTGGTTGGGCTATGATGTGGGGCCACGGTGCTGGCTAGATGTCACCCACATCCTTTGGTATCCTCCTATTGCCAATCGAGACGAACCTAGAGAGTCACGCTATAAAGGAATAGACGGGAAAATCGAGTCTTGTATTTGGAGAGTGTTTTGGTAATTTGTCTTAAGAAGGACAAATTAATTAATTGAACTAATTAATTTAATTGGATGTTTAATGGGATTAAATTGGATGATTAAATTAATTATGTTGACTTAATCAACTAATAATATTAATTATTTAATTAATTAATTAGAATATTAATTTAATCTATGTGTATATTTAATTAGATTAATTATTAGATGATTAAATTATTTGGATTAAGTTGCGTGGATCAACTTAGCCCAACTATAGTCCAAAAGCCCAAAGTGGGCGTGTGACTTGTGGAGTACGTTGGAGGATTTATCTAATCCTCCAACACAAGCTCTAAAGTTAATTTAATTCATAACACCTAATTCACATAGCGTGAAATACTCCAACAAAAAATACAAGACAGAACAGTCCTCTCTCTCACTAGCTGCATATGGAGATTGGAGATGGATTTTTTCGGAGTCAATACTTGTGTGATGATCGAGAGACAGGACAATTGAACCATTGAAAGAGATTGAAGGTTCGCGAGGATTAAAGATTGAATACGCGAAAAGGTAAGTTTCTCGTATTCATCTTTTTCATGTTTAAATCGACGAAAGCCACACATTGATCTTGGTTTGGGAATCCAGATCTGTTTTTCATTTTTGCTGCGCATGCCAACAGGATTCCCAACAGTGGCATCAGAGCTAAATTTGTAGGCTTCGTTGATTTTATATGCGTGATTTACATGTTTATATGATGATTATCATGTTTATCGCATTCTTGTTGATTTTGAGTTAATAATATTGTAGATTGAAAAATCTGTTGTTGTATTGGAATTTTTGATTATGGGCTAAATCTGAAAATTCTGGAATTTCAAGAAAATCTGTAAATCCGGTTTTTGAGTTTTCTGAATTTTCTGGAGAATTGGTCTAGAATCATAGTTGCTGTTTAATGTTTTGTTAAATCGATTATTTGTAAAAGGTTTTGAACCAGTTTTGTTTCGAACTGAAAAATCTAAAAAGTTCAAATTTGAGATTTCTGAAATTTCTTGAAAAACAAAAGATTGGATCTGCTCTTTGACAAAATCGCCGCTGAATTGCCGCTAAGCAATGCCAAAGAAGGCGCCAAGTGCGATGTCGTCCTTTGCTAAGAGATGTCGCTGAAATCTCCAGTAGTTGCAGCTTGTATCTCCAGCAACCAAGGCTTCTCGTGACTTTGAGAATTGCCGGAATTTGGCCGTCAAAGGTGACTGCTGAAATTTGACGATTGGGTCTCGAAAGCGCAGCCTTTTTTCCGTTACGGGCAGCGTTGAGGACGTTGCTATTCATTGATTTCGGAGATGTGGAATTGTAGGTGAAGGTGACCAGTGAAAACCAAGGAAACCGTCATTTTTCCTCACCTTACCGAGGTGGCATTGGTCTGGGATAAGTCGAACATAGGCAGCGGCGCCAGGCGTTCCAGCCATGGTCGGCTTGGCGCAGGCCCCGCGGTGATGATGCGCTTTGATGAAGAAGGGGATTACGAGCTTCGGGCTACAATCGGCCCAACACACATTAAATTATGTGTTGGGCTTGGTTCAATGCATTTATTCATTAATAGAGAGCTGGGCGCATGGCCTAACTTGGAATTAATTAAAATTGCCTTGGTCCAACCAATAATTAATTAATCTAGAATTGGGCTCGACCTGGCGCAAGATTACTTGATTTTATTGGACAGCCCATCGGCTGGTAATGAAGGAATTTGGCCCAATTAAATTAAAGAGATGTTGGGCTTGGTATTTAAATGCAAATGGTTTTAATTGGGTCATCCAATAATACCCAATTCATTTAAATTGAGTAAAGACCCAATACCCAATTTTAGTTGGATCTTTCATTCTACTTCAAATCAAAGTCTTCAATTAAATTAAATAGAATTTAATTTATTATAAATTAAGTTGGATTTGATTTATTTTAAATTAAATTGGTTTTAATTTACTTATCAAAATCGAATGAGATATAATTTTGTTATTGATTGAATTAGATTTAATCTTTCCTATCAAAATTAAATTGGATTTGACTTTGTAATAAACTAAATTGGTTCTAATTTTATAATAAATTAAATTAGATTTGATTTATTTAAATTAAATTGGATTTAGTTTATTCTAATTTTATAATAAATTAAATTAGATTTGATTTATTTAAATTAAATTGGATTTAGTTTACCTATTAAAATTAAATTAGTTTTAATTAAGTTGTTAATTAAATTGGATTTAATTTTGTAAGTTGATTAAATTAGACTTAATCATCTATCAAAATTGAATTAGTTTTAATTATGTACTTAATTAAATTATTTTAAATTTTGTAATTGATTAAATTGGATTTAATCATTGGATTTGTGAGCCCAATGAAATTAAATTAGATTACTTTTGATTGAATAAAATTTAGTCCTCCCATGGAAATTAGATTGGATTTAATTCTACTAGGATTGGATTAAGTTTAATCTTCTCATGAAAGTTAATTCGGATTTAATATTGCCTTGATTAAATTAGTCTTAATCTTCTAATGGAAATTAAATTGAATTTAATTCCACGAAGATTAAATTGGATTTAATCATTTATAAGATAGATTTTTCGATCGCATAAAATTAAATTGGATCTTTCACTTCGTTTAAATAGGATTTAGTCTTAGTGACAAAATTAAATGGGATTTAATTTTGCAATAATCAAATTGGATTTGATTAATAAATAAATTAAATTTATTTTATATCATGTTCACATATGTGCTTTTATGATAAATGCTTGTTATATGTGATACACCTTTCATGGACTTAGATTTTATGTTTTATAATGCATGCTTAAAATATATATGTTGATTAGCCTATTGGCTGGGCCGATCTAGATAGCCCATGAAAATATGTAATAGTAGAATTGCTAGGTTTTTCTACGCTTTATATGCATGTTATAAATTAATGTGCAAAGTGAAACCTTAATTAAATATTTAAATTCTCCCAATTAAATGATACCGAGTTAGAAAAGGATGTGGGACATCCTCTCCCTCCACTAAGCTTAATGAAATTAAAATTACAATCAATGTGTAATGCTTCCCAGTTATGGGGGTAATGCATTTGGAAATAATTTGAAGTTTTGTTAAGTGCATGGGATGCCTTAGTCGAAGCATATTTCACCCCAGAAACCGATTAGGTTGCAAGGTGAAATTCAAATGTTAAGATTAAAGGAGTTAGTGGGAATGAATTCGGGTAGTTCACGGGCTTAGAAATCTGTTAGGTTGCGGCTTTGTGAATTATGCGGAAAGGTTTTGAATCATTTATTGGATAAATTAGTGTAAGACACCACTTTGAGTAATCAGTGGGCCAGAAATCGGTTAGGTTGCAACCCACTGAATTATTTGAAGAACTCAATACTCACTACGAAATCTATCCAACGAGATTTTCGAAAATTGCAGTGGGAGTGTGATGTTTCAAAAAATGTTGTGGGAGCCGAGTAAAATTAAAGTCCTAGTTTTACTTGTGTACAATATAAACATCCTAATTAAATCTTGTTTATTTTATATCTCTCTTAGAAATAAAACCCGTTTAAAATTATGCTCGAGAATTTTGTCCGTTGGCCTAACCAAATCAACTGACTTAGAAACTTGAGGAAGGTCCTCAGTTCAAAGTCATTGATTTGTATGCTTGAGGCAAGCATTACTCAAGTCTAAGTATGGGACGATGAGTAGGGCTTAAGTATAAGGCGCACTGGACATAGAACCATGTGTTTTGGAAACAATTGTTCTATGACCGGATTTCTCAACTTCTTGTATTCTACATTCGA
The DNA here is from genome assembly GCA_019426215.1 of Buddleja alternifolia. Taxonomy (NCBI): domain Eukaryota; kingdom Viridiplantae; phylum Streptophyta; class Magnoliopsida; order Lamiales; family Scrophulariaceae; genus Buddleja; species Buddleja alternifolia. The sequence goes on along the minus strand of CM033390.1, from coordinate 36,342,957 downwards.
GAGCTAGTGCTCATGTTTGAAGAATTAGGAAGAAGTACAAAGGCTGGAAAAACAAGAGGTGATCAATATTGGAACCAGACATGGTGTCGGGTGTATCCACATATGATCCACCTCTGTTCTTTTTGAAATTCTGAACATGTTTGGATGATTGATTAGTTTTACCAAATAACATTAAGAAAGTTATCGTTTTCTGACTTGTTCAAGAAATGATTTTTCTTTAAATCTGGTAATAACTTATATGGCATTTATTTTGGAAATAAATGTAGGAACAATACATCCTTACTAAAATATTTAACACTATTTGAAAGTTCGGAAGTAGTGTAATGTGAACACATAAACTAGAGAATGTGGTATGCTAGAAACAAACTGGAAGAATTGTTTGGCACCTAAGATGAGGTTATGCCTTACAAGCATAAGATTCACAAGTTAGGAGAAACAATAGGATACAAGCCCATTGGGATTGGATTTCTATACAAACTTAAGAATTTTATCTCATAGGCAAGACGACTGAATCTCCCTTCACAGGAAAATATTAAAGGGCCACTTGAATTTTGAAGTTTGGTGCGTACTGACGTCTATGATGGAAAATATGGTATCATATTACGATTGGATCGTAATGACAAATATATGATTGCCTAATTCTACTCGTTCCTAAAAGAACATAACATAGTTTCACAGTTGACACTTCCAGCGACTCAACAAATGAATAGGGCAGTAGCATGAAAGAACGAAACACTATAGGACATGACTCATTCTCTACTAAACTACATGCAGTTACCCAATTCATAATGAGTCATACGCTACTCATAAGTTCATCTTGAGTAAATGTTTCTCCAAATTCATTCCTAATGCACCATATCAGTGTGGCACAAGTGGAAGGCTAATCTTAAATGCGTAACGGTGTGGGGATTCTCAACCTACGTAGAAAAGATAAAGGTAAAGAATCTGGAGGCTCAGTCCTTAAAAGGACGTTTTGTTAGTAACTCATTTTACCTAAATGATGATTAGGGGATCATTATGGCTTAGAGGTCTATTGTCTCGAAGATAAGATCGTTCAAGAAATTGAAAAAGGTGGAAAGATGATTTTAAGAGAATAAAACAAAACATCTTAGGACACTACTATTCAAGGAACCAAACTAAGCCCATTAAAACACAACCACCAATGATTGATCTGGTAGAGTATCTCAACCGCATGAGAGATATGGTTATCCGCTACATGAAAAGCATAAAATGTATGATGTAGTAGAGGAGAATCAAGGATACAATCCCTCTACGCATGACAAATCAATGGTGGATATGGACTCTACGAGAAGGTGTTAAGATTATGAAAGTGAAGATGGATTAGATATATTTGAATCAAACCTAGACTCTAGTAGATTGCCCCGAGAGTATTGTACCCGTCGGAGGCGAATACATCTACAAGAGAAAGATTGATTTGAATGACAATACTACATTTAGTCCTATAACTTTCAAAATGTCTCATATTTAGTCCTAACCGAAGTTTCCATCCAAAATTGGACGGTCAACTCCATTAGTCAACCTTTTGACTGGTTTTTTGGGAAAAATTCGTGAATGAATGTACTCACACCAATGTTTTAAAACTTGGACCGGACCAGCCGGTCGGACCGAACGGACCGTTGACCGGCGATGATAACGGTCCAGTTAATGTCATATAACCGTTGAAGCTCAAAACCACCCTATTTCTTTAAAACCGCCTGACTCGGTGGTTTAACCGTTAAACCGCGTGGCTGAACCGACGCTCCAGCATTCATATTCTTCTTCACCATTCACAGATTTCAGATTTTATGTAAGTGAGTTTCTCGAAAATGTGGATGAAGATGGGGGATTGCAAGATGGCGCAAAAGGGATCAGGGATGAAGAGTTAACAGACAAAAAATTAAGAGAAGTTGGCAAGAAAGAAAAAAAATTAGAAATGAGGAAGAAGAACTGGAGCTGACGGCGCCTTGTGAAAAGCTGTAATGAAGAAGAAAGGTTTGTGTGGGGGGTTATTTCTTGGGTTTATTTCTTACATTTATATTTTCTTCCTTTTCTTTCTTTTTTTCCTTTTGTAGCCCTTTTTCCTTGGTTAAATAGAAGCCCACGTGGTTTTGCCTTTAGTTGGACAGTTGGTCTTATTTTGCATTACAATCTACATAATTCAAAAGATTTTTTTTTTCTTCATAGATAATTCAAAAAATTATATGATATATATATATATTATTTTACTATTTTGTAATATTATTAACATAATAAATATTATTTATTGCATAATTATGACATCACCGGTTCAATCGTGGTTGACCCGACGGTTGAACCGGTGACCCGATTACTTTTCCGGTTCGCTGTCCGATCCGTTTTTCAAAACACTGACTCACACATATATTATATTCATTATCAAGATACTTCTATTCAATATCACGTGTCACTCACGCACAAAATCTCCCCGAAAAAATAGATCAGAAGGTTGACTAACAGAGTTAACCGTTAAATTTTGGATGGAAAGTTATGGTAGGACTAAATGTAAGATATTTTGAAAGTTATAGAAATTAATGTGAGAATTCTATAACGAATGAGATCAAAATTGAATAAGGGTAAAGTTATGGGACGGAAAGTGTTATTTTCCCAAAAAAAAAAAAGAAAAAAACAAAAAAGAAAAAAGAAACAAAGCCATAGATAGTTCCACGGTTCCGAACTGTGTCCCACACCGCATTGCGCTGTACCTATACCACAGAATTTCAATTATTGTGGTTCGAATTGCATTTGTTGTATATCATCCCAACCCCATATATCAATATATACTTCTACCCCATTCTTTCATATTTGGGAATTCTATGAAGATCAAAGACATGGCCACTGCCCCGCAAAGCCTTTTCTTGCAAGAACCTCGCCTTACATGGAATTGGAAACCCCCCTTTTCTCAATCCTTTCCACAATTGATGAAGAATAATCGTACTGCTACAAATTTCAGTGTCAAATGCTGCTTTACCAACAGGAATAATAATAATAATAATATGAAGAAGAAGAAGAAGAAGAAGAAGAAGAAGAATGGATTCGTAGAAATGATGCAAATAAAAGAAAATAAGAATCGAGTAGAGATTGTGGTTAAAAGCATAAAAGAAGCCCTCAAAGCATTGCGAAAACCAGCGATAGCTGCAGTGGTCGTGGGGTTGTTGTTACTGCATGATCCTTCTTTCAATGTTGCATTGGCAGCCTCCTCCGGGGGAAGGATGGGTGGAAGATCGTTTTCTTCTTCTTCTTCTTCGCGGTTGTCGTCGAGCTACAGCGTGCCGAGGGGAGAATCTGGTTTCTCATACTCTGTGCCGTATTATGGACCGCCCTCTCCTTTTGGTGGAGTTTATGTTGGTCCTGCTGTGGGTATTGGGTCCAGTTTTTTCCTTATTATGTCCGCCTTTGCTGCTTTTGTTTTGGTTTCCGGATTCTTATCCGACACTACTACTAGTAGTAGCATGCTATCAGCCACTGAGAAAACCACTGTGCTCAAGCTACAGGTATATATATATATATATATCTAGATACAAACTTCATACGATTATTATTAACATGTTTTGTATCTTGTAATTCAACTGTCGAGATTTCCTTATGCAGTAGGTAAATGCATGCTTTCATCAGGTAGATTAGATTAGTATCTCCTCTACATTTCCAAGAGTTTGGCTTTAGGTATTCATATTAATGGGAATATTTGTGTGGGTTTGGTTTGGGGATGAATCTGATCTTGGTCTAAAGATCACATATCTTTTGACAATCAACAGAACTGAAATCAAGGTTTGTATTAGATCATGCCTGGAACGTGGATCAGAAAGAATTTGTCTTCGCTTTTAGTGCCATTCCATTATCAAAGATTATTTGTTGCACTCGTGAAGACATGGAGTAATTGAGCTTCAATATGAGCTTTTCATCTTTTGGTTAAGCAATGTGTTCTTATTTTTCGATTTCTTGGGGGCAACATATGGTTCGGATAAACCATATAAATTTATGTTCCAGTTTTCCGTGTTACTGCTGTTGCTAAAATGTGTTGCATATAGATAATGTGGCAAAAACAAGCTGATTCAATTGAAGGATTTAAAAATGCTGAAGATTTGAACATCTTCAGTCACCCCTTACCTTTTTTGCCCTGTTTTCTTTTTTCCTGATCATCTATTGTCCGTATAGGCGTAGCAGTTTCAAACATGTGTCTTACATCAGAACAGAACTAAAATATTTTGGAAACTCACCTCATCTCCAAAACCTAGTATTTGAGATAAGGATCTGAATGTACGAGAATAATTAGGTTTTACCAGGCCAGAATAAATATCCGATAACTAGTGACTTGGCACTAAATATGCTAAGTTTCTATATCATTTCTGCTACCATGATTGCCAAAATATTGTCTATTCCACTAAGTCCAACCTCGGAGCAGCAATAATGCATCCATTTTGGTGCAGTTTGAAGCCTGGGAAAAAGTTAAGATGACTCAATGCATATCACAAGCTGGTGAACAATATCTAGAATGATGCTGCAATTTTTTTGCATAACTGTTACAATTTTATTAGCTATTTGTAATAGACTAGTTATGATATGGCCACTTATTTTTATAAGCAAATATAAAAGCCTAAACCATAAAACTTTTGTAAGAGCAATAGGAAATATGGATATAAGTTGATTACGAAACAAAAAGTTATGATAACTTAAAAATAGTCCCAAAAGCTATTAATAAAAGCTTCTCCTCCTTCCAATGAATTTTGTTTGCATTTTGCCTTAGAGTGTGGAGAAGACTTGTCTGAGAGCTTTCTCTTCCATGATCAATTGGCTGCTGAATCCTTTCTGCCCTATTTTTTTGTTTTCCCAATTTGTTGAATCTGGTAAACTACATAGGAGAACTGAATCACTTAGAATATAAATTCCATGCAGATTTGTGTTTGATATAGCTTGAGTCTTAATACAAGAAACCAAATTTGTATAGTTGATAAATGGATCTTCAAGAATTCAATATTGCCTTATTAATGACAGTTTTCACATGCGGCAAAGTACTCGTACATACGGAGAGTTTGTGCCCCAGTTTTAAGATGAAGAGTATCTTTATGTCCCCCCTCTTCAACAACTCGATTTTTTCTTGATGTTTTTTTGATCTTGTTGATGCGTGTAAGAGAAATTTTAGTTTCTTTTGAATCTAAAAATCGGAAAATTTTATGGAACCCATGGCAAACATAACCACTTTCAGTTTTCCTTTTTCTTGGTGCGGGCATATACATAGTGAAAGAAAAATACTTCATCTGGATTATACATCACAAGTTGGTGTTAGTCCAATGAGTGACATTCTTTACCCACATGTCAATGTTAAAACTCTTGTGACAATATCTTTGCTCGTGGTTGTATATTTGTATACTTAAGTTTTTCTGCCTACTCAACATTTTTTATCATCTTATCTCTTGTTATTCAAGAAGTTTGGTATCTTCTTATTTTGAATTTCTCCATGATATGGACCATCTTTCCCATGATGCCTACATTGTGGAAAATCGTGCCCAAATAACGAAAGGTGCTTAAATCATTTGACTGCATACTTATCAAGTACTTGTTCAAGTGTAAAACTTCCAACTTGTAAAGACTAGGCTGGTTATGGTATTAAACATCACAAATAATTTGTAAGGCTGACATGTTGACAAGAGAAGGTTGAAAGACAGGTAGAACACCTTCTCTTTAAGCTTACTATAGAGTTGATTTCTCTCCAGAAGTTGGGCTGAATTTCTTATCCTATGCTAAGCAAATTATATCCTATGCTAAGCTATTTTCTTCTCTTTGTGGCTTGACCTTTATAATCTTCTATGTTCAAAGAACAAGCCAGAGAGTAAGTAGCATTACAAGAATCCTTTACCCCTTCCTGGATTTTGTCAAGTTTGCTTTGTTGAGATTATACATATTTAGAAAGGGAAGAGTTACAAATGATATTGCAATAGCAAAATATGAAGGTTTATGTCTTTTCAGACTTGTCTCTAAATAGTGTGAGTTTCAAGAAAAGAATACTTGCCAAATTTTCATTGTTGCTCAAATAATTTATCATATCTGGGTTGTTTCATGTATGGTTTACCACTTGGTTGAGTATGATCTCACCATTCTTTGCTTTTACTTGTCTCCTTTTGTTTTCCATATCCTTATTATAAAGTTTTATCGCCTTTTTTGGCTTAAGGTTGGGCTATTGGGTTTGGGGAAATCACTCCAAAAGGATCTGAACCGGATTGCTGAAACTGCAGATACATCCACCTCAGAGGGTCTACACTATGTATTGACTGGTAAGATGTTTCATCTGATTATATTTGTAAAGAGAGAAGAGGGAATTTCTTATGTATTGGCACCATATTTATAGACACAAGCTAGAGCCTAAATAAGGAAGAGAATAAACCAAATCTTTAATTTTCTACCTCAATATATACATTCGTATTCTGTAAACACCCCTTCAAGAAGGAGGATAGATGTCATTGCCCAACTTGATACAAAGATAATCAGCCTGAATCCATTTAGAGCGTCTGGGAAAAGATCTCCTAGTTGTTCTCCTGTCTTCACATATCCTGTAGAATTTAGATTTTGTTGCACCTTTTCAAGAACGAAATGACAGTCAATCTCAAATATTAAACTGTGTTTGAATTTCATATAGAAAGCAGTAAAATGTGAAAATACTTTAGAGCGATTTTTCATAAAATTATGTGATCCCTTTAATGGAAGCAAGAGTGTAATTATCTCTAGCAAACTAGACTTCCTCTGCCCCTAAGAATTTTCTCTACTTATTTGGAGCATCAACAGAGTAGATTTCTCCACTAGTAATCCACCAGTGGGGTAACTCATGTTTCTAGTTGATTCAAAGAAAGGTTCATAGGCTAGCTTACGTGGATTGGTAAATGTTCACTGAAAACAGTTAAATTTGATCCATTTCATTTTTTCCAACATTTTATTTGTTGTAATCTTTTCCCTTGATGTGTGACATAATATACTTGGGTTCTTTTTCAACTTTAAGTTTGTGAATGCTAAAAGAAGGATATAACTTTTTGGATATTTGGGCTCATTCTGGTAAGCAAGTTGTTATATTTGTTGGAAATATGTCGTTAAGTTTCTATACTGGAGATATGGCGGGTTGGTATTTGCTGTTATTCATGGGATCTAGATCTCCTACAAAGACCATTCCTTTTTGTCAAGAGGATGCCAAGTAGGTTATTTTGGCTAATGACAATCTCTGGAAGTGCAGTAGGCTATGGTTAATTGGTTTTGCATGTTGAAGGAATCTGGTGAAGAGGCTTATTACGTGCTTTTTTATTGCAAATTTGCTTATGGCGTATGACATTATATTGTTACTGTTTATGTGTGTTGGCGGTGGTTGGCTTAATGCTAGCTAAGAAGAGGGATTTGCTCAGTCTGTGGTACTTGGTATAAAATTTGTGGAGCAAGGATTGTCATTGCATTTTGCTGGGTCCTACATAGAGTATGTACTTGAAACTTTTTAATGAGATTGAGAATTCTACAGGCAGACTGAAGAGTACTCTATTATTTTTGTTACACTTATAGAGCTTTCAGTCTCTCCTTCTTGTATGGGTGCTTGGTTGGATTTTGTCCACAGAGCATGATAGTTTGTCTTTGATCTTTTCTGTACACCTCGAATATGTGGTATCCCCCTTCTCTTAATCCATATTTTTTTATTTATCAAAAAATCTAAAACAATTTCAGCAAGATAGGTGTGAATCGTGCTTGTTAGTTCACTGTACTTTAACTGTGCATAAATAAGAAAATTGTTGAATGAGACTATGGGAGTGTCTGACACAATTTCATCTCAATTCCATTTTTTGAATTTCGTTCAATGAAGTTCATATGCTTGACAATGACTGGCAGGAAGATGGGAGCAGTCATGTTAATTGGTTTTATCCGAATACATTTTATTATTGGATACTTCTTTGGCAGTTATGAGGCAAAGCATGGAATACGTCTTCTCATTTATCTGTTCTCATTTATCTAGAAAAGTATTAATTTGCTTTGATCTCTTTGGCTATCAAACCGTTGGAGGAAGTGGAAAAATCATGATGCAGCTTCTCATATTTATTATCCTCAAATGATTCCTGAATCACCTTATGTTTTCTTCAAGTGATGCTCTGACTGAACACTTCAATTGTGATTGCAGAGACAATACTGGCTTTGCTTCGGCATCCTGATTATTGCATCTCATCCTATTCATCTGTAAGTTAGAAAGCTGTTCCCTTTCATTCATTCTATTTATTATCCAGTTGTTAGGGTGTGGTTAATTGGCTGGGGCTGTAATGTTGATTTATCAAAGTTAATCTTCTTGTGTTAACCGGTACAGTTTTCTTATTCTCCTAGGGCATATGATCAAGAGTTGATTTTTCTAATACTATTAGAGAGCATTACATGGTAATCCATGTTTATTATACTTTTGGGGACTATGGTAACTTTTTACTGCATAATTGGAGTTCTTAGTCACCTTGGTCTGTTTACTGAAGCCTCATTCGGTTGGGTTTCATGGGCGAGATAGAGTGCATGATCACACCCTAGTTTTTGATTGGTTGGCAAAGTTAGGTCTAGATACCTTTTCGGCCCGGAACATAACCAAGCCGTGTGCTTGATAGTGAATACCACCTGGGTGGTGGTATCCATTATCGCACCCAAAAGATCATCCAGCCATATTATTACTAAAGATCGAAATATCCTCAATATGCTGAATTAAGTATCCTCCAGTTTTTTTGGGGACTATTCGTGGAAGTCTTCACGTCTTTCGCGTACATTTACTTTTGAATCTCGGAATCTGATTAACTCATAAAGTTGCAATCTGAAGGTATGGTTTTTTCTTGTTTCAATTAGCTTGAAAAATTCAATAGTCTGTATTAAACTTTGTAAGTTTTAGAGATAGCCAGAATAAAGAAAAAGACAAACAAACGATTTAATGTGGTTCGGTCAATGCGACCTACATCCACGGGAATAATATTTTTCTGCTTTTCTGTTTCTTATGTTTTTCACTATACAGTATGTACATATAAATAGGATACAACTAGACGGCTATAAAAGGGAAGAAATCATAATTACATATTCTAAGGGATATTGCTATAATTCAGGGTTAAGAAAAGGAAATAAATCATGACGAAATCAAGAGAAATATTTCCTCCTCAATCATAGAGATTTCCACAAACTTTCTTTCTGTTTTCACTTTCTTTTCTTTTCCGTGTCAATTTGAATTTTCATCTGTATTGCCTATTACTCAAAACACATACAAACTGAAATTTGTTCTTATGATCTTTTGCTTTTAAAGTCGAGAAATCTGATTTTAGCGAACTGGTTCACTTGTCCTTTGCTCATTTTTGTGGGTAGGAAAAGGTAATTAAACATGTAAACACCTCAAATACCAAATCCTTGGGAATCTGTTCTGAGTTTTTTTGGGTATTTTCGAGCTAACCCACCAGTAATATCATGCCAAACAAATACCTCAAGCACCAATCCTTTGAATATCAGGGCCCACTTTGGAATCGAACCAAATGAACAACCAGTAAAATAGTCATATACAATCTTGGATACGTATCAAGGGCAATTGTATCACATCCAATACATGCGCTGTAACCATACGGGCCCTGATGATATTGCAAGTGTTTATAATCCTCTCTAATGTTGCTTCTTGTATTTATCATTGTTGTAACCTCATGTAATATATACTCAACAAAGACCTTAAACAATTAACATAGTATACTTTATTCGCGTGTCCAAGAAATCATAATGCTAAGGTAACGTGTGATAATTGTTAACAAAACTTTACCCTAGCATTGAAGTTTCCTTTTTAACTACACAACAAAGATTTTGTTCCATAATGAGAAAAAATGTTCATTTTGGGAAGTTGACTGAAGTTTGTTCTTGAAAAGTTTATCAATTTTTGGAGACATTAACCTATAATATTATGGAAATGTCTTTGACCATTGTACTTTCTACATCACTATCAATATAATGATATAAAAAGCAACAGCTTTTGGTTGTGAGAGATTTTGTTTCCAAATACTATACAGTTCTGCCTACATCATTTTATGTCATATCATATCTGTTGGCTGCATGTGCTGTTTGAAGCAACAAGAACTATCTTTAGTAGCCAAATTTGTTAAACTCCGCCTGTCCCTCCTACACGAGTCCCTTTTTTTTATAAAACTAGTAAACAATACGTTCGTTGCACGTAAATTTTATGACATTGTTAAAATAATTTAGATACATAGATATTTTGGAGTTCGGGAATGTCATATATTTAAACTTAAAAATAATTTAATAATTCAATAAATTATAAAAGACTAAAAATTAATTGATATGAAAGACAGAATGAATACTCAAAGAAACTAAGTTAATTTGAAATTGAAACGATCGTATGTAACTAAATAAACTCTTATGTAAATTCATGCTTCATTTGTTCATTTCTTTTAATTTTGGCTCATAAATCTTGAAAAGAAACATGGGACGTTTGCTTTAGGAAATAGGCAAGGAAAATAAAAGGTAAAACAAAATTAAGAAACAAGAAGACTACATAAATACTAAATTTATGACCCATAATGAAGAGACAATTGCAAGTACATAAGAAAAGAGAATGATATGAGCCATAGTGGTTTGAGATGATGCCCTAGGGTTTTCTCTAACCTAGGCCATGATACCATGTGAAAGAGAAAATGTTAGCACTTAATTTTATTTAAACGATAAACCAACTAGAATAACTTCCTGTCCTAAAAACCGAAGTTTGCCGCAAGCTTAAAGCTCGATTCCTTTTCAAATATTCTGAATGAATAAAATAAACCCTAAAGACTCCTATTTTTACTACTAGTCAAAACCCTAAAGAAAACTTGCCACCAAAAAAACCTACTAACAACCAAACTCTACTAACTAATTAACTCAAAACATAATATCAAAATTAAACACGCCTAATGACACACCTAATCTGCTCATTCTTATTTCTGCTCATAATTCCTCTTCACAACAACTAACCCCCAAAAAATTCAGCCATCTTCCCAAGGCGGAGGTCGGTCAGATGTTGTCGCCTCACGGTCAGGCGGGCGAGGACTCATACCCAATTCGAGGCGGATGCGGGCCACCTGCATGGCTGTTTCGACATCGTTCAGGCCTAAAATTCGTATTTTGCTGCGAATATTCTCCTTCAATCCATTCATAAATAGCCCATGTAGTGGGCTTCAGTCAATCTGGAACTTGTTTTACTCTGTGCACAAAGTGGTTCACATAGCTATCAACTGACTCCATCTGCTTCATGGCTGCCAGCTGCTCGTATGGGCTTCCTAAATAACACTCATCAAAGCGTACCGTAATTGCCTGAGAAAACTCGAGCCAAGTAGTGTTGGGCTTTTGATTCCTCAACCAACGAAACCAATGCAAGGCAGATCCCTCCATTGCGACCATTGTTTCACTTTCTGATCCTTGGATGTATTGTTAATTTCGAATTGTTGGTTGGCCCGTGCTAGCATTCCTATTGGGTCCGTACCATCAAAAGTGGGCGATTGCACCATTACGGGTGAGACAACAGGTGCAACAGGAACCTGCGCTGCCAGCGGGCCGACGGTCTCAACAGTGGCAGGTGGTGGATCGGCGGAAATGACCAACGCCGAGGCCGCCGAGGTGGCGGCACCAGGTGGTGACACACGGACGTCGGGAGTCTTCATTGTGTGCAGGGCCGATAGAATCTTGGCCGTGGGTTTCTCCAACGCATCCATTCGTGTGTTCATACACGTTTCCATACGAGCGTGCTCTTCAGTAAGCACCCTCAAAGCTTCCTCAACCTTGTCAACGCGTTGTTCAGAAAGTAGATCTTGTGTTCGTCATATTCGTTGTGTGGGGATTTGGCAGGTCGGACTAAATTGTTAGAACTTAATTTTTTTAAAACGATAAACCAACAAGAATAAATTCTTGCCCTACAAACCGAAGTTTGCCCCAATCTTAAAGCTCAAAATCTTTTCAAATATTCTGAATGAATAAAATAAACGCTAAAGACTCCTATTTATACTACTACTCAAACCCTAAAGGAAACTTGCCACCAAAGAAACCTACTAACAATCAGACTCTACTACTTAATTGACTCAAAACATAAAAAAAAATTAAACACGCCTAATCTGCTCATTCTTATTTCTGCTCTTAATTCCTCCCCACAACAGAAAAGAGAATCCATGAATTGCTTAGAGCATATCCATGAATTGAATAACTAAGTATATAAATATTTCAATTGTTTTAATTTATGAAATATGCATTTTGTACAAGTTCTTAATAGATATTTTCATTTATTGTTAAATATAAAATGAAATCATATATAATTGAATAAGAATAACATTTATAGGACATAATTTTAACTTCATAAAGTTGTAAGGACTAAATTGCAAAAGAAAAATAATACAAAAACTAAAATGCAACTAAATAAAGAAAAAGAGGACTTGCACCAAATTTGGTGTTAGAAATGGTGTGGGTTGGAGTGCCAATCCACACCATTTATACCATTTCCAACTCAAGTATAGAGTGGGTTGGAGATGGTCTTAGAATGAAAAAATTCTTATATATTAATCAAGGATATATGGACATATCGTAATACCCAATCAACAAGGCCCAATTGATTAAATCTTTATATATTTTATTTTAACAAATTTTGTGATTATCTCTTTATCATTGTTGCTGATTGGGTTGAATATGGCATTATTGGAGAATGGTAATAATTTTTCATTTGGTAGCAACATATATTCTCTTATCTTTTTCGAACTCATTGAAGTGAAACTTGTTTTCTTTTTCTTGGCTAGAAGTTTTAACTGTATTTTGTTTATGAAGGCAAATCTATTAGGGATTTGATGAGCTTCTGGCATTAAGTTAATTTTATAGGGATATAGATTGGTAATGGTACATATGAATTATTATTTTGCATCAACACTATTCTTCCATCGGGAAGCTGGAGCTTGGTCAGTGACATCATTCTTGTTGCATTTACATATAATTTCCTAAATGGAGTGGTCAGTTCTAGTTTCTGAAAATGCATTCACAAGAAATATGTCGGAAAGTAGACCATGTGAGTATTAATTAATCATTTTTGGAGAGTCTTTTTTAACAAGGACCTCTCTAGGTTAACATGGTCTATAGCACATATAGGATCATCCCTGTATTTCTCTTTAACCTCAGTTTCAGGTGGTGCTTATACTTCCAGATCTTTTAAAACTGGTCTTGCACACATTATCTAGGCAATGCACTTAGGCTAGAACCACTTTTAATCTTGACCCAGACTTTATCTGTATATAAAGATACTTGATTAGATCTGTTTATCTTCATCTGATCCTTGTCAATAATAACGTGGCTTTATTAAACCTGATGCTGATATGTTTAGTCCGTACACATGAAATAGAATTTGTTCAGCATGTCTTGTGATTATGTATTATAGAACGTGTTATGCAGATCATGGTTTTAGTCCGTGCACATGAAATAGAATTTGTTCAGCATGTCTTGTGATTATGTATTATAGAACCTGTTATGCAGATCATGGTTTTGGGGGGTTTAACTCCATATTAGTGCCAGTTTTGTTTTTGGCATCAGTTTGATACTTCATGCCAAAACTCCTTGATTTGATCTTTTTCAATCATGTTAAGAATAGTGTATACTGTATAGGCTTGATGTTGTTTATCATGGAGCCAAAGTACACTTCCAAGCATTTGAGTTTGTTTAAATGGACCCACTTCAAAACTAGCGTGTGTTATGTGTCCACAAATAGATGTATTTTGCTTTAAATGATTTTGATTTGATGTGGCAAGTACACTTTTGCCGTCTGGGGCATTTATTAAATTATTGTTATCAATCAGCACATTGTGTTTATCTACGTTTTGTCGTGAATGCTTTTCATCAGTCATTTAATTGGATCATGGTATATTAAACTTGAGTTATAAGCAGTTCCTGAGTGTCTAATAAGGTATTCTAATTTGATCAGATCCAGTTACTGACCTGTAATTTGGAATAACTTAGGTATCCAAAACCACTCCAAACTGTTTACAAATTAATGGTCAAATTCTGGATATTTGACCCAATCTGAATCAGATGTACGTATGGATAGATAAAATTTTATTACCAGCTTAAGTGCAAGGGAGAATCCTTTTTGTGGGTTATAATCTTATTAGACTTGCTTAAAGTGCAGGTTGACGTAAAAAGTAGCATGGACGAAGGAGAAAAAAGATTTAATGAACTTTCTATTGAAGAACGAGGGAAATTTGATGAAGAGACACTCGTCAATGTGAACAACATAAAGAAGCAAAGCTCAACAACAATGAGAGGAAGTGGATTTAGCAACGAGTACATAGTGGTAAAGACTCTAATTTATGGTTGATGTAGATGTATATGATAGATCTCTGTAAAATGTGCCATTTTAAATTCTTTGAGCTTCTTTGTTACTTGTTTTGATTACTGCATTAAGTGATGTCAATTTGCTAATGTTTGAGCTTTTATCCTATAACATCAGAGGCGATTTGGATATGCAACATCGTGGGCCTATGGGTAGTTGCTTTTAAGTAGTAGCTTTTGGTTCCTACCCATCATTCGCACAGTTGATCTGGAAGTTTTTCATATCAAGCTTGACAGAGAAAGAAATGCATGCCTTCTTTATTAAAATTAAGTATTATCTGTTTTAGGACCGTTAACTATTTCATATTATCATGTCTTTCATATTGAAGTCTAGAATAACCGCTCCTTAGTCTTTTATATAGACGTGAAGTGGTTCCATTTTTCTCGACTATGTTATTCCTACTTTGTGTGCTTATTTCAAGTAGATTTGTTTTCACTTGGACATTGCGTTTGTATGGAAGCACTTCGATTTGAGGAATAATTTCAAATGACTCTAATATTAGGTGGACCTTTAACTCATCATAATAATTGAAAAAATAGTTCATGCTATAGGATTTGAAATCAATTGTACCGCAGTACCAATTTTTTTTTTTTTATGAATCCAAAATCCTTACTTCGTCCCTCATTCAAAACACAACCTTAGGGTTTACCTGAAGACTATATTAACGAGAATCTTATTTGTTAGGTTAGCTTAAGACTATGAAATATCATTTAAGGTTCTTGTGTTCACAGATGTACCATCAGCCTCCCATTGTATGCAGTTATGTTTTCCAAGTTCATAGCCATATTCTGTTATTAAGTTTCTTTTTACAAACATCGAAATAATTTTCAGCTAACAATCTTGGTGGCTGCTGGAGGATTACACAAGCTGCCTTGTATCAATAGCAGTAAAGACTTAAAGGAAGCTTTGCAAAATCTGGCTTCCATACCTTCAAGTAGGACTCTGGTAAGAAAAGAATATGTTCTCAACTAGTAACTTGTAGCAGTTTTGCCAGTCTTTTCATTGGTTTCATTGGTGTTGTAAAATTCAGGCAGTTGAGGTGTTATGGACCCCTCAAAATGAAGACGATACGCTGTCAGAGCGAGAATTGTTGGAAGATTACCCATTATTGCGCCCTTTGTAAAAGATGAAGAGTTCACTGCATCTTCCTTATTCCATGATCCATTGTTTGTAAAACTTAATTCATAAGGATTATAAATCTCATGTTATCATCAAATTTATACAGGATGTGATGCGGAATTAGCCATCAAGTTTTAGAACAATACCTTGGATTGGCCTTAGCTTGATTATTGAATCTAAATTAATTTATCTTCCTTAACCTTAAACGTAGTAATACAGCAGAAAACTTGACGGAATAATTTACTTTAGTTTGGGTGCTCTTAATAGGCTGAGAGAGGACCAATTTATAGATAACAACTTTAAATTTGGTACGTCCATCATATGCCAGAATGACTGGCTTAGATTAATTCTACTAATAAATAGGAATCTTAACCAAATAAGAAAGCCTTGTCTAAATAGGAAAGTTAATCAATTAAATCAATTAGCATTAATATCAAATATATGGTCAACTTTCATGATCTATAAATCGATTGATTTTCCTATGAAAACATGGTCTAATTTTGGGGCCATATTCTTACACTCTCCCACTTGGTATGACAGTTCGTAATATTTAATAGTGTAACATTAGGCACTCATAAATAGTCTCTAATGCCATTCTTTCATCATAATTGACTTTAACATAATAAATCATGTAGTGAGAGTTATGGTGTTCACACTTTCAATTTGCATACTCCCTTCCATATACTACCACACTAGTAACTTATCATGTTAGGTTACATATGTAATACATAATGTTCACATAATTGTCCTAAAGGCACATTAATTTCTTGTTCAAACATCAAGTGTGCACAGACATACGGAACAAGAAATAATAAAATATCAGAAACATATCATTAATAAGCTCATGAGTGTGTTCAAGGCCCATTCTATAAATATGTGTTTTGAATGCCTTTAGTTAACGGATCAACAATCATGAAATCCGTTCTAATATGTTCAATATACACTATGTTTCTGAATTTCCTCTTTAACGGCAAATACTTTATTTTCATATGCTTAGCACTTTTGGAATATTTGTCGTTCTTAGAGAAGAAAACTGCTGCAGAATTTTCATAGTAAATTTTCAACGGCTTGGTACTGGTGTCTACAACCCCAAGTCTCGAAATAAAGTTCCGCAGCCATAATACATGAATTGTAGCTTCATAACAAGCTACAAATTCCGCTTCCATAGTAGATGAGGCAATGATAGATTGTTTGACACTTTTCCATGAGATTGCTCCTTCAGTTAGTAGGAACAAATAACCAAACGTTGACTTTCTGTTGTCAAGACATCCAGCAAAATCTGAATCTGAATCTGAATATCCAACCACTTTTAACTGGTCAGATTTCCTAAATATGAGCATATAATCTTTACTCCCTTGGAGATATCTCATTACTTTTTTCACTGGTAGCTGAATTAAAAAAGGCTAACAAAGGGATATCCAGAAAGCTTGCAGAACTGGAAGAACGAAGCCCCTCGACTTTTAATGCCCACAGATCTGCTGGAAGTAGGCACCCGAAGATGCCAAAGAAGCTAGCTTTCCAGTGATTCATTCCAGGATTACTTTGATATTGGCCTAACATTCCAATCGCAAAGCTAATATCAGGTCTCGTACATGTTTGTAGGTACATCAAACTGCCTGAGGCATATGGAATAAATTCCATTTCCTTGCATTCCACATTATTCTTTAGACATTGCATGAGACTAAACCTATCCCCTTTTTTGTATTGGGACAACACTTGCTGAACATTTCTTTAACTTGAATTTCTCAAGAATTTTCTCGATATAAGCTTTCTGAGACAATCCTAACAATCCTTGTGATCTCTTTCTGAATATTGATATTCCAATCACATAGGATGCCTCTCCCAAATCTTTCATTTCAAAATACTTAAAGAGAAAATATTTAATCTCATACAAAATACCCAAGTCATTAGCAACAAGTAAGATATCATCAACATATATAAACTTACTCCCACTGATCTTTCGTCAAATGCACCGATCAACAATGTTGTCTTGAAAACCGAAAGATGTGATGGTGTCATTGAACTTAAGATACCATTGCCTAGAAGCTTGTTTAAATCCATATATTGCTTTCTTAAGTTTACACACCATGTGACCCTTTCCTTCTATGGAAAACCATTCTGGTTGATCCATATAAACTTCCTTCTCAAGATCTCCATTAAGAAAGGTGGTTTTCACATCCATTTGATCCAACTTCAAATCATACTGAGCTACTAAATCCATCCATAATGATTCTTAATGAATCTTTCTGTAAAATAAGTGAAAATGTCTCTTTATAATCAATGCCATCTTTTTTGGTAAAACCTTTGGCAAATAGTCTAGCTTTATATAGTTTGATATAGCCATTTGATCGCGTTTGGTCTTAAAGACCCACTTACACCCAACTCGTTTAGAACGTTCTGACAATTCAACGAGATCCCAGACATTATTTTTAGCTATTGATTTCAAATAATCTTTCATAGTATCAATCCACTTATTAGATTTATCATTGTTAATGATTTGTGAAAACGAAAAAGGATCTTCATCAATGCCGTAGTCAAAGTCTGACTCTTGCAAATAAACCACATAGTCATCAGGAATAGCTGGCCTCCTATCACTTACATGTTTATTCAAGACTATTCCATGTGGCTCATTTATGTCAACTGGAGGTAAGTTAGGTTCTTCATGAGGTGCTTCTTCATTCAAATATTGTTTATCATTATTTTGTTCTTGCATTTCTGGAACAATATTTGTAACACTTGTGGATGTAAGAATATTTATAGGTGATGGAACATCAACCATTATTTCATTAATATTCACAAGTTGTTTGTTAGCACTCCCACTAACTTCTC
This sequence comes from Buddleja alternifolia, assembly GCA_019426215.1. NCBI lineage: Eukaryota > Viridiplantae > Streptophyta > Magnoliopsida > Lamiales > Scrophulariaceae > Buddleja > Buddleja alternifolia. The sequence goes on along the minus strand of CM033390.1, from coordinate 36,324,635 downwards.
CATTTTCAATAAACTTAGCATTAACTGTCTCAATAATTCTAGAACTATGATGTGGACAGTAAAACCTATACCTCTTGGATTTATCTGGGTAACCAATAAAGTAACTACTAACAATTAGGGGTTTGCACGGTTTGGTCAACCGACAGAAACAAACTTGAACCGAAAAATTCGGTTGAAACCGAACCGAACCGAGCAATTTCGGTTTCGGTTTCGGTTTCTGTTTCGATTTCGGTTTCGGTTTTGCCTCTCGGTTAACCGAACAGAACCAAAAAACCGAATTAATTTACAAATAATGTAATATTTATTTATAGTGGGGGCTAATGTGGAATTTCGAACAATTTTGGGGTGATTTATGTAAAACTAAAACCCTTACCCAATTGCTCAAATGCTAAAAAAAAAGGTTTGCTGAAATTTGTTGGCCCAAATCAGTTTCAATTTGAATGTTATTGGACAATTATAATTCGCCCAAATGCTAAAAAAAAAGGATGCATCAATTTTTTGGCCCAAATCGGTTTGAATTATCCTGGCCCAAAAGCAAAAAAAGGCCTGTTGCATTTTTATGGCCCATTTCGGTTATCCGGTAGGTTAACCGAACCGAAACCGAAACGAATTCGGTTAAAACCGATTTGGTTCGGTTAAACCGAATGACCAGCCCTACTAACAATACGAGAATCCAGTTTCTTTTCATGTGGATTATATACTCGTGCTTCTGCTAGACAACCCCAACATGGAGGTGTCTTAAACTAGGTTTCCTTCCAGTCCATAACTCAAAAGAAGCTTTAGGAACTGCCTTACTAGGAGTCTTATTCAGCAAATACACTGCAGTCTTAAGTGCAAATTCTACATAGATTTGGGTAATGAGGAGTTACTCATTATACTCCTAACTAAATCCAGTAATGTTCTATTTCGCCTTTCTGCCATATCATTTTGTTGAGGTGTGCCTGGCATAGTATACTATGCATATGTCATGTCTTTCGAGGAACTTTGCAAATGGACCTAGATTTTGTCCAGATTTATCATACCTTCCATAATATTCACCATCTGTGTCAGATTTTACTATTTTCACTTTATTGCCTAATTACCTTTCAACTTCTTTATTGAACACCTCAAGGGCATTCAGAGATTGAGATTTCTCATTCAAATAAACATATCCATAACGTGAAAAGTCATCTATAAAGGTGATAAAATATTTTTCTCCAGTAAATGATGGATTATCAAAGGGTCCATATATATCAGTGTGTATTATCTCAAGAAGCTGAGTGCTTCGTGGCTCCTTTCTTGTTATGTTTGGTTTGCTTTCCTCAATGTAATCCACACATAAACCAAGATCAGTAAAACCTAGATTCGATAGAATCTCATTCTTTACTAATCTTTCTAATCTTTCTTTGGATACATGACCCACACGTTTATGTTACAAGTAAGCAGATTCATTCGCCAAACTATGTTTAATAACAATATTTTGATGAATGCACATTAAAGATGCAGAGAAATTAACATCAAGTTTTCATTTATACAAGCCATCAATAATAATTCCTAAACCAATAAAGGAATCATTATTATTATATAAATTGAAACATCCATTTCCACCTTTAAATCTAAACCCTTGAAACTCAAGTTTCGATACAGAAATTAAATTTCTAGATAATGAAGTTACATAGAGTTTGAAATAGATTCAAATGACATCCGGTATCTAAAACAATACGATAAGTTCCCATGCCTTTAATTGGGGAATTCATTCAGTTCCACATAAACAAATTTTTTTTACTTGGGTTTATGATCTGGATTGTAAGGAATCCCTGCATCACATTGGAAATATGAGTAGTGGCTCCAGAATTCAACCACCAAGTATTAGAAGGAACTTCAGATAAGTTTGATTCAAAACATATATAAGCATTAAATATACCTTAATTTTCGGACCAAGCTTTGCGTTTCGGGCAATCTTTCTGATAATGTCCTTTCTTCTTACAGAAATGACAATTATCTACCTTGTTTTCCTTCTTATCCCATTAGTGACTTGTTGAACTTTAGCAAGTCCTTTCTTCCTAAACTTCTTGGATTTTGGTTTGAGAATTTTATTAGATCTTTGACCCGCTAGGTTTACTGTATGAACTCCTTGTGCCTTAGTCTCGTTTCCTCTTGAGTAAGCTTACTAGACAATTCATTAACATCCCATTTTTCCTTAATAGTTTTATAGTTAGTTTGAAATGGTCCATACTTAGGAGGTAACGAGTTCAAAATAAATTGCACCAAAAATGAGTCACCCATAGTCATGCCCAAACTGTTAAGTCTTGCTGCAGTATTAGTCATATCAAAGACATGTTGCTGCATATTTCGCGAGTCATCATATTTCATAGTCGTAAGTTCAACCATGAGTGTCCCTGCAAGTGACTTATCAGCGGAACGAAAAACGCTCTTCCACAAGCTTAAGGTTTTCCTTAGCTGTTACACTTTCTGGAAGAGTGGTCTTACTATTGTTGGCAATGGTCATTCACATGAAGTTTAGACAAAATCTAATAGATCTGTTTCATGATTTATGCTTTAACTTCTTAGCATCACTGCCTGTATCAGTGATGTCATCGGGTTTTTCTTCCAAAAGTGCTAAGTCACGATCCAATAGACCTAAATGGAATAAATAAATATAGGCTTTCTTATAATTTTGACACAGAAGCATGCCCATCATATAACATCATATAAGGTTTGACAGAAACTTATACTTTGCCATTATTAAACATGTGGTGGCAAAACAATTTTAATAACATACGAGAAACCTATATTATAGAAATCTATATCATAGGTCAATTTCTGCCATGGTTAAACACGCCCATCTTAATTAATATATATATATATATTTAAAAAAAATTATTAACTTCATCAATCACAATCATAAATCTTAATATACGATCACAATTTATGAACAAGTTTATTTATTCATAACACATGCTCTGATACCACGTCTAAAACATAATTCATATGGATTATAAATCTATTGTTATAATCAAATTCATACAGGATGTTAAATAAATAAATTGTTACGTAATAACATAAGGTACTAACTTGATGCGGAATTAGCCATGATGTTTAAGAATAATACCCTTGGATTCGCCTTAGCTTGATTATTTGAATCTAAATCGATTTCTCTCCATTAACCTTAAAAGTAATACAGTAAAAAACTTGACGGAACAGTTTACTTTAGTCTGCGTGCTCTTAATAGGTGGAGAGAGGACCAATTTATAGATTACAACTTTAAATCTTGTACGTCCATCATATACCAAAATGAATGGCTTAGAATAATTCCACTATTGAAAAAAAATCTTAACCAAATAAGAAAACCCAGTCTAAATAGGAAAGTTAATCAATTAAATCAATTAGCAATATATGGTGAACTTTCATGATCATATAAATTGATTAACTTTCCTATGAAATCATGGTCTAATTTCGGACCATATTGTTACAGCATTTTGTTCATAATATATGCAAGTTATGTAGTAATTATATATATATATATATAAAAAGATATAGAGAAATTCAGAATGTATATGTCATTGAGTTCCTTTTTCACATTTAACTTTATATATATATTTTAACTTTAGTTCTGAAAGTTTCACTCAACAAACTATTGTCGACGGCTAGCAAAAAGATTTCATGTATTGAATGAGTTGGAGTGGATATAGTTTAGTTCTTCTCAATATATTCGTAGCTTCCAAAGCTATGTAAACTTTATGTGGCATGCAATAGACTAGGGGTGTTCACGAGCCGAGCTCAGCAAAATTTCTGAGCTCGAGCTCGAGCTCAGAAAAAAAAAATTAATTTTCTTTAATTAATATATATTATTATTAATTTTGTTTTAATATATATAATTAAATATATTCATCATAAATATTTAATATTTAATAATTAATACATATATAATATTATAAGATATTATATTATATGTATGTATATAGTAAAAAATAAATAAAATATTATACGATATATATATTAATTTTTTTTTATTCAGGCTCGCGAGCCTTCGAACAAGTGTAGTTGGGCTCGAGCTCGGCTCAACAGAAAAGCTCGGCTCGAGCTCAAATTTTCTCGAGCTCGAGTTGAGCTTTTTTCGAGCCGGCTCGGCTAGTTGCACACCCCTACAATAGACTATCAACTTTCAAATCATGGGTAGCATTTTTTAGACTTGGCTTTCTCCTCATGGTTACCATGAGTAGAGCTATCTACTACTGGTGTTTAAAAGAATATAACTAAGAATGTTAAATTAATCTTTCCCCCTGTTATTATTGTCCTTTCAATTTTATATTCAGTTAATCAGTATTTTAGTTTAATCCGAAACAGTAAAACTTAATAAAATTTAATGAGACTTTACCCTAAAATTCTAAAATAATGCTTCCACTGAAATAGTTTGAAGAAAAAAATATTAGTTACTTTATATGCTTATTATTAAAATTTTAAATTAATATAGCAGACCTGTTAAATTATTTATTTATTTTTTCTTTATTACTTTGAACTAATAGTTTGAGTACACTTGATGCATGTACTTAATCTTAAAAAAATTGAAAAAGTTCTTTTGTATATTAATATTTTTTTGTCATTTATTTGTCTAATTATAATAAATTGGGATGATTGCATAAGATCCAAGGTCTTAAATATCGGTTTCAGGATAGATATCGGTGTAGTAAATATACGGAAATTTCGGGGATATTCAAAATTTCAGTTTCGATTTTAAAGAAATCATGAAAATTTATAAAAATATTTGAAAATTTGCAATAAAATTTTGGGTAACTTTAACTATCATTCTTATGCATCTTTTACATCAATAATATTCTATATATAATATATGGATAATGAATTTGTTAAATAATATCACTAAAAACTGTTGCGAAAAATATGAAATAAATATAATTTGATAGTAAGATAATAACATAATCTCATAGGAAATCTATTAAAATAAAATGTACCAAAATTTAAGTAAAAGTTACTACTTAATACCATATTATGTGTATAAATATAATTTTCTAATTATAAGATATTTAAAAAAATATATATATAAAAAAATTCGGCCGAAATTTCGGTTTCGGTAAAATTTCGGGAAATATCGGGTTTCGGCCGAATTTCGATGGATATTTGACAAAAATATTTTAAATTTTTGGGAAATTTCGGTTTTCGGTCGAAATTTCGGTAGATATTCTGCAAAATTGGATCTAAGGTTCGATTTCGCTTCGGAACCCCCGAAATCTGAAATTTCGACCGAAATTTCGGTGTTTCGGTCGAAATTTTAGACCATGATAAGATCCCCTTATGATAAGCGAAACCTGCGCCAACCTCCCATGTGTTAAGTTTTTTGCGTAGCGCCCCTTTGTGTTCTAATTAATTCTGCATAATTTTCCTTTTTTGGTTTTTTTCCCATCATAAATGTCAGTCGAAATACATTTTTGCCTCTTACATTTTTATAATAAATAAATAATTTAATTTGATAGGATCTAAAACATTTAATATTAAAAAAAATACTAAAAAAAATAAAAAAGGGAGAGTATGCAGAATTAATTGGAATACAAGTGGGCACTATGCAAAAAACTTAACACAGTGGAGTTTGGCACAGGTTTCGCTTATTACAGAGGGATCTTATGCAATTATCTCTAATAAATTGTCCGTAACCATAAATCAAAAAGAGAAAGAAGAATGAGATAAGAAAGGTATAGAAGGAAATACGAAATAGGAGAAAAAATTGAAGATGTGAAAAGGTGAGGAGACAGGAAAGAGAATGTTGGGGGAGTGGGGTAATAAAATTACTAACACTTGTTAAAGTCTTAGAGGTGGTTGAAGTATCATACCAAAAAGTGACAAACTCGAACCTGGTAACTCATCGTCAATTATATATAATATAGATTGTCACTATCCTTTATATTTTAATAATTACTTGATCTCATTGATTATGATTACATAATATATTAAATATGTAAATTTTGTAATTCTTTAATCCTTTTCTCTCTCTCTCTCTCTCTCTCTCTTTTTTTTTTTACTTTTAATGAGTCACTTTATGCAAAAGTTTGACCAAATTGTCTATATGTGTACACGGTTGTGAGAGGCTCACTTGTTAGTGTTAGGTGTTCAGTTAACCATTTAGTGGCGTTGTCAAACCTGTAAAAACTTGCATAAACAATCTTGTTTATATATTAGAGTTCCAAGGATAATTGAAAAGCTATGAGAATGGTCACGCACACTAGGTGGTGATTGTGGAACGTTCTCCAAGGATGATCTTAAATTAGTTCTAAGCCATAGAGACATGAGAAAAAGAAAAATTACAGTCTCGTCAAGGCTTGCTCATGCAACATTCTTGTAGTGAGAGTGTCTTGTTCCATGGACATTGATCAGAGATCAGTGTATACATAGAGGGTCTGCGCTTTGAGGTGCAGGACAGAACACCTCCGATGATTCCATATTGGTATTGAGATCGAAAATATAAAGTGATATAGAGATATTTATTTCAAATCAACTTTTAGTCACACCCAAATTAACCATATAATGGGAAATTGCATTTGCTATATGATAAATATTAAACATTTGTTATTTATATTAGTTGTGTATTTAATTTGTTTTCTCACCAAAAGTCGTTTTATGATGCATATAAATGCTTAAATATAACAAGCACCCAAAGCATTTCCAATCTAAACATAATTCTCTTCCATGTGGAGTACAAGTGGGAGCCATTTGGTTGCTATTCCTGCATACACTGTTATACAGCTTTTGCCGTCCAAGATCATTTCAGACTTTCGATTGCAAAACTATATTCCATTTCATATTTCGTTTCGCATATACATGTTAAGTTTATAAAATACTTTTAAGAATATAAGAATGATATAATATATTTAAATGTGTAGACATCCCTGTCTAACATGAAATGATATTATGGAATGTGTGATGACATTATTGTTTTAGAATAAAAAATATGATAGCGACCTAAGTTGTATAATCATTTTATCAGAATTTATGGCAAAAAATTGGTTGCATAAGTTTTTTGCCGAGGGCTATACTCAAATACAAGGGATTGATTATGAGAAAATTTCTCGCTTTGATGATGTTTAAGTCCATTAGGATACTTCTAGCCATATCTATATGTCTTAATGATGAGATTTGGGAGATGGATGTAACGACGACTTTCCTCAATGAGAATATTAAGGAAAAGATCTATATGGATTAGCCAGAGGGCTTTTTATCTGGTGGGAGCGAGCACAAGGTGTGCAAGCTCCAGAGGTCGATCTATAGCCTCAAACATGCTTCCCATTGATAGAACTTACGTTTTGATTGTTAGGTGTATGCTCTCTATGCCAATGAGGAATTAGATTGAGAAGGGCATTAATAAGTTATTTTGTATAAACAATCGTATTTCTATTTATAGAAAAAGGTGTCTTGTTTTGTTCATAAAAATCTTATTGGCTTTTAAATGTATTGAACAAATAAGTCCTTGAGATTCAAGATAGACTTTCCACCCTTATGACTATAAGGAAAGGGCACTGGAAGAGTCAACAACTTAATCTCTCAAACTGGGTTCACGAGTAAGAGAATCTTAATTGAGCATTAAGATTCAACTCATATGACACATGCTTTGACAAAGAGTGCCTGTCATTCACTGATTAGCTAGTAGGTGCGTATGTCATAAATATATTAATGGAATTCATATATTTGAACTAGACTCGCAGTAATCCGATCACAAGGGTTTTTACTCAATGACAATCAATGATCAGGATTGCATATTACAATAGTACGAGTGAGGTTTTGACCTGAGGGTTTGTTCATAGCATACCTGTACTGTTGAATTATTTATTAGAGTAGTCAGACCTTTCGACCATTGGCAAGGTCGACCTCGAAGTACGGTTCAAGTGGTGCAAGTGATAGCTGTAAGACAATCACTAACATTGGATTCATTGTCCCGAAAGTAAACGAGCATGTGACCTATACGGAAGTGACTGAATGAAATTAATAGTCTTTAGCCAAAGCAAATAAACCATCTAGTGTTTAACACCGGGGGTAGTTTGGTAATTTCACTTTACTGTCACTACATAATATAGTATCAAGTGTAGTGAGTTTGACATACTATGGCTCTTGCTTGATCGGGTTGCATCAATGAAAAGCTTGTACGCATACAATATTTGTAATTAAAAGGTTCGTGATGACGTAATCATCTAGTATTCGATTGGGCTACGATTTTGTTCCACGGGGCTGGCTAGGTGACAACCATATCCTTTGGTATCCTCCCATTACCAATCGATACGAGCCTAAAGAGGCGCTACATGAAGATGATATGATTAAATTTATAAATATATTTATATATATTTCTGCTTAAAAGGTATTCTCGTACTTTCACAATTGATGTGATAAATGACTAAGTGATGGCATAATTTAATTAACGTATTTAATTGGATTAAATGGGTTATTTAAATTATTATCAATTCATAAGTTAAAATTAATTTGGAATTAATTTATAAGTTGAATTGATTAATTAATTGGATTAAAAGTAATTAATTAATACCCAATTGGATTGGATTGGGTTTAATTAATCAGAACTAGACTTAAATAAAAAGGAGCCCAATAAGCCCATCCTCCATGGCCTGGTCGACCGCCTCTTGTACTGCAACAAAGGCTTGGGTTTTATTTTATAAACCCCGTTAGTTGTTAGTCATGAGACAATTAATTCTTATTTTATTTTAGAATTAAAATATCAGAGAAAAAGTAGAAAATAATTCCTCTCCCTCTCTCTAGCCCTAGATGCCGTCCACCATAGCCAGAGAGGAGGTCAGAGCTTTTCGGAGATCATCTTCGCGTGATGATTTAGAGACGGTGTTCTTGATTCCCGTTACTACATCGTTTTTTAATACAATCTAAAAGGTAATTCGATTATCCTCGTTATTTGAATTCTTTGCTATGATAATTAAGAACAAACGAATTGATTACGGGCTAAGTGGTTTGAATAAATTTTTTTTCCACTAGATCGAATCACAACAGTGGTATCAGAACCAAATTCATATCGTTCTTGATATCTTTTATATGTTTATGTTTTATTGTGGGTTGTGAAATCAAAAACTTTAAATTTAATTTTTCGGGGCTTTTATGATGATTATTGGATGATGATGATAAACATGGTGGTGACGCCATGGTGGCCACACCATCGCCCCGCTCATACAAGCAAGGATATAGCCATAAGCGGTGCATCCATGCGCATCTAGGCGGCACACGGATGCGCCGCCGTGATGCCCCGAGGGGATGACAACTGCGCTGTTCAGCCGCCGTTGTCCCCACCCAATCAGCTAACAAGGCTGCCAATCGGGAAGGGATGGGCTGGGGCTATTGCTCCGACGGACAGCCCCCGCCAAATGGGTAGCGCCGCCAAGGGGCAGCGCTGGCAACTCTTAGCCCAACACAAATCAATTGTGTTGAGCTTTAGCCCAATACAGCGCGAGACAGCGCTGGGCTGCGCATTGGGCTTGTTCCAGCGCTGTTTTAATTCTTGCATTGGCCCTAGCCCAATTGCATAAATTAAAAGCATTGGGCTAGGCCTAAACACCTCAATGGGTATTTTTTATTCAAATAAAAATTGGGTTGACCCATTGTTTTATATAATGAAATGATCTTCTTGCGTTTAACTTGATTAATTGCCCAAACAATAATTCACATCCTCAATATTTAAATTGGATTTAAAATAATTGAATTAGATTCGATTATTAATTAAAATGCTTAATAAATTGGATTTATTTCAATTGAATTGGATTCAAGCAATTTTAATTAAAACAAATTGACATTTGGTCACTCTAGGTTTATTTAATTAAATTTAGATGAAACATGATCAAATGAGATTTAGTCAAGTAAATAAGATTGACTTAGGCTCGATTTTATTTTACATCAAATTGTCATAAGCCCACTTGACATGAGATTAAATTTAATGTCATTTAATTAAGTAAATTGGATCTACAATTAAAATTAGATTTAAATATACTTTAAACTTGGTTTAGATTTATACATGTAACTTTCATTCGATGAAATGACACTTTAGTTGGCTTAAAGCAAGACAAGAATAAATAGGATTTATTCTCATCTTGATTAAATTAGATTTTTTATTTACATCAAGTTAATTGGATTCACTTTTAAATTAAAAATAATAATTTGATATTAGTTTAGATTTGTTCACCCACACAATCTTTATTAGATAAATATATATTTTAATTTGATTAAAGTGATCAAAATAAATTGGATTTGTTTTGATGTAATTAAATAGGATTTAAATATTCAATTAAATTAGATTTAGTTGATATTGAATAATTAGACTTATCTGTCACATATGTGTTTTATTTATGTGCTCTTTTTATGTGATGGTGACACCTCATATGGACTATATGGTTTTTGATTTCTTTGTTTTATCTGGGTTGTATTGGGCCGGAGTTTTAGCCCCCAGGATGTATCTTTATTTTACATAGAATTCTTGTATAGACTTGTATTTCTTGTGAATGCAATAGATAGGTCCAATGAGAGCATGGCAGAACTGTTTGGACCTTGGAGCCTGAAGATTAGATTTTCTGTATAGGCGGAAGCTCTAGTAAATAGATAGGATCCCTCCCCCGATCACTCGTTGGCTCGAGTTGATCTAGATTAAGTCCATATGAGTGTGTGTTGTTAGAGTTGCTAGGCATTTTCTTTCTTATGCATTTCCATGATTGCGCTAAAAGAAATTAATGTGCAAAGTGAGACTAATATTCATATAACAACACCATGCTATAATTCTCCCATTTAATAAATACTGAGTAAGTAAAGGGCATTAGATGTCCTAGCTCTCCATCAAGCTTTAGAAGATGGGTTCGCCTAGGGTGAATGGCATAGTCCCGGAATTAGGGGGTCACGCATCACGACGTGTGACTTTATATTCTATAGCGCATTTGATGCCTTCATGTCGAAACAAATTTCGCCCCATATCTTGAATAAGGTTGCAAGGCGAGATTAAATTGTTAGAGTTGATGGGAAAACGACTCAGATGGATCACCACCTATATATCAAATAAGGTTGCGGTTCAATGATCCATGAGCTAAAGATGACCGAATCATTGGTCGAACCGATTGGTGACATCACCTCAAAGGTCTAGCAAGCCATATATCGGATAAGGTTGCAACTTGTTTAGATTATTGAGGAACTCGATCACTCACTATATAACCCATCCAACGAGGTTTTCGATTATTGCAGTAGGAGTGCAATGTTTTTAGAAAAATAATGGGAGTCAAGTAAACTTTAAAAATCCTTGATTTTACTTTAAATACATAATAACACATCTAATCATAAATCTTGGTATTTCCTAGCAGTTTATTTCCTACACACAATGACTAACCCTTTGAAAGTATTGCTTGAGTAAAATGTCCTCACTGGACCAAACTATTTTGATTGGATCAAAGCATTGAGAATGGTCCTCAATGATGAATCACTTGAATATATGCTTGAATTGGATTGTCCACCAAGGCATGGGGTCAACGAGGATGAATCTGTTCTTTTGGCATACTTAAATTGATCTCTGACGCAAGGAAAGTAAGGAATTATATGTTGAGCTCCGTGTGTAGTGAATTGCAACATACGCATGAGAACATGGATAGTCCTCGGTCAATCATGCTGGACTTGGATGAACTGTTCGGGCAACGGGGCAAGTCCATTCGGTACTTTGTATCAAAGGAACTTTTCAAGACAAAAATAAAAGAAAGAGATGATGTTGCTGATCATGATATCCATGCTAGAAAAACTCTGTTCTATGGATTATTACATGATTTCCAACTGCAAGTTTATCTCATTCTCCAATCACTCCCTCACTCATTTTCTGCCTTTGTCATCAACTTTGATTTAGATGACATTGAAGAATCACTGTCAGTGCTGATGGACAAATGAGAAAGAAGTTTGGTGCATTCACAGTTCCTATTGTCCCTTCCAAGAAGGGATAAAAGCAGAAATCTCCTTTAGCTGGGTGCATCAGACAACCAATCATATCCAAAGTGAAAAAGTCAAGTGCTAAGCGCGTAAGGGATAATGACACCTGCCTCCACTACAAAGGTTGGGGCATTGGAAGCCTGACTGTCCCAAGTTGAAAGCAAAGAACAAATCAGGTATAGAACTTTATGTTTTTGAAACGAATTGTTCTATGATGGTATATTCTACTTCTTGGATTCTAGATTCTGGAGCTAGTGCTCACTTTTTGTTTTGAACCAGGATCTGGAAGGAAGTAGATAGCTGGAAGAAAGAGAAATAATGATCAATGTTGGAAGCGGACACAGCGTGGCTGCGACACACATTGGAATTACTTCTGTTACATTACCTAGTGGACATCGAATTAATTTAGATGATTGCCTAGTTTTACCCAATGGGCTCAAGAATATTATTTCTATTTCGGTCTTGGTCAGGAAAGGATATTTGTTTTCTTCTAAACATAATTCTTGTGATATTTATTTTGGAAATAAGTGTGTTGGCTCTGCATCTTTAATTAATGGCCTTTATTGTCTGAATGTCCAAAATCAATGTATCATAAATACTATAACGAGAAAACATGGTATGAATAATGCAAACCAAAAACTCATATGGCACCTAAGACTAGGACATGCATGTGAATTCAAGATTCACTAATTGGAGAAATGTGGAATCATATGTCCACTTGGGTCTGACCCATATCCTACTTGTGAATCTTGTCTTAAGGGTAAAATGACTCGGTCACCCTTCATTTGACATTTCAAAAGAACTAAAGAATTTTTAGGTTTGATTCACACTGATGTATGTGGGCCCTTCAAGGATGTGGCCCTTGGAGGTTTTCAGTACTTCATAACCTTCACAGATGACCATTCAAGATATGGTCTAGTTTATCTGATGAAGCATAAGTCTGACGCACTTGAATGGTTCAAGGAATTCAAGACTTTACCTGAAAAACAAACTGGGCTCAGTATTAAGGTGCTTTGATCTGATGAGGTGGTGAATACATAAGTGCTGAGTTTGATGAGTTCTTGAAAGAACATGGCATATTATTACAACTAAGTCCTACAGAAACTCCACAACTGAATGGAGTAGCAGAGCGATGGAACCGCACACTATTGGACATGATACGTTCCATGCTTAGCTACACTGATTTACCCATTTTTTTATGGGGTCATGCATTGCTAACAGCAGCGCATATTCTGAACAAATGTCCCTCGAAATCTATTCCTAAGACAACATACGAGATTTGGTGTGGAAGGAAGCCTAATCTCAATACATAAGGATATGGGATTGCCCCGCATATGTAAAGAAGACCAAGGTAGAGAAACTAGAGGATAGATCCTTGAAAGGACGATTTGTCGATTTTTCCATGGACTTGGTGGATACCTCTTTTACCCGCAGGATGATCATAGGATCATCGTGGCCTTGGAAGCCTACTGTCACGAAGAAGAGTTCATTAGAGAAGGAGGTGCGGGTAGAAATATTATTCTGGAAGAACAAGGCAACGCCCCTTCTGAGACACCTGTTCAAGAATCATAAATTGAACCCGAAACGACACAACCGTTGCAGCGTCGGTCTAGCAGAGTATCTCAACTACCTGAGAAATATGGCCATCTACACAAAACACAGCATTATCTGTATGCTCTTGCAGAAGGCAATCCCTCTGACTGTGCCGAAGCAGCGACAGATATAGATTCCACTAAATGTCTAGAAGTTATGAAAGCAAAAATATATTCGATGTATTTAACCAAGTCTGGACTCTTACAAATCTACCCGAAGGTGTAAAACCAATTGGGTGCAAATGGATCTACAAGAGAAAGATTGGTCATGATGGCAAGGTTGACACCTATAAGGCCAGTCTTGTGGCAAGAGGATATAGTCAAAATGAGGGCATTGACTATGAGGAACCTTTTTGCCAGTAGCCATGATCAAATCTATTAGAATTCTGCTAGCCATAGTAGCGAACCGGGATTATGAAATCTGGCAAATAGATGTGAAAACTGTATTTTTAAATGATTACCTCGAGGAGGACATTTATATGCAACAGCCCAGGGGTTTCATATGAGAAACAGATTCTCATGTTTGAAAGCTCAACAAGTCCATCTATGGATTGAAGCAAGCCTCAAGAAGCTGGAATCTAAGGTTCAATGATGAAGCAAGTAAATATGTCTTCATTAAGAATAAAGATGAACCGTGTGTCTACAAAATGATCATGGGAGCAAGATGACATTCTTGGTGCTATACTATTTATAGGGAATGACATAAGCTCATTGACATCAGTCAAGACATGACTCTCAAGAACATTCTCCATGAAAGACTTGGGAGAAGCTACCTACATCTATGGGATTCGCATCTACAGCGATAGAGCAAATAGGATAATAGGACTGTCACAAGTGCTCTACCTAGAGAAAGTTCTTAAGAAATATGGAATACATAATTCTAAGGGAGGACTTTTGCCAATGAGACATGGAATTCATCTTCCCAAAGCTATGAGTTCTAAGATGGACAAAGATAGAATGGAAATGAAAGAAACACTCCATGCGTTAGCAGTAGGGAGTCTTATGTACGCAATGTTATGTACGAGACCAGACCTAGCATAGGCTGTGAGTCTAGTCAGTAGATTTCAAGCAAACCTAGGTGAGCAGCATTGGATTGCAGTAAAGTGTATCTTAAAGTACTTGAAAAGAACTAAAGATATGCTTTTGATATATGAAAACGGAGAATTAAAGGTGAATGGTTATATAGATGCAGACTTTCAGTCTGATGCTGATGACCTAAAATCCACCTATGGGTTTATATTTACGCTCAACGGTGGAGTAGTGTCTTAGAAGAGTTTCAAGCAAAGCACAACTGCCGATTCCACAACCGAGGCAGAATATATGGCTACATCTAAAGAAGCAAAAAAAGCTGTTTGGATAAAGAAGTTCATGACTGAACTTCAAGTGGTTCCTAGAGTGGAAATGCCATTGACACTTTGGTGTGACAACTATGGAGCAATTGAAAGCTAAAGAACCAAGGTCTCACAACAAATCTAAACATGTGTTGAGGAAATATCACATCATTCGAGAAACCATTGGAAGAGGCGACATTGCCATGCAGAAAATAGTCTCAGCGGACAACGTAGATGACCCACTCACTAAGCCTATATCACAGGAGGTGCTAGATAGACATCTTGAGAAGATGGGCATCAAATACCATAACGATTGGCGTTGAGTGCAAGTGGAAGATTGTTAGGTGTATGCCTTATATGCCAATAAAGAATTAGATTGAAAAGGGCATTAATAAGTTATTTTGTATAAGCAATCATATTTCTATTTATAGAAAAAGGTTTCTTGTTTTGTTCATATAAATCTTATTGGCTTTTAAATGTATTGAAAAAATAATTCCTTGAGATTCAAGATAGAATTTCCACCCTTATGTTGATAAGGGAAGGGCACTGGAAGAGTCAACAACTTAATCTCTCAAACTGGGTTCGCAAGTTAAGGAATCTTAATTGGGCATTATGATTTAACTCGTATGACACATGCTTTGATAAAGAGTCCCAGTCATTCACTGATTAGATAGTGTTATGTCATGAATATATTAATAAAATTAATATATTTGAACAAGACTCACAGTCATCTGATCACATTTTAACGCAGTGACAGTCAATGATCAGAATTGCATATTACAATTGTATGAGTGAGCTTTTGACTTGAGGATTTGTTTACAACATACCTGTACTGTAGGATTAGTTATTAGAGTAGTCAGACCTTTCGAACGTTGACAGGGTCGACCTCGAAGTACGGTTCAAGTGGTGCAAGTGATAGCTGTAAGACAATCACTAACACGGGATTCATTGTCTCGAAAGTAAATGAGCATGGGACCTATACGGAAGTGACTGAATGAAATTATAAGTCTTTATCCAAAGCAAATAAACTATCTAGTGTTTGACACCGGGGGTAGTTTGGTAATTTCACTTCACCGTCACTATATTGTATAGTACCAAGTATAATGAGTTTGACATACCATGACCCTTGCTTGATCGGGCTGCGTCAATGAAGAGCTTATACGCAGACAATATTTGTAATTAAAAGGTTCGTGATGACATAGTCATCTCGTATTCGATTGGGCTATGATTTGGTTCCACGGGGCTGGTTAGGTGACAACCATATCCTTTGGTATCCTCCCATTGCCAATTGATATGAGCTTAAAGAGTCGCACTACATGAAGATGATAGGAATAAATATATAAATATATTTAATTGAACACAATTGGACTTAAATAAAAAGGAGCCCAATAAGCGCATCCTCCTTGGCCTAGTCGGCCGCCCTTTGTACTGCTAAAAAGGCTTAGGGTTTATTTTATAAACCCCATTAGTTGTTAGTCATGAGACAATTAACTACTATTTTATTTTAGAATTAAAATATCAGAGAAAAAGCAAAAAAAGAATTCCTCTCCTTCTTTCTTACCCTAATCGCCGTCCGCCATAGCCAGAGAGGAGGTTGGAGCTTTTCGAAGATCATCTTCGTGTGATGATTTAAAGATGGTGTTCTTGTGATCCCCGTTATTACATCGATTGTTTTAATACAATCTAAAAGGTAATTCGATTACCCTCGTCATTTGAATTGTTTGCTATGATAATCAAGAATGAATGAATTGATTACGACCTAAGTGATTCAAATAAAAAATTTTATCCGCTAGATCGAATCACAAAATTGATGAGGCCGTTAAGGGTTATGATTTTGTCGTGAACATTTATGAACCATGCGTGTGCAAGAAGGTAAGTGGAAGGGTAGTTTCCTTCGTAGTACTCTACTTTAATGACATCTTTCTCATTGGTAATGATGTCAGAATATTACAATCAACGAAGGGTTGGTTATCGACACTAGTGGTATGCAACCAAACCGCTAAACCGTCCCAACCCAAATTGCACTACAAATGGTGGGTTGGGGATTTGATGGGTTTGCCTTGGCTTAAGTTCTAAAAAATCCTCATTTTTGCAATTGGGTTTGGTTTCAACTTTTTATGGACCGCTAAAAACCGCGTCCAATATATATATATATATATAGTGTTAATTTAATTAATCACCCTCATGTAATACCCCTCTTACTTACTTGAACATATTTATACTTTATTTAGTAAATATGAATTGTTGGCTCTGGGTGAGCATGCGTAGCGGAAGAAACTAAACTCCGAATGCCAATTTAAACATCATTTTTTATGTTTTAATAAGGAATCATTAAATTAATTAATGCAAGCAATAAAAACAAACCTTTTTATTGTTTGGATGAAAAACCCCAAATATGAACAATGAATCCCTGATCCCTCGTCTCTAGATCAACATGCGAAGCTATTGAAAATCCTCATCTCTTCTTCCTTAATGGCGGGTAGGTGGTGGTAGAGAGAAGCCTCCTTCTCTTTGTACGTAATGAGAAGCAGAAAATTTTTCTCGGAGTTCTTTACGTATTCACTTGACTGCTAATATGTGAATATTTTGTTCTATATTCTAGGATTTGAAGTTGGAGGATTTTTATAACCCTCCAGTCCAACTGACACGTCTATGATATAAGTTCCCACGACCATTTCCATAGTGTACGACTGACATTTTCTCTGTCGAAACTTACATCATACAAGTCTTTATTCACTATTGATGCCCAATCCATATTTCTTAGACTTGCGAACCCTTTTAGATGTCAAGGGTCAAACCATTCTAGTGCCTTTCCTCCTATCCTATAGGAGGTAGAAGGTTCGCCTTGTCATCAAGGACTTTACGTTGTTTATTCACACCTTATAAATGCCTATAAGAAAACAACAATCAACTGCCTTATATTAATAGAAAAACCATAGTTTAGTTACAATGTTTATGCCCTATAAATCTATCTTGTTTATGGCATTCGAGGGCATATACTCTAACAATTTTCTGTGGTATTTCTGTGGTATTTAATAACCATCTTTTCGAGATGTTTTTCCAGCACCGCCTGTGCCAATGGCTTGGTCAATGGTTCAGCGACATTGTCGGCTGAGGCTATTTTCTGAACAGCTATTTCACCTCGTGCAACGATCTCTCTTATGATGTGATATCTCCTCTCTATGTGTTTAGATTTATTGTGAGACATAGGTTCCTTCGCTTGCGCTATAGCTCCGGTGTTGTCACAATAAAGTGACAACGAGAGCTTTATGCTAGGAACCACTTGAAGTTCCTCAACGAACTTCCTAATCCAAATAGCTTCTTTAGCTGCCTCTGAGGCAGCTATGTATTCAACCTCTGTGGTGGAGTCTGCGGTTGTGTTTTGCTTGGAACTTTTCCAAGTCACCGCTCCACCATTTAGAGTAAATACAAATCCCGAGGTGGATTTCCGGTCATCAACATTAGATTGGAAATCCAAATCAGTGTACCCATCCACCCTCAGGTCACCACTTCCATAGGTGAGAATCATATCCTTAATTCTTTTCAGATACTTTAGGATATTCTTCACAGCTATTCAATGTTCCTTACCAGGGTTTGCTTGAAATCGACTAACAGCGCTCACAGCATAAGCAATGTCGGGTCTAGTACAAAGCATCGCGTACATCAAGCTGCCCACAGCAGACGCATAGGGCATAATGTTCATTTCTTTTCTATCTTCCCCACTTTGAGGACACATAGATTTCGAAAGATGTATCCCATGTCTCATTGTTAGGAACCCTTTCTTAGAATCTTCCATCCTATACCTTTTTAGGACCTTTTCAAAGTAAAGGGCTTGAGAAAGTCCTATCATTCTTTTGGTTTGATCTCTATAGATTCGAATCCCTAGAATATAGGTCGCTTCTCCCAAGTCTTTCATGGAGAATGTACTCGAAAGCCACTTCTTGGTTGTGGTGAGCATTCCCATGTCATTCCCAATGAGTAATATGTCATCTACATATAACACTAGGAATGTCAACTTTCTCCCACTGACCTTCTTGTAAACACAGGGCTCGTCTTCGTTTTTGATGAAGTCAAATCCTTTGACAACCTCATCAAAACGTAGATTTCAGCTACGAGACGCTTGTTTGAGTCCATAAATAGATCTCTCAAGTTTACACTTATGAATATGCTCCTCGGATTCAAAACCTTTAGGCTGTTCCATATAGATATCCTCTTCTAGGAATCCATTTAGGAAAGCAGTTTTGACATCCATTTGCCATATTTCATAATCTAGGTGTGCTGCTATTGCAAGTAGAATCCTTATTGATTTGATCATAGCCACTGGCGAGAAAGTTTCTTGGTAGTCAATTCCTTCCTTTTGACTATACCCTTTCGCCACTAGCCTGGCTTTGTAGGTGTCTACTCTGCCATCAACACCAATCTTTCTCTTGTAGATCCATTTACACCCGATTGGTTTTACCCCTTCATGTTGGTCTACAAGTTTCCAGACTTGGTTTGCATGCATCGAATCGATCTCAGTTTGCATAGCTTCACGCCATCCAGCAGTATCCACATCCACCATCGCTTGATCAAAAGTGGAGGGATCATCTCCATGATCCTCCTCTAACACAGAATGGAGATGCAACTCCCTCTGCATTAGATATCCGTACCTCTCAGGCGGTTGAGATACTCTATTCGATCGTCGTGGTTGTGGTTGTGTTACAGATGGTTCGGTTCTCACTCCCTGTGTAGATGTATCCAGTGGGGTTTGATTTTGTTCTTCTAGAACAATCTTTCTACCCGCTCCTCCTTCTTGAATGAACTCATCTTCAAGAAAGTGGGCTTGTAAGGCTACAATGATCCTTTGATCATTGTGCAGGTAAAAGAGGTATCCCATAGAATCTTCAGGATATCCAATGAAACATCCCTTTAAGAACCTAGCCTCCAACTTGTCCACTTTAGTCTTTTTGACATAAGCCGGACATCCCCAAATCTTTATGTGGTTAAGACTTGGTTTCCTGTTTCTCCACATTTCATAGGGAGTCAGAGGAACAGATTTAGACGAACATCTATTTAAAATGTGTGCAGCTGTAAGCAGCGCGTGACCCCACAGTGAAATGGGTAAATCAGTGTAGCTAAGCATGGAGCGAACCATGTCCAACAAGGTTCGATTCCTTCGCTCTGCTACTCCATTCAACTGTGGAGTCGCTGGAGGTGTGAGTTTCAATACTATACCATTCTCTCTGAGGTATAAGTCAAACTCGTCGCCCATATATTCTCCTCCTCGATCAGATCGAAGAGTTTTTATACGTTGACTTGTTTGATTTTCCACTAAAGCCTTGAATTCCTTGAACTTGTCAATGGATTCAGACTTATGCTTCATCAGGAACACTAGACCATATTGAGAATGGTCGTCAGTGAAGGTGATAAAGTAAAGGAAACCTCCTCTGGCCATTTCTCCAAATGGACCACAAACGTCAGTATGCAATAAACCTAAGATTTGTGAGGCCCTTTGAAAGCTCCCTGTGAAGGGCGATCTAGCCATCTTGCCTTTGAGACAAGATTCACAAGTAGGATTGGGATCCAATCTCAATGGGCCAATCAGCCCATCTTTTTCCATTTTGCAAATCTTTTGTTCGCCAGCATGGCCTAGTCGAAGGTGCCATATCAATCGTTGGTTTATTTCAAGCCTACTACGTTTCCTTTGTATAGTATTCACTGCATACTCATTCTGGACACTAAGGTAATACAATCCATTTATCAAAGAAGAAAAGCTTACAAATTTATTACCATAATAAATGTTGCATCGTTCATCAACAAAACGGAAAGTGTAACCATTCTTAACTAAAACGGGAATAGAAATAATGTTTTTAAGCCCATTAGGCAAAACCAAAACATTATCCAGTAATAGTACATGTCCAGAATTTAAAAACAACGAGGTAGATCCTATTGCAGTAGCCGCGACGCTTTGCCCGCTGCCTACTCTGATCTTCACCTCATCGTTGTCCAGCTTCCTTCCTCGCATCAGATCTTGATTCATATAACATATGTTAGCACTAGCTCCAGAGTCAAGAATCCAAGATGTAGAGAAGACGGTCATAGAACAATAAGTTTCATGAACATAAAGTTCCATACCTTGTGCGCCAGGCCCCATATTCGGACAGTTCCGTCTCCAGTGGCCCAGCTCACCGCAGTGTAGGCATCTGTCTGTCTTTTGTGGCCCCTTTCGCTTGCGAATCACAGGAGCTTTCCCTTTTCCTTTATCGACACCATCCTGAGCTCCAAGCTCGCCAGCCTGCTTCTTGGTTTTTCTCTTCTTATTCTTCGCCCGTTTGGGCCCAGAAGTGATAACCAAAGCAGTCTCTTTTCCCTTGGGCTTCAATTGAGATTGTGCAGTGTTTAATTTGTTCATTAGCCCAGCTAAGTTGCATTTAATCTCATTGCAATTGAAGTTCATGAAGAATTGGGAAAAAGAGTCAGGAAGGGACTGCAAGATAAAATCGAGAGCTTCCAATCTCTCGATCCTCGATATCATTTTGAGGACATGATCCCCAACCTTCTCCCCTTCTCTCATTTTGGCTCCGAAGAGCTCTTTAGATATTTAATAGCTAGCAGTCCTACTGTGCTCACCGTAGAGCTCAACCAAGTGCGCCAACATAGCCCTCACTATGGTCATCTTGTCGTGGGACCTCTGTAGCTCATTTGTCATAGAGCCAAGAATGTACCCACGCACTCCTACGTTGTCCTTTACCCATTTTTCATGAGCTTGGACTTCTTCCTCATTGACACGTGTTCTGGCAGGAGGAGCAGGGATATCAGTGTCCAACACGTTTCCTAGAGACTCCATATTGAGAACTACGCCTCTTTAGATATCATACTTCGCCCGAAGATTCCTTTAGTCGATTCACTATGTAACCATAGGAGATTAACCGACTGGCTAATGTCAGAGATAGATTCCTCTTGATTCTCACGTGCCTTACTACGTAAGACGTGCATGTTTGAGTTTGCCCATATTCGATCATCTAAAGTGATCATGTAACAAATCAAGAACATGCGCGGTTACGCATAAGGCATCCAATGGAATCTTAGGTCCATAAGGATTACTCTTCTACTACAAGACCACTGGAAGTTCCACATTCAACTGGGAATCCATTTCAGGAACTTCCATGGGGTTGTTCAGTTCGCCCATTACCACAATGGCAACCCTCATATATGCATTGGCTTTCACCGTGCCAGTATCTATGGAACGAGATACACTTCTACCAGAGTATGCATCATATGAGCAAGTTTTTTGGGTTGCATCGATATCCCTTTATCTCGATGAACCCTTTCACGACTTGGGAACAATGTTTAAAGGTCACAGCCTTCGAGACATATTCCATCATTGCCACACCCAATGTGCAATGATGTCCCATAGCTATGTGTGATCCTTCGGGACTTTATTCTAAGCTAAAGTAAAAAATTAATTTAAGAATAAAGACATGCCACACATAAAAAAGAGATTGACTTTATTTATAAGAAAACGATTGTTCAACTCTAGAGTTACTATTACAAAGAATGGCGCCCAATAATTGGTGCGCCGGGCACTAACTTTAACAATCTCCCACTTGCCCTAGCGCCAATTGCCTATGTACTTAAGGCCCATTCTTCCCAGATGTCCTTCAAATACTTTTTGGCTAAGGGGTTTGGTGAGTGGGTCCGCTATGTTGTCCACTGTATCCACGCGCTCCATTCGCACGTCGCCTCTTCCAATGATTTCTCGTATCAATCGAATTTTCCTTAGAACATGTTTGGATTTCTGATGAGACCTCGGCTCTTTTACTTGCGCAATAGCCCCGTTGTTATCACAGTATACCGTTACTGGATCCCTAACGGATGGAACGACACCCAATTCTTGGATGAAGTTCTTCATCCAAACAGTTTCTTTTGCAGCCTCATTTGCTGCAATGAATTCTGCTTCAGTGGTGGAGTAAGCTATGGTTGCTTGCTTGGAACTCTTTGAGCTAACCGCTCCGCCATTAAGCAGAAATACAAACCCAGAGACCGACTTCGAGTCATCCTTGTCGGATTGGAAACTCGAATCAGTAAACCCCTCTAATTCCAATTCTCCTCGTCCGTATATCAAGAACAATTCCTTAGTTCTCCTTAGATATTTAAGGATTGTTTTCACCGAACTCCAGTGTGCCATGCCTGGATTCGCTTGATATCGGCTGCACGCACTCAATGCATAAGCTACATCGGGTCTTGTGCATATCATCGCGTACATTATACTACCTATCGCAGAAGCATAGGGAGTTTTGGACATTTTCACTCTTTCTTCCTCAGTCTTTGGGCACATAGACTTGGAAAGTGTGATGCCATGTCCTATTGGCAAGAATCCCTTCTTGGACCCTTCCATTTCAAATCTTTTGAGTACGCGATCGACATATGCAGATTGGGAGAGACCTAGCATCCTATTCGATCTATCCCTATAGATCTTCATACCGAGTATGTAGGACGCCTCTCCCATATCTTTCATGGAAAATTTATTAGAGAGCCATACTTTAGTTGACTGCATCATCCCTACATCATTTCCAATTAGTAGGATGTCATCGACATAAAGTATGATGAACGTGACTGCGCTCCCACTGTCTTTCTTATACACACATGCCTCTTCAACGTTTTGAACGTATCCATACTCTTGTATGACATTGTCAAAATGTTTGTTCCAACTTCGAGAAGCTTGCTTAAGTCCATAGATGGACCTTTGGAGTTTACACACTTTGTGTTCGCTCACTTTGGATGTAAAGCCCTCTGGCTGTTGCATGTAAATCTCTTCCTCAATTTCTCCATTGAGGAATGCAGTCTTTACATCCATCTGCCATATTTCATAATCAAAATATACAGATATTGCAAGCATAATCCTAATGGATTTCAGCATAGCCACTGGCAAGAAGGTTTCCTCATAGTGAATCCCTTGTCTTTGAGTAATTCCTTTTGCCACGAGGTGAGCCTTATAGGTGACTACCTCTCCATCGACTCCAAGCTTTCGCTTGTAGACCCACTTACAGCCAATGGGCTTGATGCCCTCAAGTGGGTCAACTAAGGTCCATACCTTGTTGGAGTACATGGAGTCCATTTCGGATGTCATGGTCTCTAGCCATTTTCTCGAATCAATGTCAGACATTGCACTCTTAAAACTTTTCGGATCAGAGTCTAGAGGAGGATCTTGAGTACCCTCCTCTTGCAATAGGCCTAGCCATCTTTCAGGCTCCTTTGGGATCCTCGTTGATCTCCTCAAAGGTTGTGTGTTTTCGATGGGTGCCACTGATGTAGTCTCGTTGGTGTCGGGTGGGTTAATTTGTATCTCTTGACTTGATCTATTCTCATGGACCTCATCAAGTTCTACAACCTCGCCTTTTCTATCTAGAAGGTGACCCCTCTCTAAGAAATTGGCGTTTCTTGAAACAATAACCTTTTGTTCCGTTGGGCTGTAGAAGTAATATCCAACAGTTTCCTTTGGATATCCTAAAAAATAGCACAAAGAGGACTTGGGGTCCAATTTGTCTCCCACTAAATGCTTTACATAAGCTGGACACCCCCATATTCTCAAATGATTGTATGAGGGCATCTTTCCACACCAACTTTCGTATGGGATATTGGGCACCATCTTGCTAGGTGATCTATTCAACAGATAGACAGCCGTTTCAAGAGCATAGCCCCACATGGACTTAGGAACTTTAGTAAAACACATCATGGATCGAACCATATCTAGCAAAGTTCGATTCCTTCGCTCGGCTACCCCGTTATGTTGAGATGAGCCGGGCGGTGTCCACTGTGAAAGAATTCCATTCTCTCTAAGATAATCAAGAAACTTGGTAGACAAGTATTCACCTCCTCGAGCCGATGAAAGAGCCTTAATACTTCTACCAAGTTGTTTCTCTACTTCATTTCTGAACTCCTTAAACTTCTCAAAGGATTCAGATTTATATCTCATAAGATATAAATAACCATACCGTGAATAATCATCGGTAAAAGTTATGAAGTAGCTTTGGCCACCTTGAGTGCCAACACTCATTGGCCCACACACGTCCGTATGGACTATGTCCAATGGTTTTGTGGCTCGTTCCGCTTTCCCCGAAAACGGTAACTTGGTCATTTTTCCTTTAAGACATGATTCGCAACTTGACAATTCATCTAAGTCATTTACACCTAAATGTTTTGCCAATATTCGAATTCTTTCTTTGGAAATATGTCCAAGTCTTTCGTGCCACATTTGTGTGCTCACTTGATTATCTTGTTTACGTTTGTTACTTTGTTGAATATTGAGATTGGAAATTATTGGGGATATAGTATACATTCCATATTTCATTTTCGATTCCATAATAAGAGACGATTCATAAAACAAAAGTAAACTTTTATTTCGAATCTCAAAACAATATCCTTCTCTATCCAAAACCGGAATCGAGATAATATTTTTTATTATTTCAGGAACAAAATAAACGGAATGTAAAACTAATTTCCTATCTCCTAACTCTAAGTAGATCGTCCCCACGGCTTTGGCAGCAACCAATGCTCCATTCCCCATCCGCAGGGTCATGTCTCCTCTACTTAGCTCCTTGGTTCTTTTCATCACCTGCAAATCATTGCAGATATGAACACCGCATCCAGTGTCAAGAACCCAAGAAGTATTGTTAACAGTGAAGTTAACTTCAACAAAGAACATACCTTGAGCGGGAAGCTCTTTGCAGTTCCTTTGCCAGTGCCCAACTTTCCCACATTTATGGCACTTATCAGACTTCTCAGACTTTGGCTTCTTTAACTTCTTCACACCACCATTACCTTTCAACTTCTTAGTCTTATTCTTCTTCTTGTTGCCTTTCTTGGCTTTTGAAGAGGAATTCATAAGAAGCACCGGTTTATCCTTCTTGATGGTGCTTTCAGCAGTTATCAACATGTTCAACAATTCATTCAATGAAGCATTCAAGTTGTTCATGTTGAAATTGATGACGAATTGATCATATGACTTTGGGAGAGATTGAAGCACAAGGTCGACACAAAGGTCTCCGTCGAGTAGCACATCCAAATCATCCATCTTATGAATCAATTGGATCATTTTAAGGACGTGCTCACTCACAGACGCCCCTTCATTCATCCTTGCTCCAAATAGTTATTTTGATATAGCATATCGTTCTCTCCTAGTCTTAGTACCGTAAAGCTCTTCTAAGTGGTCGATGATTTCCTTTGCCATCATCATATTTTCATGTTGCTTTTGCAACTCATTTGACATAGAAGTCATGATGATGCATCTAGCTTGGATGTTATCATCCGACAACAGCTTTGCGTACTCTCTATCCTCATCACTACTTTCATCGTTAATCACCGGCCGTATAGCTATCAGGATATAATCCTTCCTTTCATATTGAAGAACGATTTTTAGGTTTCTAAGCCAGTTCGAAAAGTTTGTTGGTTTTAAGAATTGTACAAAGAGGATTTTTAGCCATTTTCGTTTATCTAAAAAAATGCATAACAGACAATTAATAACGGATTTTCAAATAAAGTCCTTATACAATTTGGTCTTTAATTGTACAAGTCTCCCACTATTTTTCTCAAATCACACCACCCTCTTGATATGATTCGAAGAAACGTTAGTCTCTTTAGTGGGCTTGAGATCTATTCTCACTTCATCATATGCCCCATTTTCTGAGCTAACACACGATGAATTTGAATAGTAGCCTTACCGGGCCTTCTATCTTTCTAGATAGTTCTCAAGATGGTTTTCCTCATCTCCCACATGTGCCCCATTTTCTGAGCTAACACATGAGGGATGATGTTAGGCTTGACCCATCAAATATCCCATGTATAACCATCAATTCCATTGCCCCCATTTTCTGAGCAAAGCAATGAAACCAAGCGATTTCCACGGGGCACCGTAGTGCTTAGTAAACACTCACAGCCTACCTCGAATCCAATCCACCCCATTTTCTGAGCAAAAAGATTGAACCTTTGGCGGCGTTTCACATGGTGAATACTTATTATGATGGAAGGTATGATAATAGAATTTCATTCTTATAATCACAAAAGCCTAATATTTTCACATGAGGGAATTATAACATGCTTATTTGGGGGGTCTCATCAAATTTAATTATCTTGTTTTAATTATCTATCTTATGCATGCATTACATGACATAATCATCATAGACAGATAAATAAAACATCCACAAAGCGGTAAAATTGAAGATGAACCACCTCGAGCCCTAACCTAGTAACCCACTGGAGCCAAAGTGGGTTTGGACATTCTAGAAAGTAAAAACTAGCCTAGACTATTACAATGGTATTGCCTCAGCATACAAGTCTTCAAGTCCCGGCTCCATCTCCTTGCTCCGTCTTCGATTACATAGAGTATTTAAAAACTACTAATCTACTATACGGAAAAGTAAAGAGCCAAACCGGCTATTATTTACAACTCTAGAATAATTACATACATTGAAAACCAATACTATGACTAGGCTCATGGTTCATCCCCTTATCACATAAACATGCCAAGCAACAAACATACACGCGATAAAGAAAATTTTACCCATTCATCGTTCAAACTAGATTGCAAATATCATTGGGATAAGTTCAATATCGATTTATAAAACCTTTCTCAGAGTTTATGAGTCAAAAAACATCATAGGTTAGGTCTTTGGGTCACCCACCTCCAGAAAGTACGAAGAAAGGAATTTTTTTTTTTGTTTTAACTTTCTGTTGACCACGCCTGGGCGTGGTCTGACCCACGCTTGGGCGTGGTCATACGCGTGCCTGGGCGTGGGTTACCCCACGCCTGGCGACGCGTGCAGCGGCTGTTGCTGTTTGCGATTTTTCAAATCAGTTTTTCGGCACGTTCGTGATTCTTTCGAGTTTCGATTAACGAATCTGAATTCTCCTAAGGTATGAGTTTTATTACTTGATGATTAAACCTTCGGTTCAACCATCTCGCAACACCTCACCAAAGGTGATTTCATAAAACTAGATCAAAACCTTCGAAAACAATCATATACCCAAATTTCAGATTTCATGATTTTTAAAACCAATGACTTTTAAATATTAAAATCATAAAAATCAAACAACATCCCAAATCAAAATCAATCCTAGTCTAACAATGAACATATTGATTATCATGCTTTCGATTTTACAATTAAAACGTAAAAACAAACATGCATAATCACATAAAAAATTCGATCGAGCCAAACCATGGCTCTGATACCACTGTTGGGTTGACTCATTCCCTCGGATGGCTCGTGGCAGCAGAAATTAAAATTTTACAAAAGTAAACGTACAACCACCCGAAAACAGGAATATGGAATTGGTTCGATCGAATTTGATAAGGAGGTAAACGAAATTATACCTTTCAAAAATTTCGTTTCACCTCGTACTTTGGATCTCAGCAACCCTGTGGTGCAAATCCACACAATTTCCCTTGGGTGAGAAATTGCCCATCGTTTTTCGTATCTCCCGGTTTAGAGTGCTCCAAGCATCACACCTCTAAGATGTATCCACACCTCGTTCAAATCACCAATCGTCTTGCCTTGCGTGCTAGACAACAAAACGATTCTAAGCTTAACTTAGGCTTGATTATGTGAAAGGTAGGAATATCTTCTAAGTCGTTTAATTCAACACATGAATAGAACGACGTCTTGTTGGAAAGAGGAGAGATGTGGCAGATTTTAGGTCTAAGAGAGGGGGCGGATTTTTCAGCTTTTTCATCATCTATTTTAGTCTCCTTCATCTCTTATTTATAGGTGAAGATTACCTAGAGTCCTATTAGGAAAAGGAAACTTTCTTTCTCCCAAACTCTCTAGTAATCCTTATCCTTTGAAGACTTGGAGGAGGGGAAAACTCTTTTCCTCTTCCACCACACATAAAATCGCCCCCCTCCCTTATTTACACTCACAAATCGGTCAACTCCATTTAATTGGACTTTAGGATTTAATTTTGACTTCTCAATTTAATTATAGGTGCAACCCATCAATTAAATATAAGTCAAATTAAATTCAACCAACTAATTCCAACATTTATTTATTTAACTTGGGCTCCACCCAATTAAATAAAATACTTGGACTCTACTAGGTCTATTAATTTAATTAATTCTACAAGATTAATTAAAAAAGTAAAATTAATTGAATCCTTCAATTAATTTATATTCCATATTAGGAAAGTACTAAGCTTTCCTAATTCCCTCAATTTCCTCGAAATTGATTAATCACATCTATTCAAGCAGTGACTCTCTCGAGTTAGTGTGTGACCCCTTAGGCTTGTTTCTATCTAGTAGTAAGTACACCTTCCCACAGTGCTAGTGTACCTTCCTAAAATAGAAAGTACTAGATTAAATCAATCCTTTGATTTAATCAAGCCCCGAATTAGTCACCAAGCTAGTTCTCGGCACTTACAAATCGCGGTTGCCCACCTAGCATAGAGTCCCAAAGACCTAGATAAAACGAAAGTAAAGATACGCCTTTTGCGATCTTGATCCTTGCATAAGTAAGATCTCTCTATCTAATCTCCCGATTGAATCTAGAGCATTGGCTAAGGTCGAAACTCTATTAATTCAATACTATGTTTCCCACGTTATGTGAAATCGACTTCGACTATCTAAACGAGGAAACCCTACGCCTCTTTAGATATCATACTTCGGCCGAAGATTCCTTAAGTTGATTCACTATGTAACCATAGGAGATTAACCGACTGGCTAATGTCAGAGATAGATTCCTCTTGATTCTCACGTGCCTTACCACGTAAGACGTGCATGTTTGAGTTTGCCCATATTCGATCATCTAAAGTGATCATGTAACAAATCAAGAACATGCGCGCTTACGCATAAGGCATCCAATGGAATCTTAGGTCCATAAGGATTACTCTTATACTACAAGACCACTGGAAGTTCCACATTCAACTGGGAATCCATTTCAGGAACTTCCATGGGGTTGTTCAGTTCGCCCATTACCACAATGGCAACCCTCATATATGCATTGGCTTTCACCGTGCTAGTATCTATGGAACGAGTTACACTTCTACCAGAGTACGCATCATATGAGCAAGTCTTTTGGGTTGCATCGATATCCCTTTATCTCGATGAACCCTTTCACGACTTGGAACAATGTTTAAAGATCACAGCCTTCGAGACATATTCCATCATTGCCACACCCAATGTGCAATGATGTCCCATAGCTATGTGTGATCCTTCGGGACTTTATTCTAAGCCAAAGTAAAAAATTAATTTAAGAATAAAGACATGCCACACATAAAAAAGAGATTGACTTTATTTATAAGAAAATGATTGTTCAACTCTAGAGTTACTATTACAAAGAATGGTGCCCAATAATTGGTGCGCCGGGCACTAACTTTAACATTTTTCCCTCAGCCTTCAGCGCCCGTTCAATACCAAGCACCTCCGTCTCCAACACAGAACATTTTAGCACCAGTAGTTTCCAAGCGATTAACCACTAAACAAAAAATGAAAACTAATTTATGTTATAATTGCAGGAAACTAGGGCACTACTAGGTAAATTGCCCTTATCCAAATGTGTCTAAACCCACAAGACAAGATCATGCGAATAGAAACCAATTCAGGAGCAACCTTCGCCAACAAGGTTTGCTAGCGGAATCTGAACCATTCTCCGCACCGAAAGAGGATTTGGAATCATCAGATGAAAGCAGTGATGATGATCCAACAAGCGACTGACGAGAGATGAAGAAGCATCTGATGACTCGCTTTCTAAGGTAACCACCGAACTATCTCATCCCCTTTCTTATGATGAATTACTTAACAAAGTAAATGAATAGTATAAAGATTGTCAAGATGCCGCCAAACTATATCAAAATCACTTCGATATCATTTCATCGCTCAAAGTGATAAGGTGACGCTCAAAGCAGAGTCGCAAGTTCAGCAACAATGCATTGAGAAGAACAAATTACTTTAAAGTGAAATTATTCAATTGAAAAGTGATCTTGATATAATAGTCAAGAGAGAAGTTGAATTGATCGCTAAACTTGCCAAATCAGAACAGCTTGTTTCATCATTATCGAAAGCATCAAGAAAGCTCGATAATGTGACTGAGGTAACTAAAATTTTTGGTGAAAAGACCGGTTTGGGTTGTGATGATAAATTTGATCATAAATCAAAAGCATCCAAGGTTACGACAACCAACAAAGGAAAAGGTGTATTCTTTGTTGAGAAGAGTTCAAACAGTTAAACACTGAATGAACCCAAGGACAATGGTAAGAGGCCAAATGAGAAGGTTAATACCAACTCAGGCAATAAAGAGGCGATGAAAGTGAATGATTCACAAAAGAAGGTTCATCCAAACGCTCAAAAGGCTAAGGATAAACCATCTACAAGTGAATCAAACGCTAAGCGTCAATCGCTTAAAGCAACTCCTAAGCCCGTGCCGAGGAAATACCAGCGTCAATATCCTCAAAGATCTAGATCATATTATCGATACTATGATGATTATGATTATGACTATGACTATGATTATTATTATAATCGAGGATATTACTATACACCTAAAAAGCACACACAACACAAACAGAAACCCAAGTCAAATATGGGTTCCGAAAGTCATAATTCAAACCAAAGTCACTACGTTGAAGGACCCAAAACAACATGGGTACCTAAGAAGAATTAGAACTATCCTTTAAATGCAGGTATCTAGAGCCAACACCGATACATTAATTTGGTACTTCGATAGTAAATCGTCAAGGCACCTGGCGTGTTCCAAGGATCTCCTGATCAACTATCGTGCAGCCAATGGACCTCAAGTCATATTCGGTGATAACTCCAAAGGTAAAACCAAAGGTATAGGTATCATGCATAGGGGGAACATCATGATAAGTGGTGTATACTATGTTGAGGGTCTTAAGCATAATTTATTGAGCATTAGTCAATTCTGTGATAAAGGCTTTGAAGTGAAATTTTCAAGCGACTATTGCTATGTTAACAATGCTAAGACTAAATCTACTAAGTTAAGAGGAAAAAGAACAAACAATGTATATTTAATGGATTGGGATTCAACAATAGATAACAACACCACATGCTTTGTTGCTAAAAGTCAAAATGAATTGGGTTGGCTATGCATAGAAAAATGGATCACCTCAATTTTAAGGCAATCTGTCAGTTAATATCGCTCAATATAGTAGCGGGATTACCTAAGGGTTCCTTTCACAAGAATCGCTTATGTGATGCATGTCAAATGGGTAAACAAGTCAAATCATCCTTTAAGAAGAAACCTCATCTATCTACTTTTAGAATTCTTGAACTATTGCATCTAGATTTGTTTGGTCCTATTCAAATCATGAGTGTTAGTGGTAAAAAGTATTCGCTAGTGATAGTTGATGATTTCTCACGCTATACATGGGTAGAATTCCTAGCAACCAAAGATGAAACTAGTGTCAAGCTCACAGCGCTAATCAGTTAATTACAAACTTCAAAAGATTTAAAGGTGACAAAGATTAGAAGCGATAGAGGAACTGGATTTACTAACCACTTTGTTGAGAGGTTTTGTACAAATTTTGGAATATTCCATGAGTATTCTATGCCTAGAACACCTCAACAGAATGGAGTTCCCGAGCGACGAAACAGAACGTTTAAAGAAGCCGCTAGGACAATGTTAGCAGAGTCCAAGCTGCCTCAAAGGTTTTGGGCCGAAGCTATCAATACTGCTTGCTACACTCAGAACTGGTGTATGATCAATAAGCAACATGGAAAGACTCCATATGAGTTATGGAAGGGGCGTAAGCCAAACATTTCATATTTTCATGTATTTAGTTCAAAATGTTTCATTCATAACAATGAATCCCACAATCTAAAGACATTTGATCCTAAAGTAGATGAGGGAATATTTCTAGGCTACGCCAAAAATGGAAAGAGTTTTTGCATCCTAAATAAGATCAAATCGAAGGTTGAAGAATCCATTCATGTTGTGTTTGATGATGCTAACCAAGAACCGAGTAAGGTAAATGTTGATGATGTAGGAATTGAAGGTCTTGTCCAACAAGCGTCACAAATCAATCTTGGTGATGTTAGTGAAGATGAGGATGATGAGATCTTCGTGCCCAATGCTAAGGTTACTCGTGAGGTTATCAATGATGTTACTGGAAGACATGCTGATGATCATGAAGAGAATGATCATCAAGAGCAAATTGGAACTGTGAATGATGTAGCGACTGCACAAGAGACAAATGAGGGTCAAGCGATTGATAATCAAGAGTCTCTCAACCTATTCCAACCAGATCGTAAATGGCTTAGAGATCATCCACCAGAGCTAGTTATTGGAGATATAGGAGCACTTGCTAGAACTAGGTCCGCTACAATTAATGAGGCTATGTTCGAAAGTTTTCTATCTCAAATGGAACCAAAGAAAGTGTATGAAGCGCTCAGTGATTTAAGTTGGGTAGAAGCAATACAAGAAGAGCTTAACCAATTTGAGAGAAGTAAGGTTTGGATGCTGGTACCAAGACCAACTTACCAAGGAGTTATTGGGACTAGATGGGTTTTTAGGAACAAGATGGATGAAGATGTCATTGTTACAAGAAACAAAGCCAGATTAGTCGCTCATGGTTATTGCCAAGAAGAGGGTATTATTTTGATGAGACTTATGCCCCTGTGGCCCGTCTAGAAGCTATTCGGATGTTCCTAGCGTTTGCCGCATTCAACAAGTTCACAGTATACCAAATGGACGTGAAAAGTGCTTTCCTGAATGGTAAACTCCAAGAAGAAGTATATGTGGAGCAACCCCCAAGATTCATCAACAACCATGGCAAAAGTATGGTCTACAAATTAGATGCACTTTATGGCCTTAAAAAACCACCAAGAGCATGGTATGACACTCTCTCTATCTTCCTTATAGGTAAAGGCTTTTCAAAAGGCAGTGTTGATACAACGTTATTTAATTACCAATAATGAAGATATTCTCTTAGTCCAAATTTATGTTGATGATATTATATTCAGATCTACTAATAAGCGATTGTGTGAGAAATTTTCGAAAATGATGCAAGATCAATTTGAAATGAGCATGATGGGTGAATTAACTTTCTTCTTAGGATTATAAGTTAAACAACTCCCTAACGATATATTTATAAACCAAGCTAAATATACAAGAGATATGATTAAGAAATTTGGTATGAAAAATGCATCATCTTCAAAAATTCCAATTAGCTAAACATTTAAGTTAGATAAAGATGAAAGTGGGAAGAAAATTGATATCACTAATTATAGAGGTATTATTGGACCACTTCTTTATCTTACCGCTAGTAACCTGATAATATGTTTTCGGTATGTATGTGTGCACGCTTTCAAGCTGATCCTAGAGAATCACACTTAACTGCTACCAAGAGAATCCTTAAATACCTAAAAGACACCCAAAATGTGGGCTTATGGTATCCAAGGGACTCTCCTTTTGAACTAATTGGTTATTCAGACGCAGATTTTGCAGGATGCAAAATAGATAGAAAGAGTACTAGTGGTACATGTCAATTTCTAGGTGATAGATTGATTTCGTGGCATAGTAAGAAACAACAATCCATAGCGACTTCTACCGCTGAGGCAGAATATGTAGCCGCTGAAAGCTGTTGTGCACAATCTTTTGGATGAGGCAACAACTTAGAGATTATGGAACAATCTTAGGTCCTACCCCAATCCATTGTGATAACCAAAGCGCTTTAGCAATGACCCAAAACCCAGTCCTTCATTCTAGAACTAAACACATTAACATTCGCTACCATTTCTTGCGTGACCATGTTCAAAAGAAAGATATAGCCATGCATTTCATTGGTACTGACAAACAACTGGAAGATAACTTCACCAAAGTGCTCAATGAACAATGTTTTCTCACTTTGAGAAGTGAACTAGGTATGATTGATTTAAACGCTTAATCATAAAGCATCATATCTTTCATAGGCATATAATTTAGGGGAAACCACTTTAATTATGTCTAAAGTTTTTCAAAATTGAAATGAGTCATCAATTTTAAAAGGGAACTTTAAAATTGTACTTATTTCAATCAATAAGCGTCTATGATCAAAAATAATTTTGAAATTTTGTGCATTGATCATTAGCTTTTATCTTTTATGCATGACAAAATCAATCTCTAATAAAACTAAATAAAAATGTCTTTTAAGGATGAAAAGCAATTGAATTTTGTTAAAAGACTTCAGTGTTAGAATGTTTCACTTTAATGCTAAGTGACATTTATGAAAATCATGCATTATAACATTTGACAACTGCCCACGCGCTCCTATCAAATCAAACTATGGTTAATTATTCCTATCTAAATAGAGGCGATTCAGTAACTATGCATGCCTGGGTACGTGTCAGTGTACCATCAGGCGTGTGCAACTCACGCTAAACATTTTCAAAATCTCAAACGTTTTTGAAAAGTAACTGCGGACTCCAAAATTTTATATTTCACAGCAGTTAACCAACTTTGTCGCGCCTTTTTACATCCGTCTTTATGTTTAAACAGCTCCAATTTAATGTTTTCTTTCCCAAGTTAATTACTTGACGAGTGGCATTTATCTAAGCAATTGAGGAGTTACTTTTTGTCTTGTATTTAAACCCTTCAAATTTTTACAGAAAAACTTATCACTTTTAAGTTCTCTACTGTGAAAAATTTCTCTCAAGGAAAAAAGGCTTTCTTCTAAAAATTCTCTCAAAAAGCTTCAATCTTTCATCAATGGCGCCACCAAAGTCTTCAAAATCTGCTGCTGGAAAATCTGCCAAGTCCAAAACTGAGGAGCTAGTAACAGTCAATGCTGGATTCCTAGTAAACTGGGAGTACCTTTTCGAAAACCAAAACTTCCCTTTGAGGACCATTCTTCCTCTCGTCAAAGAATCAGGTCTAAGACACATGTTGACTTCCCATTCCAACCTTCACAATGAAGAAACCCTGTTCTTCTTTCAAAATGCTATGATTTCAGACGATGGGAATTCTATCTCTTGCGTCTTTCCTTTTGCCCAAGAAACCTTCGTTCTCACCCCTCAACTTCTATCTTCCCTACTGCAACTGCCTAATGATGGTGAAGAAGTTAAAGAAATGACCTCTGGAAATGCCACCAAGGTCTGGGAACTGGTCAAGAAGGATGACGTGGAAGCTGCCTATGAAGAGAATTTCAAGAAGAATGATATGAAAGGAGAATATGTCATTATGGCTGATATCTGCTCCAAAATGATCGAATGCAGGAAAGGAAGCTTTGATAAGATCTCCAACATTCAATACAAGATGATGATGGCCATTCTGACCAAGTTGAAGATAAACTGGTCTCAGTATGTCTTCAATCACTTTAAGGCAGCGATGGCAGAATCTATAAATCCCAAGCCTTATGGGATTGTTTTAAGTCTTTTGTTAAGCGCTAGCAGTTCATCAATACCACTGGTAAGAAGGTCCCAGCGCTTAAATTTTATGGTAAGAAAATGATCGGTGAATTGCTGAAACCCAAGTGACAGGGTGGTGCAGCTGTTCCCAAGGAGGAACTTGAGCGACTCCTTGCTATAGTTCGCAGTGATGATGAGGACCAAGTGACATCGTCTTCATCATCATCCAAAGAGGAAGTGGTGGTTAAGCGACCAAAAAGAAAGATAGCTTTGAAAGTCGCTGAGCCATCTAAGCTAGTCAAGAAACTGACGAAGCATAAGAAAAGGTCTCCCTCTCCTTCTCTTAAATCCTATTCTCCTCCCCTAGTGTTTATCCTTCCTCCAGAAGAAGAAGAAGAAGCAGAAGAGGAAGAAGTAACACTAGCACGCAAGCGTACTCCTCAGCCCACTCCAAGCGGATCAACCAGTGCTCCAGCCGAGCCAGCGATTGAGGTACCAGCGAGTGCTCCTCCCCCTCCTCCTTCTGGAACCATTCCTGAAGATATCCTAGAGCCTGAAGCTGCTACTCCTTTTGAGAAGTATGCTCGTCTTCAGGGTAAGTACTTGTGATAGACAATGTATTCTATCCTTTCCTCGTTTGGTTTTCTTTTCTAACGCTAGGATAAAATCTTTCAGCCGAATGTGAGGCAGATGTCCAGAATGTTCTTAACACTCTTGAGACATTGAATATTCCCATTCGTGCTGATCCCCTCACTTTTTTCCTCGATTTAGATCCTGTTGAAGAAGTTCCGGAGCCTGAGGCTATGGCGACTGAAGTTCCTATAGATCAAGCAACTACTACAGTCGAAGAAAGTCCTCAGGGTAAGCGTTTATGTCTATTTATTTCGAATTTCTACTTAGTAGAAATCTTATTTTTTGTCTCAAACGCTTGCATGTATCTACTCAAATTGTGCCAGACACTGATACACCTCTACCTCCAGAGGTCATTGTGGAAATGGATGTGGAAATGACAACTGTCGTGGATATCGCTAAAAAAGTTGCTCAAGTCCTTCCTGATGCTGAAACATCACCAGCTCAAGAAGTGGTTGTTCATGCTTAGAGGTCGATAGAAGTGGACCCTATCCCAACTGAAGCGATTGCCATTGTTCCCACTCTAACCGGACCTCCTCGCCGTGTCATCAATTTATTTCCACGCGGCTATGATGCCAATGAAGAATTCTACTATGCTGCTAGAGAAAATGACACCAGAACTTTGGTTGACATGAAGATTACCTTTCAAGAAACTCTCCACAACCCTTCCATTTCTGACTCGGATAAATTTACCTTTTTTGAGAGGCTTACTGATCTTGGTCTTTACTCGCTCGAGCGACTACAATCTCGGATTAAGTATATTCGGCGACTAGCTTTCAACATGCCAGATTTTGACCGAGAGCGTTTTAACTTCACAGGTCGCTCTGAAGAATCTTTCTATCCTCTTTGCCCGAACAAAATTATATTCAAGAACCCACACATGGGTGATTGGCTGAAGAATCCAGATGAAGAAGATCTTAATAAACTTGGATACTCTGATCTTCCTCAAGTCGTTCGCTCCCCTCAGAATGCTCTATCTCCTAAGCCACTTAAGCTTTGGAAAGGCAAAGGACCAGTGGTCGCTGAGCGTCCAAATCCAGTCACTGCTTGGCTCGAGGATGAAGCGTTTGAATATCTTACCAGACTTTGGGTGGACGACTATGAGAGCGAATTCACTCGCTTTGAAAAGTACCTTACTGCCAGAAAAGACCCCAAGAAGTTTGAGAAGCGTGGTAGGTGATGGATGATGGATACTGCTCAATGGGCTGAAGAATTTGTGCTACATTTCTACACTCTCGAAGAGATCCTAAGGTATCCATTCCTTTTTGAATTTGGAGTAGAATACAGACGCCGTGGATTCGCTATATTTCTACTTGAGCAGCGTAAACATCTTATTGGGAATATAAGCGACTTGCCTTCATATAGACAACCTATAGAGCGCTATATTCGCCAGCAGCTCGAATTGTTTTTCACCGTACTCAGAACTTTGTTCAGCGTATCTTTCCAGACTTGAATGAGGAGGCATCTACAAGCAAGCGTGATGCCAAGCCGAGCCCCAGTGAAGCGCACATGCATTTAACTGATGAGCATGCTGACTTCCATAGACAGAAGAGCGATAATTGAGAACTTTTAGTTGCTAGATACCTTCAACGATCATTATGGATTCAAAAACTTCGGAGGCTATAATCTTTTACCAGTCCTTATATGTGAATAGAATATCCGAGTGACCCAAATCCTTTCACTTATCCAGCCAGTGGATCAAGAAGCTACTCAAGCGCTGATGCCTTTTATTTTGGATTTTTATAATTCTTATATTTCAGGAGTTGATCTGCCAGAAGATGTGCACTTTGCACTTAGCACTAAAGAGCGCGAAGATGCTATATTTTACATCCCGTAGGCCAACATAATAAGTCTAAGGCATGTGATGAAAGCGACTGGCCCACTCTGGGTCATTGTTGTTGAGAAACCTTCTCCTCAGGTGGAGATGGTTGAGATGGAAGTGGAACAAGCTCCTGCTGTGGAAGTCGCTCAAACCATAGACGCTGAAATGCAAGATGTTGCTCCTAGCGCTCCAACAGTTGAGGTTTCAATTATTGCTCAAGTTGTAGAGATTGATGCTGCAACTAAATCTGTTGAGCAAGCGATTCAAAAAGTTCAGGACGAGATTTCTGAAGAAGAACCAGAAGAGCCTTTGATAAGAGATAAATCTAAGGGTAAGGCTGCAATCTCACGCTCATCCCCTGAACGTTCTTCTACTTCGTCGGACTCAGATTTAGACAGGGATCCTGAAGCTAAGGAGTTTAGGCGAGCAGTAATGAACTCTCTGGTTGATATTCAGGGTTCATGCTCTCGTTTCGATGAATTATCTCAAGAAATTATTCGAGTTGTGGAAAGCCAGCGAGTCACTAATTTGAGGACTTAAGCGACTTAGTGTGCCAACAAAGTTCTTGATAAGATGGTGCCCCTTATTGCTGGATTGTCTGACGAGTTCAATTGCTCCCTGGCTCAGAATGCAATTGCTGATATTGAACGCCATAATTCTTCTAATTTGATAAATCAGAGTATCGCTGAGCAGGTCACTCTTTTAATTGATGAAGTCAAACTTCTTCGCAGAAACATCACGAAACTCTATGCAAAACTTGATGATGTCAAGAAGGGGGAAAAGGGAAAAGGTCAAGTGTCTAAGAGCTCTTTAAGTCTTGAAGACAATCGCTGGAATGAGCTTCAACAAACAATTTCATCCATCCAGTAGGCCGTCCTTAGAAAGTGTAAGCCACGCTTTTATAAAGGTTTCCTCATCCTAGACTTCTCAGTTGATCTTTTAAAAGAGTTAGGTATTCCGCCTTTTGCCGCCTTCATTCCTAAGTATGTGCCCAGGAATAGAGCTCCGGTCACTCGAACTTTTGAAATTTTTGAAGACCTTCTATGTGAGCTAGGAGTTGATCCAACCATTTGGCACAAGTGCCTCAGTTGTTTTGAAGAATTAGCTGAAGGAATGAGAGTGCAATATGTAAATGAAACGCATAGGCAAATGGTAGACGCTAATAACATTCTGTGGAAGTTTGCTCAACAAATGTCCAAATAAGAGCAAAAAGACGCTACCAAAACCCAACCTTCTTCAGGAACTAAGCGAAAGCGCTAGAACTTTCTTGCGTATTTTATTTTATCGTTTTAAAAGTTCCTTTATGTATGTTTTTGCTTTTTCTAACTCATTGTACTTACATTGAACTATATGAATGAATGAGTTTTGTCTGAAACATCTTGTTTCTAGCTATAATGTACTAACTTATAGCTAACTCTCTAACTGCTTAAACGCTAGCTTGTAATCTTTTTCTAGCTCTTGGATTATAAAAGAATTAAGGTCTTGACATCATCAAAAAGGGGGAAATTGTTAGGAATTTCATGTTAGAAGGTTTGATGATGACAAGATATGTTTTATGTTAGACCCCCAAGATTATGTAAGTTTATACTTTCTTAGAATATGTGTTAAGCGTTTAAGAAGTTATCGAGTTGTAATTTTTATAATAGGCTTGTATTTATTATCTTTGTAGATTTTAGAATAAGTATTAGATACTAAGTCGCTGATAGAATTCTAGGTGAGTCTGTTAGAGATGAAGTTGAAAATCAGCGTCCGAAGTCAAGCGAAGAAGAAGATTTTGTCTTAAGCGACTGCTAATCGCTATGGACTGTTTCAGGATCTATGAATCAAGCGCTCAAAGCACTCAAGTGATCAGATTCACCTGAAATAAATTCCGAAGTCACTAAGGACTTAAATGCAATCATTTGACGGGTATTTATTTCCAACGGGAAATAAATTCAAATGCATTAAATGCTTGATAAGAGCATTAAATGTGATAAGGACAGATTGTATACGGAACAAGCCACCTATTGGCTAAGACTGTCAGAAATTTAGAGTTCAAACTTGCCACATCAAATCAGTGCAGCAGGATTTCAAGAATGTCAAAGAAAAGGTATGACTCACTCGCTCGTGAGAGGCACACACCTGCATGTGTCCAGCGGACAAATCCCTAGAAACCCTATAAATAGTACCCTTCAGCAAACCCTAAATACACATGTACATGCACAAGAAAAGGGTCAACACTTTGCTGAAATTACTTGAAAGAAAGGCTTACATACTCTATTAGGAATTTCATGTTAGATGTTTTGATGATGAGAAGATAGGATTTCATGTTAGACCCCAAAAAAATGTAAGTTTGTAATTTCATAGAATATATGTATAAGCGTTTGAAAGTTTATTAGTTTGTTAGTCTTGTAATTTTTATCTTTGTAGACTTTAGACCAAGTATTAGATACCGAGTCGCTAATAGAATTCTAGGTGAGTCTATTAGAGATGAAGTTGAAGATCAGCGTCTGAAGTCAAGTGAAGATGAAGATTTGTCTTAAGCGTCTGTCAAACGCTTAAAGACTATTTCAGGATTTATGAATCAGTGTTCAAGATAATGTTCTTAGCGCCTAGCTAACGCTAAAGGACTATTCCAGGAGTGCTGAACCAAGCACTCAAATCACTCAAGCGATTCAAGATCAGATTCACTTGAAATACACTCTCAAGTCATGGAGGACTCTAATGCAATCCAACGGGCATTTATTTCCAACGAAAATAAATTCAAAATGCATTAAATGCTTGATAAGTACATTAAATGTGACAAGGCATTATGACTTGTGGACAAGCTACCTTTTGACTAGACTGTCAGCTTTTTCGAGTTCAAGTCTGCTTATGTCCAATCAGAACCAGCAAAAATTCAGGAATGCCAGAAAGGGACTATTTGATGCGCTGCGTGAGAGACAAGCGCCTAATTGTGTCCAACGGCAAAATTCCAAAAATCTCTATAAATAGTACCTTTCAGCAAAACCTTAGAGAGTGGGCAGAGAGAGAAACTTTGCTGAAAGTATTTGGAAGAAAAAGCTTATAAACTCCATAGCCAAAATCCTTCAAGCTTTCCAAATACATTCCAAAGACAGTCACCAATATCTCAAACATCTTCATAGAAGAACCCTACACTATTATTGAGATATCCCAAGTTGTTTGAACTTCCCAACATCAAACAAACCTGTTACAATAAACCCTCAACATCTTTCATCTGAGTGAGAAAGTTTGTTGACTTCACAAGCAGTATTTTTGAGTAAGAGAAGCTTGTTGAGGAAGGTCTTTATTGGAGCTGAAGTCTGTGTGATCAAGGAGTTCAAGGCCATCTTGGAGAAGATCTTTATTAGAGCTGAAATCTGTGTGATCAAGGAGCTCGAGATCGTCTTTCTAGAAGCAGAGGATTGAAGTGGCTTGTAGCATAAATCTGTGTGACCAAGGAGCTCAAGCCATCCATATTCATCTCTTCCTTTATCCCTATTTTGTAGAAGCCTCTATGTGATCCTTCGATAATCAATCTAGTGGAATTCCTCCAAGTGCTTAGGAGAAAAAAGACGCAGCTGGGATTACATCACCCAGTGAACCTTACCATTTATTATGTTATTTACTATTTTATTTGCTTTACTTACAGTTGCACATTATATCTTGAAAAAGCATATAAAACAGTCAAGCGTCTAATTTAAGTAAAAAAGAACGCTAAGCTTTCAAATCATTTCTTAAGCGTCTGACCTAGCGCTAAGATCTCTAAGCATTCAAAACATTTCAAAACCAAAAGCAACTAAGGAAAATTTTGTGACGCTAAAACCTTTCAAAGAGAAGACTTTAAACCATTCTGCTGTGCTAACCCTGATTAAAGAATTGAACGCTTAAACCTGAATGGTTATAGTATTCAAATATTGAGTCTATGTTAATCTTTTCAAACAGTCTTCTAGTAAACGTTTAGCTGAGCATTTACATTTTCAAGCGTCCAAATCAGTTTTAATACGAAATTTTTGAAGTCAAAAAAGACTTCAGGGTCTATTCAACCTCCCCCCCTTCTAGACCCTTTCGTATACACACTTGAGACCACCATACTCCATAGCCAAAATCCTTGAAGCTTTTCATAATAAATTTCAAAGACAGTCATAGATATCTCAAACATCTTCAGAGGAACCCTAAATTCCTATTGAGATATCCCAAGTTGTTTGAACTTTCCAACATCAAATAAACTAGTGACAAAACACTCAACATCTTTTATCTGAGTGAGAAAGTTTGTTGATTCTACAAGCAGCATTTCTGTGTGAGAGAAGCTTGTTGAAGAAGGTCTCTATTGGAGCTGAAGTCTGTGAGATCAAGGAGCTCAAGAATGTCTTCCCTTTCATCTATTTTGTAGAAGTCTCTGTGTGACTCTTCCATAATCAATCTAGTAAATTCCTCCAAGTGCATAGGAGAAGAAGGACGTAGCTGGGATTACATCACCCAGTGAACCTTACAATATCTTGTTTTATTTACAGTTTTATTGCTTTACTTTACATTTGCATATTATATCTTGAAAAAGCATTTAAAACAGTTAAGCGACTAACTCAAGTTCTAGAGAATGTTAAGCTATAAAATCATTTCCGTTGTGCTAACCCTGATTAAGCGATTGAAACATTACCCTACTTTGGTAATCATTGAAATCACTAAGTCTAAGTTATCAGTTCTTAAGCGCCTGACCTAGCGCTAAGCTTTCCAAGCGTTCAAATTCTTCAAAGTAATACGAAAGATTTTGAAGTCGAAAAAAACTTTAGGGTCTATTCAACCTCCCTTCCCCTCTATACCATCATTGGTCAATATATATTCAAAACAAGACTGCAATATTGTTTACAATTTAAACGGCTAAGCCTAAACAATGGCTCGCCGGGCATATAACACTATCAATCTCCCACTTGCTCTAGAACTAGTTGGTCATATAATTAAGTCCCATCATTTCCAGATGTTTTTGAAATACACTTTGACTAAGAGCTTTGGTGAAGTGATCTGCTACGTTTTTCGCAGAGTCGACTTGTTCTACTCAAAACATCGCCTTTATCAACTCCCTGATTAGATGATATCTCCTAAGGATGTGCTTGGATCTCTGGGGAGACCTCGGCTCTTTTGGAAGAGCTATGTCTCCATTGTTATCACAGTACATCAGTGCAGGATTTCAATGGATGGAGCTACGTCCAACTCATGGATGAAGTTCTATATCCAAATAGCCTCCTTTGCTGTCAGTAGCAGCTATATACTCAACTTTCGTATTGGAGTCAACTGTTGTATCTTGTTTGGAGCTCTTCCAACTTAATGCTCTTCCATTGAGTAAAAACGCATATCCTGATATCGATTTGAGGTCATCTATGTCTGACTGAAAACTAGAGTCTGTATTGTTGGGAAATGGTATAATAAAAATTAAAACGCAATAGAATAAATAAAATTCCCATGTGGTCATCTCCATATTGCATATTCAAATCATCGAATCAAAAAACTTACTCTTTGTATCAAATTGGCTGGAGATTTCATGTTACTTTAGATTTCTGAGCCGACAGCTATCCTTGAAATCTTCAACTCCTTTTTCGAAAAGTTCAAAGACTTGAATCCAAAACTTCCTTTTGATTATAG
Organism: Buddleja alternifolia; assembly: GCA_019426215.1. NCBI lineage: Eukaryota > Viridiplantae > Streptophyta > Magnoliopsida > Lamiales > Scrophulariaceae > Buddleja > Buddleja alternifolia. Next base: position 36,280,394 of record CM033390.1, on the reverse strand, counting down.
ATCCTAACACCGAATATACCGATGTCTCTAAATAATCACCCGAAAAGTAAGATGAAAAATCTCCTCCTCCTCTTTTTGGTAGCCGACGGCTAGAGAGAAGAGAGAGAGAGTGAATTTCTTTTTCTTGGAAAATTATGAGGTTATGAGATTGCTTAGGTCAAGAAGTCACAAGTTAATCAAATATATATAACTTGACTTAATGACCAAGCAAAGCCAAACACCCTTATGTTGGGCGCCTATTTAGCTGCCCAACTTGACGGATATAGGCGTCCAATTGGATGCCTATTTAGTCTAGGTTTTAGGAAAATTGCTTTTTATTTAATTAATTAATTAATTAATTATCCAATACATAAATCAATTAATATTCTAATTAAATAATAATTAGATAAGTTAATTCATTAATTTATTCCTACAAGAGATTAATTAATATCTTTAAATTAATTATCTCATCCAATGAATAATTAATTATAAGTTTAAATCCATGTGACAGAACCAATACGAGTTCGAATTCACTTGAAATACATTCTCAAGTCATCCAATCATCAAGGGACATTTATTTCCAACGGGAAATAAATTCAAAACGCATTAAATGTGATAAGACATTATGACATGTGGACAAGCCACCTTTTAAGTAGACTATCAGCTTTTTAGAGTTCAAGTCTGCTTATGTCCAATCGAAACCAACAGAAATTCAGGAATGTCAGAAAGGGACTATTTGAAGCGCTGCGTGAGAGACACGCTCCTGATTGTGTCCAACGGACAAATTCCAAGCATCTCTATTAATAGTACCCGTCATCAAAACCTTTGTGTAGACGTGTGCGAAAAAGAAGAGACCAAAATAACACAAGAAAAGGTCCAAACTTTGCTGAAAGTATTTGGAAGAAAAAGCTTACAAACTCCATAGCCAAAATCCTTCAAGCTTTCAAAATACATTCCAAAGACAGTCACCGATATCTCAAACATCTTCAAAGAATAACCCTACACTATTATTGAGATATCCTAAGTTGTTTGAACTTCCCAACATCAAATAAACCCGTGACAAAACCCTTAACATCTTTCATCTGAGTGAGAAAGTTTGTTGTTTCACAAGCAATATTTTTGTGTAAAAGAAGCTTGTCGAAGAAGGTCTTTATTGGAGCTGAAATCTGTGTGACCAAGGAGCTCGAGATCGCCTTCCGAGGACAGAAGTGTCTTGAAGCAGAAATCTGTGTGACCAAGGAGCTCAAGCCATCAACATCCTTTGTTCCCTATTTTGTAGAAGTCTCTGTGTGATTCTTCGAGAATCAATTTAGTGGATTGCCTCCGAGTGTAAAGGAGAAGAAGGATGTAGCTGAGATTACATCACCTAGTGAACTTTACAATTGATTGCGTTATTTACTGTTTTATTCACTTTACTTACAGTTTCACATTATATCTTGAAAAAGCATATAAAACAGTCAAGCGTCTGATTTAAGTCAAAAGTGAATGCTAAGCTTTCAAATCATTTCTTAAGCGTCTGATCCAGCGCTAGATCTGTAAGAGTTCAAAAACATTTCAAAACTAAAAGCAACTAAAGAAAAACTTTGTGACGCTAAACACTTTCAAAAAGAAGACTTATAAAATCATTCCGCTATGCTAACCCTGATTAAAGAACTGAACGCTTAAGCCTATCTGGTTATAGTATTCAAATCTTGAGTCTAAGTTAACTTTATCAAAACAGTCTTCAAGTAGACGCTCATCCAAGCATCTACATATTCAAGTAAACGCTCAGTCAAGCGTTTACATTTTCAAGCGTTCAAATCATTTTAATACGAAATATATTGAAGTCGAAAAAGACTTCAGGGTCTATTCAACCCCCCCTTTCTAGACCCTTTCGTATGCACACTTGGGACCACCAATCCCCCACTTGCACTCAATGCCACTCTATATGGTACATTGGTATCTAGTACCCATCTTTTCAAGATGATGTTCTAGAACCGCTTGGAACAATGGTTTGGTCAGCGGGTCAGCAACGTTGTCTATGTTGTGATTCGTTCTAGCGGATAAAGTTATCCATGCAAATCACACCAGAAATTGAATTCAGGGTTTTGTGATATCCTGCAACAAGAAAAACGATATAAGTGATTAATCTAAGTACCTCTTGATGACAAACAATTATTTAATCAGCAGCAGCCTTAGACTCCTACCTCTAGATTATCACGCGGAAGATTATCTCCAAGAGAGCTCTGATCTCCTCCACAGCATTGATTGTGGTGGCGGCTAGTTAGGAGAGGGGAGGGAATATTTCTGTCTTTATTTTGCTCTAAGTTTAAGTCTCAAAGTCTGATTCTGAAAAGACTGGGAATTGCAGTTGTATGTACTGACTAGCAAGTATTGGGGTTTTAAAACAAAACCCCAATTTACCTTGCATAGGGGGTCGGCCGCGTGGGACTAGGTGGGATGGGCTTTCGAGCTTTGTTCTATCTTAACCCATGTGTAATTAATTAAGTCCAAGTTCAATTCCAATTGGGTCTTATTTATTTACTTTTATCTAACTAAACTTAATCTAATTAATTTAATTCAACTTATAAGTTAATCCCAATTAATTTAACTTATGAATTAATGATTTTATTAATTAATTTTAATCTAATTAAATATCTTTAATTAAATTATGCCATCCATTTTGTCAGTTATTCACCTCCAATGTGAATTTACCAAAATACCCTTAGCATAGAATATTATTCCTTTTCTTCGTATAGCGCGGCTCTCTAGGCTCGATTCAATTGGCAATGAGAGGATACCAAAGGATAAGATTGTCACCTAGCTAGCACCGTGGAACCAAATCGTAGCCCAATTGAATACGAGATGAATATGTCATCACGAATCTTGATTTTGATTATCATATGCATATAAACTCTTCACCACCGTGACCCGATCAAGTAAGAACAATGGTACGTCAAACTCATAGAACTTGATACTGTACTTTGGAATCATAATAATGTGAAATTACCAAACTACCTTCAGTGTCCATCCCGAGCTAGTTTATATTCTTTGGCTAAAGACTTATAATTTCAATTACTTATGATCGTACATGTCACATACTCGTTTACTATCGAGACAGTGAATTCCATATTGGCAGTTATCTTACAATATCGAATGCACCATTTGAATCGTACTTCGAGGTTGGCTCCACCTATCAGGTGATACGGGCCTAACTACTCTGGTAATAGGTCTAATACTACAAAAACATTATAAATAACTTTTTAGGTGAAAAGTCTACACATACTATCGCAATCTTAATCCCAACCATTGACTGTCAAAGAGTAAATACCCATGTGACCGGATTAAGGCGAGTCGAGTTCAAATATGTTGTTGGTCCCAAGTGGCATACGAAAGAGTCTAGAAGGGAGGGGTTGAATAGACCATGGAATTTTTTTAGAATTTTTAGACTTGTTTTTCAGAAAGATAACTTAGACAATAGTTTTGAGTACTTGATCAAGATGGATCAGGCGCTCAACACTTATATCAGGTATAGCACATCGGAAGTTTTGTACAAATCTCTTAGAGTGAATAAATAGGCGCTTAAAAAATATTTAGTTGCTCTAGAGTTTTAAGGTATGTTTTATGATAATATAAGAAAATAATAATTGATAAAGCAATAAAACAGTAAGTAATGAAGACACGAGAATTGTAAGGTTCATCGTGTTTATGTAATCCCAGCTACGTCCTTCTACTCGTTTCCACACAGGAGGAATTCACTAAAATGAATCACAAAGCTTCACAAAGAATGCTTCAACACAATAGCAAATGATGAAGGCTTGATCTCAAGTTCCCTGATCACAAAGATTTCAACTCGGCTAAGATCTGCTTCTGACAAGCTTCTCTCACACAGAAATACTGCTTTGTCTTCAACAACTTTGTTACACAGATTGAAGAGGTTGATGGGTTTTATAAAGGTTTGTTTGATTGGAAAAGTTCAAACACTTTTGGAATATCTATTTAGAAAATGATAGTTCTTCTATGAAGAGGTAAGAGATATTGGTTTGGCTGTGGAGATGTATAAGCTCAGAGATATTTTTGGCTATGGAGGTTTTGAGCTTTTAAGGATGAAGATAGATTTCAACAGCGTAAGTGTATATCAAGTTTTTGATAATAATTTGAGCTGTAAGGATCTATTTATAGACTTTTCTCGGGATTTGTCCGTTGGACACAAGCAGGAGCGTGTTTAACACGAGCCACGTGACTTAGTCTTTTTTTAACATCTCCGAAAATTCTGCTGCACAGAATTGGTAGCAGACCTACTTTGAGTTGATAGTCAATGGGGAAGGTTTATCGGTACGTCAATAGTCCTTATCACATTTAATGCTCTTATCAAGCATTTAATGCATTTGAATTTAATTCCCGTTGGAATTAAATGTCCGTTGAATATTGCATTTAAGTTCTTATTGACTTCGGATTTAATTCAGGTAAAGATAGGCGCTTGTGGCATGATCACCTAGAATGATTCTTAAGTGCTTGACAGATGCTTAACGAATCTCTTATCTTCAAAATCTTCAGACGCTGATCTTTGATTTCACTTGATAGACTCACCTAGAATTCTATCATAGCTCAAGCGCTAGATACTAGTCTAAAAATATAAAGATAAAAAGCCTTATACTAAAAATTACAACTCGATAACTTTAAACGCTTAGACATATTCTAATAATCTTTGGGGTCTAACATAAAACCTATCTTGTCATCATCAAAATATCTAACATGAAATTTCCTAACGATTTCTCCCTTTTTGATGATGTCAAGACCTTAACTCTTTTATAGTCCAAGAGCTAGAAAATCACCAAAGATAATATAAAGTTAGCGTTTAAAAGTTAGAGGTTAGCTATAAGTTAGTACATATAGCAAGAAACAAGATGTTTCAACAAACTCATTCATAAATTGTCATGTAAGTACAATGAGTTAAAATAGAAACATTAATAAAAGCATTCATAAAAGCGCTTAAAACATAATGAAACAGTAAATTCTAGCGCTTTTTCTTTGTGGAAGAAGCTTGCGAGTTTTGTTGTTCTTGCTTCTTTTGCTCTTGCTTAAAAAGCATTTCAGCAAACTTCCACAGTCTATCATTTGCTTCCCTCATCTTCTTATGAGTGCTATTAGCATATTTGTATATTTCCCATCTTCTCAGCCAATTCCTCAAAGCTATGAAGGCGCTTGTTCCAAATAGAGCAATCGACTCCTAGTTCACGTAATAAATCTTCAAAAATTTCAAAAGTCCTTGTGACTGAAGCTCTTCGTGGGTTTGGGTAACGTGGAACAAAACAGCAAAAGGAGGGATGCCTAACTCTTCAAGGAGCTCAACGGAGAAATCAGGAATTGGGTAACCTTTGTAGAAACTAGGTTTGCGTTTCTTAAGGAGGAATTGTTGGATTGCATAGATCGCACTTTGAAGTTCTTCCCAACGCTTGTCTTCAGAGCTTGCCACACTCTCGGACGTGCCTTTACCTTTTTTCCCCTTCTTGACATCAGGATCAAGAGGTTGAGAGGAACGAATCTCAGACAAGTCTCTTCGCAGGAGATTGACTTCATCGATTAGAAGAGCTACTTGAGCAACAATACTTTCAGCTGCTGAGTTATAAAGATTGTGATGTTCAGCGTCTGCAATGGCATTCAGAGCAAGCGAGCGATCGACGCTTTCAGAAAGATGTTGGACGAGTGGAACCATATTATCCAGTACAGTGATAGTACTTTGGTTAGCCGCATTGCGCATGTCATTCAGTTGATGTCTTTCTAAGTCATAGAGAATCGAATTATTCTGGCTTTCTAAACGAGAGCAGGAGCCCTTGATATCGACCAAGGAGTTTTGAACCGCTTTCTTAAAGTCCTAAGCTTCTAGATCATCATCGTTGTCTGAACTGTCACTAGAGGAACGCGCTGGTAGGGGCAAAGGTTCTTTGGAAGCAACAGCTTAGCCTCGCGCTGGATCTCTGATAAAAGGTTCCTCAGATTAAAAAACATGTTCCTGTTCGGGAAGAGCAACATCTAGAGCATGGACTTCTGCAATGTCCATGATGAAATCATCTCCATCGGCCTCAGTGTTAGAGATAGATTCAATCTGAATAACTGGAGCAGGAGCACTGGAAGGGGCTTCTTCCTTGAAGATTGTCTCCACGTCATCATCTGATGGCGTTTCTCAGATAAAAGGAACACGAGCTGCTGTAAACTCAAAGGCAGATTCTGTAAGTTGCGGCGCTGGAGAGAAGATGTGGTGAAACTTAGAAAGCCATCACAACGATAGAAGGAGAAGAGCATCTAGAATGATCTCTTCCAGTGCTGAACGCATTATCTGGGTCCATGGAATGTTCTCTAAAAAGGTTGATAGTCTTGTTTGAATATGGAAATTAGATTTTATCTAGTAGCTACCCACATCGGACAAATGGCATCTATAGGATGTACTGGAGTTAACCTGGCGTTGGACCCTAGAATGAAGAAAAGAGAGTCCTTAGTTTGCTCCTTGCTGAAGTACAACAACCTATCTTCTGGCAATACTGGAAGATTTGAGATATATCGCTTGCAGTAATCTTCCAAGTAAGGCAGGACAGCTTTAGCAAGTGCTGGTCTGCAGTGCCCTTCTAGTAGATCAATTACACGCAGGTAATGAGCGCTTAGCTCCTGGGGATAAGAATCCAGAAAGATAACTTTGGAGAACTCATTGACGCTCGCCCCAGTTGTTGTGACAACATTTCGAGTAAAGATGTGGTCGAAGACTTTCACAGCATCTCTGAGTTTCATGCGATTGAAAAGAAACTCATAGCGCCGCTCAGAGTCAACTTCCACACTGGCGCTTGAAGACTCGCCACTAGGAGCGTTGCTACAGTCGGGAATGAGATTTGATTAACTGAGCTCAACAAGCGCTTGGCGAAGAGATTCTTCAACTGGCTACTGAATAGATGGCAAAGAGTGAATTGGTCCGAGTCATTGAATTCGGGAATCGAGGCAATAGCGGGCAAACTATTTTCGCTTATCATGAATTGCTTGATTGAAAATAAGTGAGTTGGCAACCATGTCTTCAAAGGTATGGCGCTTGGATGCATATGCTTCAACCCATTCGGCTTCCTTAAATAGCCACTCAGTTCTGGCTGCTAGGATAGCTCTTACGCTGATATCCTGAATGCTCTTCAAGGAGAGGAAGCGCTGAGTTCTGCGTTGTAATCTCCATGACAAATTCTTTCAAAGTAGAGTTGCGCTTCACGAGAGATCATCTGCTTGAGATCCACTGGTTTATTAGGAATGGGGATTCCTTTAGCTTTCCACAAGCAGAGAGGCTTCGCAGTCTCAAGATTGGAGTAGTGAAAGTGTTGGTCGTTTAGCAAATAAAATTTAAGACCAATTTAACGCAAGTGCACCTGCCGACAATTAATAAAGTGTACTAAGTACGGTTAACGTTCCCATGAAGACTTAACCAAATTTGTAAACAATTAAAGTGAAAATTATATCTAAGTGTCTCAATTTCCAAATAATAATATGATTGTGTAATTAACCTACTACGAAAAATAAAAATTAACAACTAATTAAAACAAACAAGAATTAAGTGAGAAGTAACCAAATTACTTAAATATAGGCTCCTCCCTTCCCTCTAGTTATCAGATTAAATCAATGAATTAATCTCTAGTTCTATCACCATCTCAATTACTAACTCTAAACACTAATATACTTCTATGCAACTGTCGAATACATAAAAGCTTATCTAACTCTAGTTTTCTCCATATGTCTATGCAAGAAGAAACTAAAACTAGACACATTGAGATTAAGTTATCTTCAAGCTAAGAAGGGTCTAAGGGTATATGTCTATCCTCAAAGACAAATAATGCAACTTATCCTATCCTAAGTTCATTACCCTTCTCTTTTTAATCCAAGTTCAATACTTAATATTCCTATGTGTAGTTCAATTAAGTAAACAAATACTCAAAATAGGTGGCCAATCTACTTGAGGCATAAAGCACAAAATTAAACAAGCAACGAGATGAAGAATTAAACTAAAAACATGAACTTCACATTAAATCCAAATAACTAGAGTTCCGGGGAAATTTAGCTCATGATAGTTAAGAAAAACACACAAAAATTAAGAGAATTCATGTTTACAATCCACAAATTCAACACGGAAAGATCTAACCAATAGGGAAAAGAAATAAATCTTTAAGGGGGAATATTTTTCTTTCTAGTGATGTCAATCTTCGCTTGAATCCTTTGTACTCTTGTAAAATCCTCTTCTCTTGCTCAACATGTGTTTTCTCTAGGTTTTCCTCTCTCTTTTTTCAGCAAAAACCGTCTCCCTTTATTATGTAGCTCACCCGTCCCTTTACATCTCCAAAATTCTCTTCTTTTCTTTTAATGGATCCCAGCCGTCCACTTTAAGCTTGATTTTATCTGATCTAACGGCTTCCAATGAGTCTGATCCTAATAGGAAAGTTGAATCCTCGTTTGTTAGCTTTAAAACCCCACTAGAATCAAGAGATTTGGATATTTGGTTGAGGAGATATGGTCAAAAGAGTGCAGCCTGGTCGCTGGACGAAAAATCAGGAGCAGGTCTCGCGCCACGACATGAAATTCCATGCCGTGGCATGTCCAGTTGAAATTTGTACATGCAACTGGCTGCCTACTCGCGCGCCGTGGCATGCCACGGCATGACGTGGCAGTCTCAGATTTTCTTTGATTCTTCCTTATCTCTTTCCTTAATTTGCGATTTTCTTCATTCTCCTATGTGATTTTCTCCTCTTTCTTTGTGATTTGCTCCTCTCAATTGTGGCTTTATGCCAATGAGAACCTATAAAACATAATTTCATTCAATAGCAACACCCAAGACTCTAGAATTACTAAAAACACCCCAAAACATAACAAAAACACACTAAAACAACTACCAAAGACAACTTAACACAAAAACAACGAAAAAACGCTGAAAATACTCGAAATAACCAACACGAAATGATGAAAAAGCATGCAAATCACCAAATAAAAGCTAGATAATTCTATATAAATATAAAATTATCACACCCCCAAACTTAAACTCTTGAACGTCCTCGTTCAAGCTCAAAAATATAGAATAGCAACAACTTGAAAAGTTAACTTATTCATCAAATTAGTGATTCCATTATTCTCAACGTTGCTCCCTGTCTCATTTAAAAATCAATTCAAGCTTTTCAAAGTAGCAAATAAACTTAGCTTCAAGGGCAATCAACAACAATTCTTGTGTGTGTGAATAGTCTTAAGATTGAAAGGTTTGTATTTAACTTAACATCATCAAACCATGCTCATTATCTTCTGACAATTGTAAGAACTATAGATTGATTTCTCACTTATCACAAAACTTACTAAAAGAGAACTTTCATACTCAAGATTTTTTTTTCTCATTCTTTCTTTCTTTCGGGATTGACCTTGTAATTCGAAGGTAGACATTGATTGTTCCCGATTTCTCACTGAATGACATCTTCAAAGAATATATTTCTCTCATTTTCTTTTTACATTTCTTTTTCTGTTCTTTTCCTTTGAGGCCTATTATTCACCTTTTTACGCAAATGCAAACATTGGTCATGAATGCCCCCGGTTACTCGGCAAACTAGTACCTTCAAAGTGTTTTTTTTTTTTTTTTTTATCTCTTGCACTAGATTCTCTCTTAGTTTGTCTTAAGGAAAATTTAAAACCAATTCTAGTTCTCAAGAATGTAGACAATACTTACAAATTTTGATTTCAGCTAAGTCTCATAGTAAACAACCAATCAAAAGACTACGTGCTCATGATATTGAAATATTATTTCTCGCCCTATCAACCTTATTCATTCATACCCCAATCAGTTGAAATTGAGATTAAACTTAACAGAAGACGAAAATTATCATCATCGAACTAGAATCACCACCAATGACTAAGTCTACTATGCAAATCATGCTATTCCATAACAACTAACTCAACACAGACAAAATACTCGCATTCAAGATATTCAAGCAAAATGGATGCCTCTTATTACCCCCAAACTTAGCTCCTTAGCTCTATCATGCAAACTTCAAAACAGAATACGAAAGAACAATGAAAAGACTAAGCACCCCCCAGACTAAATTCGTTCAGTGTCCCCACTGAACTAACATCACACAACATATTCACTTAATGAGATAAACGAACAAAAATAAAATAGAGGAAGAGAAAGGAAAGAGACAACCTGACAATGTCCTATGTTGTGCTCCATGTCCTCTCCTCCTTCTTCGTTCCTCGATGTTCCTTCTTTATTAGATGGGGGTGACTGTTCCACCATTCCGCGACATACTTTGCCACTTGCATCTTTTCTATAGTGACTGGTACAGGTCATGTCGTGGCACCTACTACTATGTCTCGGCATAGGCTGACATTTGTAGTTCAAATTTGTTCTTTGCTTTCTTTGCACAATCTATTTTGCTTCATGCCACGGCATGAATGGTCATGTCGTGACGCGCCTGGTCATCCATTTTTTTTTCACTTATAAAAAAATTAAACACATAAAAAACTTAAGACATGAAAATAACAAAAACAACTGAAAACACTAAAAATTGGGTTGCCTCCCAAAAGCGCTTGGTTTATCGTCATGAGCCCGACGGTGTTGTGTCATTAATCAACTCTTAGATCACCGTTTCATAACGGTGAAAGTCTTGACCCCAATAAATCTTCAACCTTTGGCCATTCTCTTGGAATGCATCTCCTGATTTGGGATCCGATGTCTCCTCAACATGAAAAGGCTCGAATTTCTTCACCAATTTAGGAATTTTTGGGTTCTCTTCTAGGTGTGAATACTTTTCAGCAATCTTTTCATCTTCACATTTCTCTTTTTCTACCACACTTGGATCACTTCCTCTAAGATGTCTTTGCTTTGATTATTTTCAACTCCTTGAATCACATTCTTCTCCACCTTATCAAAATTGAACGATATTCAACTTCATTAGGATGCTTCATGGATTCCAGAATATTAAAGACTATTTTTTCAGTGCCTAAGCGCATGATCAGCTTCCCACAGGCCACGTCTATCAATCTCTCCGCAGTAGCTAGGAATGGTCTTCCTAGTATGATTGGGATCTCCAAATCTGCATCAAAATCAAGAACAACAAAATCAGCAGGGAATATAAATCTTCCTACCCTTACCAACACATCTTCCACTATGCCCTCTGGGTATATAATAGATCTATCTGCAAGCTGAAGTGAAACCGAGGTAGATTTCATCTCCCCAATTCCAAGTTTCTGAAACACTGAAAAGGGCATTAAATTTGTTCTTGGACCCAAGTCACACAAAGCTTGAACAACATTATGATTACCAATACCACAAGGAATAGTAAAACTACCAGGATCTTTCTTTTTCGGAGGCAATTTATTTTGCACTATAGCATTACATTTCTCATTCAATTTCACAGTTTTAAATTCTTCTATCCTACACCTTTTAGACAAAATATCTTTCATAAATTTATGACAACTAGGCATTTGTTCCAACGCATCAACCAGAGGAATATTAATTTGTAATTGCCTAGGAACTTCTAAGAATTTCTTAAATTGTTGCTCATCTTTCTTTTTCTGCAATCTTTGAGGAAAAGGTGGTGGTGGTTTTACCTCATCAGTCTCGTCTAGACTTTTACCTTTCTCCTCAGTTGCACTTACCTCATCCTCTTTGTCTGGCAACTTTGACGAGTCACCTTTTACTTCTTCCTCCACTTGCTCAACCACTTCTTGTCGAGCTTCCTTTGGCATTTCAGGTTCCTTGTATGAGGTTCCACTCCTAAGGGTTATGGCTTTGACATGTTTTTTTCCTTCTCTGCGAGGGTTCTCAGTATTACTAGGGAGTGTACCTTGCTGTCTCTCACTCAACACTTGAGCTAACTGCCCCATTTGGGTCTCGAGATTTCGAATAGAGGCAGCTTGATTTTGGATGGTAGTTTTAGTTTCCACTATGAACTCCTTAAGCAAAACCTCTAAGGGTGAACTTTGTGGTTGAGGTTGTTGGACAGCTTGTGGAGATTGAAAACCTGGAGGTCGGAGTGGTTTGTTCTGTGGGATGTTGTAATTATTCGTCCCCTGGTTTGCCCATGAGAAATTAGGGTGGTTACACCAAACAGGATTAAATGTGTTAGAAAATGGATTGTTATTCCGGGTGGAGTTTCCTATATAGAAGACAGATTCAGAGTTAGAGGGGCACTCATCAAAAACATAACCTTCGCCACAAAGCACACAGCTTACCTCATGATTCACCTGCACAGAATTAATATTGCTCTTAGTACTCATAGACTTAATCAAATTAGTAAGAGTACTCATTTGCGTTGTAAGGGCTGTGATAGCGTCATTCTCTTGAACTCCTGCTACTCTCTTGGCCGTGTGTCTCTCTGTTGGCCATAGATAGTTGTTGTTAGCTATACACTCAATCAAATCATAGGCCTCCTGATAAGTCTTGTTCAGTAGTGCTGCATTCGTTGACGCATCTACAACCATACGAGTCTGTGGGTTTAGTCCATTGTAAAAGGCTTCCATTTGGATGTGTAGAGGAATTCCATGATTTGGGCACTTTCTTATCAACTCCTTGAAGCGCTCCCATGTCTCATACAGAGATTCTCCATCTAATTTCTGAAAAGATGTGATTTGGAAAGATTTGCTCAGAAAATTTTCCGCCAAGTCGTTCCAAGATGTGACAGACCAAGGTGGTAGAGAGTTCAGCCATGACTGTGCTCCATCCCTCAATGAGAAAGGAAACAACTTCAGCCGGATATTCTTTGCTGATACTCCCGGCCATTGAAAGGAATCACAGATTTCAATGAACATTCTAAGATGGTTATGTGGATCATCAACTTCTGATCTACCCAACTGCCCCATCGATTGCACCATTTGAAACATGACAGGTTTCAGCTCTAATGTTCTTCCTCGAATCTCAGGCCTCACGATAGTAGGGTTCAGATTTCCTAAGACTGGATTTCCATAATCTCTGATAACCCGATTAGCCTCATTTTCAACTCCGTTAGCTCCATTAGCTCCATTGATTGCATTGGCTCCATTTCCACCATTATTTGCTTGGTTTTTTGCCATTTGAAGTCGTCTCTGAATTCTTTGTTGCTTCTTCCTTATTATAAAGGTTCTCTCAATTTCGGGATTGTTAGGTATATGCCCTAGATGCCAATGAGGACAAATAGTTAGATTAGGGTATGTTATTATGTTGCACAAACTATTAAAATGATATTAATAAAGGCATCTGTATTTTGTTCATATAAATCTTTATGGCATCTAAATAAGTATTGAACATATAGTCCATGTAAATAACGGTTTGACTCTTTGCCCTTTATGGAATAAAGACGTGGCATGGGAAGAGTCTTACACCTTATCACTTAAAAGGGTTCGCAATTCAAAGAATCTTAATTGGGCATTAAGATTCGACTTGTATGACACATGCTCTGACGATGAGTGCCAGTCAAACACTATAGGGATAGTGGGAGCAAGTATCATAGATATGTCAATGGAATTGACATATTCGAACACGACTCGTAATAATCCGATCATATGGGTATTTACTCAGTGACTGTCAATGATTGGATTACTAATCGTAATAGTATGCGTGAGCCTTAGACCTGAGGGTTCATGATCAATGTGCTTGTATTATTTGATCTGTTACCAGAGTAGTTAGGCCCATATCACCCGTCGGTGGGGTCGACCTCGAAGTGCGATATCAATGAGACAAGTAGTAGTTGATCAGTGATCGCCAAGATGTGATTCACTGTCTCAATAGTAAACGAGTAAGTATCCTGTGCGATTATAGGCTAGTGAAATTATAAAGTCTTTGGCATAAATGCGGGACACTGAGGGTAGCATAACAACTAACTCATGTGGGACACTGAGGGTAGTTTAGTAATTTCATTATGCTATAATCTAATGCACAGTATCAAGTTTAGTGAGTTTGACATTTTCCATGACTCTCATTTGACCTGGATACGTCAGTGAAGGGCTTATACTCATACGGCATTTATGATCAAGAGCTTCGTAAAATGATTCATTCATTTCATACTCAATTGGGTTACGATGTGAGTCCACGGGACTGGCTAGGTGACACTCACATCCTTAGGTAATTCCTCCGTTTGCCAATTGAGACGAACCTAAAGAGTCGCGCTATAAGAAACGAATGGGATGTATCTTTTTGTGTAAATCTTTTAGAAAGAATTAAATGGACTGATTGATTTGATTAGATTAAATCAATTAATTAAATATTTAATTTAATTAGATTAAATTAAATTATTTAATTAGTATATTAATTAAAAGGAATTAATTAATAGTATATAATATATTTAAATTGGATTTAAATTAAATATATACAGATGGGCTAGAAATTAGACAAGCCAATTAAAAGCCCACCCAGTCCAAGGAAGCCCTAGGAAGGGCGGCCACTTTAGGGTTGGAGTAGCCTCCAACTTGTTCCACAAGCTAGTTGAGTTTAAAAGGACTCCTACAGTGGAACAAACCCTAAGAGACAAGAAAGAAACACAACACAAAAGGAAAAAAACTCTCTCCCCTCTCTCCTCTCTAGCCGTCCACTACTGCGAAGAAGGAGGAGTTTCGGGATCTTTGGAAGGCTCGTTTCTCGTGAAGCTTTAGAGACAGGAGCCCTTGGAGGATTGTTGTTCTGCCGAATCAGTAAACAAATCAAAAAAGTATTTTTGTTAGTTCTAATTTTCGCAAAACCCATTAAAAATCATTAGATCTATTTTCGTGATCTGTCGGTAGGAATCCTCGAATCTTCCGCTGCAATTCTCTGTTTTCATGTATAGGATTCCTAATAGGGATCTGTAGTGAATTGTTTAGAACATGCAGCTCTGCTCATCAACTACCTGTTACCTGCACGGAGTAACAGAGTGTAAAAGACACAAAGAAACAAACTCACTTAACTCAAAATAAACTAAGTAAAAGTCCCCGACAACGGCGCTAAAAACATGTTGGTTATTTAGCGTATATAAAATTAAGACCAATTTAACGCAAGTGCACGTGTCGACAAGTAATAAAGTCTACTAAGTACGGATATCGTTCCCACGGAGACTTAACCAAA
Organism: Buddleja alternifolia; assembly: GCA_019426215.1. NCBI lineage: Eukaryota > Viridiplantae > Streptophyta > Magnoliopsida > Lamiales > Scrophulariaceae > Buddleja > Buddleja alternifolia. The sequence goes on along the minus strand of CM033390.1, from coordinate 36,265,366 downwards.
TTTATAAAGAATTAAAGTGAAAATTATATCTAAGTGTCTCAATTTCCAATTAATAATATGATTGTGTAATTAACCTACTACGAAAAATAAAAATTAACAACTAATTAAAAAAACAAGAATTATGTGAGAATTAACCAAATTACTTAAATATAGGCTTCCTCCCTTTCCTCTCATCATCGGATTAAATCAATGAATTAATCTCTAGTTCTATCACCATCTCAATTACTAACTCTAAACACTAATATACTTCTATGCAACTGTCGAATACATAAAAGCTTATCTAACTCTAGTCTTCTCCATATGTCTATGTGTTAGGAATGTGCCCTCATATGCCAATGAGGAATTAGATTAAGTAGGGCACTTAGTTGCATTATACGCCTAATAATAATTATAGAAAAGCATTATCTTTTGTTCATGTAAACCTTCATGGCATTTATAAGTAATGAACAAATAACTAGTCCATGTGTATCAAGGCAAGTCTTCCACTCCTGGGATGAGGAGAAGGGCACTGGAAGGACTTGGTACTTGAACACTCAAAAGGGTTCGCAAGTCAAAGAATTTTAATTGGGCATTAAGATTCGAATAGACTTGTATGACACATGCTTTGACAAACAGTGCCAGTTGAACACTATGGGATAGTGAGAGTTTGTGTCATAGATACATTAATGGAATTAATGTATTCAAACATGGCTCGCAGTAATCCGATCACATGGGTGTTTACTCAGTGACTGTCAATGATTGGATTATTGACTATGATAGTATGCGTGAGCCTTTGACTTGAGGATTCACTACCACGATGTGCTTGTGACGTTAGATCTGTTACTAGAGTAGTTAGGCCCAATTCACTCGTTGGTGGGGCCGATCTCGAAGTGCGATCCCAATGGGCAAGTAGCAGTTGTGAAGTGATTGCCAAGAAGGGATTCACTGTCTCAAAAGTAAACGAGTAGATACCCTATGCGATCATAGGTAACTGAAATGGAAAGTCTTTGGCCAAAGCAATAGAACTGACTCGTGTGGGACACAGTGGACAGTTGTGTCATTTCATGTTACTATGATTCATAGCATATCATCAAGTTATGTGAGTTTGACATATTCCATGACTCTCACTCGATCGGGGTACATCAGTGAAGGGCTTATACTCATATGGAATTCAGAGTCAAGAGGTTCGTAGTGACATAGTCATTTCATACTTGGTTAGGCTACGATGTGGGGCCACGGGGCTGGTTAGGTGTCACCCACATCCTTTAGTATCCTCCCATTGCCAATCAAGATGAACCTAGAGAGTCGCGCTAACAGGAATGAGCGGGAAATCACTTTGTGTACTTGGAGGGGCATTTTGGTAATTTGTCATTAGATGGACAAATGAATTGAGTGGACGAATTAATTTAATTAGTTGTTTAATTGGATTAAACAATGGAACATTAAATTAATAAATTAGTATGAATATTTAATTTGAATATTTATTTAACTGGGTTAAATAAATTTGGTTGAATTAAATATTAATTTAATCACATACATATTTAATTGGATTAAATACGAAATGTAATTAAATTAAAGTGGACTAAGTTGACTGGGCCAACTTAGACCACTTGGATGTCCACATGGGCCTATGAGGCGTGTAACCTAAGTCCAAGTAGGAGGATTCTATTTAACTCCTCCAACACTTAGACTTAGGTTAAGAAATAATTAGTTGCCACCAAACTAACAAAGTAAAGAAGAGAGAAAATATTTTCTCCCTCTTCTTCTCTTCTAGCCACCATTTGGAGATGAAGGAGGAAGATTTCTGGCGAATTCCGCGCGTGATTATCTAGAGGCAGGAGTCCCGGGGATTGCTGCTGTAGACGATAGGTCAAGAAACAAAACACGCTACAACAAGGTTATTTACGTTTTCGTATTTCTTATCTTTGTTTAAAATCAACGAGAGCCCAAATTGATCCATGGCTCCAGGAATCGAAATTTTATTCCGCTGCGTTTTTCGTATATCGATTCCGAACACTATGCAAGAAGAAACTAAAACTAGACACATTGAGATTAAGTTATCTTCAAGCTAAGAAGGATTTAAAGGTATATGTCTATCCTCAAAGACAAATAATGCAACTTATCCTATCCTAAGTTCATTATCCTTCTCTGTTTAATCCAAGTTCTATACTTAATATTCCTATGTCTAGTTCAATTAAGTAAACAAATACTCAAAATAGGTGGCCAATCTACTTGAGGCATAAAGCACAAAATTAAACAAGCAACGAGATGAAGAATTAAACTAAAAACAAGAACTTCACATTAAATCCAAATAACTAGAGTTCCAGGGTTAGGCCAATTACAAATTTAGCTTATGATAGTTAAGAAAAACACACAAAAATTAAGAGAATTCATGTTTACAATCCACAAGTTCAACACAGAAAGATCTAACCAATAGGGATAAGAAATAAATCTTTAAAGTGGAATATTCTTCTCTCTAGTGATGTCAATCTTCGCTTGAATCCTTTGTATTCTTGTAAAATCCTCTTATTTTGCTCAACATGTGTTTTCTCTAGGTTTTCCTCTCTCTTTTTTCAGCAAAAACCGTCTCCCTTTATTATGTAGCTCACCCATCCCTTTACATCTCCAAAATTCTCTTCTTTTCTTTTAATGGATCCCAGCCGTCCACTTTAAGCTTGATTTTATCTGATCTAACGGCTTCCAATGAGTCTGATCCTAATAGGAAAGTTGAATCCTCGTTTGTTAGCTTTAAAACCCCGCTAGAATCAAGAGATTTGGATATTTGGTTGAGGAGATATGGTCAAAAGAGTGCAGCCTGGTCGCTGGACGAAAAATCAGGAGCAGGTCTCGCGCCACGGCATGAAGTTCCATGCCGTGGCATGTCGAGTTGAAATTTGTACATGCAACTGGCTGCCTACTCGCGCGCCGTGGCATGCCAGGGCGTGACGTGAAAGTCTCAAATTTTGTTTGATTCTTCCTCATCTGTTTCCTTAATTTGCGATTTTCTTCCTTCTCCTATGCGATTTTCTCCTCTTTTTTTGTGATTTGCTCCTCTCAATTGTGGCTTTATGCCAATGAGAACTTATAAAACATAATTTCATTCAATAGCAACACACAAGACTCTAGAATAACTAAAAGCACCCCAAAACATAATAAAAACACACTAAAACAACTACCAAAGACAACTTAACACAAAAACAACAAAAAATCGCTGAAAATACTCGAAATCACCAACACGAAATGACGAAAAAGCATGCAAATCACCAAATAAAAGCTAGATAATTATATATAAATATAGAATTATCAGAAAGACTCTCTCATGGAAACGAGAATAGCCAAGCTTGTTAAGTGTCTCCTCACTTGGACTAAGAGAAACTGGAGAATATTTATTGTAGAAATTGAGCGCTTATTTCTCGGCGATCGAGCCTCTGGTTCACTGTGCAGATGAACATTGAAGTATGCAGAATCAATTTCGGCGAAAGTCCTTTGAACTGGCTTATGAGCTTTATGTGGCTTAGAAGCGGCTATCTTAGCAAGTAGATCAGCCAAAGTCTTTTTAGGGACTTCTTTTTCTACAGTACTTGAAGAAGACTTGGACTTAGAAGACTTAGATGATTTAGTCTTCTTTAACTTTTTATGAGGAGGCGCTGGATCCTCGGAGGCTATTTTGATAGGCTCCTCTTTTTGAGCTTTTGTCAAATCTTTATTAAACATAATCCGAGAGAACCAGGCATCAATCTCAATGTCTTCTTGAATACAATGTTCGGCATGTGTGTAGCTTTCTTAATAATCTTCATGTGGAACAAAGTTTTCATTGAGTAAAGTCAAAGGGACGAGAGTGGAATGGTCTATATCTCTGTCTATAACCACCCAATGCCTAGCATCAGATCCACCCACAGAGTATGGGAGACCATTAGCAGCGATTGCAGCAACTTCTTGAGCGATTGCTACAACAGCGAAAAGATCATCATCTAACTCCACTGGCATACTCTCTAGAATACTGGCAGTAGTCTGCTTCAGTATCAACTTCTAAAGGAGCTAAAAGCAAGAAACAAACCTTAAGAACTAGATTTTCTACCGATGGTAGAAAATCGAGAGAAGGCCTTGGTAGAAGAAATTTCTTACCTTGAGCGCTAGTCTCAGCAATTGGTTCCAGAGGATGAACTTGTGGTTCACTAGCCTCAGGCTCCTTTTGCACATTAGCTGTAGCAGCTGATAGTTCTTGATGAGCTTCTGATGCTCTGGCAGATTCAACACTTGGCTCTACAGGAGCGCTTTTCTACGGAATACCACGAGGTCAGAAAATTTTCTAGCCGCTGGAGTATGAGTCTTCTGGTTTGTTAAAGAAACAGATTTTTCACGAGCGCTGATAATGTAAATTACCTCAGTCTCAGCTGGGATAGATCCAGCTGTTTTCTGATGCTTAAGAGCTTTTGTTTGCTCTTCTTCCTCAGCTTCCTTCTGAAGATTCAAAGGCGAAGGAAGAGGGGACAACGGCTTCTTCCGCTTAGGCTTCTTAGAAGGCGCTTGAGTAGCCTTCTTTGATTTCTTCAAGCTCAAGCCTAGAATGACGTCAGCTGGGCGCTCCTTAGCAGGAGATGCCAACTCAGGAAAATCTTCATGAAACTCAGCTGCAGCGATTTGTTGAAGAGCTTCCTCTTCCTGCTTCTTGATTAGCTTTTCTTCCTGGTGACGAGCGCGTTCTTTTTTTGGCAACGGAGCGCCACCGATAGCAGGACGATTGAGAAGAGTCGAGACCATCTTCTTACCCAAAAACTTTTCTTTAGGTACGTTAGTTCCAGCGCTTGGAACATGACCGCTCCGATAGAAAACATAACTTAAAAGTAATCCATAGGGCTTAGTAGGAGGCTTTTTTTGGTAACATGGATGCTACCCTTTAAAAAATATACCTCGGCCAATTTATTTGATAATTCTTAGCAATGGCGACCATCATCTGAACTACAGATGACTAATTCTATCAAAAGATCCGGCTCTGCACTGAAGTACCTTCGCGCTGATGTCAGCCATAATCTGGTACCTCCTTTTCAAGTCCTTCTTCTTGAAGTTGTGCGAGTAGAAGGAGTCTTCCTTTGCGAGTAGAAGGAGTCTTCCTTTGATCTCATCAGTTCCCAAACAATGGGAAAATCTCCGATTCCGACATCTAAGGGCAAAATTCCCTCATTTGGAAGTTGAAAGAAGTCGGCAATGAGATTTGACGAAAGAATAAAAGCTTTGTCTTGAAATTCCAGAAACAAATAGGTAACTGAAAGACCATCATCAGAAAGCTTGGCATTCTCGTAGAATTCTTTGAGAGCCAGAGAGTACAGTTGAAAATGACTGGTCATAAGAGGTTTGCGATTTTGTTCTTCAAAAGAAAGAAGAATGCTTCGAACAGGAAAATGTTGTTGGGAGTGAAGATAATCCCAATCAACAAGAAAACCAGGATTGACATGAACTTGATCCTTAGCTTTCGGTGAAGAAGAAGCAACATCAGATTTGGAAGATTTACGTGGGGCCATTTTTGAAGAAGTTGAACTTTGAGTATGTTATTTTTGAAAAAATAGGAGAATTTGCAGAAAGCTTTCAGAGAATATGAGAGTGATAAAATGAATATTTCTGCAAGTTCTTGAATTTATAGGGAAACGAAAATAACTGATCAACTGCGATATGGCCACGTGTCAAAGAAATTAAATATGTGTCGTAAATTCCATAAGAATGGATGGGAAAAATGGGCGATAAATATGAAAACTGCATTTGGTAAAGACAAAATATAAAATTTGGTGAGTTACTTTTTGAACTTCAAAAGTTTTTAAAATATTCAGCGTGAGTTGTACGCGCCCGAAATACATTGTAGTGTAGACACGCGAGTACATTTGCTGAATCGTCATTTTGAAAAGTAATGAGTACCCTTTGGGTTTTCTTGAACAGAGGAGGTGAATGTCATATCAACATTAATTGCTTTGACTTATCCACTATCTCTATTTAGCGTCAGGTAAAATGCCCTTTTTGAAATTCATTTTTACTACGCGCTAACCGGGAATTGGTTAAGCGTTCAGCTTCTTTCAAGAGAATGTCCAGACGTTGAAAAAGTTAAAGTGTCTAAACAATTTTAATGCATAAATATAAGTGCTTATGACCAATGCGAAGAAAAACATTTTTGGTCAATTTCACTTTTCTAATAAAGTTCTCCTTTTTAAGGTTCCCCCTTTTTAGGTTCCCTCTAAAATTAACAACTTATTAGTATTTTCTTTGAAACATTTGAACATAAAACAATGTAAGTTTCCCGTAAATTTTATGCCTATAAAGTGTGATGTTTTGGATGATCAAGCATTTAAATCAATCATACCTAGTTCACTTCTTAAAGTGAGAAAGCACTGTTCGTTGAGCGCTTTGGTGAAAATATCTGTCAATTGTTTTTCTGTACCAATAAATTGCATGGAGATATCTTTCTTTTAAACATGGTCACGTAAGAAATGATAGCGAATGTTAATGTGTTTAGTTCTAGAATGAAGGACTATATTTTGAGTCATGGCTAAAGCGCTTTGGTTATCACAATGGATAGGGGTTGGACCTAAGATTATTCCATAATCTCTAACTTGATGTCTCATCCAAAGGATTTGTGCACAACAGCTTCTAGAGGCTACATACTCGGCTTCAGCGGTAGAAGTCGCTATGGATTGTTGTTTCTTACAATGCCATGAAACCAATCTATCACCTAGAAATTGACATGTACCAGTGCTTTTACGATATATTTTGCATCCTAGAAAATCTGCATCTGAGTAACCAATTAGTTCAAAATGAGAGTCCCTTGGATACCACAAGTCCACATTTTGTGTTCCTTTTAGGTATTTAAGGATCCTCTTGGCAGCAATTAAGTGTGACTCTTTAGAATCGGCTTGAAAACGTGCACACATGCATACCGAAAACATAATATCGGGTCTACTAGCGGTAAGATAAAGAAGTGATCTAATGATACCTTTAAAATTTGTGATGTCAACTTTCTTTCCACTTTCATCTTTATCTAACTTAAGCATTTGGCTCATTGGAATTTTCGAAGAGGATGCATTTTTCATACCAAATTTCTTAATCATTTCTCGAGTATATTTAGTTTGGTTAATATATATGCCATTAGGGAGTTGTTTAACTTGTAATCCTAAGAAGAAAGTTAATTCACCCATCATGCTCATTTCAAATTGATCTTGCATCATTTTTGAAAATTTCTCACACAGACGCTGATATATGTTATTTTTACACTAGTTTTCCCCCGTTTATCGACTTGGTTTTGATTGTTTTCTTGATAATTTGATGACATATGATGCTTGGACCCTTGTTTTCTCATATTTTCTAGAATAACATATCATTTGGAGGAAAAACAAGGATTGAAGGTAAATCATGCAAAAAGATACAACACAAGGTAAAATGCTGTCTGCGCAGTGCTGGAGTTTTTGGAATAGATTTCTCTTCCCATGTCCAAATTACACACTTCTTATACCAATGGAAAGATAAGAGGCAAAGGTACATTTCTTATGTTGAAGACAAAGATCAGATATGTAGGGAAGGAGGTGAAAACGTCATCGGAAGAGACGTCTTACGATGGAGTTTTCTCATTCAGTGACTTGTGAGACACTTTTGTCATCTTTAACGTTTGATTTCGGCCCTAGTGTCTTCTGGAGAGTTGTAGATCTTTGTTTTAGGATTCTACAGCAACTTGAATCAGTGAATTCCGACATCGGTAGAGAAAGTTATGCGAAGTTTACCAAAACTGGCTGGAGCAGCAGAGGACGAACGCCGAGGCGTTCATCCACGAACGCCGCGGCGTTCACATGCAGTAGCCAACGCCGAGGCGTTCAACAAGCGAACGCCGCGGCGTTCGAGGCAGCGGGTTGGTCTATAAATACCCCTTTTAGCCATTTTTTACCCTAACTCACCTTGGATAGCAGCTGCCACACGAAAATAGAGAGAGAGGGAGCTTAGAAGAGAAGATTGAAGGTCAAAACATGGAGAATTCAACAAGGAATCCACATCTCTACAAGAATTAGGGAGTTTTTACATATTTGTTTCTTGAATTTGTTCAAATCTCCTATGACTTGTATGATTTATATTTGCACTTTTGACATGAATATGAGCTAAACTTGTTTGATTGAGGCCATGGATAGGCCATTTATGTTATTTTGTTTGTTGATTTGTTGGTGTTTATTGGATTAATTTTGGTTTTAGCTATGTATTCAATATTTGATCTCAATGCTACATTTGCTTGATCACCAAGTGTTTGATAAAATGCCTAGGTTAGAGATCGAGAGATAATAACCTAGGGAAGATATAAACATTGAATACCCTATAGTTAAACCGACTAGAGATAGACTCGGTTTCTTTAGGTGGCTTTCCATTCACGTGGGGAATTCCTAGACCTTAAATGCATCCTCGTTAATCGGGTTTTCATATAGAGATATATAGGAAATCGTTAACTAAGGTAGGGTTGCTATGCCAAGAGATTGGGTAGTACGTATGTTAGGGAATTTCGCCTTGGCTAAATCCATCTAATAATCCAATAGAACCTTAATCACAATCGAAATACATAAATGGTTGAACCATGTGCCTTGATCGCTTCTCTTCTATTGTTTCCTCCACTTATTTGGTGTGACGTTGGCTTAGTTTATTTTCTAGTATTTATTAATTAGTTAATCAACCTTTCTATCGACCGATTTAACTTAGAATTGAGTAATATAGTAGTCTTGGTACTTAGATTATAGTTGTCCCTGCGGATACGATAACCCCGGACTTAGAAATCCACTTTACTACTTACGCGACCTAGTTCTCTTGCTAGGATTTTGTCGTGTCAAGTTTTTGGCGCCGTTGCCGGGGACAACTATGGTATCTAATATCGAGATTCTCTTATTCGTTCTGAGCTTAAGTCAATTTTTTATTTTGTATATTTCTAGTTCTTGAAGATATGAGTGCTTATAACTTTCAATGGCCATGTTAGGATATGGATTCATCAATCACCACATCAAGCTCAATGCAAATGGAATCCTATGAGCCCACCTACCATCCCGATTGGATAAATCACCCAAGCTCAACATGTCAAAATAACATGATATATCCCGGTTGGATAAATCATCCAAGCTCAACATGGAGTTACAACAATGATGCAATGATACTTTCATCGGGGTTTGACCATGCCGGTAGCCTTCCTTACCAACAACATGATAGTTTTCATCAACAAGAGCTAGAGACGAGGTCTAAAATTGAGGCCTTGGGGAATGAATTTAGTGTATGGGTACAAGCTAGCATAAAGGAGGCAGAAGCAAGTTTCGAGGAGTCAGAAGCTCGAAGAAAGGAGTCAGAAGCTCATAGAAAGGAAGTGGCAAGATTAGTAAATCAAGCAGTCAACTTATGGAAGGAGAGAGCGCCTTGCACCATGGAGAGTAGCACCAAAGAGAATGAGGCATCCCTCAATATAGAAGTTGAACAAGGTTTTGATTTAGAACTACAATGTCTACATCCTATCACTAAAGAAGAACCACCTCCCGAATCCATGTGTGTCAAAATAGAGGCAAAAACAACTGAGCATATACGAATGAAGAAAGAGATTTTTAAATCCATTTCACGACATGGCCAAGAAAGAACATTAGAAATCTTCAAGAACCCAATGCCACCTACCATCATATCCCTTGAATTCTTAAGGGAATCCATCAATCACCGGAGGGATATAGTGGAAGATGGTCAAGTCAAAGTATGCAACTTCAATGATTCATCCGAGACATACACCATGAAATCAAGTGATACTACGGATGAGAATGACAAAATCATAGGGTATATAAATCACTTGGAGATTTCACCATTGAGGTTGCCAACGACAAGACTAGGGGAGTTTGAGACAGTCACACACCAATTGTATCCATCAATTGATGATCCCCTCCTCTAGAATTTACACTTTACTCTTTGCATTTCAATTACATATTTATACAAGAGAATTTGTGCTCACTTTTGATTATTCCAGGTTTTATGATAAAGATTGGAGGGGATATGCCATTACGCAATTGGAAAAAGCATAAGAAAACTCGTCCCTACAAAGTTGGCATTGCTCTTTACAATCCACCGTGAGCAATGCAAGGAGTCGAGCTAATGACGTTAAACAAGCGCTTCTTGGGAGGCAACCCAAGTTTCTTTTATTGCATTCTTTCTTTTCTTTTGTGCCTTTGTTTTTTTTTTTCTCCCCCTTGACTCGTTTTAATATGGTTTCTTTTGAGTTTTCTCTCGTTCAGGTTTTGATCACAGTTTGATCCTGGGATATGAGCCCACCACCGTGCTCCCTCCATTTCTCTCCATTTCAGGGTTGTATCGCTTATCCCTCTTACATTGCATTTATTTCATGAACATTGAGGACAATGTTTAATTTAAGTTTGGGGGTACAACCTTGTTGATATTAGAATTCATGAATTGGTGCACCCTTGCATAAGAGCATAATGCGTTTGAATATCTCTACTCTCTCGAAGTCAAAGTTTCTTATCTGTGGTCAACATGTCATATGTTGTGACTTGAAAGCCCTTTTTAGTCATGCTTATGCGATTTTTTTGAGGATTTAAAACTTTGGACTTTCAATTTTGTTGACTTTGAAGTGTGTATTAATGTTGTGAAGTCATAAAATGATTTAGGCCATCTTTCATTGTTGTCAGCCTTACATTTTAGCCTTCTCTATATTGCATAATCTCTAGACCTTGATTTGAGCCGTATTGATAAGAATGGAGTGTGCTAAGCACACTAGAAACCACCATTCGACTTTATTTCATAAGCCACGACAACCACCTTCTACCCTAAAAGAAAAACAATGTCTTGCACCCAATCAAGAGAGTTTAGAACTTCATATCATTTGACTTGAATATGGGTAGTCACCTTGTTTTGATTTGAATGTATATGAGTTAGATAGTGATGTTTTGGCCATGTTGGGATATTTGAGGTTTGAAGTATTATGTAAAAAAGGGGATGAAATGAAAACTTGAGCAATGGGCTAAATAGTCGAGAGAGAGATAGATATATATATATGAAAAAAAAATTGTGCTCTCGACTAGGCTTGAATCTTGGCACTCATTTGGATCATTTGGCTTGGAATTCTGTGTACAACCCGATATGAAAAGAAACAAGTTTGGGGGTTGTCAGTTGAAAGGCAAAAGAGAATGAAAAAGGGATAAGTGATAAGTTGTGAAAGTTTGTGTAGTCTATTTGCAAATTTAGATTGATGATTTTGAGTTATAGGCTCTCTTGACTTAGTCACTTTATCCATATCTTCCGGTCCTAGCCATCACCTAGCCTTACGTTACAAACCGGAAAGACCTTTTGATTGTGACTTTTGCACTTTATACACACTGATGGGTTAATGAATGTTGAATTGTTTCAATGTCTTTACTTTCCAATTGATTTGCATAATCTTGTCTAAAGTGTGCTCTTGACATGAACATGGGCGTGGGAGTTCATGATTTAGGGATGGAAACTAAGATTTTGTGAGGTTTTCAAATTGTTAAATGTTCAAAGCATCGTGTAGCTTTTCATAATCGTTTTTGAAGGTATAATGCTTGCTCTTATGTGTATGAATTGGCAAATGAAAATTTCAATCTTCATGTGTGTGCTTGATTGTATTTGATCGAGGACGATCAAAGCTAAGTTTGGGGGTAGTTGATATATGTTATTTTTACACTAGTTTTCCCCCGTTTATCGACTTGGTTTTGATTGTTTTCTTGATAATTTGATGACATATGATGCTTGGACCCTTGTTTTCTCATATTTTCTAGAATAACATATCATTTGGAGGAAAAACAAGGATTGAAGGTAAATCATGCAAAAAGATACAACACAAGGTAAAATGCTGTCTGCGCAGTGCTGGAGTTTTTGGAATAGATTTCTCTGCCCATGTCCAAATTACACACTTCTTATACCAATGGAAAGATAAGAGGCAAAGGTACATTTCTTATGTTGAAGACAAAGATCATATATGTAGGGAAGGAGGTGAAAACGTCATCGGAAGAGACGTCTTACGATGGAGTTTTCTCATTCAGTGACTTGTGAGACACTTTTGTCATCTTTAACGTTTGATTTCGGCCCTAGTGTCTTTTGGAGAGTTGTATATCTTTGTTTTAGGATTCTACAGCAACTTGAATCAGTGAATTCCGACATCGGTAGAGAAAGTTATGCGAAGTTTACCAAAACTGGCTGGAGCAGCAGAGGACGAACGCCGAGGCGTTCATCCACGAACGCCGCGGCGTTCACATGCAGTAGCCAACGCCGAGGCGTTCAACAAGCGAACGCCGCGGCGTTCGAGGCAGCGGGTTGGTCTATAAATACCCCTTTTAGCCATTTTTTACCCTAACTCACCTTGGATAGCAGCTGCCACACGAAAATAGAGAGAGAGGGAGCTTAGAAGAGAAGATTGAATGTCAAAACATGGAGAATTCAACAAGGAATCCACATCTCTACAAGAATTAGGGAGTTTTTGCATATTTGTTTCTTGAATTTGTTCAAATCTCCTATGACTTGTATGATTTATATTTGCACTTTTGACATGAATATGAGCTAAACTTGTTTGATTGAGGCCATGGATAGGCCATTTATGTTATTTTGTTTGTTGATTTGTTGGTGTTTATTGGATTAATTTTGGTTTTAGCTATGTATTCAATATTTGATCTCAATGCTACATTTGCTTGATCACCAAGTGTTTGCTAAAAAGCCTAGGTTAGAGATCGAGAGATAATAACCTAGGGAAGATATAAACATTGAATATCCTATAGTTAAACCGACTAGAGATAGACTCGGTTTCTTTAGGTGGCTTTCCATTCACGTGGGGAATTCCTAGACCTTAAATGCATCCTCGTTAATCGGGTTTTCATATAGAGATATATAGGAAATCGTTAACTAAGGTAGGGTTGCTATGCCAAGAGATTGGGTAGTACGTATGTTAGGGAATTTCGCCTTGGCTAAATCCATCTAATAATCCAATAGAACCTTAATCACAATCGAAATACATAAATGGTTGAACCATGTGCCTTGATCGCTTCTCTTCTATTGTTTCCTCCACTTATTTGGTGTGACGTTGGCTTAGTTTATTTTCTAGTATTTATTAATTAGTTAATCAACCTTTCTATCGACCGATTTAACTTAGAATTGAGTAATATAGTAGTCTTGGTACTTAGATTATAGTTGTCCCTGCGGATACAATAACCCCGGACTTAGAAATCCACTTTACTACTTACGCGACCTAGTTCTCTTGCTAGGATTTTGTCGTGTCAGACGCTTATTAGTAGAACCGAAAATAATATCATCAACATATATTTGGGCTAAGAGAATATCTTCTCCGTTGGTAATCTTGAATAACATTGTATCAACGCTGCCTTTTGAAAAGCCTTTACCAATAAGAAAAATAGAGAGAGTGTCATACCATGCTCGAGGTGCTTGCTTTAGGCTATAAAGCGCCTTATCTAGCTTGTAGACCATACTTTTACCATGGTTGTTGATGAATCCTGGTGGTTGCTCCACATAGACTTCTTCTTGGAGTTTACCATTTAGGAAGGAGATCTTCACGTCCATTTGATACACTATGAATTTGTTCAACGCTGCGTACGCTAGAAACATACGAATTGGTTCAAGACGGGCGACGGGAGCATATGTCTCATAAAAATCAATGCCCTCTTCTTAGCAATATCCTTGAGCGACAAGTCTAGCTTTGTTTCTTATAACAATACCATTCTCATCCATCTTGTTTCTATAAACCAATCTAGTCCCAATAACTCCTTGGTGAGTTGGTCTTGGTACTAGTGTCCAAACCTTACTACGCTCAAACTGATTAAGCTCTTCTTGCATGGTCTCAATCTAACTAGGATCACTTAGCGCTTCATCCACTTTCTTAGGTTCCATTTGAGATAAGAAACTTGCGAACATGGCCTCATTGAATGTAGCGGCCCTAGTCCTTACAGGAGCTCCAATATATCCAATAATTTGCTTTGGTGGATGATCACGTAGCCATAGTCTATCTGGCTGGAATGGGTTAAGGGGTTGATCAGGCGCTTGATTAATTTCTTGCACAGGTGTTTGACGACCTTCTTGTACAGGCGCTTCTAATTCACAGATTCTATTTTGTTCTTGATGATCATTCCCTTCATGATCCTCAACAGTTCTTACAGTATTATTCTTAATAACCTCACGAATAATCTTAGGAGGAGGAACTGAGATCTCATCATCGTCGTCACTTTCATCATCAATAATGATCTTTAATGCTTGATGACACAAATCTTCAACTCCTACATCATTAGCGTTAACCTTACTCGGTTCTTGGTTAGCATCATCAAAAACAACATGAATGAATTCTTCAACCCTCGATTTGATTTTATTGAGGATGCAAAAATTCTTTCCATTTTTGGCATAGCCTAGAAAGATTCCCTCATCCACTTTAGGATCAAATGTCTTTGGGCTTTGGGATCCATTATTATGAATAAAGCATTTTGAACCAAAGACGTGAAAATATGAAACATTTGGCTTACGTCCCTTCCATAGATCATATGGAGTTTTGCCATGTTGTTTGTTGATCATGCAATGATTTTGAGTGTAACATGGAGTGTTGATCGCTTCACCCAAAACCTAGGAGCAAACCTGGACTCTTCTAACATCGTCCTAGTGGCTTCCTTGAGCGTTCTATTCCGGCGCTCAGCAACACCGCTCTGTTGAGGAGTTCTAGGGGCTGAATAATCATGATGTATTCCATTCTCTGCACAAAAATTCTCAACAACCTTGTTAGTAAACTCAGTACCGTGATCGCTCCTTATTCTTGCAACCTTGAGATTTTTCAATGTTTGAAGTTGTCGAATAAGCGTTGTAAGCTTGTCACACATTTCATCTTTGGATGAAAGAAATTCCACCCAAGTAAATCGAGAAAAATCATCTATTATCACCAAAGTATACTTTTTTTCGCTCACACTAATCGTTTGAACGGGTCCAAACAGATCCATTTGAAGTAGTTCAAGTATCCTAGAGGTAGATAGATATGGCCTTCTCTTGAAAGATGATTTAAGTTGTTTGCCCATTTGACAAGCGTCACAAAGACGATCCTTATGAAATGGTCCTTTAGGTAATCCCTTTACAAGATTTAGCGTTATAAGTTGAGAGATTGTTTTAAAGTTGAGGTGATTCAATTTTCTATGCCATAACCAATCTATTTTAGATTCATTTTTAGCTACAAAGCATGCAGGGTGGTTGTCTATTGTTGAACCCCAATCTATGAAATAAATATTGTTTGTTCTTTTTCCTTTCAATTTAGTAGATTCAATCTTAGCGTCATTAATGTAGCAATAGTCACTTGAAAATTTAACTTCAAAGCCTTTATCACAAAATTGACTTATTCTTAAAAGATTATGCTTAAGTCCCTCAACGCAATATACATCACTTATCATGATGTTCCCCTTATGCATAGTACCTATACCTTTGGTTTTACCTTTGGAGTTGTCACCAAATACAACCTGAGGACCATTGGTAGCTCAATAGTTGATCAAGAGATCCTTGTAGCCCGTCATGTGCCTTGATGACCCACTATCAATGTACCAAACAGATGTATCAGCTCTAGCTCTAGGTACCTGCATTCAAAAAGGAAGTTCTATTTCTTTTTAGGTACCCATTGTCACTTGGGTCCTTTCACATTAGTAGCGTTAGTCTTAATTAGAACTTTAGGAACCCATATTTGTTTAGTCTTCATTGCAGGAGGATTAACCTTTTTGGGTTTCACTTTTTGTTGTGTGTGCTTTTTGGGTGTATAATAATATCCTGGATTATAATAGTAATCTTAATCCCAATCGTAATCATATTCATTATAGTATTGATAATATGACCTTGATCGTTGTGGATAGTGACGCAGGTATTTCCTTGGCGCTGGCTTAGGGTGCACTTTGGGTGCTTGACGCTTAGCGTTTGATTCACAGTGGTAAGGTTTCTCCTTCGCCTTTTGAGCATTTGGATAAACCTTTCTTTGTGAATCACTCACTTTCGTCTTTCCATTGCCTGAGTCAGCTCTGGCTTTCTCATTTGGCCTCGTACCATTGTCCTTCAGCTTAATAGGTGTTTGACTTTTGAACCTTTCTTAACAAAGAACACACCCTTTCCTTTGTTGTTTTCCGTAACATTGTATTTATTTGGTTGTTTACCGAATTTATTGCATCCTAAACCAGTCTTTTCACCAAATAATCTTGTTACTTCAGTCACATTGTCTGGCTTTCTTGACGCTTTGGACAATGATGAGATGAGCTGCTCTGATTTAGCAAGTTTAGCAATCAACTCAGCTTCTCTCTTGACTATTATATCAAGATCACTTTTCAACTGAATGATTTCAGTCTCAAGTGATTGGTTCTTCTCAATGCATTGTTGCTGAACTTGCAACTCTGCTTTGAGCTTCACGTTATCACCTTTGAGCTCTGAGATGATATCAAAGTGATTTTGATATAATTTGGCGACATCTTGACAATCTTTATAATATTCTTTTACTTTGTCAAGTAATTCTTCATAAGAGAGAGGATAAGCTATTTCAGTATTTACCTCAGATAGTGAGTGTGAAGACGCTTCATCATCTCTGGCCATGAGACAAATTAGCGCTGAATCATCCACTGGCTCATCATCATCACTACTCTCTTCTAAAGACTCCAAATCTTCAGGTGCGGATACTGGTTCTGATTCCGCTAGCAAACCTTGTTGACGAAGTTTGCTCCTGAATTGGTTTCTATCCAAGCAATCCTGCCTTGAAGGCTTGGATATGTTTGGATAAAGGCAATTTACGTGGTAGTGCCTTGATTTCCTGCGATTATAACAAAGATTAATTTTCATCTTTTGCTCATTTGTTAACCTTGCAGTTTGTGGTTTTGAGTCCACTGGCGCTGAGAGATTTTGCAGAGAAGACGCTTGGTATTGATTTGGTGCTGAGGGAGAAGGGGCAGAATACTGAGGCGCTTGATACTGTTGTTGTGCTGGAGGAGGCGCTTGATAGGAATTCTGTCCTTGATGCTTAGGACCTTTTCCTTTCTTTACATATTTTAGAAACTCTCTAAACCTATTTAGCAATTCAAATTCCTCTTCCTTAATTATATCTGACACCTTTCCCTTATTACCCGATTTATCCTTGACTAATGCTATTAGCGCTCTAGACTCTATCACTGGATTGCTTACTACATCACTAGCTAAATTTAACTCAAATTCAAAAGCTTTGAGTTTTGAAAAGGCATCTTCTGGAGTTAGAAGATCCAACATATGCGATTCTCTCATACCCGTTGTTTTCATCAAAAATCTACTAGAGAGACTTCTGAAAATCTTAACTACCATTTCTCGATTTTGCAAATCCATGCCTAGAGACGTTAACTCCGTAACAAGAGTGGTAAATCTTATATCCAATTGTTCTAGCATCTCATTAGGTAACATTTTAAAACCATTAAACCTTTCCTTAGCAATCGAAATCTTATTTTCTTTGATTTGCGTTGACGCACCACAGATTGTAGCCAACTTATCCCATATTTCCTTAGTCACAGAGCACGACTTGACCTTATTGAATAAATTATCATTATCACAGATGGCTGTATATATAGCGTTTCGACCAACTTTATCCAAATTTGCTCTCTGACGCTTATCTGTAGACCACTCAAGCTTTGGCTTTTCAACATAACCATCAGGGGTCTCTTCTGTGGCTCTAGGCGCATTAGTGATGACCTTGAAGATTTGAATCGGTCCATCTGAAATGATATCACACATTTCATCATCACAAGAACAAAGATAAGTAAATGTGTTAGGAATTTCATGTTAGATGTTTTGATGATGACAATTAGGACTTTATGTTAGACCCCAAAATATGTAAGCTTGATTTTAGTAGAAATCATGTATAAGCTTTGCAGCGTTAGATTTGTAATAGGCTTTATAGGCTTTGTTTGTTTTTATTCTAGATCGTTAAGCTAAGTAGTCTTAGGCTGAGCGTCTGATAATTTCTGAGTGAGTTTATCAGTGGTAAAGTTTGAAGACTCAAGCACCTGAAGTCTGAATGAAGATAAAGTCTCCAAGCGTCCAAATGACCAGCTATATCAAGCGTCACCTTATAGGACAAAAGTGATTTAAGGATGGATAAGCGTCCATCAATGACTGATTTCACCTGAATTTATTTCTAAGTCCGGAAGGAGTTTAATGCAAATATTCTCAACACATTAAGTGCCAACGGGCATTTAATTCAAATGCATTAAATGCTGATAAGAGCAATAAATGTGATAAGCACTTTCATACGTACGGAGAAGCCACCCTATTGGACTGTCAACTATTCATAGACTGCAGCACCAACTTTTGTGCAGCAAATTTTCTGGAAAAAGGACAAAAGTTGTTCACTCGCGGAAGTGAGAGACACGCGCCTGTGCATGTGTCAAACGGACACTTTCTACAAGAATGCCTATAAATAGGACTTCAACAACAAGCCAAATACACAATCAATTTCTAAGCCAAATTGTTGTTGCATTGAAGTCTCATTCCTTAAACTTTCAAAAAAGCCAGAATATTCAAGAAAACATTCTCTTTGCTTTTCTTCAATTCCTGAGACAGTCAACCAATATCTCAAACATTCTTTTTGAAGAAACCACATTACTATTGAGATATTTCTAGTTGTTTGAACTTCATCAAAATCAAACAAACCGTTTAGAAAACCCCATCCAAGCTTCGCGATCTGTGTGAAGTCGAAGTTGGATACTTGCATTATTTCTGGGTGAAAGAAGCAACGGGATTGAAGTGATTTGGAGCAGAAATCTGTGTGATCAAGGAGCTCAAGTCATCGACATCTATCTCTCCCTAATTTGTAGAAGATTCTGTGTGATTCTTTGAGAATCATTTTAGTGGATTGCCTCCAAGTGTTCAAGGAGAGGAAGAACGTAGTTAGGATTACACCACCCAACGAACCTTACAAATATTGTGTCTTTTACTTTACAGTCAATTCTCTTATCTATCATATCATTGCATAAATTGATTAAGTAAAACACGATCAAACGCTAAGCAACTAAGAAACAACTTGTGACGTTAAAGATTTCCAAAAGAGAAGACTCTAAAATTATTCCGCTGTGCTAACACTGATTAAAGAACTGAACGCTTAAACCTACTTGGTTAAAGTATTCAAATCTTGAAGTCTAAGTTAACTTTCTAAAAACAGTCTTCATCAGACGCTTAGCCTAAGCGTCTATATTTCAAGTAAACGCTCAGTCAAGCGTCCAAAACCTTTTTAATACGAAACTTTTTGAATTCGAAAAAGACTTCAGGGTCTATTCAACCCCCCCCCCTTCTAGACCCTTTCGTATGCCACTTGGGACCAACAAGTGGTATCAGAGCGGTTAAAGTTGAAATTTTATGGCACTTGGGACCAAAAAATTTTATGGCATTTGCTAAAGTTCCCAAACTGACCGAGTCGAATTATGACACATGGAAAGTCAAAGCACTTACATATCTCTGTTCATGTGATGATGACATGTGCGATATTATTTCAGATGGGCCAATCAAAATATATAAAGTTATCACAAGAGCGCCTGAAGCCACGGAAGACACTCTGGATGGTTACGTTGAAAAACTGAAACAAGAATGGTCTCCAGATGAGCATCGAAGAGCAAATTTGGACAATGTTGGTCGGAATGCTCTATATACAGCTATTGGTGATAATGACAATCTATTCAACAAGATTAAGTCATGCAACACAACTAAGGAAATCTGGGATAAGTTAGCCATGATTTGTGATGGTTCAGCTCAGATTAAAGAGAACAAACTTTCCATTGCCAAGGAAAGGTTTAACAGTTTTAAGATGTTAACCAATGAGACTCTAGAGCAACTGGACATAAGATTCACAGCTCTTGTTACGGAACTCACATCCTTGGGTATGAATTTACAGAACCGAGAAATGGTGGTTAAAATCTTTAGAAGTCTACCTAGTAGATTCTTGATGAAGACAACAGCTATGAGAGAATCAAACATGTTGGATCACCTAACTCTAGAAGATGCTTTTTCAGAGCTCAAAGCATTTGAGTTTGAGTTGAATTCGGCTAGTGATGCAGTGAGCAGTCCAGTAATTGAGTCTGGAGCGCTCGTAGCATCAATCAAGGGTAAATCGGGTAATAAAGGAAAAGCTTCAGATATCAGTGAGGAAGAGGAGTTGGCCTTGCTGAATAGATTCAGAAAGTTCTTGAGATATGAAAAGAAAGGAAATAGTCCTAAGCATCAAGGACAAAGTTCATATCAAGCGCCCGCTTCAGTACAACAACAGTACCAAGCGCCTCATTATTCTGTTCCTTCACCCCAAGCGCCTGCTCAATACCAAGCGTCTACTCAAAATCTCTCAGCACTCGTGGTCTCAAAACCACACACTGCAAGGTTAACAAGTGAACAAAAGATGAAAACTAACCTTTGTTACAATTGTAGGAAATCAGGGCACTACCAGGTAAATTGCCCTTATCCAAATGTATCCAAGCCCTCAAGGCAGGATTATGTGGATAGAAACCAATTCAGGAGCAACCTTCGTCAACAAGGTTTGCTAGCAGAATCAGAACCAGCGTCCGCACCTGAAGATTTGGAGTCTTCAGAGGAGAGTAGTGATGATGATGAGCCAGTGAACGACTCAGCGCTTATCTGTCTCATGGCCAGAGATGATGAAGCGTCTCCTCAGGTAAACACTGAGATATCTTACCCTCTCTCTTATGAAGAATTACTTGACAAAGTTAATGAATATTATAAAGATTGTCAAGATGCCGCCAAAATATATCAAAATGATCTCGCTATTATCTCATCATTCGCAAGAGATAAAGTGACGCTCAAAGCAGAGTTGAAAGTTCAGCAACAATGCATTGAGAAGAACTAATCACTTGAGAGTGAGATTATTCAATTAAAAGGCGATCTTGATATAATAGTCAAGAGAGAAGCTGATCTGATCGCTAGACTTGCCAAATCAGAGCAGCTCATCTCATCATGATCAAAAGCTTCAAGAAAGTTGGATAATGTGACTGAGGTAACAAGAATGTTTGGTGAAAAGACCGGTTTAGGATGCAATAAATTCGGTAAACAACCAAACAAACCTAATGTTACGGCAAACAACAAAGGAAAGGGTGTTTTCTTTGTTGAAGAAGGTTCACAAAGTCAAACACATGTTGAACCCAGCGACAATGGTGCGAGGACAAATGAGAAGACTAAAGCTGACTCAGGCAAGGGAAAGGTGAAAGCAAATGATTCACAAAGAAAGGTTCATCCGAACGCTCCAAAGGCTAAGGATAAACCTAGTCACTGTGAGTCAAGCGCTAACCGTCCAGCATCAAAAGTGCACCCCAAGCCAGCGCCCAGGAAATACTAGCGTCAATATCCACAGAGGTCTAGATCATATTATCACTACTATGATGATTATGATTATGACTATGATTATGATTACTATTATAATCGAGGATATTATTATACACCCAAAAAGCACACACAACACAAAGTGCACAAAAAGCACACACAACACAATGTGAAACCCGAAAAGGCCAATATTCCTACAATGAAGACTAGGCAAATATGGTTTCCTAAAGTTCTAATTCAAACTAACAATGCTACTAATGTTGAAGGACCCAAGCAACAATGGGTACCTAAACAGAAATAGAACTTCCCTTTCTAGGTGCAGGTACCTAGAGCGAGAGCCGATACATCTGTGTGGTACTTCGATAGTGGATCGTCAAGGCACATGACTGGTTCCAAGGATCTTCTGATCAACTATCGAGCTGCCAATGGTCCTCAGGTTGTATTTGGTGACAACTCCAAAGGTAAAACCAAAGGTATTGGTACTGTGCATAGGGGGAACATCATGATAAGTGATGTTTATTTTGTTGAGGGTTTTAAACACAATTTATTAGGCATAAGTCAATTTTGTTATAAAGGCTTTGAAGTCATATTCTCAAGCGACTGTTGCTATATAAATGACGCTAAGACTAAGTCTACTAAATTGAAAGGAAAAAAAACTAACAACGTATATTTGGTAGATTGGGGTTCAACACTTGATAACAACCCAACATGTTTTGTTGCTAAAAATGAATCTAAAATGGGTTGGTTATGGCATAGAAAAATGAATCACCTCAACTTTAAGACAATCTCTCAGCTTATAAATCTAAATCTCGTAGAGGGATTACCAAAAGGACCATTTCACAAGGATCGCCTTTGTGAGCTTGTCAAATGGGCAAACAAGTCAAGTCATCGTTCAAGAGAAAACCTCATCTATCTACCTCTAGAATACTTGAACTACTTCACATAGATTTGTTTGGACCTGTTCAAACGATCAGTGTAAACGGTAAAAAGTATACTTTGGTGATAGTAGATGATTTCTCTCGATTTACTTGGGTAGAATTTCTTTCATCCAAAGATGAGACATGTAACAAGTTAACAGCGCTCATTCGGCAACTTCAAACATTGAAAAATCTTAAGGTTGCAAGAATAAGAAGCGATCACGGTACTGAGTTTACTAACAAGATTGTTGAGAAGTTTTGTGCAGAGAATGGAATACATCATGAGTATTCAGTTCCCAGAACTCCCCAACAGAATGGTGTTGCTGAGCGACGGAACAGAACGCTCAAGGAAGCCGCTAGGACTATGTTAGCAGAGTCCAAGCTTGCTCCTAGGTTTTGGGCCGAAGCGATCAATACTGCATGTTATACTCAAAACCGTTGCATGATCAACAAACAGCATGGGAAAACTCCATATGAACTATGGAAGGGACGTAAGCCAAATGTTTCATATTTTCACGTCTTTGGTTCTAAATGCTTTATCCATAATAATGGATCCCAAAGCCTAAAGACATTTGATCCTAAGGTGGATAAGGGAACCTTTCTAGGCTACTCCAAGAATGGAAAGAATTTTCGCATCCTAAATAAGATCAAATCGAAGGTTGAGGAATCTATTCATGTTGTTTTTGATGATGCTAACCAAGAACCGAGTAAGGTTGATATAAATGATGTAGGAGTTGAAGATCTATGTCATCAAGCGTCTAAGATCACCATTGAGGTTGACAGTGACGATGATGATGAGATCTCACTGCCACCTCCTAAGACTACTCATAAGGTTACTCTGGATAACAATGTAAGAAATGCTGATGATCATGAAGAGAGTGATCATCAAGAGCAAACAAAGATTTGTGAACTTGAAGCGCCTATGCAAGAAGGTAGTCAAGCTTCTGATCGTCAAGCGCCTGTTCAACCTCTTAACCCTTTCCAACCAGATAGACTATCGCTGCGTGATCATCCACTTGAGCAGATTATTGCAGCTATTGGAGCGCCTGTTAGGACTAGAGCCGCTACATTCAATGAGGCCATGTTCGCAAGCTTTCTATCTCAAATGGAACCTAAGAAAGTGGATGAAGCGCTAAGTGATCCAAGTTGGATTGAAGCCATGCAAGAAGAGCTTAATCAGTTTGAGCGTAGTAGTTTGGACGCTAGTACCAAGACCAACTCACCAAGGAGTCATTGGAACTAGATGGGTTTATAGAAACAAGATGGATGAGAATGGCATTGTAATAAGAAACAAGGTCAGACTCGTAGCTCAAGGATATTGCCAAGAAGAGGGTATTGACTTTGATGAGACATATGCTCCTGTCGCCCGTCTTGAAGCAATCCGCATGTTTCTAGCGTATACAACGTTCAACAAGTTTACGGTATATCAGATGGAAGTGAAGAGTGCCTTCCTGAATGGTAAACTCTAAGAAAAAGTATATGTGGAGCAACCACCGGGATTCATCAACAACCATGGTAAGGGTATGGTTTGCAAGCTAGACAAATCACTTTATGGGCTTAAGCAAGCACCCCGAGCATGGTATGACACTCTCTCTATCTTTCTTATTGGTAAAGGCTTTTCAAAAGGCAGCGTTGATACAACGTTATTTAAAATTACCAATGACGAAGATATTCTCTTAGTCCAAATTTATGTTGATGATATTATATTTGCTCTACTAGCAAGCGTCTATGTGAGAAATTTTCGAAAATGATGCAAGAACAATTTGAAATGAGCATGATGGGTGATTTAACTTTCTTCTTAGGATTACAAGTTAAAAAACTCCCTAATGGCATATTTATTAACCAAGCTAAATATACAAGAGATATGATTAAGAAATTTGGTATGGAGAATGCATCATATTCAAAAATTCCAATGAGCCAAACGCTTAAGTTAGATAAAGATGAAAGTGGAAAGAAAGTTGATATCACTAATTATAGAGGTATCATTAGATCACTTCTTTATCTTACTGCCAGTAGACCTGACATTATGTTTTCAGTATGCATGTGTGCACGATTTCAAGATGATCCTAAAGAGTCACACTTAATTGCTGCCAAGAAGATCCTTAAATACCTAAAAGGCACACAAAATGTGGGCTTATGGTATCCTAGGGATTCTCCTTTTGAACTAATTGGTTACTCAGATGCAGATTTTGCAGGTTGCAAAATAGATCGTAAGAGTACTAGTGGTACATGTCAATTTCTAGGTGATAGGTTAGTTTCATGGCATAGTAAGAAACAACAATCCATAGCTACCTCCACAGCCGAAGCTGAGTATGTAGCTGCAGGAAGTTGTTGTGCACAAGTGTTAGGGATGAGGCAACAACTTAGAGATTATGGTATAATCCTAGGTCCAACCCCCATTCATTATGATAACCAAAGCGCTCTCGCCATGACTCAAAACCCCGTTCTCCATTCCAGAACTAAACATATTGACATTAGATACCATTTCCTTCGTCACCATGTTCAAAAGAAAGACATCTCCATGCACTTTATTGGAACTGACAAACAATTGGCAGATATCTTTACCAAAGCGCTCAACGAACAACGTTTTCTCACTTTGAGAAGTGAATTAGGTATGATTGATTTAAATGCTTAATCATTTTGCATCATACTTTATTAGACATATAATTTAGGGGGAATCCACTTGATTTATGTCTAAAAGATTTTCTTCAAAAAAAAAACGAATTTTTACAAGTTATCAAATTTAGGGAGAACCTTAAACTTGTACTTGAATATAACTGTAAGCGTCAATGATCAAAATTTTCAGATGCATGATCATCAACACTCAGTATTATTTATGCATAAAATATTGGACGCTCAAACATAAAAAGGACTTTGATCTCAAGCGTCGATATTACAACAGTTATAATAAATACCAAGAAGTGTTATACCAACCAGTGGTATCAGTTAAGCGTTGAACCAATTCCATTCAACAATTAATATAAAAATGTTTTTTTTTTTAAAAAATAAATCATGCATAAATTTTACAAGCTTCTTGAAGTAGTGGATAGACTCAACAGTCTATTGTGTACTCTATTCACACACTTCTATCACATCAAACTGGCGGGTAATCAAAAACTTTTCAAAATGACGGTTCAAAGATAGCACGTGTTTGTGTACGTGTCAGTGTATCATCAGGCGCGTGTGTTACACGCTAAAACTGCCAAACGTTTTTTTAAAAATTTTAACTCGGATGTCAAATCTTTATATATGGGAATTACCAAATGTAACTTCTCTCTCGTACACAAAACTCACGTCCGCAGTTAATGAATTCATGGCTGAGATTAAAACTCTTTCCACGTGTTTAAATCCTATAGAGATTAGACAACACAAGTTTAAAAAATTCATTACTGTGTCATTTAAAACACAATTTCTGCAGAAAAATCATTCACTTTCACTCAAAGCTTTCTGCGAATCTTACTTTCTCTCTCTCTCTCTCTCTCAAAGCAAAAAGAAACTCTCAGTTCATCTCTTTCACTAAAATAGCACCAAAGAAATCTTCTGCCACTTCCGCCGAGCCTACCATCAAGGTTACTGAAAGCCTTGTTGTTGATTGGAAATTTCTTTATGAACATCCTCAAATCAACCTGATAGATATGATGGACATGGTAGTCAAAGCTGGGCTTAAAACTTTCTTGACTCAATATTCCTATCTGTTTCCGACGGAAGTTGACACCTTTTGGAAAACTGCTAAACTCTCAGAGGACAAGAAGTCTATCTCTTGTCTAATCCCTCTATCCAAGAAGAAGCCTTCCAAAGAATTCAGTTTGTTTGCTGCCTCCATTGCCAAAAACTTCAAACTCAAAAATGAGGGTGAGGCATTGGACTGCGTTACTTTGGATCAAATCAAGAAAGCATGGACAACCATGAGTGCTTACGACGGTGTACCCTACACACAATATTTCGAAAAGAAAGAACTGGTATCCAAATACCAACTGTTGGCTGATTTCTACAGCAAGATCATAGAATGCATAGTGGGTACCTTTGATAAGGTAAACCCAGTACAATTTCAGATGATGACGGCAATACTCCTCAACATCAAGATCAACTGGAGTGAGTATATTTTTGGAAGGTTTTGGGACAGTTTAAGCGCCCCGAATAAACCTTATGGGCTTGTTCTGAGTGACCTGCTGTACAACTCAGAGTGTATATACTCATCTGGTCAACCGCTGAATAAGACCAAGTTGCTGGGAAAAAGGATTCTGAGTAATCTCTTCAATCCTCCCAAAGTTGGTGGTGCTGCTAGGCCACTATCTGAGCGTCTGGAAGTACGTCAAGCGTCTGGTGAGGAAGCTGAGCGTCTAGTTCTAGAAGAAGCCATGAAGCGTCCGGTTGCAACAAAGAAGAGGGCTCCCAGAAAGCCCAAGGCTCAAGTTGTTCCCTCTCCCCAAAAGAGTGATGAGGAAACTGATGAGGCTGCAGAGGACAAGTTACCTCTCAAGTGGAGAAAGCTGGAAGGCATCATTAAACAAATAGACTTTGAGGAACCAACTGTTGCTCCTCCCGCTCAAAAGCTCACGCTCATTGAAGAAATCAATGTAAAGAAGATCTTTAAGCGTCCCAGGACAAGTAAGCGTCAAGCTGTATCTGTTCCTGAGAAGCCTGAGACGTTGAGCCAAGCTCTCAAGCTGCTTCTGTTGAGCTAAGCGCTCAAATTACGGATGAGCCAAGCGCTCAAATTGCTGTTGAGACAAGTTCTCAGAGTAAGTTTCTTTCTTCCCACAACATTTCTATTCCTACATCTATAGAAGATCCTGCTCTTATAGAGGATAGTTCATGTATTACAGCTTTAGTTCCAGCTGCTGCTGAAGCATCAACAGACGTCCACTTAGATGTTGAGATGACAAAAGTTGTGGCTACTGCCAAAGACGTTGCCGCAGAAGCTGCTGCAATTGCAACTGAGGAACCGGCTCCCAAAGAGGTTCAAACACCAATTCCTATTCCGGCCATAACAGAGGCACGCTCAGAAGGTCAGAGCATTGCTGAAGACGTTACAAAGCCAAGACACTTCTTCAAGCTGGACACGCTGAAGACGATTGATCATCCAATCAACTATATGCCCCCAGCGCTCGAAGAAGATTTCATTCCTGCTGGCTATAATGAAGAAAGATACATTGCTGCTGAGAATGAGATTGCCCAGCTGATTGACACTAACAATAAGATCAGGGATATAGTGTTAACCGCTAAGCAATGAGGTAGAACTTCTAGGTACAATGTGAATTTGGCCTACTACCTAGAATATGGGCACAGTAAGTCAACTGGTTTTGCTCTAAGAGACTACAACATCAAAGTATATGATCCATTTCGCCCAGAGTTTCTCAACCCTTCTGAGAAAGTCTTAAAGAGAGAAGGTTACACACATTTTCTTCTTATAGCAAACAGTGCTGAGAACAAGTCTGCCAATCCTCTTCAACTGTGGAAGAATAAATGGGTTCATGCCGGTGAGCGTCTCGAATCTCTGGCGGATTTGCTTCAGACTGAAGCTGATGCATACTTTGACAGCGTCTGGAATGCCAACTATCAGACTGATAGATATCGCTTTGAATCTATCAGAGATATTCATCATGAAGGCATTCGAGCTATGGTCAACGCTGGACCAGACTACTGTTTGACTGAAGTCAACTGGGTCGAAGCGTATGTGGGTCATCGATATACTTTCACAGAATTAGTTCAAGCTCCCCACTTATTTAGCATAGGCATGCATGACAAGAAGCGTCAATTCGCCAAGTATTGCCTAACGAAGCGTCAACAGAGAGTTGGACCTGTTCTTAAGCTCCCAATCATTCGACATCAGATTGAGCAGTGTTTGCATCAAGAGCTTCATAGATTGTCCATTACTCCTCTCCATTTCAACGCTCAAACATCTACCAGTGGCAGTTCTTCCGTATCTTGCTTGAATCTCGCTCCAAGCCACTACAAAGATAATCTTAGATTGATGGTGAAGATTATGACTCCCCTATCTCTTTTTGACAGCATCTTCACTGCAAATCTCAGACAATGGAACGGCTCAGTACTCTACTCATTTCGAGGATGTCCATTGCTCCCTTCTATTCGCAAAGAGGTACTCAATCACTATGAGTTTGTCCTCTCACTGCTGGAAAGAAATCAGGGACTGGCTCAAGCTATCTATCCTTATCTCGAAGAATACTACAATTTCTACGTACCTGAATCTCAACATCTCCAACATCTTCCAACAGATAGATTGATTGGATTTTCTAGAGATTACTGCCCAGATGCAATTTTCTCTATCTGCCAAGCGCTGTCCAAAGTCTTCCCGAATCATGTGCTGGATATCATTGGTCCCATATACATCAGGGCTATAGGTCCACTTCGCACATTCATTCAAGGTACTTGCCTTCCTCTTCAACATCTGACTGAACTTTTGGAAGCAGCTTCCAATTCTTTTGCCGATGCAGCAAATTGGAACTTCCAATTCGATGATTTTCGCTAACCAAAGTCAGTGCTTGAAGATGAATCTGCTAAGATGGTTGAAGTGTTTAAACCAACAGAAGTCGCAAGTATTCCAGCGTCTACTGAAGAACCAGTTCAAGCCTCTCCACCAGAGGATATTTTTTACGCTCATGAACTCGTTGATTTTGTTGCTGCTGATAGTGCTGAGGATCTCTCAATTGATGTACGCGGTACAATTCTTGATCCTGCATATCAGGCTCCTCTTGACTCACTCAAGCATACATCCAGATTCAAGCAATCGGCTCCTCAAGCGGTTCCATCGGATGTGAGTCAAACGTTTGGACCTTTGCTGAAATCTGTATTAGAGGAGATAAGCAGTCACGCTACTTAGAATGAAAAATCTCTTCACTGGATTAAGACCGATTTAGCAAAGATTGAATCCCAAATCTTGAATGCTCCAATAGGTCATATGAAAGGTTCTGCTCAAGCGGCTGTTGGTGAGTGTCAAAAAGAATTTCAAGAAATGAGTGACGATACTCGAGCCAACCAACTAGCCCTGAAAGAACAATTTGAAAAGCGTCTAGACTTATTAGAGACCTCATTGAATGATGCTACCAGCGCTAAGATCCTTACTTTGCAGGAACGTTTCGACAAGCGTCTGGATGATTTTACAGATTCTATGTCTCAAATTGCTCATCAGGTCAGTTTACTCACAGAACATTTTCTGAAGAGTGATGATGGCAATAAGGGGAAGAGAAAAGGAAAGGAAAGCTGAGGAGAGCGTCCAGTTCAAGTGCTCAAGAACCTCCTCCGCCTTCGAAGCATCAGCTACTATCTCCTCCTTCTGCGCTAAGTCTTCCATCTTGGATAACTGCTGTTGGGATAAGTGATTCTGCTGGAGCGCCTAGTAGAATGCTAAGAGAACCTCCAAGAGCACTGTATCCAAATCTACCAATACCTTCTCGGGCACTGCTTGAACAGTTTGACATCCCTCTTCAAAGAGCATCTATTCTAGAACCTACAGATCTAAGAATTTTAGCTGAAGAGAGGCAAATGTCTGACTTCAACCGAACTTTTAGAATTTGCCTAAGGTATATTGGTATTGACCTAACTGATTGGGACAAGCACTTTGCTGCTTTCAAGAAGAGACAAAAGGAAGAAAATAAGCTCATAATCGACAAAGATCATGAAGCGATGATGACTTTGGAAGATAACTTAACTGAAGCTATCCGAGCTGAAATGCCCAAGCGATACAAAGTTAGACCAAGTCACTAAGGTTTCTATGATTTACATTATCTATATTCTTGTCTCGTATGAAATTTTTGTTCAGTTGTAAAAATGCGTGTAATCATTGATATATATAAAATGCATTTTTTTAGCTGAAACATCTCGTTCAAGCGTAACTAACATTATCTAACCAAAGCTAACTTTGATTTTGGCTGTCTAACTCTTGAACTATAAAAGAGTAATTATTGCCATCAACAAAAATGGGGAAATTGTTAGGAATTTCATGTTAGATGTTTTGATGATGACAATTAGGACTTTATGTTAGACCCCAAAATATGTAAGCTTGATTTTAGTAGAAATCATGTATAAGCTTTGAAGCGTTAGATTTGTAATAGGCTTTATAGGCTTTGTTTGTTTTTATTCTAGATCGTTACGCTAAGTAGTTTTAGGCTGAGCGTCTGATAATTTCTAAGTGAGTTTATCAATGGTAAAGTTTGAATACTCAAGCGCCTGAAATTTGAATGAAGATAAAGTCTCCAAGCGTCCAAATGACCAGCTATATCAAGCGTCACCTTATAGGACAGAAGTGATTCAAGGATGGATAAGCGTCCTTCAATGACTGATTTCACCTGAATCTATTTCTAAGTCCGAAAGGAGTTTAATGCAAATATTCTCAACACATTAAGTGCCAACGGGCATTTAATTCAAATGCATTAAATGCTGATAAGAGCATTAAATGTGATAAGCACTTTCATACGTATGGAGAAGCCACCCTATTGAATTGTTAACTATTCATAGATTGCAGCACCAACTTTTGTGCAGCAGATTTTCAGGAAAAAGGACAAAAGTTGTTCACTCGCGGAAGTGAGAGACACGCGCCTGTGCATGTGTCAAACGGACACTTTCTCCAAGAATGCCTATAAATAGTACTTCAACAACAAGCCAAATACACAATCAATTTCTAAGCCAAATTGTTGTTGCATTGAAGTCTCATTCCTTAAACTTTCAGAAAAGCCAGAATATTCAAGAAAACATTCTCTTTGCTTTTCTTCAATTCCTGAGACAGTCAACCAATATCTCAAACATTCTTTTTGAAGAAACCACATTACTATTGAGATATTTCCAGTTGTTTGAACTTCATCAAAATAAAACAAACCGTTTAGAAAACCCCATCCAAGCTTCGCGATCTGTGTGAAGTCAAAGTTGGATACTTGCATTATTTCTGGGTGAAAGAAGCAAGGGGATTGAAGTGATTTGGAGCAGAAATCTGTGTGATCAAGGAGCTCAAGTCATCGACATCTATCTCTCCCTAATTTGTAGAAGATTCTGTGTGATTCTTTGAGAATCATTTTAGTGGATTGCCTCCAAGTGTTCAAGGAGAAGAAGGACGTAGTTGGGATTACACCACCCAACGAACCTGACAAATATTGTGTCTTTTACTTTACAGTCAATTCTCTTATCTATCATATCATTGCATAAATTGATTAAGTAAAACACGATCAAACGCTAAGCAACTAAGAAACAACTTGTGACGCTAAAGATTTCCAAAAGAGAAGACTCTAAAATTATTCCGCTGTGCTAACACTGATTAAAGAACTGAACGCTTAAACCTACTTGGTTAAAGTATTCAAATCTTGAAGTCTAAGTTAACTTTCTAAAAACAGTCTTCATCAGACGCTTAGCCTAAGCGTCTATATTTTAAGTAAACGCTCAGTCAAGCGTCTACATTTCAAGCGTCCAAAACCTTTTTAATACGAAACTTTTTGAAGTCGAAAAAGACTTCAGGACCTATTCAACCTCCCCCCCCCCCTTTTAGACCCTTTCGTATGGCTCTTGGGACCAACAAAACGCTTTGACCTTCCATGAGTCATAGTTTGACTCGGTCAACTTAGGTACTTTAGCGAATGTCATGACAGAAATTTTTAAAGCAACTAAATTTTAAAGAGGTTCTAAACAAGCAGTTATGCTTAGAAATTCAAAAATTTCAACTTCAACCGCTCTGATACCACTTGTTGGTCCCAAGCATGGTCTTAAATTTAGGTCGAAACACCAAAATTTTGACCGAAATTTTGGATTTCGGGGTGTCCCGAAGCGAAATCGAACCTTCGATCCAATTATGCAGAATATCTTCCGAAATTTCGACCGAAACCCAAAATTTCTCAAAAAATTTATCGAAACCCAAAATTTCTCAAAATTTTTATCGAAACCCAAAATTTCCCAAAATTTAAAATGTTTTTGTCAAATATCCATGGAAATTTCGGCCGAAAACCGATATTTCCCAAAATCGAAACCGAAACCAAAATTTTGGCCGAATTTTTTTATTTTAATTTTTTTAATTTTTTTAAATATTATATAATTAGAAAATTATATTTATACTTAGTAAGGATCACACCTACCACTTATCCCCCAACCACAAGAAGCAGTAAAGCAAAAAATTGAAAATGAATATGATTGAAGAAATTGTACTACTCCTTGGGATTCTTCAAGATTCAACACCAGAAGGATATCAACATTAATTCATTACATGTAATACTACCAACATTCCATGTCATGGGAACAATATTATCAACATGTAACTAATAATTTTCACTTGCAATATGAAAGTAGAGGTAGGACAGATACTAGTGAAAGCGATTTCGATCCTCCTAAAAACTCGATATGGTATTGAATAGTAACTTTTACTTAAATTTTGGTACATTTTATTTTAATGAAGTTCTCATACGATTTGGTTATTATCTTACTATCAAATTATATTTATTTCATTTTTTTCGCAACAGTTTTTAGTGATATTATTTAACAAATTCATTATCCATATATTATATATAGAATATTTTTGATGTAAAAGATGTATAAGTATGATAATTAAGGTTACCCAAAATTTTATTGTAAATTTCCAAATTTTTTTATAAATTTCCATGATTTCTTTAAAATCGAAACCGAAATTTTGAATATTCCCGAAATTTCCATTGAAATTTCCGTAAATTAACTACACCGATATCTACCCCGAAACCAAAATTTAAGACCTTAGTCCCAAGTGGCATACGAAAGGGTCTAGAAATGGGGGGTTAAATAGTCCCTGAAATTCTTTTAGAATTTTTAAAACTTGTTTTTTAGAAAGATAACCTAGACAATAGTTTTGATTACTTGATCAAGATGGATCAGGCGCTTAGCACTTATATCAGGGTTAGCACAACGAAAGTTTTGTACAAGTTTCTTAGAGTGAATAAATAGGCGCTTAGAAAATATTTAGTTGCTCTAGAGGTGTAAGGTATGCTTTTCGATAATATAAGAAAATAGTAATTAATAAAGCAATAAAACAGTAAGTAATGAAGACACGAGAATTGTAAGGTTCACTGGGTTTATGTAATCCCAACTACGTCCTTCTATTCCTTTTCACACAGGAGAAATTCATTAAAATGAATCACAAAGCTTCTCAAAGACAGCTTCAACACAATAGCAAATGATGAAGACTTGATCTCGAGTTTTTTTATCACAAAGATTTCAACTCAGCTAAGATCTGCTTCTGACAGGCTTCTCTCACACAGAAATACTGCTTTGTCTTTAACAACTTTGTCACACAAATTGAAGAGGTTGATGGGTTTTATCAAGGTTTGTTTGATTTGAAAAGTTCAAACGCTTTGGAAATATCTCTTTAGAACATGATAGTTCTTCTATGAAGAGGTAAGAAATATTGGTTTAGTTGTGGAGATGTATAAACTCAAAGATATTTTTGGCTATGGAGGTTTTGAGCTTTTAAGGATGAAGATAGATTTCCACAGCGTAAGTGTATATCAAGTTTTTGATAATAATTATCGGTATTTAGGGTTGAGCTTTGAGGATCTAATTATAGACTTTTCTCGGGATTTGTCCGTTGGACACAAGTAGGAGCGTGTTTAACACGAGGTGTGTGACTTAGTCTTTTTCTGACATCTCCGGAAATTCTGCTGCTTAGAGTTGGTAGCAGACCTACTTTGAGTTGACAACCAATGGGGAAGGTTTATCCGTACGTCAGTAGTCCTTATCACATTTAATGCTCTTATCAAGCATTTAATGCATTTGAATTTATTTCCCGTTGGAATTAAATGTTTGTTGAATGTTGCATTTAAGTGCTTATTGACTTCGGATTTAATTCAGGTGAAGACATGCGCTTGTGGCATAATCACCTAGAATGATTCTTAAGCACTTGACAAATGCTTAACAAATCTCTTATCTTCAAAATCTTCAAATGCTGCTCTTCGATTTCAATTGATAGACTCACCTAGAATTCTATCATAGCTCAAGCGCTAGATACTAGTCTAAAAATATAAAGATAAAAAGCCTTATATAGAAAATTACAACTCGATAACTTTAAACGCTTAGACATAATCTAATAAAGATAAACTTACATAATCTTTGGGGTCTAACATAAAACTTATCTTGTCATCATCAAAAGATCTAACATGAAATTTCCTAACATATGTTAATTCCATTAATCATATTTATGACACAGGCTCCCACTATCAAATCCGAGTTCGACTGACACTCCTTGTCAAAGTAAGTGTCATAGGAGTTGAATTTTAATGCCTAATTAAAATTCCTTAACTCGCGAACCAATAATAAGAGATTAAGTGCTGGACCCTTCCAGTGCCTCCTCTTATCCACATAATGTTGGGATCGGTACAACCCCGGGGATGCCGGCGCAGTGGAAAATACAGATTTAAAAATTAAAAGAGACATCCCCAAATTAGGCTAGGTTGACATGGTACCATCGGATTCAAAACTATCCTAAAAGATGGTTTTCTCATGTTTACCTCTCAAAGAACTTAAAGAAGCAACATCTTTTTAAGCTACTCCCTGCTCCAAATTGGATTTGCCCTAGCACCCCAAGTGTTGCGCCTCTGGGTTTATTCACACCCTAGCTCCTACCCTCGATTATCTCCACCAGTGCTCACCAAGAGAATATCGGATTTTGGCTTTTTGAGGAAAAAGGGGTTAGGAATTTATTTAGTGTTCTTCCTACTCAACACATGAGTTGGAAGAATTCTTGTGAAAGAAAAAGGAGGAGAGAATAATAGAAAAAAGACTTGTATTGATTTTCAACTAATCCTTCATTATTTTAAAAGAGGTGGAATACACATATGTTTATAGAGTCCACACTTGTGGAATTACACACACACACACACGCCACCTTCCATAAAAAATAGGGGTGTGCGTGTGTAATATAAATATGTATATATTTCTTTTTACTTTTTCTTTTATTCTTTTTCCTCAATTAGTTAGACTCTTTCTAATTAATTAGATATTTCCATATGAATCCAATATCCTAATATATATCTTATAAGATCTTTCCTTTTAATTAGTTTTTTTTTTTTTGGAAAAATCAATTGCATTAAAATAAAAGATACAAACAAGTGCACAAGGGATTGCCTTGCCACTTAAAAAAAAACGTTACAAGAAGGCACCAAGAAGGGCAAAAGAAGAAGACGAAGACATATAGTTGGCTATGTCGATTTGTGCAATGTTATTCTCTATTAGGCTTTCTGTTGAATCCTTGTAACGAATGTTGGGTCAACGACTCCCTAACCAGATGGTTAAAGAGCGTTAAGTGCAACACCCCTCAGACTTAATGGTTCGAATCCAGGAGGCTACAGAGAATAACAACAACACACTCACATTATAGGCCCTAACCTCTTCTAATACTAACCCTCTACCGAAACAAGACACAAGACAAAGTCCACAAAGGACAATCTCAACCCAAAAAAAAAAATTACAAAAAAAAAAAATAACATAACAAAGCTATTTCTACCAAGCAACTCTCCACAATCTTCTAAGACCTACAGCTGCTAAAGAATCCTCGATTGATAAAGAGTGCAGCCAGTCTTTAACAAGGTTTAAAGCTATATGGGATATAGACCCAGGAGTACAACGAGCTCCATTAAACAACCGAGAATTCCTTTCTTGCCATATCATATAGACTATGGCTGCCAATAACATATGGTAAGCCACATTTATCCAATGCTTACCCCGCCATTTATTAGAAACCCGTCAAACTCCCAATTTCCAATTTGTTCCACTCCAAGAGAATTTAACCTGTTGCTCAAGGATAGACAAACATTCTTGTGAAAATAAATAGTTAAAAAATAAATGATTGTGAGTTTCTAGAGAATTCGTGTCACAAAGCACACAACTCGAATTTTGCACTCCTAGCCATAACTTATCTCGAGTCGATAATCTTTCTTTAATAGCAAGCCAAAGAATAAAGTTATGTTTAGGTATCTTACCTGGACCCCGAAGAAGTTGATACCATTCTTTTCGCCCTTCATACATACTAATAGCCTCTTTAGCAGACGAAACCGAAAACCTCCCATTTGCCGTTAATTTCCAAGTAACTGAATCTGGTCGGTCAAAGTTTATAGGTGGAAGATTAGCACAAATTTCTCTTGTTTCCATTGATCGTTGTCTCAGCCACTGCCATTCCCCATTATTAATTGTTGTCGATAGCTTCGACTCAATAGGCAATCCTAAATGTGACGAGCCTCGCTCATAAATATTTTGAAGGATTCCACTTGCATGCCATGGATCTAGCCATAACCAAATCTTCTCACCATCTCCAATGTGAAATTGAATGAACGGTTTAATAATATCTCTCATTTTAAGAATTTGTCTCCAACTCCACGAACTCGAAGAAACAACACGCAAACTCCAAATAGATTTGTTTTGTAACCTATTCTCAAGAATCCATAACACCCATATCGACTCAACCTCTTCCTTAATAACGCCCCATAGGTGGCGCAATATGAGGGCTAAATTTGAAGGACCAACCGAATAGATACCTAGACCCCCTTCCACTTTCGACAGACATACTTCAGACCATGCTACTTTAGCATACCCGGTTGATTGATTACCAAACCATAAAAAATGTCAAATTTTTTTCTCAATTTCCTTGATAATTCCTTTTGGCAAAACAAAGACACCAGACCAGTAAATATGCATGGCTGAGAGGACAGATTTAATTAATTGCACTTTTCCAGCATAAGATAAGGATCGATTCGTCCCCGACCCTATACGCGCATCAACCTTGACCTTGATTGGCTTACAATCCGAAATTGTCAATTTTGAAGATATTAAAGGAACTCCCAAGTAACAGACAGGTAATGAGCCTATAGGAAAACCAAATACATCCCTAATTTAATGTTCTGGAGATCGAGCTCTTGCCGAAATAAACACATTACTCTTAGTAGGGTTTGCCTTAAGACCTGACAACATAGTAAAAAGATCCGTACCCTCCTTAAGCACATTGATTGAACGAATGTCAGCACTACAGAAAAGCAACAAGTCATTTTCAAATCACAACATGAAAGTGCGAGTACGAGAGCATTGCCAGTGAAACGTAAATTCATTCGAATTTCTAATAAACCTATCTAGAATCCCGTGAAGAACTTCCATAACCAATAAAAAGAGATACGGTGAAATCGGGACACCTTGTCGTAATCCTCTCGCTCCCTTAAAATATCCCTCCATTTTGCCATTTATATTAATTGAGAAAGTTGTCGAAGAAATACAAACCTTGATCCAATTGACAAACGTCGGGTGAAAATTCATGTATTGGATTGCCTTGAGTAGGAAATCCCACTCCACAGTGTCATATGCCTTCATAAGGTCAACTTTGAATGCACATCTCTCTGGAAGGTTTTTCCTTTTATAACCATTAAAGAGCTCTTGAGCAAGAAGAATATTATCACTTATTCTCCTTCCCGAAATAAAGGCCGTCTGCGACTTATCAACTAACGAACTTAACACAGGAGTTATGCGATTTGCCATAATCTTGGAGATTGTCTTATAAATCACATTACAACATGCTATAGACCGGAAATCCTGAGGATTTTTAGGTACTTCTACTTTAGGGATAAGAGAAATAAGTGTTATGTTCACAGCTTTAACAATTTGCCCAGTTTAAAAAAAATTCCGAATCCCTGAGCTGATTTCATCACCTATAATTGGCCATGCCTTTTTAAAGAAACCTGCCATAAACCCATCCGGACCCATAGCTTTGTCATTGGGAAAGCTAAAAAGAACATCTTTATTCTCCTTATCATCAATCAGTCTGATCATATCCTGAGCTTCTGTATCTGAAAGCCTCCTAGTGACATATTGAGAAAAATCCGGGAGTGATTCAGAAGAGTGGTGCGAAGATGATCCCAACAAGTTAGCATAGAAATCAACTATCTCATCACGAATACGTGAGTGGTCTGTGACTTCCACTCCATGTCTATCCTTTAATCGAAAGATTTTGGATGATGCATGCCGAACAGCAATTTTTTTGAAAAAAAATGACGTACACTGATCCCCATCCTTAAGCCAATCCATCTTAGCTCTTTGCCTTAAAAACGATCTCTCTAACATCACAGCTTTAGTAAACAAATAACGACAATATTTCTCTAGCTCAAGGACATTAGAATCACTTGGAAACTTCAAAAGAAAACCTTGGATTATATCTAAAAATTTACGAGCACAATCAACATTTAATGATAAATCCCCTTTTTTCCATCGCAATTCTTTACACATGGGTTTTAGAGCTTTTAGTTTTGTCATAGCCGAATAAAGTGGTGTACCCACAATAGAGTTTTTCCAAACATTTTCCACAAGATTATTAAAATTCACATCATTAACCAAAAAATTCTCAAATCGAAAAATATTACCTTTACTTGTGTTACCTCCACTGAACGTGACAATGAGAGGGCTATGGTCAGAAATTCTAGGCGTCGCAGAAAAGTAAGAATATCTCTGGGAAACGAATAAGCCATGCAGGGTTAGCTACCACTCTATCAAGCCGCTTCCAAATACCCGCTTCTCCACGTCTTTGATTTAACCAAGTATACGTTGCCCCATGCAAAGTTACTGAGGACAAGTCTGCTGCCGAGAGATACGCCTGGAAATCAGAATTTGAGGTTTCATCTTCTAACCCTCCAAGAATTTCGCTATCATCAATGGTAGCGTTAAAATCTCCCAGCAACATCCACTCCCTATCTCCTACCACAATCGCGTACTGCATAATATTGTCCCACAATCGCCGTATTAAAATTTGATTAGAGTAATCCTCAATAGCAACATCTGCAAATGAATCATCCCACCCAATCCAAATCCGAACCAATTAAATATTCCAAAATTAAATTATAGGACCATTAATTAATACCATATATTAAATTGCCTTTTTCTGAATAATTAAATCCAATTAATTAATCCTCCATTAATTCACAAAGAATTAAATAGCCAATAGGTACTACACTAAGTTGTGTGTGTGACCCTTCAGACTCATTGACAATCTAGCAATAAGTCCTCCCATAGGCTAGATTAATTATTCTCAATAATTAACTAGACCCTGGATTAATTTCAGCAAATTAACCCAAGGCACCTATTGGTCGTGGTTTGATGTCTAGCAACGTCGCCATGACTTCCTAGATGTCAACGATGAAAAGCTAACCTATCCAAGTTACGATCGTCATGTGAGTAGAATCCTTTCATCAGTTTCCCACCTATGGTCTAGGGTATGGGAACGGTCGAACCTTAATAACCTTAGAAACTATGACTGTGTTGTGACATCTAATGATCCAGTCTTCTAAGCCGAGACTACCAATCCCTGTTAGAAGACAAATGCTTTGATAAAAAACTTTATCGGTCATTTAGATTCTCACAACAGCATAGAAAATACTGGGTACTCGTGACCCTGGTTGAATCCCTCGACAAGTGTCACTTGTTCCGCTGTATTACCAGACTATACAAAACATACATGCCGTATGACTCTCCTGGAGTGCACGTGCATATCAAAGTATAGTGGATAATACCCTTTCCAATGACACCTCAGGTCTAAGGACTAATCTCACACTATGAAACCAAAGGACTCCATGTTCTACAGCACCAGCTAGGAGTCCTTAGCGGGGCCGTTCAATTCCATAACCAAAGTATGAATCTTCATACATGTATTACCATACAAGCCATCGACAATGGAACACGTTGACCTCCTAGGAGAGTTACATGCATGAACAAGTCTTGGCGAGGCTAGTGATATCCCAAATCTCACAGCCTCTATGACTTGGAACATTATTTAGGATTACGGTCTTTGAGAATGGAGGTCCCAAATGGCATACGAAAGGGTCTAGAAGGGGGGGGGGTTGGATAGAGCCTGAAGAATTTTTAGACTACAAAAATTTCGTATCACTTTTAAAGATTCGAACGCTTAGAGATCTGAGCGCTTGGGTCGGGTGCTTCAGTGAAAATAACTTAGACTTAGTGATTTTAGCAATTTACCAAAGTAGGGTAACTCTTCGATCACTTAATCAGGGTTAGCACATCGGAAATGATTTTAAAGCTTTAGCGTTCGTTTTGGTTAAGTAGTCGCTAATCAAATTTAGCTTATCTTTTTCAGAATAGATAAAGTAATGTAAAACAAGACAATAATGAAAGTAAATGACACAAGAAATTGTAAGGTTCACTGGGTGATGTAATCCCAGCTACGTCCTTCTTCTCCTTTTTCACTTGGAGGAAATCTACTAAGTTGATTATCAAAGAATCACACAAAATTTTCTACATGATATTAATGAGATGAAAATGATCTCGGGCTCCTTGATCACACAGATTTCAGCACCAATGAAGATCATCTTCTACAAGCTTCTCTCACTTAGAAATACTGTCTGTAAGGGGTTTCAACAACTTTCTTACTCAGATGAAAGGTTGAGGGTTTTATCACACGGGTTTGTTTGTTTTTGGAAAGATCAAACAACTTGGAATATCTCAGTAAGAACTTAGGCTTCTTCTTTGGAAGATGTTTGAGATATTTGTGAAATGTATGTAAAAAGATTGAAAGATTTTAGCTATGGAGTTTCTAAGCTTTTTCTCAACAAAGTTTTCTTGTGTATTTACGTATATTTCTCTTGTGTGTGTGTCTGTAACTTTTTTTTAGGGTTTGCTGGAAGTAAGGTATTTATAGGCATATTCTTGGAATTATGTCTGTTTGACACATGTAGGGGCGCGCCTTTCACGCGGCGCATGAGTATACCTTTTCTCTGACATTCCTGAAATTCTGTTGGTTCCGATTGGACGGGAGCAGCTATAAACTCTGAAATTCTGACAGTCTAGTCAAAAGGTGGCTTGTCCACAAGTCATATTGGCTTATCACATTTAATGCTCTTATCAGGCATTTAATGCATTTGAATTTATTTCCCGTTGGAAATAAATGTACGTTGAATGATTGCATTTAAGTCCTTCATGACTTGAGGATTTATTTCAGGGGAATCTGATACTGATCGCTGATGTGCTTTGAGCGCTTGTTCCATAACTCCTGAAATAGTCTTTAGCGTTTGACAGTTGCTAAGAACAAATCTTCATCTTCATTTGACTTTAGACGCTGATCTTCAACTTCTTGTCTAATAGACTCACCTAGAATTCTAGTAGCGATTCGGTATCTAATACTTGGTCTAAAATTTACAAAGATAAAATTACAAGCCTAACAAAATTACATACTTTCAAACGCTTATACATAGATCTATGAAAACAGAAACTTACATTATATTTTGGGGTCTAAAATAAAAATCCTATCTTGTCATCATCAAAACATCTAACATGAAATTTCCTAACAGAGAGCATTCCATAGGTATCTCGATCGCTCCCCTAACCATATGTAATCCATGGGATCTTTATCTATACTAACACAAGTGATAAGAATAAAGAAGCATACCATGAAGAAAGATTCAATATATTTAAAACCAGACAGTTATGGTGCTTTACATTTAAGATGGCAGAGCCCAAAATAATTGGCTCGCCGGGCACCTAACACTATCAATCTCCCACTTGCCCTAGAGTCAGTTGCCCTTGTACTAGAGTCAGTTACCCTAGATGTTTTTCAAATACACTTTGACTTAGAGCTTTGGTGAAGGGGTCTGCTACGTTTTCTACCGAGTCGGCTCGTTCTACTCGAATGTCGCCTCTATCCACAATCTCCCTAATGAGATGATATCACCTTAGGATGTGTTCGAATCTTTGGTGAGACCTAGGCTCTTTCGAAAGAGCTATGGCTCCATTATTATCACAGTACAAAAGTACCAGATTAGTAATGGATGGAACTACCTCCAACTCATGGACAAAGTTCCTCATCCAAACAGCTTCCTTTTCTACTTCAGCAGCAGCTATATACTCAGCTTCAGTGGTGGAGTCAACCATCATCTCCTACTTGGAGCTTTTCCAACTTACAGCTCCTCTATTGAGTATAAGCACATATCCAGATATCGAGTTAAGATCGTCTACATCCGACTGAAAACTAGAGTTTGAATAGCACTCTAATTCCAATTTTCCTCCTCCGTATACCAGAAAGACATCTTGAGTATGTCTCAAGTAATTGCTTTCACGGTAGTCCAGTGGTCTTTCTCTAGATTCGACTGGAATGGCTTGTCACACTGAGTGCATAAGCCACATACGGTCTTGTACATAGCATAGCATACATAATGCTTCCTATTGCGGAAGCATAGGGAACGTTGACATCTTCTCTGTTTCCTCGGGTGTCCTAGGGGACATGGTTTTGGAAAGAGAGGTTCCATGTCTCACCGGAAGAAATTCTTTCTTAGAATCCTCCATCTTGAATCTAACTAAGATTTGTTCTATGTACTTAGATTGGGAGTCCTAGCAACCTACATTTCCTTTCTCGATGTATCTTCATACTAAGAATGTAGGATGTTTCTCCCATATCTTTCATTGAAAATTGGGTCGACAACCAACCCTTCATTGATTGTAACATTCCTACATCATTTCCAATGAGAAGAATGTCATCAACGTACAGTACCAAGAAGCTTATGGCTCTCCCACTAAATTTTTTGTACACATATAGTTCATAACCATTCTTGATGTAGCCGTATTCCTTTACAGCTTCATCAAATCTCAAATTCCAACTTCGGGAAGCTTGCTTCAAGCCATAAATGAATCTTTGTAGCTTGCACACCTTGTGCTCGCTCCCACTGGATGTGAAACCCTCCAGGTGTTCCACGTAGATTTCCTCATCAATGTTTCCATTGAAAAAATCCGTTTTCACATCCATCTGCCAAATCTCATAATCAAGATAGGCAGATATAGCCAATAGAATTCTAATTGACATAGTCATCCCGACTAGCAAAAAAGTCTCCTCATAGTCAATTCTTTGCCTTTGAGTGTAACCCTTCGCCACTAAGCGATCCTTGAAGGTGGTAACCTTTCCATCCACTCCTAACTTGCATTTTTATACCTACTTACAACCAATGGCCTTAATGCCCAGTGGTTGGTCTACCAAAGTCCAAACCTTGTTGGTCATCATGGGACCTTGGATCTCATCCATGGGGCGGCCCTCCTCTTTGCTTTTCAGCAAGAGACCATAATACCTCTCAGGTTGTCTCGGGATCCTTTCGGATCTCCTCGGAGGTGGAATTTTTGTACTTATAGTTTGTGGTTCACTTTGTCTTTCATCCATTGCCAATGGAGTTAGTGTTTCTTGAGTTTTCTCAAGTTCTATCACTCTATCCATGCTCCCAATGAAGAGTTGACTATCCAGGAACACATCATTTCTTGAAACAATTACCTTTTGTTCCAATGTGTGATAGAAATAGTACCCATAGGACTCCTTAGGGTAACCCACAAACCTAGATAAGATAGATCTTGAATCTAACATATCTCCCACTAGTTGCTTGACATGAGCAGCACATCCCCATACTCTAAGGTACTTCTATGAGGGTGATTTACCATGACATATCTTATACGGCACTTCAGGAA
Source organism: Buddleja alternifolia (assembly GCA_019426215.1). Classification (NCBI taxonomy): domain Eukaryota; kingdom Viridiplantae; phylum Streptophyta; class Magnoliopsida; order Lamiales; family Scrophulariaceae; genus Buddleja; species Buddleja alternifolia. The sequence continues at coordinate 36,221,681 of CM033390.1, read as the reverse complement.
CACTTCTCGACGGTGGTCTATTTAATAGATAAGACGCTGTCTCCAAGGCATAGCCCCAGAAGAACGTAGGTAAATCGGTAGACATCATCATTGATTGGACCATGTCCATCAACGTGCAATTTCTTTGCTCAGACACACCTTTTAATTGTGGCGTTCCAGGCGGCATCCACTGAGAGAGAATCCTTTTCTCTTTCAAATAATCCAAGAACTCACCGAATAAGTATTCTTCTCCTCGATCAGATCAAACAACTTTAATACTTTTAGCAGTTTGTTTCTCTACTTCATTTCTGAATTCTTTGAACTTATCAAATGCTTCAGATTTATATCTCATAAGATATAAATAACCATACCTAGAATAATCATCGATAAAGGTTATGAAGTAAGAATAGTTTCCTAATGCACTGACACTGAATGGTCCACACACATCTGTGTGAACTAACTCCAGCAAATCCTTAGCGCGTTCCATTTGGCCTCCAAATGGTGACTTTGTCATTTTACCCTTTAGACAAGATGCACATGTCGGTAGTTCCTCTTCTTCATCAAGCTCGAGGAAACTTGACAACTTGGGAACCCTATCCTTAGATGCATGACCAAGTCTAGCATTCCAGATTTGTGCATTAGGTGGATTATCAAATTTACACTTCCCTTTGTTTATTGGTTGAATTACAATAAATTAGTATGCGGGTAAACATAAATGTTGTTATACATACATGCTCTAATGATCAATAAAAACCCAAAAACATTGAACAAAATCCATAATTTATTTTAAAAGAAAAACCTTCTTTGTCCAAAACAGAAGCAGAAATTAGGTTCTTAATCAATCCGGGAACATAATAAATGTAGCACCCACCGACAACCTGGTGGCCCGCCACACCGCGACGCCAGCTCGATCCAAGAGACCGTCCTTTCTGAAGCCAGCGTTAAGCGTCAGAACTATAACAATACTTTATTTGCTGAAACTAAAAATTTTCTTTCCAATTAAACCAACAATACATCTTTCATCAGTCTTACACAATTGAACAACAACTCCATCAATTACAGATCTCCAAGCCAAAACATATACATACCCAATCATACATCCCAAAACATCACTCCCTCTAATAGCAACAAACCAATGCTTCCTTTACTCAGCATTTCTCCCTTCGTATCCGACATACTAAGCTTATCTGAAAGGAAGAAAGAAGGAGGGGTGAGTCCGAATGACTCAGTGAGGCGGTTAACAGGTTACTTTACCTTTATGTTTAAAATGGAATCTGCAACAGAAGATAACAAAAGAAACAAGATCACACGTATCAAGTGAATCATTAAAAAAACAAACTGTCAGAATGATGAACATCACGAAACATATACGAAACCAGAATGAATAACTCATATACTTTAGATTCATGTCAAACGATTGTGCTCCGTCTCCCCATTGTCCCATACCAGCGGGAGACCTCACACCTTTCTATGCATACCATATGGTTTCAAGTGTCAGGACTCTAGAGGTGGCTCCTACGGGCTCAAGAGGTGGCTCCCGCCGTCGCGTAGCACTTTGCCCTATATAGCACTTAGCTCCCTTCACTGATCTATAGGTGTCGGGACTCTAGAGGTGGCTCCCACCGTGTAGCACTTTGTGCCGAAGCCTTAAGAGGTGGCTCCCACGGTGTAGCACTTAGCTCCATTCACTCTGTCTTTACGAGTCAAAGCTTGACATCAAGAAAATGACACATAGCAGATGGATGCCGGACATCGGGACTCTAGAGGTGGCTCCCGCCGTGTAGCACTTTGCGCCGAAGCCTTAAGAGGTGGCTCCCACAACGTAGCACTTAGCTCCCTTAGCCGACGGAGTAGAGCCAAGAAGTACAATGGTCTCCACGAGATGACGAAAGATATGAACTAAGTATTGGTACAACAAGACTGAAGGTAATTGACACATCAGATCGAAGATGATTTCGAGGCAAGACATTTACTATAGACGCAAAAAGGTTAGACGTCGGGAATAATGAGATATTGAACCGAATGGGATATTTAAGAATTTGCATTCATTCAGAATCAATCAAAATGATACTCATAAGATAATTGTAGAAACAAAACAAGGCAATGAAACGATATGAAAGCGGGTAAAGCAAATTCAAGCAATAAGAAGGAAATAGAAACCCTCACTGTTACAACTCGACGTCGTCGCCTTGTGTCTCGTCTAAACCACAGTCTATCCTGCTATCCAAATACACTGTCATATTCTTAACTTATAATACTTTATAATCCAAACAAATACAACAAGTCATACTACAAATATAGTAGAACCTAGACATATAGGCAATTTGGTTCAAACAAATCTCAAGTAAGCCTTATACTGGTGCAGCTTCACAACAAACTTTGTCATAAATCCCTTGAATAAGATTCTGCTCTAAAACTTTTTAGTAACAAATTAATCACGTTGAAGAATATGGTATAAAAATCCCAGATTCAATTGACATCTTTAACTAGGTGATTCACTCACCTAACCGTGGCTGCACCTGGGATATTTTCAGGAAAGACACTTACGATTCAAGTAATTGTATAAAATCCCTTATTTCTTAAAAACTTCCCAAAATTTCATAAAGCACTCTCAACACATATATACGTTTACTGTAAAATTCTTGGAGCTAAATAAAATATATAAGTATGTCAAATAAGCTTAAAACAGAAACATTCGTAAACCCGCCGAATATACTGGCAGTTTTATTCAAACAATTTTAGAAAATTCAAAACAACTTCAATATTTACAAAATGTTTCAGGTAGACTCCAGACATATTTATAGTGCTCCAGAAAATTTTACATAAGGAAGTACATTCATTTGGTAATATAAACACAGACCTAAAAGCTAATGAAGAAACTGAAATTTCAACTCTCAATTGCTTCTTTCACATCCAACATTATTAAAGACCAATTATTCACTAAATAATTCCAACTAGAGTATATAGATAAACAAAATAAACTCTTAACTTTGAAGAAAAGGTAGAAGGCGTACCTCTAATGGTGAAAGAACAAGAAAATGAATCCAAAAGCTTTAGATACAACTTATATATATATATATATATATATATATGTATTGTATCTAGAACTTGTGTGGTGTCACTCTATGAAGGAATGGGCTGGAACGTGTCATAAGTTACATCAACATCATCAGCCATCTTTTTTTTCCAGAAATTACAATTGGGTCCTTGTACCTCTTTAGTTTCACATTTTGACCCCAAATGTTTATAAACGTGCAGTTCAGTCCACTCGACTTGATATCCACCTTCCAATTCAGTCTTAAAATGTATAATCTATTTAATATACGTCCACCAAAGATTGGTCCTTTTCCTTTATAATAATTGCACTTTGATCCTCCAAGTTTTGAAGAATCTTTTCTTTGCCCGAAATCAAGAAAGCCTCTACCACATAATTTTAATGCGAAGAATATTCACAAGATCAAATCACATTATGCATATAGTCTAACTACACAATTGAACCATCTAAATTTATCAATCAAGTAAACTAGGGTGTTACAGTAAACATCCTTTAAAATAAACCTACTACTATCCTCAAGAACTAAAGCCACGTTTCCAATAGCCTTTGCAGCGACAGACGCTCCATAAGCCATTCTCAGGACCATGTCCCCGTTATCTAGCTCTTTGCTTCTAGACAGCACCTGCAAATTATTGCAAAGGTGAGTACCACAGCCGGTGTCAAACACCCAAGAAGCATGGTTAATTGACAAATTAACCTCAGTAATAAACAGACCTTCTTTGTGGCTTTTGAAGGAAGCAGGACAATCCTTGCTCAAGTGTTCCATCCCATGGCAATGAGGGCAATTCCCTTTTGGCATTTTTTTTCCAAATGTCTTCTTCATATCTTTGATGATGTCCTTGGCTAGTTTGACATCTCCATATATCTTAATCAGATCATCTGACATCATTGATAATATGAAATGTCAAACATAAGCCTCATCATCTATCTACCTCGTGTAGTATTCTAAAGTACGTTTTCTAGTTGCAGGTCTAGGCCAAGATGGGACTTCCCCTTTGATCACATAATCAAGTTTCTCAACCTTGAGGTATGCGTCCAAAAATTTACGCCAAATGGCATAATTCAAGCCATCAAACTTGTTTCTATCAAGAACTTTTAAACTTGCACTAACGATATCCATGATTTTACTGTGCAACCTGCGATAAAGTGAAAAACGATTATTAGCATTCAGTTCTAACATATATTCACATGCAATTAAGGAATTTTTCGAATTTCGTCACCCCAATAGGCAGAAGACTGGAAATGTTACAATTTCTAGTGGGCTCGAGCGTCAAATGTCCCAACCTCATTTCACGACTCGTGAGACAATGGGCGGTGACATTTGCTCAGGGGCAACGGCCCCATCCACATCCAGGTGGTTCTCGAGATGTTTGCCTCACATTTCATGTACATCTCGAGAACACGATGCAACCGTACACTAGTCTGTGTTTAAGTTCGACCCATTAAATTCTCCCAGCATAACAGTAGTCAGGTGGTCCCATGACTAATGGGCGACTCCTTAGCAAAATTGAGACCCGTGTGCACTTCTAGTATGACCGTCTGTCATATAGAAGGCCGAGTTGTGAGATTAGTACACTTAACTTGCCACCATTCCACAACTCGTGAGAAAATGATGACAAGCCGCGCTATTCCCTCTCACATCTAATGATGGAAGGCATTGGACCTAATCAAGAAACTTCCGGGCCCCCGATTTATCCATTTAGGGAATTAATATGGTTTAAAGGGGTTTTTCAAAAAACAAGGTCTCACACTTGCAATTACTTATCTTTCTTAGGTGATTATGCAAACATGCACGATATACAAAACATAAGAAAATAAGCAATCATACATAAAGCAGTAAATGTGATCTTAGTCTAGCCATTGCCTAAACACCCCGAGCCATCAAGGTGTTGACCAATCTAATCTAAGGACCCAGACCCTATACTAAGGTCTTTAAATCTCCATGAGCTTGAATGTCTCCATCTTCGTCTTCATAAAATTACATTTAAAGAAACATTTCCCTCTCAATTACAAGAAAAGAAAACACGGCACACAGGCCTCAAATCATAACAACGACTAGTCTATACCTGGATCACCACATAATCGCATAAACATGCCAACAAGCAAACATGAATTAATATTCACCGACTTTAATTAAGGATAATCAAATTAATTAATGGATCCAAAGACTTTAATTTCTAAAAACCAATTTTAGAAAACCACATGAAAAAACAAAACTTTTTCAATCAATCTAAAAACAATTTCAAAAACCTAATTTCATTTAATCTCGGAAATTAATAAAATTCATATTTTATTTCAACTTCCAAAATTAAATAAAACCCTCAATTTTGAAATATCCAATTTTTAGAATAAAACTTAAAACAATTTTAATTTGAGATTCAAAAACCTTAATTTTATAAAATCATAAATTAAGGTTGCGCTTTTAAATTCAAATTGCAAAAACAAAAAATATTGGGAAATTAGGGAAAATTACATTTCGACCCTTAGGTCAAAACAAAGGCGGCCCAACCATTCGCCGCCCGTGCGCCGTAGTCAGCGATGGCGCATCACTGAACAGCGATGCGCTGCTGGTGGCGCTTGCGCACAGCCCCGCCGAACAGCGCTGTTGTTGTTCGTGGCAATCGGCCCACGGCGGAGGCGTAGTTCTGGCAGCGCTGCCCGGTGCGACGGCGAACCTCCTTTTTTTAAAATCAAAACATAAAAATGCAACCCTTCGATTTTCAAATTAATTCCAAATCAACGGATCAAAAAATTAAACAAAAAATCCATCCAATTCTGATTCACAAAAACCCAATCATGTATTTAACAGCAAGATGACTAATCGTATGTAGTAATAGAGTGGACAATTAAGTCCAGGATATCGAACCCACATAGATTTGTGTTATAGCAAAAACAGTAAATTAACTCAAGTAATTGTAAACTTAAAGAGAAATAAATCATAAACTATCAAAAACAATAATTAAAGGTGTGCGAAAACAATGAATAAAAATAACTAAGACACATAAATCGACACAAATTAATCAATTCTCGTTATATCAGTATTCTCGTATTTCAGATAAATATTGCTAAGGTGGAAAATTTCTTAATATTATCATCACGCGGATCCTCGCTCGTGATAACCTTACTAGATTGGTTGTAGCAATCTCTACTACATGCATTAAACACTAGAGTTTTTCCCAAGCTTATTCAGATTTATTCCTCCAAATAAACTCGGCTAACAGCATCCAGAGTATATAACTATCCCTAGCATCAACTGACTTAGAAAATGTTATTAATTCCTCTTGCACCTTAATTTACTTTCTCTCGAACAGATAAATAAAGCATAAAATCTTATATATGTTGGCCAAACACACTAAGCATTGAGAACAAGATTATAACACAAAGCAATATAAATCATTCATACGAGAAATACTTTTATAACTTAAAAATCATAATTCGGCCTAAGCATGGCCTTAGTCTACTAGTCTAACTCTCTCTTTATGTGTAGATGGAGTATTGCTGGAGAAGAACTTTAAAACGCTTCTCTCTTTAACCCTACCACATCACTTTGTATTTATAGGCGTGGTTTTAGAAGAGCCTGCGCAAGTGTAGAGTTTGGAAATTTTCAAAACTGTTCTGCCGACACGCACGTTCGAACGTTAGGCCTCCTGGCGTCCGTGCGTGATCTCTCTCAACGTTCGGGTGTAACACCTCTTCACGTTCGAACGTCCTGATGTTCCACGTTCGAACGTTAACTTCCTTGACTTTCTGCTATGAAATTCCTACTTACTGCTTATTTCATTCTTTTGTCTCCAATGCTATGATTTATACCTGGATACTCAAAATAGACATATTACACGCATATGTGGTATAAAATCATACTTAATTCTATGAAAATCATACAACTAAAGGACTATAAAACACGTAATTCTCGACTCTATCAACTCCCCCAAACTTATTCATTGATCGTCCTCGAGCAATGATAGAAATCAACACAGTCAAAGATAAACAAAAACAAAACAAACAAAGATAAACTCTCTTTCGTGGAATAAACGATTACACTTAGCACGTGTGACAAGCCTTTAAACCTTTAAGTTCTCTAAAAAGAACGAGTTATAGTCTCGTGAGGGTTTGCAGACGATATACCCATGAAATCTAACAAAAATTTTCAATCCCAACCAAATCAACATAATTAACTAGAATAAATGGTACAAAATCATCCTTTTAAGCTCAAAAATATATATACATATCAAATAATTTTGCTCATGTGACACCTCAACTCGAAAGGACTCTATAGGGTGTAGTGAAAATAAAACTAAGGCATTATAGTCGAGAGGCATCCTCACCAATTTTTGGACATTATTCTCATATCTATCAACTTTCGATCAAACACAAAGTACAAAAATTATAGAAAACTCCATAGCCAATTAAATTCCATTATTCAAACTTTAAACTCAATGAAACTTTCCATTTAAATTTATTAAGGCTAGATCATGTGCAATGTTTTATTCCATTAGGCTTTCTATGGCACCCATGTAACAAGTTTTAGATCAATGACTCCCAAACTAGATAGTTTTAGAGCATTTAGTGTAGAGACACTCCTAAGGATTTAATCACTCGAGTGTCAAAGACCACGAGATAAAACTAGATCTTTTGACAATTAAACTCCTTTTGGCTTGAGCAAAGCTCAAATTAGCATAATAGTATAGTATATAGGTATGAAACTTTCACCTCCAATACATATTAGCCTGGCCACTTTTAGTCATACCAAAATTTAACCTTTTTCATTCATTATTTAGCATACAAAATTAACTAATCATCTTATCACCTGATAAGAAATCTAAGCCAATATTTTCGGAAAAAATTCCTTAAGTGTCTCAAGATGGTTATCCTCTCAACTCCTCTACCCTCGACTTATGTGCATTGCAAATCATCTAAGGAAATCAATTCTAGTCTAGAGTCTCCACAAGCAATTTCAAAGATATGTATGTTGCATTAAATTCAAATTATATCAAGAATTCACGCCATTCTTTCAAGTTAATCAATTTCATTGTATCAATTGGAAGGACTAAAAAAATTTTAATACTTGATTTTCTCAACAAAGAAGTATATAAACATGATAGCATACCAATTTCCCCCTAAACTTAAGCTAACAACTAGGATTGCATTTTATCAAAGTTCAAAGTAAGTACTTTTCTACCCCCAAATTTAAATCCAACATTGTCCCCAATGTTGTTATCAAACAGGCATATACAAAGGTAAAAAGAACACTTACAAACAAGAATATTGAAAAACATCCTTAAACTTCCAATGCATCCTCATATAGCTCCTACTCCTCTTGAGTCAAATAAGCATCTTCAAACATGGGGTCCAATTTTGCATCATATCTAACACTTCAACTCTACTAAACATCAAGCATAAGGAAACATACGTGCCAAAAGTGCATGTATCACAAGCAAACAACATAAAAACACAAAAAACAACCTAACTAAAAACTAAAAAAGAAAGAAAACCGAAAAGAGAAAAGAGAAAGAAAAAAAATGAAAAAAGGTAGGATACAAAGCCATCAAGACCGCACCCCCGTTGGGGCAGATGCGGGATCCTCATGATCATCGGTGGTTTCATCATCATCGGGCAAACGGTGGAAGGCGGGGATGGGTGAATACAGGAAATAAGGTCTCCCAAATGAACGATCCATGGCAAGGGCTAAATCCTTTTAATAGTGGGCCATCATCCTCATGTTCGCCATCATAATGGATTGTGTCTCCCTAATTCCCTTTTGTTCTTTCCTCATCACTTTAAGATCATGTGCGATAGTAGAAAGGGAAATAGGTGTGGAGGTCCTCTTCGAACTCTCGCCCCTCTTGCGGGTAAATCTAGGCATCGGGGTCTTATCTTTCTTCTCTTCCCGAAAAGCGATATCCACTCCCAATCTTTGGAATCCTTCATCACTTTCCCTCCTCACTCCTTGCTTAAGGCATAGTGTGCTAATCAAAGATGGGAAAATCAATGAAATTTTCTTGGTAAGGCACGGATTAGCCATCTCACTCCCCATCTTCCTCACTTGATCCAACGAAGCATCAAAGATGAGTTGCGCCAAATCTACCCTTTTCAAGGTCATAATGCAATAAATAAGAAGGGCTCTCTCCTTGTTAACCAAAGAACGGTTCCTAGCAGATAAAATACAATACCTAATGAACTCAAACTAAAAGAATTCCTCCGGCTTCAAATCCCTAGGTAGTATCTCTCTTTTGTAATCACAAAACTTTGCTCCTTCTATTGCAATTTCTTTCAAGACCATATCCCAATTCAAGGTATTTGCCTCCTCTTGCTCCACCAACTTTTCATAGGCACACTTCGAAGGCACAGGAAGGTTCATATACTCATTCATCTTTGCTTTCGAAAAATCCACTTTCTTTTCTCTCACCATCACCTTGTACACCCCGTTTTGCAAATTTTCTCTCGAATTTGTGCTTGCACTATTTTCTTAGAATTCCTTTACCCAAGCACGCACTATCATCCTCAGAGTAGTAGAAAAGTATGATAAGAATAAGTGTTGCCTTGTGGCTAGCACAAACATCTTCTTTACTCTAGTGGATCTCTCTTTGTGTAGCTCATACCCATCAAGTCTCTAGCAAAATTATTGGATATTTACTTCTTTCCTTGGGGTGTTTGCCTCTTGTTTAACACCTTTATCTTTTTTCACTCCCGAACTCTCCCCTCGATACAATTTTCCGGATCTTAATCTCGCCATTGAATAAACGCTACTCCAAATTTTCCCCCAAACTCGTCCAATAAAATCTCTCCTCGGCTTAACTCAATCACCACACCACAATAGCAAACACCAATTCCAAAATACACAATGTCAACAAAAAAAGCTCCACACAGCTATCACAAGTATCAAACAAGAAAGGATTAAGCCAATCACTTACAGTGTCTGTACCGTAGAAAACAGAACTCATGTCTAGAGACGCACATTTGAACGTTATACTTCTCATGTTCTGGCGTGAGTCACGCGATGTACTGTGTACTTCTTTTTCTTCTCTTCTTTTGTCGTGTTGGATGAAAAACCCTTGATCTACAATTGTTGTGTAATTGTTTTCTGTGTGAGATTACGTAATGGGTTTGTATTGGGTATGAGTATTTATTAAAGGTGTGCGAAAACCAATGAATAAAAATAACTAAGACACATAAATCGACACAAATTAATAAATTCTCGTTATATCAGTATTCTCGTATTTCAGATAAATATTGCTAAGGTGGAAAATTCCTTAATATTATCATCATGCGGATCCTTCGCTCATGATAACCTATACTAGATTGGTTGTAGCAATCTCTACTACATGCATTAAACACTAGAGTTTTCCCCAAGCTTATTCAGATTTATCCCTCCAAATAAACTCGGCTAACAGGATCCAGAGAATGTAGCTATCCCTAACATCAACTCACTTAGAAGATGTTATTAATCCATCTTGCACATTAATTTACTTTCTCTCGAATAGATAAATTAAGCATAAAATCTTATATATGTTGCCAAACACACTAAGCATTGAGAACAAGATTATAACACAACGCAATATAAATCATTCATACGAGAAATACTTTTATAACTCAAAAATCATAATTCGGCCTAAGCATGACCTTAGTCTACAAATTTAGCTACTCATAATGATATGAAAAACAAATAAAGAATTCATGAAAGTAATAAACAAATAATAACAAAAACTCATTATGACTATGTAGAAAATCTTCTTCTTCCTTAAAGTTTCCTCTACTTCTATGGAGAATTACAAAGGATCAAACCCTAGTCTAACTCTCTCTCTCTCTCTTTCTCTGTCTATATGTAGACGGAATATTGCTGGAGAAGAACTCTAAAAACACTGCTCTCTTTAGCCCTACTGCATCACTTTGTATTCATAGGCGTGGTTTGAGAAGAGTCCGTGTAAGTGTAGAGTTTGGAAATTTCCAAAACTGTTTTGCCGACACGCACATTCGAACGTTAGGCTTCCTGGCCTCCGTGCGTGATCTCTCTCAACGTTTAGGCATAACACCTTTTCACGTTCGAACGTCCTGATGTTCCACGTTCGAACGTTAACTTCCTCGAATTTTTGCTCTGAAATTCCCTCTTACTGCTTCTTTCATCCTTTTGTCTCCAATGCTATAATTTATACCTGGATACTCAAAATAGACATATTACATGCATATGAGGTACAAAATTATACTTAATGCTATGAAAATCATACAATTAAAGCACTATAAAACAAGTAATTCTCGGCTCTATCAAATTCCAATATGCAATAAAAATATATTTTAAGGCATATAAACACGAAAAAAATCCGATCCATGTCAAAGTCTTGGCTCTGATACCGCTGTTGGGATTGGTATAACCCCAAGGATGCCGGCGAAGTGGAAAATACAGATTTAAAAATTAAAAGCGACATCCCCAAATTAGGCTAGGTTGACATAGTACCATCGAATTCAAAACTATCTTAAAAGAAGGTTTTCTCGTGTTTACCTCTCGAAGAACTTAAAGCAGCAATGTCTTTTTAAGCTACTCCCTGCTACACCTCTCCGAATTGGATTTGCCCTAGCGCCCAAAGTGTTGCGCCTCTGAGTTTATCCACGCCCTAGCTCATACCCTTGATTATATCTCCACTAGTGCTAGCCAAGAGAATATCTAATTTTGGCTCTTTGAGGAAAAAGGGGTTAGGAATTTATCCCGACCGCTTCCCTAACCATATGTAATCCATGGGATCTTTATCTATACTAACACAAGTGATAACAATAAAGAAGCATACCATGTAGAAAGATTCAATATATTTAAAATAAGACTGTCATGGTGTTTTACATTTAAGATTGCAGAGCCCAAAACAATTGGCTCGCCGGGCACCTAATACTATCACATAAGAGGTGGAAAGTCTACCTTTAAATCTCAAGAACTATTTGTTCAATACAATTAAATGCCAGTGAGGTTTATATGAACAAAAGCAATGAACCTTTCTTCTATAAATAGAAACATAATAGTTTGTACAAAATAACTTATAAATGCCCTACTTAATCTAATTACTCATCGGCATTGAGGGTATACACCTAACAATCTTCTATTTGCCTCAACGCCAATCGCTATGGTATTTGATGCCCATCTTCTCAAGGTGTCTAGCACCACCTACAATAATGGCTTGGTGAGTGGGTCAGCCACATTGTCCGCTGAGGCTATTTTTTGCATGGCGATGTCACCTCTTCCAACAATTTTCTTGAATGATGTGACATATCCTGATTACGTGTTTAGATTTGCTGTGAGACCTTGGTTCTTTAGCTTGCGCAATTGCTCCATTGCTGTCACATCAAAGTGGAAACGACATCTTCATGGTAGGAACCACTTGAAGTTTAGTTATGAACTTCTTCATCCAAACAGTTTCTTTGTCTTCCTCAAACGCAGCCACATATTCTGCCTCAGTTATGGAATTGACAGTTGTGCTTTGCTTGGAACTCTTCCAAGACACTGCTCAACCATTGAGAGAGAATAAAGCTGAGATTTACCTATTTGAGTTCCATAGATTCACATTATTTATGCTCGATTCTGAGTGATTTATGCCACAAATGCGTATAATTAGTATGTTATTTGAGTTCAGGTTATAAATCATCACAATTGAGGAAAACAGGGGAATAACATACACATTCAGTGAAAATTCAAGAATTCAGTAACCAACGTACGAATGCAAGTCAAGCTAATGTCTGGACGTGGGGAGAATTCACATACGGACTTCAGTCAGACAATGTTCGAGCATAGGATGCGAGTTAAGGGTTACTTAAAGTGGCCAATGTAAGAACACTGGGTTATATAACGTTCGAACGTTAGGATAGCTATACGCGTTTTCAGGATTTACAAATTCTTTTCCGAATTGGATTCTATTTTTCCACCCTTATATATACGTGGTCAATTCCTAAGATTGAAAGAAATGGCTGGAAGGAGAAGAACTCGGAAATATAGTGTTAGGGTTTGGTTCTTCCATATTCTTGGTTCCTTTTGGGCCAAAGTTACATAGTTTTGAAGAGCAAAAAGAAGGAAGAAGATCATCTTCTACAATAGGGAGTTTCTTAGACTTGGATAAATATTTGTCTATGAATATCTATCTTTTACTTTGTATCTTTTCTTTTATGGTTATGAACTAATTTCTTGGATTGAGGCCATGTAAAGGCCGGATTGATTATGGACAACATATGAAAGTTGTTTTCTTCAAGATTAATTCTATTGTTGCTATGTATTATGATTTTTGTGCTTTTACTACATTCATGTGATTAGCTACCATGTCCTGAGAAATCATCAATGATCACTAACAAATACTTTTTACCACTTACACTCAAAATTTGAATTGGACCAAACAAATCCACATGCAATAGTTCAAGAATCCTAGAGGTTGATGGATGATGTTTCTTCTTAAAAAAAGATTTAACTTGTTTACCCATTTGGCATGCATTACATAAACGATTTTTCTGAAAAGAACCTATAGGTAATCCCTCTACAAGATTTAGCAATATTAATGGAGAGATTATCTTAAAGTTGAGGTGGTTCATTTTTGTATGCCATGGCCAACCCATTTTATTATGATTTTTAGCCACGAAACATGTAGGGTTGTTACCAATTGTTGAACCCCAATATACTAAATAAACATTATGTATTCTTTTTTCTTTCAATTTAGTAGATCCAGTCTTAGCGTCGTTAATATAGAAATTGTAGCGATCTCGGTACAAACCCCAGGGGACGCCGACGCAGCGGAAGATATAAATTTAAAAATTAAAGCGGCATCCCCGAAATTAAGGCTAGGTAGACATGGTACCATTGGATTCAAAAACTATCCTAGAGAAAGTTTTCTCGTGTTTACCTCTTGAAAACCTTAAAGCAGCAACGTCTTTTTAAGCAACTCCTTGCTACACCTCTCCAGATGGATTTGCCCTAGCGCCCCAAGTGTTGCGCCTCTAAGTTTATCCACGCCTTAGCTCGTGCCCTCGATTATCTCCACTAGTGCTAGCAAGGAGAATATCGAATTTTGGCTTATGAGAAATGGGTAGGAATATATTTTGGTGTTCTTCGTACTCAACACATGAGTTGGAAGAAATAGATGTGAAAGAGATGGAGGAGAAAAGATGTAGAGAATTTTTCCACAATCAAAATTGTGTAGAATGAATAAAAGTTTACTTTTTTTCTAATGAATAAAATATCAACATATATATATATATATATACACGCCGATTTTAGGCGTGTATATGTGTGTGTGTGAGTTTCCATCTTTGTGGACTCTCACCCTATATATATATATATATATATATATATATGTTTTATACTTAGTTTCCTTCCATCTTATTTCTCTTCCTTAGTTAATTAGATCCACTAATTAACAAACAAGATCTTTCCATATATTTGAGATTCCTCTCAAATATATAAGATCTATCCAAATAAGATCCTTCCATATAATTAGTCAACTAACTAATTAATAGATCTTACCATATCCATAATATTTATCCTAATATATATTTATAAGATCTTTCCATATCAATTAGTTACCTAATTAATTAGAATAGATCCTACCAAATATATTATAAGATATTTATTAAATATACATATATACATAGATTTGGTGAACAAGATAAAATCCTCCACCAAAGTCACACACATACACGCCTAGCGTGTATTATGTATATATATTTATTTCCTCTTTCATATATTAATTAATTAGACCACTAATTAATTAATTAGTCTTTGCCAATTTAATAATCTAATATTAAATTATAAGACTATTATTAATTAAGACCACTTAATTAATTTATTCCTTTTTCCCGATTAATTAATTTCAATTAATTAATATCTCCATTAATTCACAAAGAATTAACTAGTCAATAGGTACTACACTAAGTATTGTGTGTGACCCCTTGGGCTCATTAACAAGCTAGCAATAAGTCCTTCCATAGGCTAGATTAATTAATCATAATAATTAACTAGGCCTTGGATTAATTTCACCAAATACCCCAAAGCACCTATCCGTCGTGGTTCGATGTCTAGTTATTGGTCCCAAGTGGCATACGAAAGGGTCTAGAAGGGGAGGGGGGGTTGAATAGACCCTGAAGTCTTTTTGGACTTCAAAAGTTTCGTATTAAAAATTCGTTGGACGCTTGAAAAATAGGCGCTTTACTTGAGCGTCTAATGAAGACTGTTTTAGAGAATTAACTTAGACTTCAAGATTTGAATACTATAACCAAATAGATTTAAGCGTTCAGTTCTTTGATCAGTGTTAGCACAGTGGAATTGATTTTATAGTCTTCTTGTTTGAAAGCTTTAGCGTCACAAACGGTTCCTTAGTTGCTTAGCGTTCACTTGAGTTTTACTTAACAGATTTATGCAATGATATAGTATAAAAATAACTTTAAAGTAAAGAACACGATATTTGTAAGGTTCGTTGGGTGGTGTAATCCCAACTACGTCCTTCTTCTCCTTGAACACTCGGAGGCAATCCACTAAGATGATTCTCAAAGAATCACGAATTAGGGAGAGATGGATGTTGATGACTTGAGCTCCTTGATCACACATATTTCTGCTACAAATCACTTGGATCCCCTTACTTCTTTCACCCAGAAATAGTGTAAGTATCCAAGTTCGACTTCACACAGATCGCGAGGCTTGGATGAGGTTTTTCTAAACGGTTTGTTTGATTTTGATAAAGTTCAAACAAGTAGGAATATCTCAATAGTAGTGTAGGTTTCTCCAAAAAGAATGTTTGAGATATTTGGTTGACTGTCTCAGAAATTTAAGAAAAGCAAAGAGAATGTTTGCTTGAAGATTCTGGCTTTTCTGAAATTTAAGGTATGAGACTTCAATGCAACAGCAGTTTGGCTTGTTCTTAATCGTGTTGTTTTGTCTTGTTGTTGAAGTCCTATTTATAGGCATTTCTTGAAAAAAGTGTCTGTTTGACACATGCACAGGCGCGTGTCTCTCACTTTCGCGAGTGAACAGCTTTTGTCCTTTTTTCCTGAAAATCTGTTGCACAAAAGTTGGTGCTGCAGTCTATGAAAGTTGACAGTCAGATAGAGTGGCTTCTCCGTACGTCTGAAAGTGCTTATCACATTTAATGCTCTTATCAGCATTTAATGCATTTGAATTAAATGCTTGTTGGCACTTAATGCACTAAGAATATTTGCATTAAACTCCTTCTGGACTTAGAAATAAATTCAGGTGAAATCAGTCATTGATAGATGCTTATCCATCCTTGAATTAGTTCTGTCCTATAAGGTGACGCTTGATATAGCTGGTCATTTGGACGCTTGGAATCTTCATCTTCATTCAGACTTCAGGCGCTTGAGTCTTCAAACTTTACTACTGATAAACTCACTCAGAAATTATCAGACGCTCAGCCTAAGACTACTTAGCCTAACAATCTAGAATAAAAATAAAACAAAGCCTATAAAGCCTATTACAAATCTAACGCTTCAAAACTTATACATGATTTCTATTAAAATCAAACTTACATATTTTGGGGTCTAACAAGTAATCTTAATTGTCATCATCAAAACATCTAACATGAAATTCCTAACAATTTCCACCTTTTTGATGATGGCAATACTTGCTCTTTTATAGTTCAAGAGTTAGATGGCCAAAACGAAAGTTAGCTTTGGTTAGATAAGGTTAGTTGATGTTAGTTACGCTTCAACGAGATGTTTCAGCTGAAAATGCATTATATATATATATATCAATGATTACAAGCATTTTACAACTAAACAAAAGTTACATAAGAGACAAAAATATAGATAATGCAAATCAAAAGGTCTTAACGACTTGTTCTAACTATGTATCGCTTGGGCATTTCAGCTCGGATAGCTTCAGTTAGGCTATCTTCCAAAGTCATCATCGCTTCATGATCTTTGTCGATTATGAGCTTATTTTCTTCCTTTTGTCTCTTCTTGAAAGCCACAAAGTGTCTCTCCCATTCAGTCGGGTCAATACCCATATACCTTAGGCAAATTCTAAAAGTTCGGTTGAAGTCAGTCATCTGCCTCTCTTCAGCTAAGATTCTTGGATCTGTAGGTTCTGGAATAGATGCTCTTTGAAGAGGGATGTCAAACTGTTCAAGCCGTGCTCAAGAAGGTATTGGTAGATTTGGATATAGTGCTAGTGGAGGTTCTCTTAGCGTTCTACTAGGCGCTTCAGCAGAATCACTTACTCCATCAGCTGTTATCCAAGATGGGAGTCTAGACGCAGAAGGAGGAGATATAGGCTGACGCTTCTACGGCGGAGGAGGATCTTGAGCTCTTGAACCAGAGGCTCTTCTCTTCTCTCCTTTTCTTTTCTCTTCCCCCTTATTGGCATCATCAGCCTTCAGAAAATGTTTTGTGAGTAGGCTAACTTGAGAGGCAATTTGAGACATTGAAGCTGTAATATCATCAAGACGCTTGTCGAAGTGTTCTTTCATTGCGAGAAGCTTAGCGTTGGTAGCATCATTCATATCTTGAAATTCTCTATGACACTCATCAACAGCCACTTGAGCAGAACCTTTCATATGACCTATTTGAGCGTTCATGGTTTGAGACTCAATCTTCGCCAAATCGTCTTAATCCAGTGGAGGGATTCTTCATTCTGAGTGGCTTGAGTGCTCATCTCCTCTAAGACAGATTTCAGCAAAGGTCCAAAAGCTTGACTCACATCCGATGGAACCGCTTGAGGAGCCGGTCGCTTGAATCTGGATGTATGCTTGAGTGAGTCAAGGGGAGCTTGATATGCCGGATCAAAAATTATACCGCGTACATCAGTTTGAAGATCCTCAGCAGTATCAGAAACAACTTGTTTAGAAACGTCAAGAATAGCCTCTGGGGGAGACTCTTGAACTTGTTCTTCAGCAGACGCTGGAATACTTGCAACTTCTGTTGGTTCAGACACTTCATCCAACTTAGCAGGCGCTTCCTCAAGCGTTGACTCCTCTTGGCGGAAATCATCGAATTGGAAGTTCCAGTTGGCGATATCTGCGTAAGAATTTGAAGCAGCTTCCAGAAGTTCAGTCAATCTGGTACGAGAGATGCAAGTCCCTTGAATGAAAGTGCAAATTGGACTATCTCTGGCTCGGACATACATTGGACCCATGATGTCCAATACGTGATTTGGGAAGATCCTTGACTGCGGCTTTGGAATAAAAAATAAGGTGTCTGGGCAGTAATGCAAGGAAAATTCGATAATCCGATCTGTAGGAAGACGTTCTAACTTGTGAGCTTCTGGCACATACATGCGGTAATAGTCTTCCAAATATGGATACACCGCTCGAGCTATGCCTTGATTGCGTTCAAGTAGAGAGAGAACGTAGGAATAATGATTGCTTACTTCCTGTCTTATAGAAGGTAGAAGTGGATAACCGTGGAAGTTTCAAATCCTCGAGCCATTTGGCTTTCGTAGATTTTCAGTGAAAATCTTATCGAAGTGAGGAATGGGTGCCATGATCTTCATCATCAATCTACAGTTTTCCTTGCCTTGTCTTGGTGAGAAGTTCAAGCAAGATGGAGATGAACTGCCACTGGTGGACGCTTGAGCGTTGAACTGGAAAGGAGTGATGGAAAGCCTGTGCAACGCTTGACGTAGAAACAGTTTTATCTGTTGACGAACTTTGGGTAACTGAGCAACAGGTCCAACTCTCTCCTGACGCTTCACAAGGCAATACTTGGCAAACTGACGCTTCTTGTCATGCATGCCTATGCCAAATAGATGGGGAAACTAACTCCGGGAAAGTGTATCTATGGCCCACATACGCTTCAGCCCAATTTACCTCGGCCATACAGTAGTCTGTCCCAGCATTAATCACAGCTCTAACGCCTTCATGATAGATATCTCTGATAGATTCAAAGCGATATCTATCAGTCTGATAGTTGTCATTCCAGACGCTGTCAAAGTATGCATCAGCTTCAATCTGTATCACATCTGTGAGAGATGCTAGATGCTCACCGGCGTGAATTCCTTTATTCTGCCACAGTAGAAGTGGATTGACAGATTTCAAGTTCTCTTTATTGTTTGCTATGTGAGGAAAGTGTGTGTAGCCTTCTCTGTTCAAAATTGGCTCTGATGGATTGAGAAAGGTAGGGCGAAAAGGATCATACACTTGGATGTTGTAGTCCCTTAGAGCGAAACCGGTTGACTTGCTGTGCCCATAATCTAGGTAGTAAGCCAGATCTGCATCACATTTAGGAGTTCTGCCTCCTTGTCGATCTTGTTGAAGAATAAGGGAAGACGGTATCTGACCAGGAGTTATACCGAGTTGAACTCCCAAATAGTATTTTCTCTCGATTTTTGTCAGCTCAGTGTTGAACACTATATCCCTGATCTTACTGTCAATGTTAATCAGCGCGGCTACCTCATTCTCAGCATTAATGTATCTTTCTTCATTATATCCTGCTGGAATGAAGTCTTCTTCGAGTGCTGGGGGCATATAATTGATTGAATGATCAATCGTCTTCAGTGGGTACAGCTTGAAGAAATGCCTTGGCTTTGTAATGTCTTCAGCAACGCTCTGACCTTCTGAGCGTGCCTCTGTTATAGCCGGAACAATAGTTGACGCTTGAACCTCTTTGGGAGCAGGTTTTTCTACTTAAAGTGTAGCAGCTTCTGCGGCAACATCTTTGGCAGTGGCCACATATTTGTCATCTCAACATCCAGGTGGACGTTTGTTGATGCTTCAGCAGCAACTGGAACTAAAGTTGTAACACAAGAACTATCCTCTATAAGAGCAGGATCTTCTACAGATGTAGGAAAGGAGATGCTGTGGGAAGAAATAAACTTACCCTGAGAACTAGTCTCACCAGCAACTTGAGCGCTTGGCTCCACAGCAACAGCTTGAGCTCTTGGCTCAACAGTCTCAGGCTCTTCAGGAACAGGAGCAGCTTGACGCTTGCTTGTCCTGGAACGTTTGAAAATCTTCTTCACGTTGACTCCTTCAACGAGCTTCAGCGTTTGAGCGGGAGGAATGGCAGCTGGTTCCTCAAAGTCTATTTGTTTAATAATCCCTTCCAGCTTCCTCCGCTTGATCAGAGGGATCTTGTCCTCTGCATCCTCATCAGTTTCCTTATCATCCTTTTGAAGAGAGGGAACAGCTTGAGCCTTAGGCTTTCTGGGAGCCCTTTTCTTTGTAGCAGCCGGACGCTTCACGGCCTCTTCTGGAACTTGACGCTCAGCTTCTTCGTCTGATGCTTTGCGTACTTCCAGACGCTCAGACAGTGGTCTAGCAGCACCACCAACTTTGGGAGGATTGAAGAGATTTGTCAGAATCCTTCTTCCCAGCAACTTGGCCTTATTCAGCGGTTGACCAGACGAGTAGACACACTCTGATTAATACAATAGGTCGCTCAAAATAAGTCCATAAGGTTTGTTTGGGGCGCTTAAATAGTCTCGAAACCTTCCGAATACATACTCACTCCAGTTGATCTTGAGGTTGAAGAGTATCGCCGTCATCATTTGAAATTGCACTGGGTCACCTTATCGAAGGAACCCACTCTGCATTCTATGATCTTGCTGCAAAAATCAGCCATCAGTCGGTATTTGGACACTAAATTTTTCTTTTCAAAGTGTTGTTTGTAGGGTATGCCGTCATAAGCACTCATAGTCGTCCATACTTCTTTGATTTGTTCCAAAGTGATACTGTCCAATGCCTCACCCTAATTTGGGAGATTGAAGTTCTTGGCAATGGAAGCAGCAGACAAAGTAAATTCCTTTGGAGACTCCTTCTTGGACAGAGGAATGAGACAAGAGATAGACTTCTTGTCCGCGGAGAGTTTAGCATTCTTCCAGAAGGTGTCGACTTCCGTTGGAAACAAATAAGAGTATTAAGTCAGAAATGTTTTGAGCCCATCCTTGGTTACCAGGTCCATCATATCAGTCAAGTTGATCTGAGGTTGCTCATAAAGAAATTTCCAGTCAACCACAAGACCTTCAGTAACCTTGATGATAGGCTCGGCAGAAGTAGCAGTAGATTTCTTTGGTGCCATTTTTAGTGAAAGAGATGAACTGAGATTTTCTTTTGCTTTGAGAGAAAGAGAGAGAGTAAAATTTGCAGAGTAATTTTGCAGAGAGTAAAGTAAATAATTTTCTGCAAAAATTGTGTTTTAAATGACACAGTAGGAAAATTTTAAAACTTGTGTTCTCTCGTCTCAATAAGATGTAGACACGTGTAATGTTATTTAATCTTAGCTATGAATAGTTTTAACTGCGGACGCGAGTTTTGTGTAATAGAGAGAAGTTACATTTGGTAACTCCCATATATAAAGATTTGACATCCGAGTTAAAGTTTTTAAAACGTTTGGCATTTTTAGAATGTAGCACACACACCTGATGGTACATTGACACGTACACAGACACGTGCTATCTCTGGACCGTCATTTTGGAAATTTCTGATTACCCGCCAGTTTGATGTGATGGAAGCGTGTAGATAGAGTACAAAATGGATTTTTGAGCCTATCCACCACTTCAAGATGCGTGTAAAATTTATGCATGAGTTTTATAAATAATTTTATATTAAGTGTTGAGTGGAATATGTTCAACGCTTAACACATATCATTTGCAAAATTTACATTGACGCTTGAGATCAAAAAGCTTTTTATACTTGAGCGTCCGACATATTGTGCATAAATAATTCTGAGCGTTGATGATCATGCATATGAAAGTTTTTGATCATTGACGCTTACAGATATGTTTCAAGTACAATTTTAAGGTTCCCCCTAAATTTGATAACTTGTTTGTAACAACTTTTCAAAAATCTTTTGGACATAAATAAAGTGGATTCCCCTTAAATTATATGTCTAATAAAATATGATGCATGATGATTAAGCATTTAAATCGATCATGCCCAGTTCACTTCTCAAAGTGAGAAAATGTTGTTCGTTGAGCGCTTTGGTGAAGATATCTGCCAATTGTTTGTCAGTTCCAATAAAATGCATGGAGATATCTTTCTTTTGAACATGGTCATGAAGAAAATGGTATCTAATGTCAATATGTTAGGTTCTAGAATGAACAACAGGGTTTTGAGTCATGGCTAGAGCGCTTTGGTTATCACAATGAATGGGGGTTGGACCTAGGATTATAGCATAATCTCTAAGTTGTTGCCTCATCCATAACACTTGTGCACAACAACTTCCTGCAGCTACATACTCAGCTTCGGCTGTGGAGGTAGCTATGGATTGTTGTTTCTTACTATGCCATGAAACTAACCTATCACCTAGAAATTGACATGTACCACTAGTACTCTTACGATCTATTTTGCAACCTACAAAATCTGCATCTGAGTAACCAATTAGTTCAAAAGGAGAGTTCCTAGGATACCATAAGCCCACATTTTACGTGCCTTTTAGGTATTTAAGGATCTTCTTGGCAGCAATTAAGTGTGACTCTTTAGGATCAGCTTGAAATCGTGCACACATGCATACCGAAAACATAATATCAGGTCTACTAGCAGTAAGATAAAGAAGTGATCCAATGATACCTCTATAATTAGTGATATCAACCTTCTTCCGTCTTTCATCTTTATCTAACTTAAGTGTTTGGCTCACTGGAATTTTTGAATATGATGCATTTTCCATACCAAATTTCTTAATCATATCACGTGTGTATTTAGCTTGGTTTATAAATATGCCATTAGGGAGTTGTTTAACTTGTAATCCTAAGAAGAAAGTTAATTCACCCATCATGCTCATTTCAAATTGTTCTTGCATCATTTTTGAAAATTTCTCACACAGACGCTTGTTAGTAGAACCAAATCTAATATCATCAACATAAATTTGGACTAAGAGAATATCTTCGTTATTGGAAATTTTGAATAACGTTGTGTCAACGCTGCCTTTTGAAAAGCCTTTACCAATAAGGAAAATAGAGAGAGTGTCATACCATGCTCGGGGTGCTTGCTTAAGCCCATAAAGTGCTTTGTCTAGCTTGTAAACCATACCCTTACCATGGTTGTTGATGAATCCCGGTGGTTGCTCCACATATACCTCTTCTTGGAGTTTACCATTCAGGAAAGCACTCTTCACATCCATTTGATACACAGTAAACTTGTTGAACGCTGCATACGCTAGAAACGTACGGATTGCTTCAAGACAGGCAATAGGAGCATATGTCTCATCAAATCAATACCCTCTTATTGGCAATAACCTTGAGCTACGAGTCTGGCCTTGTTCCTTATCACAATGCCTTTCTCATCCATTTTATTTCTATATACCCATCTAGTTCCAATAACTCCTTGGTGAGTTGGTCTTGGTACTAGCGTCCAAACCTTACTACGTTCAAACTGATTAAGCTCTTCTTGCATAGCTTCAATCCAACTTGGATCGCTTAGTGCTTCATCCACTTTCTTAGGCTCCATTTTAGATAAGAAGCTCTCGAACATGGCCTCATTAAATGTAGCGGCTCTAGTCCTAACCGGTGCTTCAATATCTCCAATAATCTACTCAGGTGGATGATCACGCAGCTATAGTCTATCTAGTTGGAAAGGGTTAAGAGGTTGAACAGGCGCTTGACGATCAGACGCTTGACTACCCTCTTGCGTGGGCGCTTCAAGTTCACAGATCCTTGTTTGCTCTTGATGATCACTCTCTTCATGATCATCAGCAAATCTTGCATTGTTATCCGAAATAACCTCACGAGTAATCTTAGGAGGTGGCGCTGAGATCTCATCGTCGTCGTCACTATCTTCATCAATGGTAATCTTAGACGCTTGATGACACAGATCTTCAACTCCTACATCATTCACATTAACCTTACTCGGTTCTTGGTTAGCATCATCAAAAACAACATGCATAGATTCCTCAACCTTCGATTTGATCTTGTTTAGGATGCGAAAAATCTTTCCATTCTTGGCGTAACCTAGAAAGATTCCCTCATCCGCTTTAGGATCAAAAGTATTTAGGCTTTGGGATCCATTATTATGGATAAAACATTTAGAACCAAAGACGTGAAAGTATGAAACATTTGGCTTACGTCCCTTCCACAGTTCATATGGAGTTTTTCCAAGTTGTTTGTTGATCATGCAACGGGTTTGAGTATAACAAGCAGTATTGATTGCTTCGGCCCAAAACCTCGGAGCAAGCTTAGACTCTGCTAACATCATCCTAGCAGTTTCCTTGAGTGTTCTGTTCCGGCGCTCAGCAACACCATTCTGTTGGGGAGTTCTGGGAGCTGAATACTCATGATGTATTCTATTCTCTGCACAAAATTTCTCAACAACCTTGTTAGTAAACTCTGTACCATGATCGCTTCTTATTCTTGCAACCTTAAGATTTTTCAATGTTTGAAGTTGTCAAATAAGCGTTGTTAACTTGTCACATGTTTCATCTTTGGATGAAAGGAATTCCACCCAAGTAAATCGAGAGAAATCATCTACTATCACCAAAGTATACTTTTTACCTCTCACACTAATCGTTTGAATAGGTCCAAACAGATCCATGTGAAGTAGTTTAAGTATTCCAGAGGTAGATAGATGAGGTTTTCTCTTGAAAGATGATTTGACTTATTTTCCCATTTGACAAGCGTCACAAAGGCGATCCTTATGAAATGGTCCTTTTGGTAATCCCTCTACAAGATTTAGATTTATAAGCTGAGAGATTGTCTTAAAGTTGAGGTGATTCATTTTTCTATGCCATAATCAACCCGTTTTAGATTTATTTTTAGCAACAAAACATGTTGGGTTGTTATCAAGTGTTGAACCCCAATCTACCAAATCTACGTTGTTTGTTCTTTTACCTTTCAATTTAGTAGACTTAGTCTTAGCGTCATTTATATAGCAACAGTCACTTGAGAATATGACTTCAAAGCCTCTATCACAGAATTGACTTATGCTTAATAAATTGTGCTTTAGACACTCAACATGATAAACATCACTTATCATGATGTTCCCCCTATGCACAGTACCTATACCTTTGGTTTTACCTTTGGAATTGTCACCAAATACAACCTGAGGACCATTGGCAGCTTGATAGTTGATCAAAAGATCCTTGGAACCATCATGTGCCTTGACGATCCACTATCGAAGTACCAAACAGATGTATCGGCTTTAGCTCTAGGTACCTGCAATCAAAAAGGAAGTTCTATTTCTGTTTAGGTACCCATTGTTGCTTGGGTCCTTCAACATTAGTAGCATTGTTAGTTTGAATTAGAACTTTAGGAACCCATATTTACCTAGTCTTCATTGTAGGAATACCGGCCTTCTTGGGTTTCATATTGTGTTGTGTGTGCTTTTTGGGTGTATAATAATATCCTTGATTATAATAGTAATCATAATCATAGTCATAATCATAATCATCATAGTATCGATAATATGATCTTGACTGCCTTGGATATTGACGCTGGTATTTCCTGGGCGCTGGCTTAAGGTGCACTTTTGGTGCTGGACGCTTAGCGCTTGATTCACAGTGGTTAGATTTGTCCTTAGCCTTTTAAGCGTTTGGATAAACCCGTCTATGTGAATCATTTGCCTTTGCTTTACCCTTGCCTGAGTCAGCTTTGGCTTTCTCATTTGGCCTCGTACCATTGTCGCTTGGTTCATTTTGTGTTTGACTTTGTGAACCTTTCTTAACAAAGAAAACACCCTTCCCTTTGTTGATTTGATTGTTTACCGAATTTATTGCATCCTAAACCGGTCTTTTCACCAAATAACCTTGTTACCTCAGTCACATTGTCTAGCTTTCTTGACGCTTTAGACAATGATGAGACGAGTTGTTCTGATTTAGCAAGTCTAGCAATCAGCTCAGCTTCTCTCTTGACTATTATATCAAGATCACTTTTCAATTGGATTATTTTACTCTCAAGCGATTGGTTTTTCTCAATGCATTGTTGCTGAACTTGCAACTCTGCTTTAAGCGTCACTTTATCACTTTTGAGCGATGAAATAATAGCAAGGTCATTTTGATATATTTTGGCAGCAATTTGACAATCATTATAATATTCTTTGACTTTGTCAAGCAATTCTTCATAAGAGAGAGGAAGAGATAATTCAGTGTTTACCTCAGGAGACGCTTCATCATCCCTGGCCATGAGACAAATAAGCGCTGAGTCATCCACTGGCTCATCATCAGCACTACTTTCCTCTGAAGATTCCAAATCTTCAGGTGCGGATGCTTGTTCTGACTCTGCTAGCAAACCTTGTTGGCGAAGGTTGCTCCTGAATTGATTCTATCCAAGTAATCCTGCCTTGAAGGCTTAGATACGTTTGGATAAGGGCAATTTACCTGGTAGTGCCCCGGTTTCCTGCAATTATAACAAAGATTAATTTTCATCTTTTGTGCATTTGTTAACCTTGCATTGTGTGGTTTTGAGACCACTGGTGCTGATGGATTTTGAGCAGACGCTTGGTACTGAACAGGCGCTTGGGATGTAGGGACAGAATACTGAGGTGCTTGAAACTGTTCATGTATCGAAGCAGGCGCTTGATATGAACTTTGTCCTTGATTGCTGGAACCTTTTCCTTTCTTTTCATATCTCAAGAACTTCCTGAATCTATTCAGAAAAGCCAACTCCTTTTCCTCACTGATGTCTGCAACCTTTCCTTTATTAGCCGTTTTACCCTTGATTGATGCTACGAGCGCTCCAGACTCAATTACCGGACTACTCACAACATCACAGGCTGAATTTAACTCAAATTCAAATGCCTTGAGTTCTGAAAAGGCGTCTTCTGGGGTTAAAAGATCCAACATATTAGATTTTCTCATCGCTGTTGTCTTCATCAAAAATCTACTAGGTAGACTTCTGAAAATCTTGACCGCCATTTCTCTGTTTTGCAAGTCCATTCCCAACGATGTAAGTTCTGTAACAAGAGCTGTGAATCTTATGTCCAATTGCTCTAGTGTCTCGTTAGGTAACATCTTAAAGCTGTTCAACTTTTCTTTAGCAATAGAGAGCTTATTTTTCTTGATCTAAGCTGAGCCACCACAGATTATGGCCAACTTATCCCAAATTTCTTTAGTAGTATTACATGATTTGACTTTGTTGAATAAATTGTCATTCACCAATAGCCGTATATAAAGCGTTACGACCAACATTATCCAAGTTTTCTCTTCTACGCTCATTAGTAGACCATTCTTGTTTAGGCTTCTCAACATAGTCATCTGGAGTTTCTTCCGTGGCTCAAGGCGCTCTGGTAATAACCTTCAGAATTTGTATTGGTCCATTTGAAATAATATCGCACATTTCGTCATCACATGAGCAAAGGTATGAAAAAGATTTGACCTTCCATGAGTCATAGTCTGACTCGGTCAACTTAGGTACTTTAGAAAAAGCCATGAAAAATTTAAAAGCAACTGAATTTTTGAAAAAGGATCTAAACAAGCTGTTATGCTTGAAAATTTTAATATTTCAACTTTAACCGCTCTGATACCACTTGTTGGTCCCAAGTGGCATACGAAAGGGTCTAGAAAAGGGGGGTTGAATAGACCCTGAAGTCTTTTTCGACTTTAAAAGTTTCATATTAAAAATTCGTTGGACGCTTGAAAAATAGGCGTTTTACTTGAGCGTCTAATGAAGACTGTTTTAGAGAATTAACTTATGGTGGTCCCAAGTGGCATACGAAAGGGTTTAGAAGGGGGGGTTGAATAGACCCTGAAGTCTTTTTCGACTTCAAAAATTCGTATCACTTTTAAAGATTTGAACGCTTTGGTAAAGATAACTTAGACTTAGTGATTTTAGCATTTTATCAAAGTAGGGTAACGCTTAGATCGCTTAATCAGGGTTAGCACAGTGGAAATGATTTTTAGCGTTCGATTGGTTAATTAATCGCTTTGCAATTTTACTTGTCTTTTTCAGAAAGAATGATGTAATATGAAAATAAGACAGTAAAGTATAAATGACACAAGATATATAAGGTTCACTGGGTGATGTAATCTCAGTTACGTCCTTTTTCTCCTTTTTCACTTGGAGGAATTTACTAGGATGATTATCAAAGAATCACACAGAATTTTCTACAAGATAGTAAAGGATGAAAAAGATCTTGGGCTCCTTGATCACACAGATTTCAGCACCAATGAAGATCGTCTTCTACAAGCTTCTCTCACTCAGAAATACTGCTTGAAAAAAGGGGTTTCAACAACTTTCTCACTCAGATGAAAGGTTGAAGGTTTGTCACAAGGTTTTGTTTGTTTTTGGGAAGTTCAAACAACTTGGAATATCTCAATAGGAATTTAGGTTTCTTCTTTGGAAGAGGTTTGAGATATTTGTGACTGTCTGGAATGTAGATGAAAAGCTTGAAGGAATTTTAGCTATGGAGTTTCTAAGCTTTTTCTTGTGTAGGTACGTAAATTTTTCTTGTAATATTATGTAACGTACTTTTAGGGTTTGCTGAAGGTAAGGTATTTATAGGCAATTCTTGGGATCTGTCCGTTGGACACATGTAGGAGAGTGCCTCTCACGCGGCGCGTGATTCTACCTAAAACCTGACATTCCTGAAAATCTGCTGGCACCGATTGGATGGGAGCAGCTATAAACTTTGAAGTTCTGACAGTCTAGTCAAAAAGGTGGCTTGTCCACAAGTCACAGTGGCTTATCACATTTAATGCTCTTATCAGGCATTGAATGCATTTGAATTTATTTCCCGTTGGAAATAAATGTCCATTCAATGATTGTATTTAAGTCCTTCATGACTTGAGGATTTATTTCAAGTGAATCTGACATCGGTTGCTTAAGTGCTTTGAGCGCTTGATCCATAAATCCTGAAAAGAGGTCCTTTAGCGATTGACGAATGCTAAGAAACAAATCTTCATCTTTGGTTGACTTCAGACGCTGATCTTCAACTTCTTCTCTAATAGACTCACCTAGAATTCTATTAGCGATTCAGTATCTAATACTTAGTCTAGAATCTACAAAGATAAAAATTACAAGCCTGAACAAAATAACAATTACAAACTTTCAAACGCTTAAACAATAATCTATGAAAATATAAACTTACAATTTATTTGGGGTCTAACATTGAATCCTATTTTGTCATCATCAAAATATCTAACATGAAATTTCCTAACAACTTAGACTTCAAGATTTGAATACTATAACCAAATAGGTTTAAGCGTTCAGTTCTTTGATCAGTGTTAGCACAGCGGAATTGATTTTATAGTCTTCTTGTTTGAAAGCTTCAGCGTCACAAACGGTTCCTTAGTTGCTTAGCGTTCACTTGAGTTTTACTTAACAGATTTATGCAATGATATAGTATAAAAATAACTGTAAAGTAAAGAACACGATATTTGTAAGGTTCGTTGGGTGGTGTAATCCCAACTACGTCCTTCTTCTCCTTGAACACTCGGAGGCAATCCACTAAGATGATTCTCAAAGAATCACACAGAAACTTCTACAAATTAGGGAGAGATGGATGTTGATGACTTGAGTTCCTTGATCACACAGATTTCTGCTACAAATCACTTTGATCCCCTTGCTTCTTTCACCCAGAAATAGTGCAAGTATCCAAGTTCAACTTCACACAGATCGCGAGGCTTGGATGAGGTTTTTCTAAACGGTTTGTTTGATTTTGATAAAGTTCAAACAACTAGGAATATCTCAATAGTACTGTAGGTTTCTCCGAAAAGAATGTTTGAGATATTTGGTTGACTGTCTCAGGAATTTAAGAAAAGCAAAGAAAATGTTTGCTTGAAGATTCTGGCTTTTTTGAAAATTTAAGATATGAGACTTCAATGCAACAGCAGTTTGGCTTGTTCTTAATCGTGTTGTTTTGGCTTGTTGTTGAAGTCCTATTTATAGGCATTTCTTGGAAAAAGTGTCCGTTTGACACATGCACAGGCGCGTGTCTCTCACTTTCGCGAGTGAACAGCTTTTGTCCTTTTTTTCCAGAAAATCTGCTGCATGAAAGTTGATGCTGCAGTCTATGAAAGTTGACAGTTTGATAGAGTGGCTTCTCCATACGTCTGAAAGTGCTTATCACATTTAATGCTCTTATCAGCATTTAATGCATTTGAATTAAATGCCCGTTGGCACTTAATGCACTAAGAATATTTGCATTAAATTCCTTTTGGACTTAGAAATAAATTCAGGGGAAATCAGTCATTGATAGATGCTTATCCATCCTTGAATTACTTCTGTCCTATAAGGTGACGCTTGATATAGCTGGTCATTTGGACGCTTGGAATCTTCATCTTCATTCAGACTTCAGGCGCTTGAGTTTTCAAACTTTACTACTGATAAACTCACTCAGAAATTATCAGACGCTCAACCTAAGACTACTTAGCCTAACAATCTAGAATAAAAATAAAACAAAGCCTATAAAGCCTATTACAAATCTAACGCTTCATAACTTATACATGATTTCTATTAAAATCAAACTTACATATTTTGGGGTCTAACAAGTAATCCTAATTGTCATCATCAAAACATCTAACATGAAATTCCTAACACTAGCAACGTTGCCACTACTTCCTATATGCTAACGATGAAAATGTAAACCTATCCAGATTTTGATCTTTGTGTGAGTCAAATCCCTTCATTTTTCTGTTGTCTAAGACCTAGGGCTTGGCGACAATTGAAACCCTTATAACCTCGAAAACTATGACTATGTTAGTTTCACTAATGATCTGTTCTTTTAAGCAGGGATCACCCATCCCTCTTATAAGACAATGCTCTAGTCAGAGACTTTTCGATCATTCAGCTTCACTAACAGCATAGGAAATACTGGGTATTTAAGACCTTGGATGAATCCCTTCTGATTGTCACTTGTTCCGCTGTACTACCAGACTATACCCAACATACACGTCGTATAACTCTCCTGGAGTGCACGTGCATATCAAAGCATAGTGGGTAATACCCTTTCCATTGACATCTCAGGTCTAAGGATTATCTCACACTACGAAGCCGAAGGACTCCAAGTTCAACAGCACCAACGAGGAATCCTTGCGGGGCCATTCAATTCCATAATCAAAGTATGAATCTTCATACCTGTATTTCCTTACAAGCCATCGACAATGGAACACGTCGACCTCTTGGGAGAGTTACATGCATGAACAAGTCTTGGCAAGGCCAGTGATATCCCACATCTCACAGCCTCTATGACTTTTAACGTATATTTAAGATTACGGTCTTTGAGAGCATTTTATAGGTATCCCGACCGCCCCCCTTAACCATATGTAATCCATGGGATCTTTATCTATACTCCTCGAGTAGTCGACAATAAAGAAGCATTACGTAATAGGTTTGATATAATTTAAATAATAAGACTAACATAGTGTTAATGTTCAAGCCAACAGATGGCTCGCTGGGTACATAACACTTTCATAAATAGTCACTTGAAA
This sequence comes from Buddleja alternifolia, assembly GCA_019426215.1. Classification (NCBI taxonomy): domain Eukaryota; kingdom Viridiplantae; phylum Streptophyta; class Magnoliopsida; order Lamiales; family Scrophulariaceae; genus Buddleja; species Buddleja alternifolia. The sequence continues at coordinate 36,190,387 of CM033390.1, read as the reverse complement.
ACTTGACTCCAAAGCCTTTATCACAAAATTGACTAATGCTCAATAAATTATGCTTAAGACCCTCAACATAATATACATCACTTATCATGACATTACCTCTATGCACGTCACCTATAACGTTAGTTTTATCTTTAGAGTTATCACCATATATAACTTGAGGACCATTGGTAGCATGATAGTTGATCAAAAGATCCTTTGAGCATGTCACTTGCCTTGAAGACCCACTATCAATGTACCAAATAGATGAATTGACATTGGCTCTAGGTACCTGCATGAAAGGGCAGTTCTAGTTCTTTTTAGGTCCCCATTGTGACTTTGGTCCTTTCTCATTAGTTTTGTTAGCGTTATGAATTAAAACTTTAGAAACCCATATTTGCTTAGTCTTTATTGTCGGAGAATTGGCCTTTTCGGGTTTCATCTTTTTGGTTGTGTGCTTGTGAGGTGTATATATATATCCTTGATCATAATTGTAGTCATAATCATAATCGTAATCATAATCATAATAGTATTGATAATATGATTTTGATCTTTGTGGATATTGACGATGGTATTTCCTTGGCACTGGCTTAGGGTGCGCTTTGGGCTCTTGACACTTAGCATTTGATTCACATGTGCATAATTTCTCCTTAGCCTTTTGAGCGTTTGGATAATTCTTTCTTTGTGAATCATTCACTTTCGTCTTTCCCTTTTTTCCTGAGTTAGCTCTGAATTGCTCATTTGTCCTCGTACCGTTGTCCTTAGGTTCATTCAGCATTTAACTGTTTGAACCTTTCTCAACAAAGGATACACTTTTTCCTTTGTTGGTTGTCATAACCTTTGATGTTTTCGATTTGTTAACGAATTCATCACAACCTAGACCGGTCTTTTCACTGAAAAGTCTAGTTACTTCAGCCATATTGTCTAAATTTCTTGACGCTTTTGACAATGATGAGACGAGCTATTAGGATTTGGCAAGTTTAGTGATCAGTTCAGCTTCTCTCTTGACTATCATATCAAGATTACTTTTCAACTAACCGATTTCAGCTTCAAGTGATTGGTTCTTCTCAATGCATTGTTGCTAAACTTGCAACTCTGTCTTGAGCGTTATGTTTTCACTTTTATGCGCTGAGATCTCCTCAAAGTGTTTTTGATATAGTTTGGCGGCACCTTAACAAGCTTCATGATAATCATTTATCTTGTCAAGTAATTCTTAATAAGAGAAAGGATTAGATAGTTTAGTGATTACCTCTGTACTGAGTCTTTAGTCGCTTCTCCGTCTATCACCATAAGACAGATTAGTGCTGAGTCACTTGATGGCTCATCATCGCTACTCTGTTCTAAAGATTCTAGATCCTCTTCAGGTGTGGAGAATGGTTCAAATTCTGCTTCCAAACCTTTTCATCTAAGGTCGCTCCTGAATTGGTTTAAATCCACGTAATCTTACCTTATGGGCTTAGACACGTTTGGATAAGGGCAATTTACCTGGTAGCACCCTAGTTTCCTGCAATTGTAACAAATATTAGTTTTCATCTTTTGTTCAGTTGTTAACCTTGACTTACTTTGTGGCCTAGGAACCATTGGCGCTGAGAGATTCTAATTGGGAGACGCTTGGTACTAAATCGGTGCTGGAGGAAGCGGTGCAGAATACACAGACGCTTGATACTGTTGCGCTTATGCAGGGAGAGGGGTTTGATATGAAGTTTGTCCATTAGAATTCTTCCTTTCATATCTCATGAATTTCTTAAACTTCTTTGCCAATAAAGCCATTTCTTTGTCCACATTTGATTCTGACGCCACCTCACTTGTAGATTTACTTTGGCAATCAATTAGCGCTCCGGATTCAATCGCTGAAGTCGGCGCGTTGCTAACTTCTCCCAACTCAAATTCAAAAACTCTTAGTTCCAAAAATATATATTCTAGCATTAGAATCGCCAACATCTGGGATTTTCTCATTGCAACAGTCTTCATAAGAGATTTACTTGGAAGACTTCTAAAAATCTTATTTACCATTTCTTATTGGTTAATTCCTTGTCAATGACGCTAACTCTATAATAAGCACAATAAATCTGGCATCCAATTGATCTAGCAACTCATTGGGCTGCACTTTAAAATGCTTGAATCTTTGCATGGCTATGGAGAGCTTATTCTCCCTCATTTGTGCAGATCATTCACACACAGTAGCCAACTTATCCCATATGTCCTTTGAGGTTTTACATGACTTAATTTTGTTGAATAATCGCTCATTATCATTCAACACTGAGTAGAGAGCATTACATCCAACATTGTCCAAATTTGCTCTTCTATGATCTTTATGGGTCCATTCTACTTTGGGTTTCTCAACATAATCATCTGGAGTTGTTTCAGTCGCTCCAGGAGCTCTAGTTATGACTTTCATGATTTGAAAGGGGCCATCTGAAATAACGTCACACATTTCATTATCACAAGAACCTAAATATGTAAATGCTCTAAGTTTTCACGAGTCATAGTTTGACTCAATCAACTTTGGCATCTTTGTAAAAGCCATGATATGTGATAAAATGATTTTTCAAAAAGTGACAAGTTATGGAAAAATGGATCTAAAAAAGCAGTTATGCTCGAAAATGCTTAAGCTTCTCCTTCAACCGCTCTGATACCATTTGTTGGTCCCAAGTGGCATACGAAAAGGGTTTAGAGGGGGGGGGGGCGGAGAGGGGTTGAATAGACCCTGAAGTTTTCTTGCAACTTCAAAAAAATTCTTGCCTCTTAAAATGTTTTGAACGCTTGGAAAGCAAAGCGCTTGGTTACACGCTAGGATGAAGATAACTTAGACTTGGTGACTTTAGCAATTACCAAAGTTGGGTAAAGCTTAGATCGCTTAATCAGGGTTAGCACAGCGGAAATGGTTTTGGTTACTTAGTGTTCGGTTTTGCTAATTAGTCGATTGACTGATTTTAATGCTTTTAAAGAATAATCTGCAAATTATAAAGAGAGCAATAAAACAGTAAAGTAAATGACACAAGATATGAAAGGTTCACTCAGTGATATAATCCCAGCTACATCCTTCTTCTCCTCTGCGGTCGGAGGAAATTCACTAAATGATTATCAAAGTCTTCACATAGATGACTTCTACAAATGATGAATAACTATGAAGATGATATTGAGGTCCTTGGTCACACAGACTTCAACTCTAGTTAGATCTCTTCAACAAGCTTCTTTCACCCAAAAATAATGCTTGAAACACCTCTTCTTCTTCACACAGAGGATAGAGTTTGAAAGGTTTTTGTCACTAGGGTTTGTTTGATTTGGAAGTTCAAACAACTTGGAATATCTCAATGATAGTGTAGAGTTCTTCAAGGAAGATGTTTGCGATATTGGTAACTGTCTTTGGGATGTATGAGAAGCTTGAATGATTTGGATATAGAGACTTAAAAGATTTTCTTGGATGGATTATGGACTTTAGATTTTCAACTAAGGTTGTGCAATTTAGCTTGAATAGATGTTCTGTGTATGTATTCTCTTGTGTTTAAGGTTTGTTGAAATGTCCTATTTATAGGCAATTATTGGGAAGAGTGTCCGTTGGACACCTGCTAGCGCGTGTTCAGTCGAGCGGGTGAAACTACTTCCATTCTGAAATCCCTAAAATTCTGCTGCACAGATTGGATGTGGTAGACTTCAACTCTGACAATCTAGTCAATGGTGGTACGTCAAATGTCCTTATCACATTTAAAACACTTATCAGGCATTAAATGCATATGAATTTATTTTCCGTTGGAATTAAATGTCTGTTATTGATTGCATTTAAGTCCTTCATGACTTCAGAATTTATTTCAGGTGAATCTTGGTCACTTAGTTGCTTGGACACTGATTCAGAAATTCTGAAATGTCTTTAGCGTTTGACAGACACTTAAGAGAATCTTCATCTTCATCTTCATCGGACTTCAGACGCTGATCTTCAACTTCCTCTTTGATAGACTCACCTAGAATTCTATCAGCGATTGAGTTTCCAACACTTAGTCTAAAATCTATAAAGATAAAAATTCAAGCCTAACAAACATAATAAACTTTCAATGCTTATACATATTTTCTATGAAACATAAACTTACATTCTTTTGGAGTCTAACATAAATTCCTACCTTGTCATCATCAAAACATCTAGCATGAAATTTTCTTGCACCAACCTCGCCCTCCATGACTCAATTAATTTGTTCTCGAGACCTTGATTTCATATCAGATCCATTTTGTCCTCCGTCCTTTGACAGAGAAATGATCAAACATTGAAGAAACTTGCTGAATTTTAGTATAAATTTCATAACGATGGTTTCACCATTCGATCCCTTGAATCCATGCACTTTTACCTTTTTTAGTGTTGTTTGAGTGCTGATGGGACTGAATGGTGGCTGAAAAATGGATTCTTCATCAGCTCTTGCAAACTCCAGTGATGATGAAAAATGGTTCTGGGGCTAAGATTAATTGAGAGAATTTCTAATCTGGGGCAGATATCCAACAAATAATAAATTCCTTGGTACTAAAAAATGTGCAGTTTGATTTTCAATACAAGTTTCCTGATATTTGACAAGCTTGGTTTGAGTAGTGGGGTAGATACGGATAAACGGCAAGGGCTTGTGGAGGCACCCGTCCATGTGTATCAATTGCAGTGTGTAGCTACATATGGAGAGGATCTGAATGCTGCTAATCTCATTCATTACATTGCGCATCGTCAAAGCAGCATATGCTCCAGTGCATTGTCATTAAAGCTAGTAATCAAAAATAATCTCTTCCAATAAGCCAAGGTCCATCATTTCCATGCGTAAAATATTGCCATGGTACTTGAAGGTGCTCAGTTTTAGAGTCTTCACCTAAATATACCCGAATATCGAGCATTTGTTAATGACTAGGGTCCATAGTTGTTGTGCTTCAATGGTCAGCTTTTGAATACTCCAACATCTCTTTAGGTGTAGAACTTCAAGTGATGGGCACGGTGATATAAATTCATTCAGAGAAGAATCTGAAAATTTCATCCATCCTAGATAAATATGTTTTAAAGCGTAATAAGTGTTGTATTGGGGTACTTGAAAATTACAAGAACTTAATATTAGCATTTCTGGATTCAAATGTGCATCAAGGACTACTGAAATATTTAAATGAGTTTTGGGATGGATAGTTAGGTCTTCATCATTCTAGGTGTGATCCTTGATCTCTGGGTGATCTATAGAAGAAGCGATGCACTTTTGCACTTCGTAGGAAAACTCCTCTGGTGGGTTCGAAATAGTAAATCAAAATTTTTCGACGTCGGTTTCTTAGATTTCCAACCACTGACAGATGAATACTATGAAATTTTTTGTCTGCGACTATCTTCCTTGTGCGAAGGGTTGCATACTGGAGAAAAAGTTTTTATTAAGCTTGATTTTTGTAGAAGATTGCCATATATAGCGCCAACTTCTCGCTATAATGGATGCTCTCATGGCCTATTTGAAGGGAATCATGGAGATTATGACAAGTATGAGAGCTTCAGGGAGATACGGAAAGTATTCTTATTTTTTGAATCCATTGTAGCTGGGAAGGGTAGGTTGTTTCAATGAGAATACAATGTTGGTGAGGGGATGATTGCACTGCTTGCAGAGATTGTGGCGGTTTATTTATAGAAAAGAGTGTGTAATTATCTAAAAATATTTATAGAGATTTAGCAGTTAGGTCTAGGTTTGTTAGGTGTGGGCTTCAGAATTGAGTAAGGAGGCGGCGATGATTCTTGGATAGTTCGGTCCTGGGAGCGCCGATCCTAGTGTCATGCCACTTTCCTCAATATCTGTTCACATAAACCATTATATGGTCATTCTCATCGAGTGCGTGGATCATTAGAGAGTACAATCTTCAGGTGATCAAAAATATGTTACGTATAACTATTTGTATTTCTAATTCATTTATTTACATTATTTTTTTCTGCTGTCTGGTCATTTCCATAAAATTGTTCCACACATTTGATCATACAAAGTTTATTGAGGAGGTGCACCAAAAAATTTACCATACAAAATATATTGAATATGCCATCCAAAGCTTTCAAAATGAGGAATATTAATTGGATCTTCAGGTTTATGAATAGAAGATGTATCATTCCCAAGGAAAAAAGGGGATGTGTATCATTCATGAAACTCACTATAGCACGACCAAAGAGTTATCTCAGTAATTCAATTTCTAGGTACCTGATGAGCCTATGACTTCTAAAATGTGTTATTCTTTAATTGCACGGCTATTGTGTTTGAAAATACAATTATACATGTTGAATATAGATGGACTTTTTTACTTATTTTGATATTTCTTATGTTAGATTATCTATAATCCACAATGTTCTATATCTATAACTAATATAAAAGTGTAAATGTTAGGGGATTGTTTACATTTTTTAACCTTTTTGTAGATTCAAAAATATTCCTATGTGAATATTATTCTAAGTAAAAAAAATAAGTTTAAGTAAATAAATTAATTGTATTTATAATTAATGTAATCTAGCCTTTTGAAATATTATAATATTCGGGTATGTGATAGGATTCTTATTGAGTTACGTTGTTGATGTTGTATATAATGATTTGCATAAAATCTCTGTTGTTTAATTTATTTGTGGTTGTATTGAATTGATGGTTATGGTGAGGTGTTGCTTTTTTGTGGAATTTAGTTTCGCTGTGGGTGAAAAGTGGGGCTATTTCTACATCTCATGCATAGTCCATAGTTTGGCATGAAGGGACTTTTGATTTATTGTTAATTTGTTTAATTAGAGAGGTAATGATGAACTAGGCCAGCGGTATGTTATGGACTACAAGGGATAGGGGTTGTCTCTTACAGAGGGTTTTGCTTTATGTCTTATCGAGTTTCAGCAACTGTGTGAGGCTTTAGTTTAGATAAATTAGGCTAAAATTAAATTTGTAGTTGCATTTTTTCTATAAATTTGTTTAAGTAGAGAAATTAAAATTATATTTTATTTGTCTAACAACGCGAGTGTTTATCACTCTCTGTATATTTATGAGACCACCCATACAGATATTTCTATCCCAAAATCTACCTAAATGAGGCCAGTTGATAATTCCATGTATCTCAACTCCTAATACATCTTTTTTTCTAATGACTAGATTTTATGTGCATTTGTCTTTGAGTATCACTGCTTGAGCAATGGAGTTGATTATTGGACACCACAATTTTGGAAAATTATTGACGCTTTTTTATTGTTTTTTCCTCCAAAAATAAGACTGTTGATAGATGTCATGGGAAGTTTGTGATAAAGTTACCCGTTGAGTTATCTTGAATCTCTTATTTGCAAAATTATGTGCAGTGCTTTATAATTAGTTAGCTTGTATTTAATGAAAAATCAGTTGATTGTTCAATAATATTTTCATGATTTGCGACATATATAATGGGTTAATGTACCTGTGAGGTGTCATATGATTATCATATTAGTAATTTTTAGAGTAATATGAAGATAATCTATCACATTGGCCGTTTTCCATCCAATAGAGAAAGGAAAAGAAAATTTGAAGGGTTAATTGCAAATAACCCCCTGTGTTATTCCCAATCTGCAAGAAACCCCCCTGTGATAAGAAAATGGCCTAAAAATCCCCTGTGAAATGTAAAACTCTGCACACACTCCTAAACCGTTAAATAAAACTTAACTCCGTTAAATTCTGTTTCAAATGTCCTTTATACCCATAAATTACTGGGTTATTTGCATCCACCTCCCCTGAGGTTTCGACCTTTGGCAAGGACACCCCCTCATCAATTAGAATTTGACATCCACACCCCCTATGCGATATATGTTTGGATAGCCCTATGTGTCTAGTTTCATGAGAAGAAAACATTTCATGAATCTGAGTTTTCTACAATTAGTTATGAATTTTCTCGTGATGACGCGCACAGCTGTTTGCACAGCCGACAGATTTTTAGCTAACTTTGAATACAAAACTGCTTTGTTCTAAACATCTCCTAATTATGTTTGATATATGGGTGGATATCCCTATGTGTCTAGTTTCATGGGAAGAAAACGGTTCATGAATCCGAGCTTTCCAAAATGAGTTATGAATTTTCTCGTGACGACACGCATAGCTGTCTGCACAACAGGCAGATTTTTAGCTAACTTTGAATACAAAATTGCTTTATTCTAGACGTCTTCTGATTATGTGTGATATATGGGTGGATAGCCCTATGTGTCTAGTTTCATGGGAAGAAAACGTTTTATGAATCCGAGCTTTCTAAAATGAGTTATGAATTTTCTCGTGACGATGCGCATAGCTGTCTGCACAGCTGACAGATTTTTAGCTAACTTTGAATACAAAAATTTTTTGTTCTAGACGTCTCCTAATTATGTGCAATATATTTTTGGATATCCCTATGTGTCTAGTTTCATGGGAAGAAAACGGTTCATGAATTCGATCTTTTTACAATGAATTATGAATTTTCTCGTGAAGACGCGCACAATGAGTTAAAAAATTTGTTATAACTCATTTTAATTGAAAATTAATTTTCATTAAAATTATTTGTAATTCAGAATTTTCATAAGCTTAATTTTGAATATTCCCCTTAGTTTTGAATATTCGTAAAAGTAATTGGATAAAAAAATACATAGTTAAGAATCTTGTTTTTTTCTCCTTTTCTAGTTTATGAAATAATTTATGCTAATTATTTTGTACTTGGATATTATTATTTCTATTTAGTATTTGAATATTTATTATTATTGAATATTATTTCTAATTAGTAGGCAATATTTCAATATATATATATTATTTTAGCAGAATATTAATTTTTTAATATTTTAGAGAATTATAAAAGAGCATAAAAAGGTTCAAATAAAATAATAAAAATCCCTCCAAATGAACAATTGAAATAGGGGCATATAAGTCAATTCCCTTGCACTTTAGGGTGAAAATTGGAAAAAAAAATTGTCAACTCTCACCTCACGCGCGTGTGTCTCAAACGCGGTTAAGTTTGACAGAATGGGGATTTTTTGCAGAGTTTTTACATTTCACAGGGGGGTTTTAGGCTATTTTCTTATCACGGGGGTTTTTTTTGCAGATTGGGAATAACACAGGGGGGTTTTTTGCAATTAACCCAAATTTAAATTATAGCTTAAGTGGCCAATAACTAAAGTAATATGTTTGTCGTGTAAATTTATTTTTATTTGTTACAGGGATGTGTAGAGTAGACACAACGACACTGTTTTGGGGTTAGTATTCAGCATTGTCGTTTCTTTTTTATGATTAGTCGAGGGTAATATAGCGCTATGGTGAATGATGGTTATATGGTTCATCATTAAAAGCTACATTGATGTCACGTATCAATATACATACAAGATCGACAATTTCTATTGCAAGATATTTCAATTTTGGGGATTTAAATATTTCGTGAGTTGAGAAAAGGGAATATAAAAGATAAATTATTCTTTTTTGGTGCATAACTTGTTTATCCACAAGTGTTGAAATGTGGGTGGAAACGTGAATAAGGAGATGGTGCGTTTTGGTTTGTTTTGTTTGGGTCATATGATGTACATTTTAACTCAGAAAAAAATTAAAAGCTTAATATAATAACTCAGACCCCGGTCTCTGAGTTTAATATAATAACCCAGACCCTGGCCTCCGAGCATGGTGCACTGCAGTGGATGGTTTGTGGACAATGGAGTTGGTTGTTGTGGTTGGTCTTGACTGAGAAATCAATGTTGTCGCTCCTAAAATGAAACGATATTTATTTGCAAAAATTAAGCTCAATTCTAATAAGTTTTGTAAAATATTAATTAGATTAGTTAAGCGTTGGGCTTCGTAAAATGTCAATCTGTTAACGAGCTCATCGTTCAAATTTAATTAAGCAGTCTATTTGCAGCCACAACATCTATAGAAGACGTGGATAATTGTATAAACAAGTTAAATAGAGTAAATTTATTTTAGCGGATATTTGGTAGATTCTCGTGCATAGAATAGGTAAAATTGCATTATAATCATGTCAAACAAGAATATTAAACATTATAGAGTTTTTCTAACCGCCATTGAACATGTAAAAAGTTTACAAAATTCTAATCACCGAGTATAGATACAAGCAATTTAGAGGAGGCGGTCTCGGACATCAGCATCTTGTGAATATTCTCGCGATAGGCCGATCACATGGCCACTCTATTGTATCCTTTCTCTTTTGATGAGGAGATGTTTAATCGCACTAATCTCTGCTAAACTTTAGTATATATTTTATAACTGCGAGCTCGTTATCGGTCCACTTAAATCTGTTTACTTTTACCTTCTTTAAAGTTCTCTGCATACATGTTGGAGACAATAGATGGTTTAAAATCGGGTTAGACTCGATACTGGGAATAATTGAGGAGTTAAGGTAAAGAGACTGGGGTCCAAGATGAATTGAAAGAGTGTCCAAAGCAGGACATATATTTAGGAACAACGCTATCCCGGGGTAATCCTCAATTAGCAATGTAGTTTTTAAGACTAACTTCCTTACATTTGGACTATCTTCTTCAACCTTAAATTTTTCCTTCGCTATGGAAAATATCTATAATGAGTAGCTACAAATGGTAAAGACTTCGTCATTGTGGAGCTCAAGGAAGGCATAATATTTGCCACGGAGTGAGTTTTGGAATATATATACTCACAATGAAGTCGGTGATCAAAAACTGCTTTTTTGATTGACCCAATTTGGTTATTGAGACACAAGTTTGCAATAACTCCAAATAACTTGAAAACGTTCAGCGTTGGAGCAATGACAGATATTGTTCCCTCGAAGGAACATTTGTTTATGACCAGAAGGTTTAATTCATGTGCATATACTTCCAATGTCTTCATACCCTAGCATTTTTTCAGATATAAAGATTCAAGTGATGGGCACATGGCTATAAACTCATTCAAACTTAACTCAGAAAATTTGATCCATGCAATAACAAGGTGCTTTAATGCATAAAAATGCCTAAAATAGTACTAGTTGGAAATCACATGCGTGTACTGCTAGGTCCTCTAAATTATGTAGATGTTGATCGAGGCTAACAGGCACGCTAAGGATTGACTCTGGGTTTATATCGACACTTTCTTCATTCCATGATCGATCTTCAAAACACAATGTAAGTGACCTTATCTCTGGGTGACCAGTAAGGAAATTGATGTATTTCCGGACTGCAGGTATTAAATTGGCTGAGGGTTTTAAAATATTAATTTGGAAAGTCCTCACATCCTGTTCCTTATAAATATCTATCCACTGATTGACGAATCAAATGAAATTTCTTTGTTGCGATTCACTGTCCTCTCTCCACTCCCATTCCTTCCCAAGCCAGTGCTCATTCAAGATTGCCAAAGGTAGCGCCACTTTTGGATAGAACGGATGTTCTCACAACTTATTTGAATAGAAAAAAGGTAAAAATAAGGAGGATGAGTGCAATTAGTAGAGTTGAAAAATACTCATGGTTCTTCGAATACATTTTGAGTGTGGGATTGAAATACATTCTATGAAAAAATGGTGTTGTGAGGGGCGAATAATGGAGGATTTGAAAGGATAATACATGTATTTTCAAGGGGAAGTTGTCTGGATTGAGTGCTATCATATCTATCTACATCATTGTGTCACTCGAAATAAAAGTGGGGTAGGTCTAGCGCTATGATGAAGTTCAAGAAACGAACAAGTTTTTAGGTGGAATACGAACAGATATATCATTATAATAAATTTCAAAAAAGTATATATGTCAAGATCATTCTAGAAAAGATCAAGAGACGTCCAATTGATAATATTTTGAATTATATTCCAGGCACGGTTTGTTAATAGTATTATTAAGGGAAAATTGCATAAAACCCCCTGTGTTATCGGTTTTCTGCACAAAACCCACCTGTGTTAAGAAAATCGCCATAGAAACCCTTGTATTTCTATTTGAACTGCACATGCTCCCTTGCCGTTAGCTAGCACTAACGGTGTTAAATATTTATATGAATTGCCCGTTATACCCTTTATATATAAACAGGTACAACATTTTTTTACTTTGACTTTTTATTTACCATTTGCAGATAGATCGAAGAGAGAGAGATAAAGGTGAAAAGGGGGTCTAGGGTGAAATTAGGGTTTGATTCAACACAATTCGAATTCACTGAACATTTTTTAACAAAATATCGATTTAAAGTGTGGAAAATAACATTGGCGAGGGTATTTCGAACATCTGACGAAGGGGTTCACAGTGTTGTTCTTAAACCTAAGCTTAGGGTTTTGAAAAATTGAATTTTAATTTTGCATTTTAGGGTTTAACTTGTTATTAATTTTGTCTTTATTTCTTGTATAGGTTTTGGTGACCATATTTGAGCCAAATTCAAATGCTAGGGTTTCGAAAAGGTACAACTTTTTGTACTTATTTTGTGCTTTTAATGTTCGAAAAAACATGATTTCAGTTGTTTGTTGTTATTTTGTGCTTTTTATGCTTGAAAAAGCATGGACTTCAGTTAGCTTATATTATTTTGTGCCTTTTAAGTTCGAAAAAACATGGATTTGGGTTTATTATTAGTTTAATGTTCTTAATAAAGATTAAAAGTTCCAAAATTAACTATTTTAAGCCCTTTTTTTTGTCTGTTTTGTTGTTTACTAGTGGTTGCTGTCTTTGATTTGCCCCCACTTAGGGTCCTGCTTAAAAAAAAGGCATGTTCTCTTTTGACATGTGGTTGCAGTGTGTGGGTCCGAACTGAACTTTATCATTGTGTGTTGTGTGTTGTGTATAAATTGTGTGTTGTAGTCCTAAAAAAATGTTAGTTTATTCTGTATTCTTTATAGAATATGTTGTTATGATAGTAAGGTTAGTGTATGAGTGGTCCCAACTGAGAAGTTACTTTATTATGTGATCCCAGTTTCTTATGTTTGATTAATTTAGTAAATCAATTTAATTATTTGCAGATAATGGGGTTGCCATTGCTAAATTATGCTGATTTTTATGTTTGGGTTGGGGGTAATATTGAATGGATTCCCACAGTTAGGTACTTTGGGGGTTTTAAGATGGCATTTCCCAATGTAGATAAGGAAATATTTTATTGTAGTAATCTGAGTAAGATGTATGCAAAGTCAGGGGGTAAATGTACTAACCTCACAATGTATTATTGTGTGTTTAGGCAACCATTAGACTCTGGGATTGGGAAACTAGAAGGGAACAAGGGTATTTAGACCTAATTAGGGCATACAAGGGGGAAAATGTGGTACCTATTTATATAGAAGAATCAAGTGGTCTTCTCTTAATTATTGGTCTAGATGGTAATATAAATGAACCCCATGATGTTATGTTTGCTCTACCCCCTTATGATCAAACCAATCACCCTGTTGATTTAGATGAACAATATGATGCTGATTCTGAAAATCAACTCACTGAGTGTGTTAGTGAAAATATTGAGATTGAAAATCCTTTAACTGAGAATTCTGTTTTGAAAAATCCTGTTTCTGAAATTCCTAACACTGAAAATTTTGTTTCTAAAAATCTTGTTTCTGAAATTCATGGCACTGGAAATTCTGTTTTTGAAAATCTTGGTGATGAAAATCAATTCACTGAAAACATTGATATTAAAAATCCTGATAATGAGAACAATGTGAATGAAGAGGGTGTTAGTGAAAACATTGAGATTGAAACTACTTTAACTGAAAATTCTGTTTTTGAAAATCTTGGTGCTGAAAACCCTGAAACTGAAAATCCTGAAAATTGAAGATCCTTTAACTGAAAATATGAATGAAGACTTTTTGAACAATTATATAATGATGAGAACCTAATAAATGGAGTTGTTGATTTAAACAATGGATTTGAGGAAGATGTTTGGGCTAGTGTCATTGATGAGGGTGGTCAAAATGAATAGGGTGGGTAGAGGCTAGTCAGAGTGAGGGGGAGCAATAGGATCCCTCCTTTAAAAGGGATGAATATGAATCAGAGTCTGATTCATGCTCTGTATCTGACTGCATCGCACAACCAGCGCGTGATGCCTAACCTCCGTTAGTTTCTAACGGAGGGGTTTTCTGTGCAGGGTTTCCGAAACCATAAGGGCACTACAGGCTATTATTTTAACATAGGAGGAGTTCATGCAACTTTCGTGTTTTAAAGGGGCATGTTTTGCAATTTTCCTAAGGCTGGTGATACTGCCAAAGCAAGTTTCCTAATGCCAAAGCAAATTCACCTAAATTGACATATTTACCCTTACAAGCCAAGCTTTCAAATAAGAAAGGGAGAGATTCGCCCTAAAAAATCCCACAGCCACCACCCCTAGCGATGAGGAGCCCGCCTACGGGAGAGATTTAGTCCCGTCCCTCTGTCGCCGACAACACTATCAGCCACAATAGCAGAATATTGGTGATTGTGGGGGGAAATGGGTCTTCCATTTCTTTCTTTAATTCTTTTTGTGTTCCCAAAGAATTATTTGGAATTGAAGCAAATCTTTGAGAAAGATGAATTAAAGAGACGTGAGAAAGAGAATAATTAGAGAGAGGTGGGAAGTTTTACCAAATTAGGCGGCCAACTAAACATTCATCTATTTTTCCAACAAACTACAAGTCTACCAATATATATATATATATATATTCATTTTCTCATGACAAAGAATCTCAGTTTTAGAATTTTATGGTTGCATTGCAGCCTATCTCCCCCCCCCCCCCCTCCATCTATTTCTCTCTCTCGGATTATTTTGCATCATTAACTCTTTTTGTAGATATCTTTCATCTATTTGAGCTCAATTTTTAGCTCTCAGCCACCACCACTTCAGCACGTTCTCAATTATCTACTCGCATGTTTTTGCTTTGAGTCTTCATGTAATTTGTTTCATATTATAAATTTATTCCTCCCAAATGGTGGATCTTGAGGAAATTGATTCAATAATGCTCTAGATGATATTGAGACGACTCCAATTCACATTTTAACAGATTTTATTAGGGATGTGGACTGGCATGGCGGACGGCAAGAAGGTGGAAGCAAAGAGAAGTCTTGTTTTGGTTCTAGGCATCAACACCGCGCAAATGCGCAGTGCCATGTGCCCAGACTAACATTTGAGGGGCATTTGAGGGGGAGATATGAAAATGTTTATAAATGGATAGATAAGAATGTAGTAATCAGTATATTATCGTACGGACAAAAGGAAAGGTGGTGCATTGTGAAGTACCAATCTCAACACTTTCGAATATGGAGGGGACAACATTCTCAAGAATCCATACATCAGCCAATTGTGATCTTATAAATAAAAAATAAGTGTAGATACAGAAAATCCTCAAGGTTAGTAAAATCAACCAAATGTATGAAGTAGTTGTTCAAAAAAGTAAAAAAAATGATGGCAATGTATGTGTAGCTCAAAACGTCAAAAAAAGATGGATAAAATTTCACAATATGCAAAACTTGTACTGAAGTCAAAAAATATATCAATTCCAGATTCAACATTACCAAATTTCAATTAAAAACAAAAAAGGTTATAAAGAATCATAACAAATCCCACCAGCAGTTCACTTCATTGACTACTGATGAGCGCTTCATGATTTACTTTTATATTGAAGGTTGCAGTTCAACCGAATCAAGAACAATCATAACTTTCAACTTAAGATTGACAATCCGAAACCCACAATTTTATTAAAGTAGAATTAGATTAAGATCTATAATGACATTAAGAATTGTACTCTATATATTATGTTGATTTTGATACTCGATGAAATCAGAATAATTCGACCAACAGCAGCAATACATTACCTCCAGTGGGAGGCACAAAACATATAAAGGCAATGATAGTTTCTTTTAGGATCTGACACTTGGCAAACGTGGGAGCAACTCCCCAAGAGCCACCCCTTTGTACTGTTCTATCATATCACTATTGTATAGATGAGGTAACTTTTGACAGGGTTTTACTGCTATCAATATGTTACCCGTATAGATCTGCATAAACCACCTCCACTCTTAGTCTCATGTCGTATCGAGATCTCAAATTCTTCAGAACACCTGGCTCATGCAGAAAAGCAAGCTTTGTCATATCATCCACACCATAGCTTGGAGCCCCGTGATCTTTTGGGTATACATTACGCATATTACCATGTCCGGAGTACAGAAAAATTAGGTGAAATTAAAACCATATCACATGTCCACAAATCACGACAATTATTAAAATTACTCAAAGCAAAGTTCTTCAGCTACTTTTCAAGTGAGAATGTTTAACAAAATAAAAAAGCATCCAATCCAAGGGTATATTCATATTTATATCTCACATTAGGTAAAATCAAAACCATGTCCAATCACATTTCCACAAATCAAAGCAATTCTTTGAAACTAATCAAAGCAAAGTTCTTCAACAACATTTAAAGTGAGAATTCTCAACCTGGAATCTGATTTTAATCACATCAAGGGCGAAGTGAGGTTTTGGAAATGCCACCAGAAATCGTACATGCAGAAGCATCAAATCAAAGTCCTTTTCAGCTACCCTATCTTCTCCATCCCCCTCCTTCAATATAAACACTTCAAAAACCTGCAAAATTAACAATTTTAACACACATCCTAATAATGTTAGGTATATGCCCTACATGCCAACGAGGACAAATAGATTGTATAGGGTATCCAATTATGTTGTACGGACTTATATTTAATAAAGACATTTATTCTTCTGTTCATAAAACTTCATGGCATTAATAAGTATTGAACAAATAGTCCATGTGCATCAAGGTTGACTCTTCGCCCTTTATGGAATAAAAAAGTGGCACGGGGAGAGTCTTACTCCTGATCACTTAAAAGGGTTTGCAAGTCAGGGAATCTTAATTGGGCATTAAGATTCACTTGTATGACATATGCTCTGACAAGGAGTGCTAGTCGAACACTATGGGATAGTGAGAACACATGTCATAGATATACCAATGGAATTGATATATTCGAACATAGATCGCAGTAATTTGATCACATGGGTATTTACTCAGTGACTGTCAATGATTGGATTACTGACCATAATAGTATGCGTGAGCCTCAGACCTGATGGTTCATGATCAATGTACTTGTACTGTTGAATCTGTTACTAGAGTAGTTAGGCCCAAATCACCCTTTGGTGGGGCCAATCTCGAAGTGCGATCTCAATGAGTCAAGTAGCACTTGTGAAGTGATCGTCAAGATGGGATTCATTGTCTCGATAGTAAACGAGAAAGTATCCTGTGTGATCATAGGCAAATGAAATTATAAGTCTTTGGACAAAGCAACGAAACTAACTGATATAGGACATGGAGGGTAGTTTGGTAATTTCATTATGCTATGATTAAATGCAAAGTACCAAATTTAGTGAGTTTGACATATACCACGACTCTCACTTAATCGGAATACGTCAGTGAAGGGCTTATACACATACGGTATTTATGGTCCAGAGGTTCGTAAATGATTCGTTCATTTCATACTCAATTGGGTTACGATGTAAGTCCACGTGACTAGATAGATGACACTCACATCCTTTGATAATTCCTCTCATTGCCAATTGAGACGAACTTAAAGAGTCGCGCTGTAAGAAACGAACAGGATGACTTTTTGTGTTAATCTTTTAGAAAGATAAATTAATTGGACGGACTGATTTATTGGTTAAATCAATAAGTTAGATATTTAATTTAATTAGAAAATTAAATTATTTATGTGAAATATCAAGTAAATGTAATTAATTAATAATATGTATTGAATTTAAATAGGATTTAAACTAAATATGTATTAAAAGGTGGAGTAAATTGGCTGGGCCAAAAAGCCCACCTTGACCATCCACTTGGAGCCCTAGGGGCGGCCAAGAGGAGTCCTACTTGTTGCTTAAGGTAGTGGAGTTATAAGTTAACTCCAACTACTACAACAAACCCTAACCCTAATTGCATAACACAAAAGGAAAAAGCTCCTATCCCAGATTATCTCTCCTAGTCGTCCACCACCACCAACGAGGAGATTTTTGGAGATCTTTTGAAGGCTTGTTTTGCATGAATCTTTGGAGACCGGAATTCTAGGACTTGGCTGTTAAGCGAATTCAAGGATACGTAAGGCAACAATGGCTGAAGCAGCCCAGCAGATCGTTGATGTTCTACCTTTACTTGTTGGCACGTAAGGCATCTTTGAACGTAATCAGCAACTTCTCTTTTCATGTTGACCCACCAATAGAGCTTCTTTAAGTCTTGATACATCTTGTTACCCCCAGGATGAACGGTGTACTTAGATTTATGAGCTTCATCTAAGATGGTTCGCCGTAATTCTTTATCCTTCGGAATACAAACTCTATCTTTGTATTTTAAAATTCCATCACTATCTATCATAAAGATAGTCCTAGTAAAACCCAACACATTCGACTTAATCTTTTGAAGTGTCTCATCTTTTCCTTGTGCCTCTCTAATCCTTTGGAAAAGCATTGGTCTCATTGAGATGTTGGCGAACATTACTCTCGAAGTCACTCGTACCATATATTTTGGAGGGTATCGATCATTTTCTTTGACTCCAGTGTAACCACTTGTAAGAAGTAGGGCCACTTGTACTTTATGACTTAGGGCATCTGCTACCACATTAGCCTTGCCCGGATGGTACTGAATCGAGCAGTCATAATCTTCAAGTAACTCCATCCATCGTCGTTGTCTCATTTTTAAGTCCTTTTGAGAGAAGAGATACTTTAGACTTTTGTGGTCAGTGAATATCACAAATGTGGCCCTGTAGTGGTAGTGTCTCCATTTTCCCAACCCAAATATAATCGCTACTAGCTCCAAGTCACATGTAGGGTAGTTTTGCTCATATGCCTTAAACTTTCTTGAAGCATAGGCTATTTCCCAATCCTTTTGCATTAACACACATACTAGACCTTCCTTCGAGGCATCCGTCTACATGATGAAGTTTTCAGAGCCATTTAGTAGTGCCAAAATGGGTGCCTTAGTTAATTGTTTCTTGAGATCTTCAAAGCTATTTTCACTTTTTTCAGTCCATACGAATGGTTTCTTGTTTTGAGTTAATCCCATATAACAGAGCTGCTATTTTGTAAAAATCTTGGACAAATCTTTTATAGTACCTAGATAATACCAAGAAGCTTCGCACTTTGGTTACTGTTACCGGTCTCTTCCAGTCTAGCACTTCCTTGATTTAGAAGGATTGACCAAAATCCTTTCACAAGATGTGGATATGACCCAATAAGGTTACTTTACTTAGCCAAAACTCACACTTACTAAATTTCGCATGAAGCTTATGCTCGCAAAGTATCTGTAACACTGAGTTAAAATGTTGTCAGTGCTCCTCTTCAGACTTCTGAGTAAATTAAGATGTCATCAATGAAGACAACCACCAATTGATCCAGATATGGTTGAAATACTCGATGCATCAAATCCATAAACGCGGCTGGAGCATTCGTTAACCTGAAATGCATCTCTACAAAATCGTAGTGCCCATATCGAGAATTGAATATCGTCTTAGGAATGTCTTCCTCTCTTATCTTCAGTTGATAATATCCTTGTCTAAGGTCTAACTTTGGATACACTCGGCAACCTTGTAATTGATCGAGCAACTCTTCTACCCAAGGTAATGGATACTTTTTCTTAATAGTTACACCATTAATTTATCGATAATCTATGCACATTCTTAATGTCTCATCCTTCTTTTCACAAAAAAAAAATACTGGAGCTCTCCAAGAGAAAGAACTCTATCGAATAAACCCACTATCAAGTAGCTCTTATAGCGAGGTCTTAAGTTCCTTGAGTTTCGCGGTGCTATGCCACTGCCTTTGACACAGGGATAGTGCTTCAACTGAGTTCGATATTGAACTCCACTTTGCTGTCTACGGGTAATAAAGTTCACTCATTAGGAAAGACGTCTACAAAATCTGATACGATAGGGTCATCCTCATTTTTCCCTCGTCCATAGGTTTATTTATCACATGTGCTAAAATTCCCAACTCTCCTTTCCATAATGCTCTTTTTGCCTAGTCAGTGGAAATCAACTTAATTTCAGTCGGCTTATGATCGCCTACCAATTCTATAAATGACTTTCCCGGTTCACAAAGCTAATGACCTTAGATCGAAAATCCAGTCAGGCATGGTGGTCGGAAAGCCAGTCCATTCCCAAAATCACAATATAACCTTGTATTGGTAACACAACTAGGTCATCCAAAAGAAAACTTGTATCTTGAACCTCGTCTTGATGTTAGCCTTAGAATGGAAATCGTTAGATCAGTCATCTAAATAGTTAAAATGACCTTGTTATATTATGCGGATCTTAGTTTCAAAAAAATTAGAGGCCTAAAATTTAAACTCGTGACTATATGTATACTTACACACATATATAAACCTATATTAATCTAGTGAGCTACATTAACCATCGTATAATAATAAAACATGGTTGAATATCTAGGTCATCCATATTATTACCCTTTGGTTCATCTCAAGATCTCTATCATTTTCATAGGGTTCCATATTGTAATTGTCCATCAATCAAAAGGAGAAAACAAGAAATCAATCAATACCTAATCAAGAAACAAAAAGAGAAAAGTAAATATCATAAAACAGCGGAATTCTAGATAACTTATAACTTGAAAATCTCCTGTAAAGAATTATATGGGTGACTCACAAACTAATGTTCGTATATCCTTAAATGTACTGAAATCCAAACTAGATCACTTGCGTACCCATGTCCTATCCATCATTCACAATCCAAGGAACCTATCCTAACTCAGTGCTACAATTGTAATAAATCACCATTTGGTCGGCCGCCCAAACAATGGTCTACCACAATGTAAGCACTGGAAAATGACATATCTCTGGTTATATAACAATTGCAAACACTCATTCCATACCTAAAATCACAGTCCGAAGAACCTGTCTCGGTATAGCTCAGGCACTAGCCTAAGCTTTGATACCACTCTGTCACGCCCCAATTTTACCACTGAAAAGGGTTCAAACTCAAGGTGGAATTCTATTAAAATAGTAGGTCCAAAATAAAAGTACGACAAATATTCTTTAATAGGAAACTCTTGTTAAACATAACTTCATCAACTTAACAAAAGATATTCTAAATAAGTCTCAAGTCTTCGAGCATCAAAAGTCTCAACACCTAATTATTGCAAAGGTAAAGAGCTCCGAAAATCACTCGTCCCCTAATGAATCTCCGCCGTCCTGCCTAAGTGGTCATGTCACGCCCCAATTTTTGGCCCTGAAAGGGCTAAACTAAAAGCGTGAACCTTTCAATAACGTAGTCATATCCAAAATCTGACGCACTTCGATAATTTATCTAGTAGGGTCACGGCCCTAACGTCAACCAAACGTATTAAGTAAACTTACTATTCATGGCTCAATCTACAATACTCACCTCTAGGATTGCCCATGTCTACACTCATGATCCTCGAAGCCAGTCTCATTGCTCAACTCACCTCTAACTGGAAGGAAGAAAGTGAAATACGTAAGCAAAGGCTTAATGAGCGTCAGTGTTTGTGTGAAAGGTGCTTTAAATAGTTTTTTCTTTAGACCCAAAACCATAAGTTCATGAGATGAAATCAATAATAGTTTTTATTTTTCAAAAAATCATTGAAATAGTTAAAATGACATTTGCGTTCATGATAGCAGTTAAGCAATAGGTGATATTGCACCAAAACTTTAGTATATGCATTCAATCAATAGGCAGTTACAGTAAACTTTACATTTCACATTTAAGCAGTAGGGGGCCATGTTAGCAGTAGCATCATGTCCGATGACTTTGCTCATTGCACTTTGGGTCTCGCTGTTTCTTCCTTATCACCCCTGAACAATCGGCTTAAAAGTCATCACCTTATGCCTCCCCACTTAGGCTCGCGAAGCCCGTTTGGTCATATCCTGGGAATGCTACAATTCAATTCCTACGACCCACTCACCCTCAGAACACTCCGTCTTTGGGTGTTGGGATTTGGCCGTGGATAGCGGGAACCGTTTTAAGACCGCAGGCCCGTGTCTGTCCAGACCTATCCATGCCCGACACTTGGACCCGACACTCAACCATATACAACATACAATCACATAATTTCACATTTGATGCAATAGTGCCCTTTGGCTCATGATGCAATAATCAGTCAACTTTAGTGAATAAGTGCCAAACGTGTGTTGAAAATATATACTTTCTTGGAAATCATTTTCTCCAAAATATGCATTTAAGACGATTCACGACTTTGGAAAAATGTACAATGCAATGGTTTAGAAAAAGTACTTTTGATATTATTTGAAAAATATTGAAATTCATTTATTTGATAATGGTAAAACCATGACAAATTGCATATAAATATATATAGGACGTAATAAAACTTCCTTCCAGTTTTGAAAGACATATAAATATAGTTTTGCGAGGCAACTCACCTTTTCCAATTGAATACCAAACCTCAAATCCAGAGTTTGTGTGGCACTCAACATATCTTGTAATTTCAAGTACCTATTCCAAATAATTATATGCTCATCAATACGGTCATAATGTCAAGTCAATTGATAATAACCTATTCTTGATATGATATGATTAATTGCAAATAATCAAAGGTCCGGGAAACATCTTACCCATCACTTAACCAGAAATATATACACCATAAAATTGATTTGGATCATTCGAACTCTAATTTCCACCTGTCGATGGGAATACACGATGCAACTCTACCCTGCTGCTCCATCCATATTAGAGTGTCCTCACTGTTACCATTTTTGTTCATCCATTTACAGTGATCCCAACACTAAAATCTATCTCAACAGATTCCCAACAATATCAACTTTCTCTGTATATAAATTTCATCTCACAAACCACTCGATAAAAGGATCAACCGGCCTTCAAATGTGATCTCCTGAGACTGTCCATTTAACACACATCCTGGCACTTTGTAATCGAATCCACTTCCCGGCCACATTACCCTCTGGATTTTGTCAAATCTTATGCCTATCAACATCTACACTCAAAGATCTTTCCAATGGTTATTTTGCATGTACCGTAGTACATTAGAGAGGTACATTTCTTTTGAAAACAATGTGAACAACATTTCTGAAAACCAAATGTGGCACTGGTAGTGGTTATTTGGTGGCTGATTCTATACTTTTTCGGGACTGATTTAGAGCAAAATCAACCATTTAACATATCGACAATAATATAGCTTTCAGAAGGTGGTCTTAAAAAATCATTTGGACCACTGGAAGGGTAAGTTTTGAGCAAAAGCAAAAGGCAAACAGATTATGGACGGAAAAAGAAGAAGTGGCAGTCATGCTTTGGATGCTAATATTTAATGTCTCTGCATTTGTTTTCATAATTACTCACCTGTAGAAGTATCTAGACTTAAATATGTTTCCAATGGTAGTCTTGCATGAATGATCCGACCAGCAAGTGATCTGCTTCCGGCAACTAAAGTGGAGATATGTTGCTGCAGTTGAAAATCAGGCACATGATGTAGAGTTTGCATGTCCAATTCCGGAAATATATGGAGTCAATTAACAGAATCGGACTCCACATACTTGTTTCTTATCCTCTTGGGATGAAATTTATCTAAAAATATTCCAATTTGGACATCATTTGGTACCTGAACTCCTGAAGATAGAAACATTGCCAGGAACCGATTTCTGGTTAAAGTAGCTGGAAATTGTTGGGTTTTCTTTTTCTTTTTGATCTCTCCCTTTCTTGCTCTAATTTATTAGACGATTTTCAGGTCTTTAAGGAGTAAATGGAGGTAAGGGTTTGATGCTTCTTGGAACAAGAAAGGATTGGGATGAAGGAGATATAAGGTACCATATATATATATATAGAGTTGTGATGGAACTTTATTGCAATTTTCAATTTATATCTTAGACCCTACAAACATTATATCTTATTCCATGGTCCCTACTTGAATATAAATTGACATATAAGCTCCTAATACTAATACTAATACTAATTAATACTAATACATATTCAATTCAGTAATTTCCCATTCCTAAGGAGAGATAATAGACACCACACTAAGCTCCAAACTTTATCGAAATTAGAATAAATTCTTGTACATAATAATATCTCCTTGTTTTCTTAATATTCCTACAAGGGTCAGATTGGTTATGTACACAATACTTGAATTCTCGATGCAGATGCTACATAGCTAGTTCTTATCCTTCGAAGACTAAGAGTCTATTAAGAACATCCATTGAAAAAAGGATCAACCTAAGATGATTGTTTCATAGCTACTGAGAACGAGTTGTCTTCAAATATATATACTAACCAGCCCAAAATAAGTTTCAATAGATTGTGCTACCATCATCGAATTAGTAAAACCGGGATGTCACAGGTCATCTAATGCTGGAAGGAAGGAAGTAAAATATAGAAAGTACATGAGTAAAAGACTTAGTGAATGCCCAATGTGTTTGATGTGTTTAACAAATACATATAATTTTCGGAATGCGCCTCTCTAATAAAAAATGACATATTTTTTTTCTTCACAAAACTGAATCTTTAAAAAAGCTTCAAACTTGAAGTAACCGATTTAAGACATTCATAAATCTCAATTCGAGACAGAAATATATTTTCGTCCAAATAAAGTTCAAAATATTAAGCAGTAAAAGGATTTAAAACGATTATGATTATCATTATGATGATCAAATAACCAAATTGTTGATGCCAGACAACCTTATGACTCCCAACCGATAGTAACAGACCACCTTATCACTCCGTGCAAGGAACGAAACTACCAAACAGAAACACATGCTCGAGTACGTGTGGAACAGAAACAGATATTACCCAACACAACCACAAACGGCTTCTGTTGTGCGTTGTGCGGGGACTTGGGGACTTGGGGTCCAACCGGAAAGTCTGCTACTGCCCGACGGTACCCTTTGTCAACCCAAGCCAAGTTGGATCCAACTAACAGAAACAGATCAGAACAGAACCATACTAGTCATTGATCATCATAAACAAAAAAAAATTTTAAATTGTGGAGGTTGATGAATAACCTTCAGGATATGAGTTCAGAACATAAACATGATTCCACAATTTGATCCTCATAAACAAAAGAGATTTAAAATTATGGAGAAACAGATGAATAGCCTTCAGGATGTGAGTTCAGAACAGAAACATGATTCCACAATTTTTCAAAACTATAAACTTTTTCTTTTATACAATATATATATATATATAGCAATTGAAATTTACATACATATATTCCTTCAAGTTTTCAAAGATACTACTATAGAGTTAAGGGGCACTCATAGAATACGATAACCTCAAACTGGGTCGGATGTCGGGATTTCGGGTATGCTACCTGTGGCAGTGAAATGAATAACGTATTCAAACTTAACCTTACGAGTACCTAAAAATTCTACCCATGATAAGTCGTCTTCCTAACCAAACGTATCCTATTAAATAAAGCAAGATGCACAACAACAAAAATAAAATAATATAAACATATAGGCAATTTAGTTGAAAGAAGAGTAAACTACAAATTTGCGCAGTTTTACTATAGCATTTTGTATAAATTCTCAAGATAAGAATTTTCTCAGAAACATTGGAGTAACACAAAAAATACATTTTGGGACATTCCACAAAAATTTCAACTTTGTAAAGTTTTACATAATCAAATTCACACTTTGATCCACTTAATTACAGCCTTGAATATCACTTGCAGAAACAGAAATTTCCGTTCATCTTACTTTCATTTCAAAACAAACATGCATGACCTAGATGCTGTTTGAAACCCATTAAATTTGACATGCAATCACATAACTAAGCTTCAATTACACATATATTCATGGGTCTATAACAATTTACTCTGATCTTACCCTCAATCACACATGCAACCAAAGATTCACTCCAACATTCAAAATCACCTCATGCATGAACCCATTGACACCCCCCCCCCCCCCCCCCGAACAAATCAAGGTATATTCTATAATAACTTTCATTAGCT
Organism: Buddleja alternifolia; assembly: GCA_019426215.1. Taxonomy (NCBI): domain Eukaryota; kingdom Viridiplantae; phylum Streptophyta; class Magnoliopsida; order Lamiales; family Scrophulariaceae; genus Buddleja; species Buddleja alternifolia. The sequence goes on along the minus strand of CM033390.1, from coordinate 36,164,600 downwards.
CAAATAAAAACACATACTAATAGAGATAAAGGTGATTTACCTATCAATTGAAGAAATTACAACAATTATAGCTTAAACTTCCACACAAGCAAGTATGAATGTGACTCAGCAGCAACTTCTGGTTCAGGGATTTTTTTGAATTTTTGGGTAGCTGTTAAGTAAATTTGGGTTTCATAATATTGTAGATTATCCTCTTAGGAAGAGTGTGAGCTAAAGAACAGTAAAATTGGAGGTCATTTGCTATCTCAAAATTTGAAAATGACAAACTGCCAGGCTAAGTTTATATACGGGAATTGCTGAATTCTCTCTCTTTGGTGTGTCTTTAGGTTGGAATAAGGTTGAAGACCAAATGGTTAGAGGTATTTATAGAGTATGAAGTAGGGCTTGAGTGCAGTTTCTCATTCATCCTTTTATTTGCCCATTTTTGCCCCCTTTTTGTGTTCTTTGCAAGATGCACCATAACATAAATATTTTTCTACACATGATAGAATGTATGCTTTAAGTCTTACAATACACAATATATTTTATAGTAAAAGTCTAATTACAAATTTTTGGGGAACAATTAGCTATCCAAGCAAGTAACAAAAATTCATATAGTCAAGTATCAATTTCTAGAATAGAATGAGCTACGAAAATCAAGTATTTCCAAAGCATAAATTAGCAAGAAAATATTCTTACTCTTCCTTTTATTTACTCCATTTTTCACTTTTCTTTCTTACTTAAATTGAGCACACATATATATCTATACACATAAAATGTATACTTTAAAATCTTAGGCATCACAAACCCACTCCCAAAATTCATCACTGTCATATACATATGAACCAACATATTCATTTTTTCCCTACCTGTAAGGTATACCCTCTTGTCTTTTCTTGTTTTTCTGTTAATAGTCTTCTTAATTTGTATCAATTTAATCACTTGTCAATCAGATATGCCTCAATTAATTTACGTTAATCTAATTGAATTAGAAATTGGTACTTAGCCATGTCTTACTCGTAGTTATCATTAATCATAATTAAATTATTTTAGTTAAAGAGTGAGCTTAATTAGAATAATGTCAATTAGCCTATCATTTAATTAGTTAGTTTGACATATTTGATAATTAGTTAATTTTCATGCTATTAGTTAATTTTCATGCTACTTCTATTACTTTTGTTTTCATGACATTGTCAACATTTAACTTATCATCCCAAATTTGAAATTAACCAAAAACTTATCTGCTAAGTTTAATACAATGAAACTAAACAGTAACTTTTAAGATAACTCCAAACAGAGAAACCCGATCACGGAAGACACTTGATAAAACCACCATGCATGAGCCAAAATCAAAACCCACGCAAGAAATAAGCAAACTGGCTATAACAAAAAACTATCTATACATACCTCATTGTTGACAAGCCTTAAGAACTCTCCCAACTCCCTGCTTATACTGACTGAAGTAGCAAAGAAAGTCAACATTTATGACATGTGATACCGAGCAACACATAAAGTTTAACATCAAGAACAAGTCAAAATGGATTCTTACCGATGCTAATATAACCAAAGCACGACTAACCTCATAAAGTTGCTCTTGCTAATCCTCAGAGGTTCTTCTTTCCTGTTCTTCTGCTTCTTTTGCGGTTGTTGTCACCATCTATTTTAAGGCCACATCCTTCTGCACTGTGACTAATTCCTTCAATCTAGCCTGCTTTCTCTTCCTCCTCTAATAAAAAGATTTAGACTATAAACAGGACACCAAAAACTAGAAATGGGGGAAAAAAGGGAAAGAGAAAGAAACTTCAACACATGAATCTTTACCAAAATCAGAATAAATTAAAAGTCAACCATGCAATTCAAAAATCTTGAAACTTTTGCATAGGCTACATAGGTAGAGCTGAAGCACGGTAAATTTAAGACACTTCAAGTTTAAAACATGCAAAGGCTCAAAATTATGAGAAAAGCCAAACCTAGATCTCTCAGGGAAATTGGAAGACCCCTTTCTCCAAGATTCACTTGACTGTTTTAACCTGGTCTCCACTTGTTTCCACAACTCGCCGGGATCTGATTCTTCGTCGGTGCTTTTGCGGATGAATCTCACTCCTGCAAGTGCTCTCTGAGTAGAAGTCCAAACAGAGCATAAAAAGCTCAATATATGAAGACCGATTTCACAAGATAACAGGTGCGAAAAAGGGTAATGCATAATACTTTTCCATGAGGACCAATGGTTCATAATTTAAAAAATAAAAAATACCTGAATGAATGACATGGCAACACAATTTTGTCATTCTCCTTATTTCTAAATTGCAATTCAACTCAAATTGTTCATCTGAAAGCGGTTCCAAACCTAATAGGCCCGATAATCATTTCTAATTTCATCAACGAATTTCTAATTTCCCCAAATAAACAGAACATCAGCAATTCGAAGGAATTTTTTTTTTTTGGATTATTACCATTGAAGGCCACCATCGCCGTCCACTTCACCGGAAGGCGATTATCAAATTGTAAATTTGGAATTCCAACTTTCCCTCAAATTGTAAATTAGGAATTCCAACTTTCTCCACACAAATAGAACATCAGCTATTCGATTTTTTGGATTCGATTTCCCCACACCAGCGGCGTCTTCTTCACCGGAAGGCCACAATTGACATCCTCTTCACCAGAAGACCACCATCGCAGGTATCACTTCTCCCAAAACTCCTCACATTTCGGGTTTCCACACAAACGAATCCTAGAGCTCGTTCTTCATAAAAAACCGACACCCCTGGCCGGCGGAAGTACCTTGAAGGACAGGTGGAGAACGAAAAATACAGCCGATTGTTACACGTCTTCGCCGGGGACAGGTGGACGCCGAGAAGAGACGCTCCTCGGAGTGGCGATGCGTGGACAGAGTGATGTCGTTCTGTGTAAAGGCTAGGTGAGAAGGGGTTGACTGAATTTAAGAAGAGGACCGCACGACGTCGTTTTGTAGCTGAAGTGGAAATAAAAAAAAAAAATCCTAAAGCAGCTAGAAACGGGGTCGTTTTGCGTCGGAAATTAAAAAAAAGAAAAGAAAATAATTACAACGAAAACTTGGGGTGTTCCATACTTATTAAATAAGGTAACATATATGTATATAAATATGTGTGTAAAAAGCAACTATTATACATAAAACGAATGTATACGCACTCACACATTTTAATCAATTTCGCATCAAATCATTTAATATATCATTTTCCTGCATCATTCATGATGTTGTTTGGTATTTTAAGACATTGATTTATATATATAACATAATAAGTTGAAGAAAATCAAATTTGTAAACTATATATTATTTATATATAACACAGAAGTAGCAGAAGATAAAAATTAGTCGTCCCAGGTGAGGAGAAGGAGAAATGAAACACATTTTCAAGAAACTTCACCACCAACCCAACCGTTCCAATGAGACCCCTCTTCCTCCTCAATCGCAGTCGCAGTTGCAGTCGCCATCGCCGCCGCCGTTCTCCTCTTCTCCCTCCGCCGCCGCTTCTTCGGCCACCTCCTCTGTTAGTCGTAATAATAATAATAATAATAACAGTGAAAGTAATCATTTGCAGCATCAACAGCAGGATTATTTTCTGTCCGAGGAAGAGTATCAGGTGCAGTTGGCCTTGGCCCTCAGCGTGTCGTCGTCGTCTCCTTCTTCTTCAAGTCAACAAGATTCTGCCCTTGTTGACCCCGATGATGCGTCGATCCGCACTGGCGGAGGACTCACACACACCGTCTCTGCCGACTCCTTGTCCCGTCGCTATTGGGTCTGTTCTATCTTCATCATCCCGTCTAACACCACTTGTTTTACCTTTTTGTTATTATTATGGTATAACTTTATGATGATGATGAATTGGTGAAATGTGCCTGCTCATCTATTCTGTTATTATTTACGTCACTCGGTCTAATTGTATTGAATTCAAATGGTGGTTACATCCTTCTTTCAGGAAAGCCAAACTACTTGCTAAATTAATTCAGTCACTGCTAATGGGGTTAATTCAGACTAGGGGGAAAATACTAGCTAAACATCTTATAGGAATCTTATCTCTTGGAGATCATGCTTTCCTTGATTGCTTATTTTCTTTTTTGAGTTTCTTTACCTAAACATAGTTTGTAATGGAAGTTAACACGAATAATTGAGAGCGAGAAATGCAACTTAACATCATATGGTGCCATGTGTGTTAGATTCATGCAAGTACCCATATTTAATACATAAACAAGTAGTCCACATGTACAGAGATTTTGTCAGACTCCTCTAGCATTCGCCTTAGCCTACTCTTACACTGTCAATAACTCACTTTATTCACCATCACCAGTGAAGTCCCTGGTATATGTCTTAATCTATGATGTAGTTCACACTTTGGCCATGTGCAGATGGATTAGGACCCACGGATGGCGCTGTCTTCTTGACTATCCATCCACAAGATAGTAAGAACTCATTCCATTAGCGAAATAGAAAATTTTGGAAGAATTCTAGGTTGGAACTTTAAGATACTAGCAAGATCTTCTAATGCCTAGACAGATTCAGCCCCATCTACTACACAAAAGAGTTGTGCCTATTTAATTGTTCAAGGTAAAAATAACTTCTTTGCGTGCTGTCTTTCTTGTGCAACTAACTAAAAATCCCCAAAAGTTCAGTTTTTTTTTTAGAGAAAATGTGTCTAAACCACGATCTCTTGATTTTATATTTTTTATTACTTAAAACAATGCTTTAATACACTCACACACACACACATATAGTTCAGTTCGATTTACCAGTAAACAAATTTTTTCTTTATAAAAATCGAACATTGAACTATTTTCAATTCAGTTTTTGTTCGAGCCAAATTATCGGTTTTCAGTTTGTTTCGGTTGGTTTGCTGAATTGTGCGCACCCCTGATCATCTTTATTCATCCCAAGCTTTACACTGAGAAAACAACCGGTACATATTTCCATCTTGAATGCGTAACCAGCTTTAACTGGATTCTGAATTTTGTAAAACAAACAAAAAAAAAAAAATACTATGTAGAAGACGAAGATCATAGCACTGCTTCTACTAAGAAAAATAATGGTGCCTCGTTCCAAAACTCTCTATTGTACAACCCTATTTTTTAATTGTTTTTGTAAATTATAATGTCTTAATGATAGTTGAAATAGAGATTATAATGAACATTAAATAGTACTTCCTTTGTTCCATAAAACTTGTCCACTATGTCTTTTTCTAGGAAATAAGAAGAGTCAACCTTTTCTTATCTTCTTCCAAAAGTATCCTTCATTTCAAAAAATGCAAAAGATAAATCTAGTATTTCTTGTTGTACATATGTAATTTGAATTTGATTGCCTAGTATTATATTCGTTTAATATCTTCCACTTTGAAAGAGAACAAAATTCTTTATTGTTATGTAGTCTCCAATGGAAATTATAGAAATGATTTTGAAGATATAATGTTATATTTGAAGGAAAGTGGAAATCTTTCTTGCAAATTGGGTCTATCTACATATACAACTTCTTCCTACTTATAACTATTCTATTACGCAAACAATTATATAATTCACATCTCACTAAATTGAATTGGACGGCATAATAGGCACTAAGTGAAAAATGCCTTCTTTCTAAAGTGTGGGACAAACATATTGAGAAACAAAAATAATATAGTGGACATCTTTTTTAGGATGGAGGAAGTAATAGTTATCCAATCAAACTTGTAGTTTAAATATAATTTATATCATATCTAATGAAGAATGTAAGAAAGCTGCATCCAACATTTGCATTTGAAATAACTCTTTTGGCTACATCTAAGTAATTAAATTTTCTCTGAATTAATATAACATTCGCAAATTTAATGGGTTAATTGTACTAGCTACCCCCTTATTCAGTCACTTATTTTGGGTCGATAACATAAAATCTTACAATTGCAACGATCTGGGTTTGGGTTCGGGAGAGCGACGTGTAAGGGAGAGTGGGTGGGGGATGTGGTAGAGGGTGGCACGGGGGACACCGGGGTGGTTATGGAGTGGGGGGAAGAAGCAGGGAAAGGGTGGATTTGGATTGCGGCCGGCTAAGGTAGGGGGAGGTCTTAGGGTAGGACATTAGTAGGGGTGGGCGGAAGAAGCAGGGGTGGTAGGATTTGGATTGTGGACAACCAGGGTACGGGAAGGTCTTAGGGTAGGACAGTGGTAGGGGACAAGGGTGGTGGTGTCTGGTTTTCATGAAGAGAGGAGATTGCGTTACTGTTCATCTTCTTCATGAACAGTATATATATATATAGATAACTCTTTTTTTTTTAATTGTTGTTTCCTCTCAATTTATTTTGATTTACTAATTTGTTTCATAATTTTTTTGGTAATCAACTAACTTAAATAGATTTACTTATACCATATTATGATATTGCTCCTACAACCGGTACACGTGTACATTTTCGGAAAAATTTGATAGTTTGTTCAATATGGGTATTGTTCGTTTTTGTGCCATACCGAAATGGATACCAAGTTAGTATTATATATATTTTTCATTATTTTTTTCATATTTAATATTCAATTTTTAGTACTTTTATTCACAAATTTTCTGTAAAACTTGACTCGTTTTAATTTTTTCTAGTTCTGAAAATATCTATCTACTGATTTACCGAATCAAAAACGAAATAAATCTGGTAAAAGCCATATCAAACCAAAAAATTCGGTCTAGGATCCAATATGCTTATTTTGGCATACCGAAAGTTCTGGTACAATTTTACCCAGTGCACACCCCTAATTGCTAAGTTAAACTCATCTAATTCTCAATTTGACATAATTTAGATTTTGCATTTCATTATTATGATCTTAGTAAGAAGGTGCAAATCATTACCGCCTTTGAGGTATTTTGGTCAGGGAAAATACAATTGACCAGGCGGTACGAAGTTTACATAATCTTTTTGACGACGTCAACAAATTCCATTAGTTTTCTAGGAGAGGGCCGATTGTAAAGTTTTACTATAAGAAGGGGTGGGTGATATGGACTCTAAATAAGTGGACCAAGCTCTTATTATACTAAATAAGAGGGCAGTTACTGTCATAAACTCCAAATCTTATGAATGAATTATGTTCAAGAGTATTAAAATTCTACCTTATAGTGGTAGCATTTTGGGAGAAATCCTAGAATAGATATATTTTATTTAACGTTTATCCATTGTGTCAACCCTAAGTTCCTTTATTATGATTGTTTAGTAATTTATTGGTCATTCTCTTGTTATTGTGTATCAGGATGTACGTGTGTTTTCACAATTTGCAACACACACTTGTATGATTCACACTTTTACAGATAGTATAGATGACCATTATTTCATTAGTACCTTTTTGTGGTGTTGCCTACATGAGCTTTATTTTGTAATCAGCAGGCACATTGGACTTGACATTGGTTAATTTTCTCATCAAGATGTACGGGCATCATTTAGGATCCTTCCCCATTCACTTAACTTTCTTGTTTGATCTTTCCTGCTTGGGGTGTACAATAAGGAAAGTTCAACTTCAAATTCTATCTGTAATTCTCATTGGAATGGTTTCAATGGCGAAGCATGATTTTTAACCATGTAGAACAAGTTCCATTTGTTAACCTGGATATAGATTGACGAGGAATTTGCTATGGGTCTTAAACACCTGGCTGCCGAATCTTCAGCTACTTAAAATGGTTCATGTACTTGTCTGCAGTTTGACCCTGCAGAGTAATAAGCTTCTTAAATGATCCATCTTCGGCTCTTGTTCTCATATCTGCCTTCACGCACGGCATTGTCCTAATATCACATTTATCTTCTAACTGACAAATGAGCAGCCCTGCATGTGAAGCTCATACTCCACACTCGTCCCCTAGAACTGGGCTTGTCCCTGGTGGTTTCATGGTGATAAATTGATCTTATCTGGTGGTTTCATGGTGATAAATTGATCTTATCGTTCACGTGGTCACATTTTCTATTAGTATAATTTGTGATAGTGACACGATGATCTGGAACAGATTTGGAATTGGTTCTCCATCAATCTCTTCCGTATAATTACCAGCCATATAAATCATGCCTCCTATTTTTCTGATTTCTCTAAATCAATTATAAGGTTAAAAAGAAGCTTTGGGTCTCTAGAAACGGTGTTGCTTCATCACCTGGTTTTACGTTCTCCGCCACACCACCATCATGTCCATGTTGCACCGACTAGTATTTTGGTCTCTTGCTACAGCTTTATTAGGAGTTTTAAATCTGTGTATTGTTTTCTTAGGAATTAATTTTGTTGTGTAATCACACAAAGAAATCCTGGTGCTTGTCAGCTGGTTTTCCATGAAAAAGTTTCCAGTTCAAGTTTCCTTGTTGCTGGTTAGGCTCTGGATGTGTGTATAATGCAGGATCTTTTCATATAAGGCATTATTTTTTTGGGCCTGGGGATTGCGGGGTTAGTTTCAGGTGTATGGCTGCAAGCCTGTCTCATCGATAAGGAACTAGACATAATATTGGTTATATATGGCTTTGTGATGTTGTCATCCCTTTGAATGAATTTCAGAGTTTAAGTGGCTGCAGGGAAAGGAAGTTGACATAATCTAGACAGCCTATTGTTCATAGCTGAAGGTGAAATCTGAGAAGTACCTACCCCCCCAAAAAAATAATTATTAGAATAAAGACCAAACTAAACGTGTAAGTGAAACTAAAGAAAGTATACTCTTATTAATAGATAAGTTTCCCTGGAAGTAAGCCTCAGTTTCATCTTGTTACGTCAAGTGAAAAATATAGGCTTTTCAATGAGGCTCTGGACATCATTTCAGACAACCCTATTAGCTTATAAATTAACTTTGGGCCTTATTTATTAGTTTTAACTGACTGCCATTGTATTGTGCTAGTCGTTTGATGTTTTGAAATTTTCATTTGTTTTATGTTTCTGTTGCAATTAGGCATTGATTAGAAAGCAATGCTCTTAATCTCTATAATGTGTTTTTTTTTGTTTCCATCTCTGTCAGAACTACGGCGTCCTTGACTTTGAGGAGAGAGTGGTAGATGGTTTCTATGATGCATATAATCTGTCTGCAGATGCAGCAGTTCGAGCACATATGCCTTCTCTTGCAGATCTTGAAAGCAATAATGGGGCTTCTGATTATGAAGTCATCATAATTAACAGAAAGTTAGACCCTGCTTTGGAGGAGTTGATGCAGATAGCACACTGCATCGTGTTAGACTGCAATACAATTGAAATTGCTCTGCTTGTACAGAGACTGGCTGAACTTGTTACAGAGCACCTGGGTGGTGCAGTGCGTGATGCCAACCTCATATTTGCTAAATGGATGGAAAGAAGCATGGAGTTGAGGACATCTCTTCACACCACCGTGCTGCCAATTGGCTCCTTGAGATTTGGCCTCTTACGCCACCGTGCGTTGCTGTTTAAGGTAAGAGTTGTTATGAGATGTTAAATCATAAATGTTAGTCACGAGATGTTAAATGTTAGTTATTCTCTGTCTTGTAAAGGGCTGACATACATAGGCGGCGTGCGAGGAAATGACCTAATATTCTTAAAATCAAAGCATTGTATTGCACAAATAGATGAAGTAACAACAGTCGTTTTAGAGGAGAACGTAGGCGCTCTCTCAAATATTTCACCTTCTAAAACAATGACATAAAATTTGCATTCTGCTTAGGTGAGGTTAGAACCCGATGGCGGAGTATTAATCTCTTGAATTCTTCAGTTAAGTATAAGAGAAAACTAGGGCGGTAGAAAATAACTAAAAACAGTTTAACAGACAAGAGATAGCCAAAAAGGTAACACATTATAAGCTTAGAAATAGTTGGTGCTTAACATATTGTACGCAGAGTAAAAAAGATAAATGCCTGATCTTAGGGCAAATTAAGGAGAACTGATGACTAACACGCTGTCTGCTACAAGGATTTTGGCGAGGAAAAGAAAAAAAAAAGTGCTAGGAAAAATATTAATAGAAAAATGAAGAAAACAAAACTGAATTAATCAAGGGATATATATACCTAAAGTTGGTGTGTGGAACATGGTTCACTATTGATAAATTATTTATTAACTTTCTGAGTCTATAGAAGTCCTAAATTTCAAGTGTACTTATTTCACAGCAATTAGGCTTCTGCATGTATAAAGTAAAGGAAGTATGCCCAAACAATATGTTTACGCTAATTGCTCTGAACATTCTTTGTGAAAGAAGCTTGAGCGAAAATGTTAACTTTTTGGGAAAACTAGTTTCACTCACAAAAAGGTGAGGAGAATTGGAGAAAAGCATGAGGTAAGTATTATTTGTTCATATCCCAAGCTCCAACACAACCAAGGAGATGAAATCTGATTGACAAAGTCCATTGTTTTCTCTGCTGATGTTTTATAATCATCTTGACTGACTTGTAGGGAATTTTTGTACATAGTTCAAGGAACACAAATCTACATACTTCACATTCTTGGTTCGAGTGTGGGGGTATTAGCCATTATTTCATATGTAGTCATGCATAATGTAATTATAGTAGTTACATTTCAGTCATTCCAAGGTGAACTAACAGAGTAACATCAATAAGATTTGAGAAGTATGATACAGAACTTGAACTTCTATTCAGTACTTATTAGCCAAAGAACATCAAGAATTAAGTACCTCCATGAAGCTGAAGCTACCAGTAGTAGACTAGTGGAAACTAAGAGAAAGTTAAAGAAAATAATATATTCAACCATGCTAGCTAAAGGTTCAACTCTTGCCAAAAACAATTGTGGCAGACAAATAATTGTTTCAAAATCTAGCACTATGCGAAATTGAGATTTAAAATATAGTTGATGAGCACTGATTTACTCAATGACTATGAAAATTCTCATCATTAAGAACATTATATTCATCGCCGGCTCCTAGTTCTAAACCTTCCACTTCATTAACACCACCAATTTGCAAATCCTCCACATTAACATGTTTCCTCCAAAAGAGGGTGGATTTTGGGTTGAAAGTTAGAATAAGTCAATAAGGTCCCAAAATCATCATATTCCAGTTGAAACAACTGGGCATGTGCCCAAGCTGTTGGGGCACAAAAAAGCATGGCTAGGCGCCTCGGACGTACGCCCCACAGAAGTTATGCCTCCCTCCAATGCCCACCCCGCCCTCCCCCCCCCAAAAAAAAAAACAAAACAAAAGAAACTCCTTTTTAAACACGGGTTGCATCACTAATCAGAAAAGGAAAATAATTCTCCTTGTCACTCCTAAATAAGGGACTAATCTACAAGCTTGAGGCCTGTTATTGTGTTATTAAATGAAATTCCTTTAGAATTGTTGCAGTAAAGCTTTTCCTTGATTTGTTTGTTTGGTTTAATGCAGGCCTTAGCTGATAGTGTTGGAATACCGTGTAGACTAGTGAAGGGTAGCCATTACACTGGTGTTGAGGATGACGCTGTTAACATTATCAAACTACAGGATGGCAGGTAAACTGGAACTATCTTCCTATATTACTTTTGGTGGGTATTTTTATTTAGATTAAGCGGAATGCAAATTCTCATATTTAAATGCTTAAATGTGTGTACACATGTGAAGCTGCTATAATGAGAGAGATTGAAGGTCCTTTTACAATCATATCTGTTGTTGTATGTTAAGAGTGGCAGATGGATTGAGAAAGTATTCATTTTGCCTTGTCATTGTTTGAGATATGAAGCAATGCAAGTTGCAGGTTTCTCTCCAAATTATAATTTATGCTGGAAAGTCATATACTTGGAAATATGCTTTAAGTTAGTGTTTTCTTGTAATTGGTGAGATTGGATTCAACTTCTATTTATATGACCACAGGCCATTCTACTGGGAAAACTTGGCACTGAAATCATTTATACAAGTTGTCTTGAACTCCTTCAATTCCTTGAAAAATGATGAATATACAGAAATGGTAGTAAATTAAAGTGGCTTTTTATGTATAACACGTGACAGGAGTTCTAAGCTTTCTACGTTAGTCTGTATTTCGTATTGTATCTCAAAATTGAATTAGTAAAAAGGCTGCCATTGGTTTATTTGAGTGAACACAGAGCTGTTATGGTGATAAGTATGATGAAGCACCTGGAATGGTTTATTTGAGTGAACACAGAGCTGTTATGGTGATAAGCATGATGAAGCACCTGGAATGGAGGATAGTACATTTTCTTCTTCATCTCTAATGAGGAAGGATTACTTTATTTAAGTTTTGCTCCCTTTCCCAAACATATATCTGTGTCATCATATTCTAAGAGTGAATAATAATTGGATTTGCTCTAGCAGACTTCCTAGGGTTCCTTGATCACGGACTTGATATTGATGCCTTTTCTCTAATTGATTGTGTATTTCTTCTTTTGGCTGTGGGGTAGTTGTTGAAGTGGTGTGGAGCGATTCGTGTCCATGCATTTTGGAAGTGAGGATTTTGTAGTTGTTTCATTTAATGGATTTATTACATATGATAGTTTTATGTAAATCTTCCTAATTCTAACTATTTGGACCTGAGGAATGATTCCATTGTTTTTTGACCTTTTCTTATGTCTCCACTAAAGGACCATGATCATAGATTTCGCGTAAGATGGGCTGGCATAGCTTTAACATCTAATTTCTGGAATTTGTTTTAGCGACTATATGTTCTCCTAATTATGTACACTGCAGTTTGTATATTTGATTAATTAATGTTTCACACTTATCTACTTTCTACATTGCATTAGTTGAATTATTTCCTTTCAGCGAGTGCTTGGTAGATCTCATGGGAGCCCCGGGGACACTCATCCCAGCTGATGTTTTGAGTATGAAGGATTCTCCTTTGAACTCATATAATTCAGAACAACATAACCTTCAGAGTCTTCAGACAACTAAGGATGCCAATGTTTCTTCCGCAAATTGTGGTCAGAATTCTCTGGGTGCTGGATGTAATACTTCCTTGGGTGCAACTTCTTGGAAGCCTGAATCACTTCTTTCTTCAGCCAATGCTAGTGCTGATGGAGTTGGGACTTCTGGACTGCATGACATAGTGCCTTCTGCTAACCAGTTGGATCATAGTTTGTCAAAGGGAATTGGGAGTTCATTCTATAAAGGGAATCGCGGACCCAGTGATGGTGCAAGGATAAATCTAAATGTCATTCCATATAGTCAGAGAACTGCTGAAGACCCCAAAAATCTATTTGCTGATCTTAATCCTTTCCAAATAAAAGGATCTGACAAGTCTTTGGTACAGAATGATCTCAGAAATGAAGTTGATAAACTGCAACTTCCAGAAAATAACAATTTCAGTAGTCGGCGTCCTCCTGCACCCTTGATTTGGAAAAATCGCCTTGCATGGAATGAGGTCTCGAAGAAAAATGAATATGATTTTGTGGAAGGTTTGTTTGTGAAGAATGAACAAGGAGCTAATAATGTAAATGTGTCACCAGTTGCTTCTATAAGTTCAATGGATCAATCGAGAGCCTCTATTAAGTTATCTGAGAAATCATTTCTTAAATATACCGAGAAGAGTGATAGACCGTCTGGTGACAATTTTAAGTTGGCATCTGCTGAAACCGAACAAAGTCAATTGTCAGAGTTTATCATCAGTGATAAGGGAAAACATCTCGGGGAGGATAAGAACATCATGCACAATAAAGAAGGCCAAATGAACAATACAAGGCTGCACGATCGTAAAGAAGATGGGATTATTGGGAGGCATATAAAACTGATGGAAACCAAAGGTGCCTGCTGTTTGCCAGACACAGGCGCTAATTGTGTTGATACAGTGATAGATGATGTTGGTGACTGTGAAATTCTCTGGGAAGATCTTGTAATCGGTGAAAGGATAGGACTAGGTAAGGTAACGCGTGTCTGCTATATTCTCTAGTCTCTTTCTCATGTTCAAACTTCTCTTGTGGGTTTGCATATCTGTCGTGGCATCCATTCATTGAGCATTCACTGTGTGCTGTATTTGCAGGTTCATATGGAGAGGTCTACCATGCTGACTGGAATGGCACTGTAAGTTGTCTTCATCGTCTTTCAACTTCTTCAATAAACCAGAAAGTTATGTGAAATAGATTCTAGTTAGATGACCTGCGTTGTGGGATTACTGAAATGGAATGGAACAGTACGATTCCCTATTTCTTCTTCAGTATGAGACTATGATTAGCATGTTTATTTACTGTTCAAATTTTATTTTTGTTCTTGTAAGAGCTTGATTTTCTATCATGAAGAGGTTTTCTTTGCGTGGGAAGTAATTTTAGTCTCCTTAACCTGTCTTCCCCCATTGCCCTCTCTCTCTCTCTCTGCCTTGTATATGCATATTATGCATATATATATATATATATATATATATTATAATTTATATATATATAGGGATAATTACACTGGGTACCCTGAGGTATTGCTAAATTACAAAAAACATTCCCTAGTTCAATAAATTACATCTAACATGCATTCCGTTTATTCCGTCTAACATTGAGCACTATCCGTTAGGGTTTCAGTACGGTGCTGTTAAATTTTTCGGTAAACTTCCGAAAATACCCTTGACTTTTTCTGGACCTGGAGACCCAATTTTTCTAGGACAATTATACCATTTTGGTGTTATTTGTAATGGTTTGTAAAGGTATAAGTGTTATATGTAATGTTGTATATGTAAAGTATACAAATAATTATTTATAAATAAAAATTATTTTCAACAAAATAAATAAAAATATAAATTATTAAAATCATAAAATAAAAAAGATATGTGTAATATCATCTTAATCTTTTAATTAAATTAATACATAATAGTTTATAAAATATTTTATATAATCTAAAAAATTTATATTTTAAATTAATTTATGAAATTTACAAATAAACTTAAAAATTGTATTTTAATAATTTCTAAAATAAATAACTTATTAATATATTATTTTATAAATTAAATAAAAAAGAAAAAAAAAAGGGGGTGGGGAATTGTTCATCGTCTTCCCCACCGCCACCCCTCTTCCCCATCCCACCCCACTCCATTCCACACCCGTCCCCACGCCGCACACACAGCAATAAAACACACACATAGCAACAAGTACACACACAGCAATAAAACACACACACAGCCACACGTACACACACAGAGCAATACACACACACGCATACACGCACAGTCACACACGCACACATACACAGTCACACACAATTACACACATAGTCACACACACAAATACACACATTCACACACACATTTCTAAGATAAAACACAACACACATACATATATAAATAACTACCTTTTTTTTTAAGTTTAATTTTAATTTTAAAATTGGTATTAAAAGTAAATTTAGAGACGTAAAAGGGCAATATGGTAATTTAGCTTTTTTTCATTTTTCAATATATATATATTTTTAATATTCCGTAAGGGCAAATATGTCTTTTGACACTTTTCATCCATTTTTACACTAATACATGAAAACCTAGGATGTTAGATGTAATTTATTAAACTAGGGGATGTTTTTTGTAATTAGGCAATACCGCAAGACCCCCAGTATAATTATCCCTATATATATATTGTTAGTTCATATTATATTGTCTGCATATATATATATATATACACATATTGTCTGCATATATATATATATATACACACACAGAGAGAGAGAGAGAGATTTATTTTATATATAAATATATATATATATATATATCATAGTTGTTAATGGCGAATGGCGCAGCACGGCGCATAGGGTCCCATGGCACATAGCGCATGGCGCACGGCGCGGCGCGCGCCTTACTGAAGCTCGGCGCATAATTACAAAACTAAATTAATATGCATAAATATATAGTTATATAGATATAATGATAATAGTTATGCAAAAACAAAAATATATATATATACCCCTAAAAATTTGAACAACATATAGTCTATTACATCTTATAATATATATATTTGAGGTTGGGTTGTATTTACTGTTGGAAATTATCCCCAATTTGCCCCATTTTTACTAAGTTTGGCTAGGTTGACCAAATTAAATTGACCAGAAACCTTAATTTTGACCAAAAATTGATTTTAGAGAGACATTTCACTATGGCGCGCCTTATTGAACCTCTGCACCACGCCATGAACCATGGCGCAGAGGGTGCGCCATGCGCCATGGCGCGCCATTGACAACTATGATATATATATATATATATATATATGGGAAAATTACACTGGGTACCATGAGGTATTGCCTAATTACGGATCACATCCTCTAGTTCAAAATTTTACATCTAACATGCTCTAGTTTTATATGTTGATGTAAGGTTGGACAAAAGATGCAAATTGACCTAAATATCCCCAACAGAATATTTAAAAATAAAAGAAAAAACATTAAAAAATGAAGAAAAAAACTGGATTACCATCTTGACCCTTTCCATCTTTAGAAAAGTCAAAGTGTGATATATATATATATATATATATATATAATATCTATATTTGTGTGTTTGAAATCAGCCATGGACAGGAGATTGAATAGCAAATTCATCCAAAAAATAGGTGTGCCTATGTGGTGGGGGGTTTGAAAAGCTTGGAAGATGACAACAATGGTTGTCTCTTCCCCTTTTTTTCCTTTCTTTTTAATATTTAAATTCTTATTTATTTATATCTGAATTATCAAAAATATGTTTAAATAAAGACTACATAATATTTATTTATTTCTTAGAAGTAAAATATAATTTCTAATTCATTTTGTTTTTCGAAAATCTGAAATTATACAAAAAAGATGTATAAATAAATATTGTATTCATAATAATTTATTTTTTACCACTAAAAATTAAGGTTTATTGGAATACAGATTTTAAGTTTATTTTTAAATTTTGAATCAATTCAAAATATATAATTTTAGTATTTCCTAAACATACCAAGTGGAAAATTAGAAAAATTTCACCAAATTTTATATTTTAAACTATTCTATATTAATTAATATTTTAAATTAATATAAAAAAATGATTAAAAATAATTTATATTTCAATTTCTTTTATTCTAATATTATTTTAAAAAGTTTTTTTTTTTGACAAAATTTTAAATGCTTCATTTACACGCCGATGATTTGAAAAACATTACAAATACCATCATGGGTATAAATGTCCGGAAAATTAGGGTTTGTATTAATTAGGGGCATTTTCAGAAGTTCACTAAAATTTTAACGGTGTTGTACTGAAACCCTAAAGGAAGGTGCCAATTGTTGGACGGAAGGAAACATTAGGATGTTAGGTGTAATTTTTTGAACTAGGGGGTGTAAACTGTAATTAGGCAATCCCTCAGGGGTACCCAGTGTAATTTTCCCTATATATACATATATATATATATATAGAGAGAGAGAGAGAGAGAGAGAGAGACAGAGAGAGATGTGAGTGTGTGTGCGTGTTGTAAATGTGAATGTGTGTCAGTTTGTGTGTTATGTAGGTGTGATGAGGATATATTTCCTCGTGAGACTTCTCTTTTGTTGTTCTCCTCTTGGTTGATACCTTGCTGTTGTCATTATATGTTATCTTGGAATGGTTATATATTGTATTGCCTCTACGCTATTATGTCACCTACTTTTTCCTACAAGAGGGGATAGCAGTAACTAATGAATCAAACTCTTTGACCATGGATGGTTTGGACAACAGGAAGTTGCTGTGAAGAAGTTCCTGGACCAAGATTTCTCTGGTGCTGCTTTAGATGAGTTCAAGAGAGAGGTAAGAATATGCCCTTGTTTGACTTATAGAAACAATTGAGATATCTTATGGTAAATCTTTGATATGTGAAACAGATAAACTTTATGCATCATCCAATATATCTAAACAAAAATACATCAGGAGATCTACTGAATGTCACCCTAGAATGGCATATGATAAATAGTTGCTTTTACTTCTTTTTTGTATATGTACATCAGCACAAAACAAAAGAAAAATGAAAAAGGCTTTTACAAAGATCTCAAGTAGTCTGTTACATAAAATTGATGTATATGAGCATTATTTCAATTATTAAAAAAAGGGCAAGTCTGTTGCTTGAATGATTTTCTTTCCTTTTTATTCATTGACAGCGTAGTCTGGCATTGTAAAATGTGATAGACCCAAGACTTGAATATGATCTCGGTTCACCTCTATGTTGGTGCACTGCTGCTGAAACTCTGTAGTGAAATTTCTTGTCAAAACTTTGTTTAAAATTTATGTGCTGTTAGAGGTGATAAACATTGTTTTATGGTCTCAGGTGCGGATAATGCGTAGGTTGCGCCATCCGAATGTGGTTCTTTTTATGGGTGCAGTTACTCGCGCACCAAACCTTTCTATTGTCACTGAATTTCTGCCACGGTAACTGCTGTATCTTATCTGCTGTTTTTCTTTTTTGTATTGGAAAATTTGATGTTTTTGCATATATGAGAGTTACATATATTTTTACAAGAAGGGGAAACTTTAAGGTTCGTGTGTCATTTTGTATTGAGATAATATCCACATCGAATCATACTCGCATATAAATACGTCCATACATATTATATAATAATGTCTATGAAGGAAATAATGTCAAACATTTGTTCTTGTTACCAAATCCATGTGAAAAAAGCATTTTTGAAAAGAAGTGACAATAATTGGGGGGGCTTATCTATATGATTTCAATAACAACATTAGGTAATGATTGATTAATTAGAATTAAAAGGGAAGCAGTTAGAAGATGAAAGCAACCATTTTCTTTCTTTTCCTTTCTCTTCTCTGTTATCGTTTATGATTTTTTTTCTTCTTTCCCTGTTTTGGTTTAATGAATACCTGCCTCCAGCATCTCCTCCAAAGAGGGTTCAGTGTTGGAGCGAACTCATAACAATTCTTTTTCCTCATTCTCAAAATCATGTTTCCTCTACTTCCTACTTTCTGTTTCTCTTTTCTTTCTTAATCTTCCTCTATTTCATCCTTAACACCATTAGCATCCCATCACCTCACAGATAAACAGAGCACACATAGAGCTCGCACACACAACTCCCTCTCGCTAAGTTTCTTGGAATTCCTGCTGAATTCTTCTGCCCTAACTCAATAACCTACAGACTGGCATACACTAAACAAATTCAGAAATCCATTAGTCTCTTAACTCTAATTTTCTGAGAATTCCCAATAATTTGCACTTTTATTTTGCGAAGGCGTGCAGATGACACTACAGACTGCTACGAAAGATGGAACTCCAAGGGTACTGTACTCTGTTTCTTTCCCTACATAAATTCACTATCAACTAGTCTTCCCGCAAGTCTGCAACCGATGTAATAGTTGGCATATCTATCACCAGGAGGTCTTCTAGTGATATGATAGAAAAATCCTTTAAAATATATTTCGCCTATACCTTTTCCAAATCTCAAAACCAATTCAATCAGATTTCATAGCCTGTAAATAACTTAAACTCAAGTTTAAAGTATATTTACCATTACAAGAAGGTTTATGTACCTTGGATATGTGGGGTTATAGAAATGAATGAAGAGCCCTCAGGGGTCTTTCTCCGACTTGGTGTGAATTTTTAGATGAATGAAATCCAACACAAACCTTGTTTCTTCCATATGTAGAAAATTTCTGAGGTGTTTAAGGTGTGAAGGACATGTCACATACCCAAGACACGATGGAGAGTATATATGAGTTATAGCTCTATTAAACTTCAGCTTTAGTCTATTTTTTAAACACTTAATAGAAATAACAATTTACCTCCAAATGAGTGATGATAAAGTGATCAAATTTTAAGATGACATCCATATGTAATTAAGTCCAGTTTTCTAGTGATTTGCAACTCAAGTGAGAATAAAAACCTGAATAACATTATTGAAATATTATGATTTCATTGAGTAAACCTAATCAAAAGGCAATCTTAATAAATTATCCATATTCAGATGGTCGGTTTCACATGCTCTTAAATTGTTGTGTAGATTATCTGCTATTACTTATCACTAGTTATGAATTCACATTTTTGTTAGCTTTGGAATTTTAACGAGAATCTCTTGGATTCAACTTGTTAAGAATTCGCATTGCATGTGTAGTTTCTGGTCCCGAATGCTGAATTGTCCTCTCTTTGTACTGGTACTGTTACAAGGTGTAGGGCATAAAAATTTGTTGGCTTTATGCTTTAGCTGCAAAATAACAATTAGTACCATTTGTAACTACCCACATTTTTACCATAGTAATAATGCCTAACTTTGAGTAGTTAGGCATAAAGCTAGGATACTCATTGGTTAACTGTGACTAATCAAAAATGTATGATTAATTGGGAAATACAAGTTCACACTACATGTCCAAAGAGGTTCATAGTAATTATGCTGAAATTGGATGATGCGGAGGCAATTTAGACCTCATACTTTGAACTTGTCAGGTGATGGAATGATCAGAATGAGCATAACCAGCTGTATACTTGGAACCCAGAGATGGTTCATAAAACAAACAAGAGAAAAAGAAAGACATGTGACAGCCTAGAAATCCTATTTTGAAAACTGTAACACATGCATTAATGGTGGTGACCATGTGTCAATTCGGTCATAAGTCTTGAGTGACTAAGTGGTGACTCTACTTATGAGCTTCACATGTGTGGATAATACAGGAAATTAAGTGGTAGATTTCTGTGGAAATGCGTAGTGCTTTTCTGTAATATTACACTATGCAATTGGGTTCGTTTTACTGAAACGTGTTAAGTAGTGGATAGTGTGAATGTGGTCGGACGAAGTGGGGCGGGTTAGTCTTGAAGGTTCTTGCCATCCATACCCCTAATCCCCTTCACATGGATTGGAGTGCTACGTGTGTGAACCGAGTTGTAGATTGAGGCATATACCTGGGAATTGACCATTATTTGAGTTAAAGTGAGTTATTAGTCATGGAAGTAACATCATGAGAAAACCAAGTCTGGGCTATAGGATGTTAAGTGGTATTTACTACTTAGTCGTTCGTGCTGACTCTCTTACGAACTTTTTATGTGGGAAACCTTTGATGTGAGAAAAAAGTACAACCAAATGGTCATGCTTTATAGAAAACTAGCTTCAAAATTATAGTCTTGTTGTAGTGCTAAGAGTTGCCTCTTGTCAATATAGTGGTGATTGTAACTAGGTTATGTCTCTGGCTTATTTTTTATTAGACATGATATCATCCTTTTGTTTGTTTAATGATTCGTTATGAGTATGCTTTTGTATAGTGATAATGACTCAATTCCATGTGCTTTACAAACTTTTGTTAACCTCACACTTAATTTTGATTTTTATCCATTGGTGTCTTGCTTTATTGTCTCGCAATATTTATGAATCTTAACCCATTTGACATTTTATTATTTTCCAGAGGAAGCTTATATCGAATAATTCATCGTCCTCATTGTCAAATTGATGAAAAGAGGAGAATAAAAATGGCTCTTGATGTGGTATGAATTGTCAATCTTGGATTCATTTCTTAGACATTTTCCTTTTGGAACTGTATTTATAATTTTGGGGGTTATATTTTACAGGCAAAAGGAATGAACTGCTTACACACTAGCATACCAACAATTGTTCACCGTGACTTAAAATCACCTAACCTATTGGTCGATAACAATTGGAATGTTAAGGTATATCATATATCGACTTTGGCTTATACCACTTAGCTTCCTACTTTTCTTGCTTTTCAATGTGTAAAGTTGCTTGAATTTTGCAATTTCCTTGGCTACATTTATTGTTCCAAACAATATGAAATCCATGGTTAGATATTCTGGGAAGGAAATAGTACGAGTGCATCTTGCAATATGGCTTGTCAATTATTATTAAGTGCATTTGGGTGCTTTAGTTTGTACATAAATGTGCTGCAGGTTGGTGATTTTGGATTGTCACGCTTGAAGCACAATACATTTTTGTCATCCAAGTCAACTGCAGGAACGGTGAGTCTTTTATTTAAGCTATTAGAGATAACACTATCAGAGATACTATGTAGCTCTTAGATATTTGTGATCCTTTATTCTCACGCTTTTATTATTATGATTTTTTCTTTCTTTGAATCTAAAGCCCGAATGGATGGCTCCAGAAGTTCTTCGCAACGAACCTTCAAACGAAAAGTAAGTCATACTGCTTAACGCCTTTCTGCATTTGTGGGACCATATGCTATGTCAATTCCAAGTTCTTTATTATTTTGTACACCGCATGTTCATTATTAAGATAAAGATTAAACATGAAGTACGTCAAACTACTTGACTGAGGTTTGACTCACGAGCTTACAACCTGGCTTGAGTGAGGTTTGACTCCAGCTCACGAGCTTACAACCTGGCATGAGTGAGGTTTGACTGAAGCTCGTGCCGAGCTTGAGCCCACATATTGAATATTCTGAACTCTATTGTAGTATAGATAATAATGATGTGGTAATAAAAGTAATATTATTCTTGATAACAGTAATATAATTCACATTAAATCCGGCATCACAATTGTTTTAAGTATAAGCGAACTCGCGCTTGTATAAACTTGATTGTAAAGCATCCAAAATAGATCTCGTTATTTTTAATGTGAACTTGAGCTTGTTCCTAAATTTATAAGTCCGATGAGCATGGTCACGAGTGTAAATTTTATAAGGAGTTTTGGCCTACAACATTTCAGAAACTCAATTCAATCTCGACTAATTTACAGCTCTAGTCCAATCTATCATGTCATCCTTAGCGATCTACTACTATTGCAAGCAAGAATGATTAGATCATGTCTTACGGAGTGTTTGCGAACTCTAAAAAAAGCACTTTTGGGCTTTTAGCTAAGAATGAGCATGCAGTTCGCAAACCCTGCTTCTACTTCTGATTCTCTTAAATTAAGCTCCCAGAAGTGAAAAGCTCCCAGCTGGTTGGGTGATGCTTACTTTTAGTATTTTTGTAATTAAAATAAAAACATTTGAGACTTATTTATTGTTGAGAATATTTTTATAACCCCAAATCAACCACATCAAAATTAAAAAGACTTCATCTTACTCAAATTCAAAACATCAAAACTTCTCCTGCTCCAGCTACAAAAACTGTGAACCTGGCCAGACGTAATGGTTGGCATAGGGTGTTTTTAGAGGATGATTGCCAAATATTGATTTTTTTCAGGCCTAGTTCTACTTTGTGCAGATTTTTCTTCGTTAGGGCCACTTGTCAATTTTGGCTTAGCTCTTTTGCTTTTAGTCATTTTTCTTTAGAAATAATTAATATTTTCATAAATCACTTACAATTTATATTATATCATATAGAGTTATTAAGCTACCATGTATTATGTCATATACAATTATTGAGAAGTAATTAATTTTTTATTTATAGATTTTTTCTTATAATACGTATTTAAATGCTTATTGCAAGACAAAGAAGTTTAGAAAAAATAAAAAAATAAAAAATGAAGGCGCGCATGTGGTATGCACCTTTAGACTACAATGATTATCAATAAAAAATCCTAATAATTTTAATAAACAATTGCTTTTTAGGGTAAATAGTTAAAAAAGAATTGTAGGAAGATAAATGTGAAGAAAACAATTATTTGTTTTTTAATTTTAGGGTTAATATTGTACTTTTTGAAAATAAGCTAATTAATAACCACTTTTACTTGCAAACAATCACTTTTAGTGTTTTTTTTGTTTTTTGAGCTTGTGTTTGCAAACGCTACCACTTCTGATTCTTCTTTGATTGTGCTTATTTTACACTTATGATCACTTTTTTATAAGCAGTTGTGTTTGCAAACACTCCCTTAACACCACATTTAGGTGGGATGATGTTTCTTAAATTGTGGAACTTCTTCTGTGTTAGTAATAAGTATTAACTATATATACGAGATCACTATCCTAATTGTAATGAATAGTTCAAAAAAGAGTTCAATTGTTTTTTGCCAAATGAGATGAAAAGGGTGTTTGACTAAGCTTAATTAAAAAAACATCTTATAAGCTTCTACATATTTTTAGTAACTTATAAGTTGGTAGATCTTATTTGAAAATAAGTTCACAAGTGTTTGCATAAAATAAGATGTTTGAGCTTCTAAGATATTTTTAGATCTTTAAAGATATTTGGTTGTTCGGTATTCACAAAATTTATACGCTCAATTTTTACACTCATTTACACACGCACACGCACTGCACACATTTACACACAAACATACTCAACACACATCCACACACATTGGGAACGTTTACACACAACACACATTTTACACACACACAACACATTTTTATACACATTACATCTTATTTTAGGAGCTTATAAAATATTTTCAGATTTTATAAGATATTTGGGTGTTTTGGTGTTCACAAAATTTTCTAAACTTTGGAATCTAAGTAATGTTGCTAATTAAATATTATATTATAAACTTGATGTTTTTCTTATAAAAATAATTGTGTGCGCACGTGTTTGTGTTTGTGTGTGTACTTGTGTAGATTTGTGTTTGGTGTGTCTCTATGTGTGTAAATATAACTTTGTTGTGTGTGTAATGTGTCCGTAAAATATGCAGTGTGTGTAACTGTGTGTTTGTGTTATGATATCCCACATCGGTTCCATATGAAAGTGTGGAAGGGTATATAATTGGGGAGTCAACCCTTTACCTTTGACCATGATTTTGGGTTAAGTTAGGGCTCCCTATCTTATATGCCTAACAATTTGGTTCGACCTGCCAGATTCGGGCAGGCTGCGGAAAGGGGCTACCCGATGGTGGGCCCAGGGGTTGCCGCCCCGGTTGTGGGCTCAAGGGGGTTGCCACCCGGGAAGTGGGCCTGGATATGGGTTGCCACCCGGAGTGTACCGTCCGTGGACGTCTAGTTTGAAAGGGGGATGGATTGTTATGATATCCCACGTTGGTTCCATATGAAAGTGTGGAAGGGTATATAATTGGGGAGTCAACCCTTTACCTTTGACCATGGTTTTGGGTTAAGTTAGGGCTCCCTATCTTATATGCCTAACAGTTTGCGTAAATGTGTGTTGTGCGTGTGTGTGTGCGGTGGTGTGATATGTGTGTAAAATGTGTGCAGTGCATGTGGAGATGCGTGCTCTGCTTGTGTATGGTTTGTTACGATTTTAAAAAATGAGTTGGTACTTTAGGAAATAAGTGGAATTCCCAACTTATTTTAAGAAGCTTATATGCTACATATTTTAGGAAGCTTATATGCTACAAACATCTTATTTTGGGAGCTTTTAAGATCATCCTATAAAGAATTATCCACCCTCTAAGTTGCATCATATAGTTTGTCAAGGAGGATCTTATGAGCTTATGTGAAGTTAAAAAGAATCTTGATCCATACGAGTTGCAAGATTATGGAGGGGATAATTATTTCTCAGGCGCAAATGATATTTCTTAAATTTAATGTCGCAATTGATGGGACTACTTGAAGCTTCACTTGAAGAAGACTAGTAAAAAAGAATTAACATAATTTAATTGGAGCAATGTCATTTTTGGTGTCTCAGGTTTAATGGTAGAATCACTTAAGCCATGTTTAAATCACAATTCTAGCGTCCTTAATGTGCAAACTTGGTTTTACTTAGGTACTTCTGAACATATTTACCCTTACATTTGATGCACATTTGGTACACCTCAGTCCTTCGTAAGAATAATGCGTTTCATATTTAGGGGTAAAAATGTCCAAAAAGATTGAAGTGAAACCAAATTCAAAAGAGATAGATGCTAAAGCTGTGATTTAAACATGAGAGTTTAAAGTACTTTTAATAATTATTAAAAATGAGGGATTAAAATTGACAATATCCCAAATTTCATAATAGTCTATATGATACTGAGTTGAGATCCATCAGCTTTTGTGGATGTTGCTGATCAGCAAACTTAGGACTAGTCATGTCATTTAATATTAACTGGATAGCTGCTATGATGGAAGAGATAAGCTTGGGAAAAGCTGAATCTAATTGCTAACAACCAAGTCTAAGAACAAGTTGGATTTTTGTGGAGACGCAAGACCAACATGCGGTTTCAATAGGTTCCTGTCTCTTTAGAAGTATCTATCTATAGTCTTTCTCGAAGCATCACCGGAAATTCCAAGGATTTGTTGTCTACAAATCAGTGGATGGCTCAGGTAGTTATCTATCTCAGCAAGTAATGTATATTCATGCTTGCTTGCAAAGCAATGTCGTAGATGAGCATTTGCAGGATATTGATCAACAATTTCTGTTGCATGCAGGATTATCCATTAAACTCAACGGGTGGGTCTTACCACGTCCCATACCCAAAAGTTTGGGTTTAGATCCAGACCCAAATGTGAATCTTTTTTTCATTTTATTATTACATTATTTAAAATTTCAAAATATACACATTACATTATATATATATATATGTATATATATATATATATATATCGATCAGTGTTTTGATTATAATCTAATAAATATTAACAAAAATATCAAAATATATATGATATTATACATTTATATGTGTAATTTGCTTACAATATAAAAATTATATATATCTATACACATTTATACATAATTAGAGGGACGGATGGGGGAGGACAGAGCGACGGTGCGTCACCCGAGAGAGGTTAAGTAAGAGTAGAGAAACGGTGACGAAGAGGAGAGAAGAGGAGGGAGGCGCCGTGACAACGGTGGATGAAGGAACAGAGACTGAAGTGCCGTACGGATGAAGAAGTCATTGAACTCGCGCTGCCGCGAGTAGATGTGCTTGCCGCGGCGTAAGATGCACCAACTTTTGTTGGACGCTGTGCTAACGCTGTCCCGACCCATTTTCGGCTCCGTTTTTCCCTTTTTGATCTGACCCCACTAAACCTTACAATCTCTCACTTGGAGACTAGTAAAAGTAACTCAAGCTCAATTCGAACAAACACCTTCACTTCTCACAAGTGAAACCCAAAATAGTTGGAACATCCCCAAACTCAATGGATATCAATTAAGGTGCCACTTCGCCTCACCAATTCATCAACACCTAGTGCCTTCTACTTGACGGACTTCATATTCTTTTCAACATTGTACAATGTTCCCTCTCTCGAATCCCTAGCCACTACTTTATTCCTTTTGGTGATCACTCCAGATTCTTCACTAAATGCTGTAGTATATCTTTCACGGTCCAACTGACCCACGGTTATAAGGTTCCTTCTAAGACCGGACCATGTCTCACATCTGGGCAATCTACCCTTGGTTCCCTTAATGTCAACATCACCTTTATTCACTGGGTTCAATATCCACCCAGACAAACCTTTCCGAACTCACCGGAAGCATAGTGGACCAACATTTTCTTCCCCAGTGTAGAGTGATAAAACGCCGCCAGGTTCAAAACCTAAGTATCCCTTGGATCATCTGTACAACATACCAAAATATCAACATCCTCTTCCACCACTGCGTTTCCCGATCCCTTATCCTTTGTCGGCTTCTTGCACCAATGTTGGTAGTGCACGGGTTTCCCGAAATTGTAACAATTTATATTCTCCATGTGTTTTCCCCGGTGACCATGTTGACTACTTCTCCCAACAACACTTAAGGCTCCTGCTATAAGTTCCCCACATTCCCTCCTGCGAAGCTCCTCGCTCAGAATCATATCCCAGATTTCTTGAAGGTTCAACGTTTTGTCCCCAATTGAGCTGCTAACAGTAGTCACAATGGCACCCCAACTATCTGGCTGAGATGACAATAGGATTAAAACCTGGATCTCATCGATAAATGTGATTTCCACAAAACTCGACTGAGTCAAACTCACATTGAACTCATTGATGTGGTTTATCACATAACTACCCTCACCCATCCTCAAATTAAATAACCTATGGATCAAATATACCTTATTTGAGGTGGATGACTTGATAGCGCCCGCATCAAACTCATAGTAGTCTTCTCGTTGATGAAGTTGAAAGCAACATTCCTCGCCAGTCTCAACCAAATCACACCCAAAGCCCTGATGATCTAGCAATGCCCAATCATCATCCGACTTCTTTCCTAACAATGGTTCATGCAACTTTTTTTGATACAGATAATCCTCAACCTGCATCTTCCAAAATCCGAAATACCTAACGTCGAACCTATCGATCTTAACTTCCCCCTCATCACCTGCCATTGATCCCACTCGAAAAATCTCAAGCTACAACTAAGCTCTCGTGTTTACCCGCAGATCTAGATTTAAGACGTCTTCTAAATCTACTCTGATATCAATTGTTAGGAACTAGGGGTGCCCACAAGCCGAGCCTAGCCAAATTTCTTGGCTCGAGCCTGAAAAAAAGGAGCTCGAGCTCGATCTTAGAAAAAGAATCAATTTTTAATTAATATATATATATTATTATTGTGTATATATATATATAATTATTGTATATATATATATATGATTAAATATAATCATGATAAGTATTAAATATATCATTATTGATATATATTATAAGATATTATATTGTAAATATATTACTAAATAAATAAATAAATATTATTTTTATTTAGGCTCGTGAGCCTTCGAACATACATTTTTGGGCTCAAGCTCGTCTTGTAAGGCTCGAGTCGAGTTTTTTCTTTAGCCGGCTCGACTCGTTGCCCCTATTAAGAATATTAAGAACATAACTGATCAATGGTGAAAAAAACTCGAGAAAATAAGAACACAAAGGGAAAACTCTGGACAATGATTTGTTGGTGGAAACCCACCCAAGAAAAAAAAACTCTCTCCAACTAGATTGTATTTACTCTACTCAGTGATTCAGTCATTGCAAATTCAGTTCTACTATTTTAATAGTGAAGCAAGTTAAAACCCTAACAAACTAGGAAAATAATCCTAAATTGACTGGCAAATAAATCTTATCAACTAGAAAACAACTCCAATCAAAAGATGACTCAAAATCTGCCCAAGTCATCGAACTTGCGCTGCACCGCGGCGCGAGAATAATTCATTCTATCGCCTTTGGCTAAACTCAACAGTATCATGGATATGACATCTAAACCTTTATTTAATAGCTTTAGCTCTTCTTCACAGTCCAAATCCCCTTTCTTTATGATGTTACCACATCGAAAATCTGTTTTGGCATGTTCAGTTAACTTCTTAGTTTCTTCTCGTTTCTATATATGCTGATTAAATGCATTACCATCATCTAGTCAATGAACGAGTATGGAAGGAATGCCTAAAATTGATTTCGTTATATATGCCAATGTCTTCACCCACACAATGATCATTAGTTTCACTCAATGTTGATTAACTCCAAAGAATAATGTGTGGCTAATTTAAAGACATCTTTTGGGACTTTAGTTCTGTTACTTGGGGTAGGCGTATGGCTGATTAACTTAATGAATGTTGCTGTTGCCAAATTTGTGTTCAGAAAATCTTTGAATTTATGTTTCAGATGTGACGTGTATAGCTTTGGTGTTATTCTATGGGAACTTGCAACATTGAAATTGCCTTGGAGTGGTATGAACCCAATGCAAGTTGTAGGTGCAGTGGGTTTTCAAAATCGTCGTCTTGACATCCCAAAGCAAGTCGATCCATTGGTGGCAAGGATAATATGGGAATGTTGGCAAATGTAGGTCATATAATATATATATATATACATCTTTCTTTATTTCTCTTTTTTGTTTATAAAGTTCTCTTACACTACTTGCAACCTGTGCTGTTACCAGGGATCCAAATTTGCGTCCCTCTTTTGCACAGCTCACTGTGGCATTAAAATCATTGCAACGACTTATCATTCCTCCAAACGTGGAGCAACAAACATAATCTGTGCTGCAAGGGAGATCTCAATGAATTCTACCCCTTAGAAATTCTCAAATGTGAATACTGTACTATGAGGCAACTGACAATGAGATTATGATGGAAAAAGATCAAATTCAACTAAAAAAATCAGTGCTTAGGCTGTTCTCTTGTATAGAGTGGACATCAGTGTTTCCTATGTATATAAATAAATTGATTGTATCATTCTCGTTGTTTAATTATAATTTTTGTCCATTACGACCCCCTATGGTTGGTTCTCTCTTCTTATAGATTCCAGTCATGTGGTGCGAACATGAAATGGGTTTTTGAAATCCAAGTTATTGTTTTGGCAAAACTCCGAAACTAAACTCAGGTTCAGTTTGGTACCGAGGTTCTTATAAATACCACATGTAGCACACATGTCAACTAACAATTGCAAAATTAATACCATAGATTTTGGATGCAAATAGATGTTAAATTTGACTTATAGTGCTAAATTTATTATTTTTCTCTTCAAGTTCGTTTTCTTCTTTCAGCTTTATTAAGAAAATTGACAGTAAAGTAAATAGCACAATAATTGTAAGGTTCATTGGGTGGTGTAATCTCAACTACGTCCTTCTTCTTCTTGAGTACTCGGAGGCAATCCACTAAAATGGTTCTCAAAGAATCACACAGAAACTTCTACAAATTAGGGAGAGATGGATGTTGATGACTTGAACTCCTTGATCACATAAATTTCTGCTCCAAATTACTTTTAACTCCTTGCTTCTTTCACCCAGAAATAATGCAAGTATCCAACTTCGACTTCACACAGATCGCGAGGTTTGGATGAGGTTTTTCTAAACGATTTGTTTGATTTTGATAAAGTTCAAACAACTGAGAATATCTCAATAGTAGTGTAGGTTTCTCCGAAACGAATGTTTGAGATATTTGGTTGGCTGTCTCAGGAATTGAAGAAAAGTAAGGAGAATATTTACTTGAATATTCTGGCTTTTTTGAGATTTTAAGGAATGAAACTTCAATGCAACAACAATTTGGCTTAGAATGGATCATTCTTTTTGGCTTCTTGTTGAAGTCCTATTTATAGGCATTCTTGAAAAAAGTGTCTGTTTGACACATGCATAGGCGCGTGTCTCCCACTTCCGCGAGTGAATCACTTTTGTCCTTTTTCTTGAAAATCTGCTGCACAAAAGTTGGTGCTGCAGTCTGTGAATAGTTGACAATCCAATAGAGTGGCTTCTACGTACGTCTGAAAGTGCTTATCACATTTAATGCTCTTATCAGCATTTAATACATTTGAATTAAATGTCCGTCGGCACTTAATGCACTGAGAGTATTTGCATTAAACTCCTTCTGGAATTGAAAATAAATTCAGGTGAAATCCATCATTGATAGACGCTTATCCATCCTTGAATTGCTTCTGTCCTATAAGGTGACGCTTGATATAGCTGGTTATTTGGACGCTTGGAAACTTCATCTTCATTCAAACTTCAGGCGCTTGAGTCTTCAAACTTTACCACTAATCAGCTCATTCAGAATTCATCAGACGCTCAGCCTAAAACTACTTAGCCTAACAATCTAGAATAAAAACAAAACGAAGCCTATAAAGCCTATTACAAATCTAACGCTTCAAAATTTATACATGATTTCAACTAAAATCAAACTTACATAGTTTGGGGTCTAACATAAATTCCTAATTGTCATCATCAAAACATCTAACATGAAATTCCTAACATAAGTCAACAACAAATCTCTTGCAAACAAGTGTACAAATAAAAGATTTTGAAGATCGAACTGGGATTGATTTCTCGAAGCTCATTTATTGCGAATTTTTTCTAAAGAATTTCTACGATAACCTCCAAAGTATCCCCGCAACTAATGGTCCTTGGCCATAATCTTCTTCTCAAAGTTGTGAATCAATTCTTGGTTTCTTTGGTTGGCTTTCAATGCATGATGTACCATCAAATATAGATTTGAGAACTTTGAAACCTTGGGAGGTAGACAAGCATTTTATGACATTTTCATGAGTACTTCGATCAGTTTGACATCATCGGTTGATTGGGGTTGTCTTGCTGCGTGCACAGATCCTGGGACTAAAATACTCGATCCTAACAGTGGTATCAGAATTAAGGTTTTGACACGTCTCAAATTTTCTATGTGATATAATGTAATTGATGTATGATTTTTTTGCCCAAAATTGATATTGTGGCTTTTATACAATTTATAAAAACTTTGGGGCTTTTATGTAATTTCTAAAAAGATTAGAATTTTGGTATTTTCTAAATAATTTGAAAATTTCATATATTATGTTTTTTCAAAAATTGATGAATTTTGGATATTTTGGGAAAATTGAAATGTTCTTGGATTTTGAATAGAGTTACCATCTTTATGAAATGATAATTCAATTAAATCAGTGGACTGATATAATTTTCTAAAACTCCATTACATGATTCGACTTTCAAGCATGATTATGTGCACTATGTGGTGATTTGAGTCTGAGCTTAGTTTCGCCTTACTAGACCAATCTTTGTAATTTAAGACCTGCAAGCCATTTTCTATTATTGTATTTTTCTTAGATGGTGAGGTTTCCTTTTTATAAAACTTTGTAATTGAAAATGTAGCAAGAAAAGGTTCAAGATTAGAAGCTATGAAGACCTTAAACATGGTCCAGATCCTTATATTAGACGGACTATCATCCTAATGGCTGGGCGTGACCTAGGTGGCTCAAATAAAGATCACATTTACTGTTTCGGTGATGTGCTTATGTTATTTATTTTTTCTTTGTATGATGTGTTTGGTTGCATGATCATTTAAGAAAGATAAATAAGTAAAGCTGGTAAGACCCTATATGCAAAATCCCCTATAAATGATTATAAGTCCATTAACGGAATAATTGGAAACCAGGTGTTTTCAGTGAATCTAGGTCTTCCATAATTGTCAAAGGAAGTCACCAAAGCCCATCACCATTGGCCGTCATCGTGGAATGAATGTTGGGTCTAGGAGACAATTTCACAACTAGGTCTTCTGGCTTGGTTTTCAACAAAGATCAAAATTTCATTTCAAAGATAATTTTCGAATTGTTAAATATCAGAAACGTATTGGAAACGTTCTGAAGCATTATATAAAACTTCTAAAATTCCAGAAACATTTTAGAAATCATGAGAACAGAAGTAAATGAAGTTTTCTCTAGTTGTCTATTAGAAAACAGTTAATGTTTCGTGTTAAATTTATCCATCTACATTAATAATTCATTAAATTTCACTAATAAGCGAGGTAATATTTGATTCAAGTGTAGCCTCTATAAAGCATTCTACAAACTGCTAGTAACTTATATTATGAATGTAAAATCATAAAAGTGCTATTGTTAAATAAAGAAATTAATATCACTACTATCCTTTGCATTCTAATCAATCAACGTCTAATGCGTCAAGCACTCTACTGAATAGTTACAAGGAGTCTATTGATAAAAAAAACTATGAAATATTTGTTGTCATCCATATCTTCTACACTTTAAATTAAATTCCTTAAATCTTGAACGTAATGCTGATTTATAATAAGAAATGGTGGCACAACTTAATGCTGCCTTGGGAGTTGGGTTAAAAAGTGATTTTTTTTTATTTAAATTCACAAGTTAACAAGTACTATTAAATTAATTTCAAGTCCCAATAAAATCCATTGTTAAGTCTTAAACCCACTAGCACCAGAGAAAATAGATGAACACCTAACCATACGAACCATGAACAAATTTCTTTCAAATCTTTCATTCTTAGACTCGAGCGTTTCTTTGTTCTTTCTTTTTTCTTGCTTGTGTTGATTTTCTTTTGAGAATTCCGTTCTTGGTAGTTATTTTGTGCTTTGGTTTGTTACGTAGCGGAGGAGGAGGGATGGAAGCATCTTGGCAGAAAAGCAATTCAATTTTAATTCTTTGGAGCTGATTATACATGGATTTGATTCTATTTAGGAATCTAATTTTGCAAGGATAATATCTTTAAGACTCTTATTCATTTTTTGTTGTTTATTTTACTGTACATAAAATTTGGGATCTGTTATCTAGGAAATACGAAGCAACAACCCTTTTCGAAAATAAACATTGAAACTCTTTCGGAAGTACTTGGTTTCCAAAGAAACTAAACTCACGGTTTCCAGCGAAACCATCTAATTAATATATGACTATAATTAATAGCAAAACTAAGTTACTTAATCTAATTAATATTTTGGACTTAGAAGAATAAATAATAAACTAATCCAATCAATTATTATTTACTCTTTAATTTATTTCACTTAATCCAATTGATTAAATAAATAAATTCCTTTGCTCATATAATTAATTTGTTCATCAAATGACAAATTGTCCGAATAACCTTATTTGACAACTAGAGATTTTTTTCACTTATTTTCTTGAAAGCGCGACTCTCTAGGTTCGTCTCGATTGATACCAATAGAATGTGGGTGTCACCTAATCAGTCTGTGGACCCTCATCAAAATCCAATCAAGAGATTAAAATGATTAGATCAATATGAACCTTTAGGTCACGAGTACCATATGATTATAAGCCCTTCACTATAATATCCCAATCGAGTGAGAGTCATGAAATATGTCAAACTAACAGAACTCAATGTTGTGCTTTATCAATCATAGTAAACTATCTCTCATGTCCCACATGAGTTAGTTTGTTTGCTTTGTCAAAGACTTGTCATTTCATTTACCTATGATCGCACAGGATATTTTCTAATTTACTATTCGAGATAATGGATCTCATTTTGGCAGTCATCGAACAATTGCTACTTGCCCGCTTAGATTGCACTTCGAGGTCGACCCCACCCACGAGTGAAACAGGTCTGACTACTCTAATGACGAGTCTAGAGTCACATGTACAATCTTTGTGACTCCTCAGGTCTAAGGCTCACGCACACTATCGTGACCAGTAACTTAAACATTAAGAGTCACTGAGAAAATACCCACGTTCGAATATGTCAATTTCATTGGCATATCTATGGCATAAGCTTCCACTAATACATAGTGACCAACTGACACTCTTTGTCAGAGCCTATGTCATACAAGTCGAGTCATAATGCTCAATTAAGACTCTTCGACTTGCGAACCCATTTTGAATAATCAAGGACTTGACGCCTAATGTCTCTCTCCTTAATCTTTAAGGAGTTGAAGGTCTCTCTTGATCACTTTGGCCTTATTTGTTCTATACTTATAAAAGCCATTATGATTTACGTGAACAAATATAAGAGTTTGTAGAATATAAAAGAAAAAGCCCTATATAATCTATTTCCTCGTTGGCATCGAGGGCATAATCCTGACATATGTAGGGGATGACAAGAAGTAAGGCACTATGTAAAGGAGAGATGACCCTAAGGATAGGAAATGGGGTAATGGTTGCTGCCAAGGCCGTAGGGACCATCCACATAGCATTAAGGAATAGGATTTTGATTTTAAATTCCATCTATTTTGTACCAAAGATAAAAAGAAAAATCATCTCTATTCCTGTTTTAGATGAAGAGGGATATAGTTTTGAGATTCGTAATAATAGTTGCTCTTGTTATAAACAAATTATATGTGGATGTTCATATAACTTCAAGTCTTTTCATCTTCAAATAACTCCAAGTCTTTTACCTTTCATCATGAATGTAATTCATTATCATTTATCTTCCTCATTATGTAATCAACCTTTGAGGTCTTGTAATTTTTGTTTGGCGCCTATAAATAGGATATGCAATTGTATTGTTTAGTACACCAACTGAAATAAACAAATCTCTCATTCTCTTGTCTCTACTTCATAGTATTTTTGGACTATTTTATAACACATTATCAGCACAATCAGTCTCAAGTTGTTAGTAATTATTTCTTTGAGTTGGCATTAAGGTAGAAGCAAAAGCACTTGCTGAGGAATCATTACACTATTAAGAAGAAGGAATTGTATCACTCCACGATTTTGAGAACTAGGTGGGAAAAATTATCTTATCTATTTGTCTGCATCCATTAACATCATATCTATATTTTACAGAATTATTATTAATAATCATTAGAAAATAAGTTTTCATGTTTAATAATACATTTGGTTTTCACTTATTTTGCCTTCCGTGAGTAGTCATCAACATGTGTGCAGATAGATACATTATGAAATATTGCAGATAGAATAGATAGGTTATTAAATATTTCAAACTTTATAGTATGACATGTTCTAACAAATCAAGCAAATTATATTGGCATCCCCACACTTTATATGTCTTATATAGTTAATTGATTGTTATCTAATTTTGTTTTATACTTTGATTATAGTATTATAATAACGAATCTTGCAAAACTTGACTTTGTGGCTTTTGACATTATGGGGAAGAATTATTTATCTTGGGTGTTAGATGCTGAAATTCAATTAGATGTAAATGGTCTTGGAGTCAAAGAAGGAAACAAAGCATCTAATCAAGAGAAGGCTAGCACTATGATTTTTCTTCGTCACCATCTTCATGAAGGCCTAAAAAGTGAGTATCTTACAATAAAAGATCCACTTGTTCTTTGGAGTAATTTGAAAGAAAGGTATGACCACCAGAAAACGGTTATTCTTCCAAAAGCTCGTTATGATTGGATGCATTTGCGATTACAAGATTTTAAAACTGTGAGTGAGTATAACTCTGCAATGTTTAAAATCAGTTCTCAACTAGCATTGTGTGGAGAAAAAATCACTGATGAGGATATGTTAGAAAAAACATATTCCACTTTCATGCATCAAATGTGCTCCTGCAGCAGCAATATCATGAAAAGGGTTTTAAGAAATATTCTAAACTGATTTCCTGCCTACTTGTGGCTGAACAAAACCATGATCTTTTGATGAAAAATCATGAATCCCGCCCAACTGGTTCTGTCATAACCTTTTTAAACATGAACCAAATCATGGTCGTGGTCGTGGCCATGTCTGTGGTCTAGGACATGGATGTGGATGTGGACGTGGATATGGTAATGGAAATCGTGGTGGTTATTCAAAGAACACATCTTTCTAGTAGAAGTGGAAAAATAATGAAGAGAAAAATGAAGGTGGCCAAAATAGCAAATCTATGGAGAATTTATGCTATCGTTGTGGCGGTAAAAGGTCATTGGTCACGTACCTATCGTACACCAAAGCATTTTCTTGACTTTTACCAAGAATCACTGAACAGTAAAGGAAAGAAGATAGAAACAAATTTGGCTTTTGAAGAAGGCGATTCTGATCATGGCCAATTTGATGACACTTATTTAGATGTTGCTAATTTCTTTGTTGATCCTGATGGAAAAATTAATCACTCGATTGGAGATGGGAATGTTCAAAAATAAGTTTCTGAAGTTTTAACTCTAGTAATTTTTAAATAAATGTTAAGTGTGTTGCTTTTCCATTTGCTAAGACAATAAATAATTTATTTATAAAATTGTCTTTTATCCTTATAAGTAATATTTTCTGTTATTAATTTATTTTATTTTTATTCTACTTCAATAAAGAATTAGTGTTTACTCCGTCCGCAGCAACATCAATACTGAAAATATGTGTCTCGCAGGTAGTGCAACAACTCACACCCTCCTGAAGAATAAAAAATACTTCTCTTATTTAGTAATGCAAAAAGCCAATGTTAGTATTATATCAGGTAGCACAAAATTAATTGAAGGCTCCAGCAGAGCTAATATATTGTTACACGGAGGAACAAAATTATATATTGATGACGCATTATATTCTACAAAGTCTCAAAGAAATTTACTAAGCTTCAAAGATATCCGCCGAAATGGATATCATATTGAGACAACATGTGATGGGAATATTGAGTATCTTTACATCACCAATACAATATCTAGTAACAAGTGTATATTGGAAAAATTACCTGCATTTTCCTCCGGTTTGTACTACACGCATATAGCTACTATTGAAACACACGTTATCGTAAACCAGAAGTTTGCAAATCAAAATGAGTTTGTTGTTTGGCATGACCAATTGGGCCATCCCGGATCAATTAAGATGTGAAAAGTAATTGAGAATTCATGTGGTCATCCATTGAAGAGACAACAGATTCTTTAATCCGATGATTTGTCATGTGCGGTTTGTTCTTAAGGAAAGTTGATTATTCGACCATCGTCAACAAAAGTAGAAAGTGAATCTCTTACGTTTTTGGAATGTATTCAAGGTGATATATGCGGACCAATACACCCGTTGTGTGGACCATTTAGATATTTTATGATTTTAATTAGTGCATCAACAAGATGGTCACATGTGTCTTTGTTATCAACTTGCAACCTGGCATTTGCGAGATTGCTTGCTCAATTGATTAGATTACGAGCACATTTTCCCGATTATCCAACTAAGAAAATACGTTTTGATAATGCAGGTGAATTTACTTCTAAAATGTTCAATGACTATTGATGTTTATTGGAATTGATGTTGAGCATCCTGTAGCACCTTTTCATACACAAAACGGTCTAGCAGAATCGTTTATCAAGCGTTTGCAGTTAATTGCAAGACCTTCACTTATGGAATCAAAACTTCCTATTTCTTGTTGGGGACATGCTATTTTGCATGCAGCAGCACTTGTTCGCATAAGGCTAACAAGTTACCATATGTACTCCCCATTACAAATGGTTTTTGGTCAGAAACCAAATATTTCCCATTTAAGAATTTTGAATGTGCGGTATATGTTCCAATTGCTCCACCACAACGCACTAAGATGGGTCCTCAAAGGAAGTTGGGAATTTATGTTGGATTTGAATCTCTATCTATAATAATGTATCTAGAGCCGTTGACTGGAGACTTATTCACGGCTCAGTTTGTTGATTGTCATTTTGATAAATCAGATTTCCCAACATTAGGGGGAGAAAGTAATCAGTTGGAGTGAATTATCTTTATCTCATTTTGATCCTCGTACAAAACAATGTGAACTGGAAGTTCAAAAGATAATTCATTTGCAAGGTTTAGCTAATCAACTGCCAGGCGCATTTACTGACCTAAAGAAAGTGACTAAGTCACATGTACCAGCTGCTAATGCTCCAATAAGAATTGATGTCCCTGTTGGACAAAGTAATATTTCAAATGAGTCTAAAGCACGCCTGAAGGATGGTAGACCTGTCGGTTCCAAAGATAGCGATTCTAGAAAAAGAAAAAGAGCTACGAATCAAGATGGACCAATCGAGGATAAAATAACTCCAGAAGAGTCCCTAGTCATAAGTAATATTTCGGTTCCAGTAGAACCTCAAGTACCTGAAAATTGTGAAAATAATGAGATCACAATAGATTATGTTATGAACGGGATACGATGGAATCAAAATGAAGTCAACATTGAAAATAAATTTGCATATAATGTAGAGCTAAATGTAATGAATGATAATGAGGATCAAGAAACAAAATCTGTTAATGAATGCAGACAAAGAAATTATTGGCCCAAATGGAAAGATGCAATTGAGGCAGAGTTAAACTCGCTTGAAAAATGGAAAGTTTTTGGACCTATAGTTTGTACACCTGAAGATGTAAAGTCAGTAGGATTCAAATGGGTACTTGTGCGAAAATGAAATGAGAAAGGTGAAATTGTAAGATACAAGGCACGTCTTGTTGCCCAAGGGTTTTCGCAAAGATCTGTGATAGATTATGAGGAGACGTACTCTCCTGTGGTGGATGCAACTACTTTTCAATTTTTAATTAGCTTGGCAGTGCTCGAAAAACTCAATTTGCGTCTAATGGATGTTGTTACAGCCTATTTGTATGGCTCGCTTGATAATGATATATATATATATATATATATATATGAAACTCCCTGAAGGATTTAATATGCCTAGAGGATACAATTCAAGTTCTCGAGAACATTATTCAATTCAATTAAATAAATCTTTTTATGGATTGCAACAATCTGGATTTATGTGGTATAATCGTCTCAGTGAATATTTGTTAAAAGAAGGAAATAAAAATGATCCAGTTTGTCTATGTAGTTTCTTGAAAAGATATGAAAACGAGTTTGTTATCATTGTTGTTTATGTCGATGATTTAAATACTATTGGAACTCCTGAAGAGCTCTCAAAAGCTGTGAATTACATAAAGAAAGAATTTGAGATGAAGGATCTTGGAAGAACTAAATTATGCCTCGGGTTGCAAATTGAATATTTAAAGAACGGAATTTTTGTCTATCAAGACGCTTATGTATCAAAGATGCTAAAGTGATTTTATATGGATAAATCACATCCATTGAGCACCCCGATGGTCGTAAGGTCACTAGATGTGAACAAAGATCCTTTTCGACCTGGAGCAAGTGATGAAGAACTACTTGGTCCTAAAGTACCATATCTAAATGCAATCGGTGCACTGATGTATCTTGCTTGTCATACTCGACCTGATATAGCGTTCGTTGTTAATCTATTAGCGAGATATAGTTCTTCTCCTACATGAAGGCATTGGAAAGGGGTTAAACAGGTGCTTCTCTACCTTAGAGGTACAATGGATATGAGCATATTTTTTTCAAATGTACCCAAGTCCGAATTGATTGGATATGCAAATGCTGGATATCTATCTGATCCGCATAATGGTCGTCCACAAATGGGCTATTTATTTACATGTGGTGGCATAGCCATTTCATGGCGGTCTATGAAACAAACTATATCGTCCACATCATCTAATCATGCAGAAATCTTGGCTATTCACGAGGCAAGTCGAGAATGAGTTTGGTTAAGATCTATAATTCAACACATTCAAGGGACTTGTGGTTTATCTTCTCGGAAAATGATCTCGATGATTTTATATGAAGATAATGCTGCATGTATTGCGTAAGTGAAAGAAGGCTACATCAAAGGAGATCGAACAAAACATATTTCACCAAAATTCTTTTTCACTCATGATCTTCAGAAGAATGGTGATATCAATGTTCAACGAGTCCGTTCCAGTGATAATCTTGCAGATTTGTTCACCAAGTCACTTTCTACTAAAACATTCAAAAAGCTAGTCTATAGTATTGGAGTTCGTCGACTGATATTATAAAAAGATCTTGAACGATATTATCATGATGGGGAGATAATACGCGCTGCACTCTTTTTCCCTTAACCATGGTTTTTCCCATTGGGTTTTCTTGGTAAGGTTTTTAATGAGGCAGCATCTGAATGCGTATTGAAATAATTATGTACTTTTTTTCCTTCACTAGGTTTTTGTCCCACAGGGATTTTTCTTATAAGGTTTTAACGAGGCATATTCTTAAGGTATGGACATCCAAGAGGGGGTGTTATAAACAAATTATATGTGGATGTCCATATAACTTCAAGTCTTTTCATCTTCATATAACTCCGAGTCTTTTTTACCTTTCATCATGAATGTAATTCATTATCATTTATCTTCCTCATTATGTAATCAACATTGGGGTTCTTGTAATTATTGTTTGGTTCCTATAAATAGGACATGCAATTGTATTGTTTGAGTACACCAAATGAAATAAACAAATCTCTCATTCTCTTATCTCTACTTTATAGTATTTTGGGGTTATTTTATAACAGCTCTATATTTTATGAATTCAATCTTATTATTGAGTCAAAATTGCAAGATGGTCTTTATACAATTTTCCCAAATTATTCTACTCTTAATATTCAACAAAGCAAAAAAAGAAAGTTAGATAATTCCTTAGATACATCAACTTGGTACGCTAGACTAGGTCATATCTCAAAAGAAAGAGTTCGCATATTAGCAAGCCAATATGGTCTTAGAGACTTAGATAAAATGCCCACTTGCGAATCTTGTTTTAAAGGGAAGATGACTAAAACGCCATTTACTAGGTTAATGGCACGTGCAAGTGGAATTTTGGACTTAGTCCATACTGATGTATGTGGACCACTTAGAATAAATGCTAAAGGTGGTTTTAGCTACTTCATAACGTTCATCGATGACTATTCTTGGTATGTTTATGTGCTCCTCATAAGGTACAAGTCC
Organism: Buddleja alternifolia; assembly: GCA_019426215.1. Taxonomy (NCBI): domain Eukaryota; kingdom Viridiplantae; phylum Streptophyta; class Magnoliopsida; order Lamiales; family Scrophulariaceae; genus Buddleja; species Buddleja alternifolia. Next base: position 36,123,243 of record CM033390.1, on the reverse strand, counting down.
AAATTCTTCGAGAAATTCAAGGAGTTCAAACATGAAGTAGAGAAACAAAATGGAAGGATTATTAAAACTCTTCAATTGGATCGAGGAGGTGAATACTTATCCAGTGAGTTTTTGGATTATCTAAAAGAGAATGAGATTCTGTCACAGTGGACTCCAACCGGCATACCTTAATTAAATGTGGTAGCCAAGCGAAGGAATCAAACTTTGTTAGACATGGTTCGATCCATTATGAGTTCCACTGGACTTCCTGTTAGGATTATGCCCTCAGATGCAATATAAGAGAGATTGCATAGGGTATTCAATTTGTAATTGACTTATTCTATTTATAATAAAAAGTAACATATTAGTTTTCACATAGATCTTATTAGCATCTGTAAGTAGTGTAGAAGACTTGTCCAGTATTCAGTGCAATCTCTCTAATTCCTATGAGATTGGAAGATAGGCACTAGAGAGATTGATCTTGATTACTCAACTCATTCGCAAGTTATATGAATTTTTTAATGGGCAAATAAATACTTCGAACATTTGTACAATCTGAGCTCTGACATGAGAGTGCCAGTCGAACACTATTGTTGGGGTTGGTACAACCCCGGGGATGCCGGCGCAGCGGAAAGTACAATTTTTAATTAAAATTCGACATCCACTAAACAAGGTTAGGTAAACATGGTACCATCAGATTCAAAAACCTAACAAGATGAGTTTTCTCATGTTTACCTTTTGAAGAACGAACAACAACTTTTCTTTTAAGCTTCCAAAATTCCCGAACTAATTTGTCCTAGCGCCCCAAGTGTAGCGCCTCTGAGATATATCCACACCCTAGCTCGTACCCTCAATTATATCCACTAGTATGAGCCAAGAGAATATCAAATCTTGGCTTGTGAGAAAAGGGTAGGAATATATTTTAGTATTCTTCATACTCAACATATGAGTTGGAAGAATAATAGTGAAAGAGCAGAGAGAAAATTAGAGAGAAAGTTTTGTGGAATTGAATCACTTTTTAATTAAAATGTCAATACATACATACATATATATATATATATATATATATATATATATATATATACTCCACCAAAGTGGAATCACATACACACACACACACCTCTTTCTCTTTCTTAGAGAGAGGCGTGTATATATATATAATGATTTCTTTCTCTCTTTTTATTTTCTTATCCTTAATTAATTGGATACTTTTCCAACTAACAAGATATTTGTTGGGAATCCTGGCATAATGCAAAGCGGAAATTTAAAATCATATCCAGATTCCCAAAGCTAAGATCAATTCGTTTTGTTTGTTGATTTTAATTAAAAATATGAATACGAAAAACTTACCTTTTGCGTATTCAATCAATCCTCGCGAATCTTCGTTCAATGGTCCACGTGCCCCGTCTCTAGATTATCACGCACGGAATTGACTCTGAAAATCTCCATCTCATTCTCCATAGGGGCGGCTAGATGAGAGAGAGAGAGAGGAAGAGAACTTTTTCTCTTTCTTGTATTTCTGGTGGAGGAGTTTCTCACGTAATATTTCTGTTATATGAATTGTGTTGTGTGCCACTAGAGCTTGTGTTGGAGGATTAAATAAATCCTCCAACTTAGCCCACTAGTATACACGCCCTTATGGGCCCTATTGGACAATTATTGGGCTATATTGACCCAGTCAACTTAGTTCAATTAATTTAACCCTCTAATATTTAATCCAATTAAATATACATAGATTAAATTAATATTCTAATTAATTAAATAGTTAAATAATTAATTAGTATTCATAGTTGACCTAGTCAACATAATTAATTTAATTATTCATGTTTAATCCAATTAAATAACTAATTAAATTAATTCGTCTAATTAATTAATTCATCCTTCGAAAGGACAAATTACCGAAATGCCTCCCAAATACAAAGAACAATTTTCCCGTCTATTCCTTTAGTGTGACTCTCTAGGTTCATCTTGATTGGCAATGGGAGGATGCCAAAGGAACGTGGGTGACACCTAGCCAGCACCGTGGCCCCACATCGTAGCCCTAGTACAAAATGATCAAAGTATTACGAACCTCTAGATTATGAATATTGTATGAGTATAATCCCTTCACTGACGTATCACGATCGAGTGAGAGTCATGAAATATGTCAAACTCACAGGACTCGATGTTATGCTTGGAATCATAGTAACATGAGATTACCAAACTAGCCTCAGTGTCCAACACGAGTTAGTTCATGAGCTCTGGCAAGAGACTTTAATCTCATTTACCTATGATAGCATAGGATACTTCTCGTTTACTTTCGAGACAGTGAATTCCATTTTGCTAATCAATTAAGACTACTACTTGCCCATCAAGCCGCACTTCGAGATTAACCCCACCAACGGGTGAATTGGATCTAACTACTCTAATGACAGACTTGATATCACAAGCACATCTTCAACGTGATTACTCGGGTCTAAGGCTCACGTATACTTTCATAATCAATAATCCGATCATTGACGGTCACTGAGTAAAAACCTATGTGATCGAATTACTAAGAGCCATGTTCGAATACATTAATCCAATCAATGTATCTATGACACAAACTCCCACTATCTCATAGTGTTTGACTAGAACTCCTTGTCAGAGCATGTGTCATACAAGTCCACATGAATCTCAATGTCCAATTGAGATTCTCCGACTTGCGAACCGTTTAAGTGATCAAGTATCAAATCCTTCCAGTGCCTATCTCCTTAACTACTATAAGGAGTGGAAGATTTGTCTTGATACACATGGACTAGTTGTTCATTTAAAACTTATAGATGCCATAAGAATTATATAAACAACTTACTAATGCCTTTATATTGATAATTAGGTTGTACAATATAAACGAGTGCCCTATTCTATAACTCCTCATTGGCATCGAGGGCACAAACCCAACAATATTTTCATATATTTGAGATCATCTCAGATATACCGTATGTATCCAATATCTATCCTAATATATTTATAATATCTTTCCATATTAATTAGTCAACTAACTAATTAAAATAGATCCTACAAAATATATTATAAGATATACATATATATAAACTTGGTGAACAAGATAATATCTTTCCACCAAATAATACATACATACACACACGTGTACATACACACACATATATATATTATACTTCTCTTTTACATATTAATTAATTAGTCTTTTCCAATTTAATATCTCAATATTAAATTACAAGACTATTATTAATTAATATCATTTATTTAATATATTTCTTTTCCCGATTAATTAATTCCAATTAATTAATCTCTCCATTAATTCACAAAGAATTAACTAGCAAATAGGTCTTATACTAAGTTATGTGTGTGACCTATCAGGCTCGTTGACAAGCTAGCAATAAGTCCTTTCCATAGGCTAGATTAATTATTCTCAATAATTAACTAGGCCTTGGATTAACTTCACCAATTAACCCAAAGTACCTATTAGCCATGGTTCGATGTCTAGCAATATCGCCACGACTTCATAGATGTTAACGATGAAAAGCAAACCTATCCAGGTTACAATCTTCATGTGAGTAAAATCCTTTCATCAATTTTTCGTCTACGGTCTAGGGTATGGCGACGTCCAAACCCTAATAACCATAGAAACTATGACTGTGTTGTGACATCTAATGATCCAAGCTTGCAAATCGAGACCACCAATCCCTCTTAAGTCAACTGCTTTGATCAAAGGCTTAGGTCAACCATTTAGATTCTCGCAACAGCATAGGAAATGCTAGGTACCTGACCTTGGATGCATCCCTTAACGATTGCCATCTGTTCCGCTATACTATCAGATTATACCCAACATACTGCCATATGACTCTCCTAGAGTGCACATGTATATCAAAGCATAGTGGATAGCACCTTTCCAATGACATCTCAGCTCTAAGGACTAATCTCATATTATGAAACCCAAGGACTCCATGTTCGATAGAATCAACGAGGAATCCTTGCGGGATCGTTCAATTTCATACTTTTTTTAAGTATAAATCTTCGTGTATGTATTGACCCATCCGGTCATTGATAATAGAACACATCATCTCTACTAAAAGTTACATACATGAACAAGTATTGATGAGGCCTGTGATTTCCCACATCTCACAGCCTCTATGACTTGGAACACGTTTTAGAATTACGGTCTTTGAGAGCTTTTCATAGGTATCCTGACCGCTCCCCTAACCATAAGGTAATCCCTGAGATCTCTATCTATACTAACATAACTAATAAACAATAAAGAAGCATACCATAAATAAAATATTTAATATATTTAAAACAAAACCGTCATAGTGTTTACAAATCAAATGGCTGAGCCTAAACAATGGCTCGCCGGTCACATACCACTATCAATCTCCTACTTGCCCTAGGGCCATTTGCCCATGTACTTTAGTCTTATCATTTCCAGATGTTTTTGAAATACATTTTGACTTAGGGCCTTGGTGAAGAGGTCTCTTACGTTTTTTGCCCAGTCGATCCGTGCTACTCGAATATTGCCTCTTTCAACTATCTCTTTGATAAGATGATATCACCTAAGGATATGTTTGGATCTCTAGTTTGATAGAGCTATGGATCCATTATTATCACAATACATAAGTACAGGATTAGTAATGGATGGAACTACTTCTAACTCATGGACAATGTTATGCATCCAAACAGCTTCCTTTGCTGCCTCAGCAGTAGCTATATACTCAGCTTTCTTCGTGGAGTCAGCTGTTGTCTCCTACTAATAGTTTTTCTAGCTTACTGCTCCTCCATTGAGTAAAAACACATATCTTAATATCGATTTAAGATCATCTATGTCTGACTGAGAATCGGAGTCTGAATAACACTCCAATCCCAATTTTCCTCAACTGTATACCAGAAAGAGATCTTGAGTACGTCTCAAATACATTAGAATCACTTTCACGGCAGTTCAGTGGTCCTCTCCTGGATTTGACTAGAAACAGCTAGTCACGCTAAGCGCATATGCCACATCCGATCTAGCACATAGCATAGCATACATGATGATTCCTATAGTCGAGGCATAGGGTACGATTGATATTTTCCCTCTTTCCACGGGCATCTTAGGGGACATTGACTTGGATAGAGAGATTCTATGTCTCACTAGAATCAATCCTTTCCTAGAATCTTCCATATTGAATATTTTCAATACTCATTCTATGTACTTAGATTGGGAGAGTCCCGACAACCTATTTTCTTTGTCTCGTTGAATTCTCATACCAAGAATATAAGATGCTTCTCCCATATCTTTCATGGAGAATTGGGTCGACAACCAACCCTTTGTAGATTGCAACATTTCTATATCATTTCCAATGAGAAGAATGTCATCAACGTAGAGTACCATAAGCTATTTTAGAAGTTCATAAAGGTCCATTTATACACCAGGGCCATAAATGCTTATATGAGATCTTAACAACGTCATGACATGCTCAATTATTTGTTAATCTAGCCATGTCAGGCTCTTTAACCATTGTTATAGCTCACCATATGTATTCCATGCCGCTTTATCCATATCTAGCTACTGACTATGGTATACAACTAACATTGTTCACACATCACATGTGGGTTAGTGGGTTTCACATAGTTGGTGCTGCTGCTCATGTAACCATTTTAATGGTAAGAGACTATGATCCAACTACTCAATACAATGATCTATAGATCAAAAAATCATCACAAACCTCCCTTATTTCTTTTCTATTGCAATTTCTGGATTATTATGTGATGATTTTTGAACTTTCCATCTATAGAAAAGAAATAGAAAGAGATAGACTCAAAACGACATCTGTTATGTCAATGACACCAAAGGGGTATTAAATGAATGGAATTGGGATATGGATGGAATATAATGAAATAGAGCCACTTTGAGGTTCCTTCTGAAAGGCTTTCCCACCGACCCTTTTGTACACACACTGTTCATAATCGTTCTTGATGTCTGTATACTTTTACGACTTCATCAAATCTCAAATTCTAGCTTCGGGAAGCTTGTTTTAGATAATAAATGGATCTTTGCAGCTTGCACACCTTGTGCTCCCTGCCACTGGATGTGAAACCCTCAGGCCGTTCCATATAAATCTCCTCATCAATGTTTCCATTTAGGAAAATCGTTTTCACATCCATCTGCCAAATCTCATAATCAAGATAGGCAAATATGGCCAAAATAATCCTAATGGACTTGGTCATCGCGATTGGTGAAAAAGTCTCCTCATAGTCAATTCCTTGCCTCTGAGTACAACCCTTCGCCACCAAGCAAACCTTAAAGGTGGTAACCTTTCCATCCACTCCTGACTTTTGTTTGTATACCCACTTGCAACCAATGGCCTTAATGCCCGGTGGTGGGTCTACCAAGGTTCAAACCTTGTTGGAGTACATGGATTTCATTTCAAATTCCATGGCTTCAAACAATTTTCCCGAGTCGTTGTCGGACGTTGCCTCCTCATAGGACCTTGGGTCTTCATCCAACAAGAGGCCCTCATCATTGCTTTTGAGCAAGAGACCATAATACTTCTCAGGTTGTCTCAGGATCCTTTTGGATCTTCTTAGAGGTGGAATTTGTGTACTTTCAGTTGTGGTTTATTTTGCGTTTCTTCCATTTCCAATGGTGTTTGTGTTTCTTGAGTCTCCTCAAGTTCTATCACTCTTTCTATATTCTCACTAAAGAGTTGCTTTTCCAGGAACACAACATTCCTTGAAACAATGACCTTTTGTTCCAAGGTGTGATAGAATTAGTGTTGAGAATCGATACACGAAAAATGCAGCGGAATAAAATTTCGATTCTTGAAGCCATGGATCAATTTGGGCTCCCGTTGATTTTAAACAAAAACAATAAATATGCGAAAAGATTGATTAGCCTTGTTGTAGCGTGTTTCATTTCTTGATCTACCGTCTACAGCAGCAATCCCCAGGACTCCTGTCTCTAGATAATCACGCGCAGAAGTCGCCAGAAATCTTCCTCCTCCATCTCCAAATGGCGGCTAGAAGAGAAGAAGAGAGAGAGAATATTTTCTCTCTACTTTACTGTGTAATTTTGGTGGCAACTAATAATCTCATAATTCTAATTTTGGAGGATTTGAATATAGTCCTCCTACTTGGACCTAGGTTACATGCCTCATAGGCCCGTGTGGACGGCCAAGTGGGCTAAGTTAGCCCAGTCAACTTAGTACACTTTAATTTAATCATATTTAATCTAATTAAACATGTATGTGATTAAATTAATATTTAATTTAACCAAATTCATTTAACCTAGTTAAATAAATATTCAAATTAATTTAATGTTCCTTTGTTTAATCCAATTAAACAATTAATTAAATTAATTCGTCCACTCAATTAATTTGTCCATGTAATGAAAAATTACCAAAATGCCCCTCCAAGTACACAAAGTGATTTTCCGCTCATTCCTATTAGCGCGACTCTCTAGGTTCGTCTTGATTGGCAATGGAAGGATACCAAAGGATGTGGGTGACACCTAGCCAGTCCCGTGGCCCCACATTGTAGCCTAACCAAGTACAAAATGACTATGTCACTACGAACCTCTTGACTATGAATTCCATATGAGTATAAGCCCTTCACTGATGTACCGCATTTGAGTGAGAGTCATGGAATATGTCAAACTCACATAACTCGATGCTATGCTATGAATCATAGTAACAGAAAATGACACAACTGCCCTCTGTGTCCAACACGAGTAAATTCTATTGCTTTGGCCAAAGACTTTCCATTTCAGTTACCTATGATTTCATATGGTATCTGCTCGTTTACTTTCGAGACAGTGAATCCCTTCTTGGCAATCACTTCACAACTGCTACTTGCCCATTGGGATCGCACTTCGAGGTCGGCCCCACCAACGGATGAATTGGGCCTAACTACTCTAGTAACAGATCCAACGTCACAAGCACATCGTGATAGTGAATCCTCAAGTTAAAGGCTCGCGCATACTATCATAGTCAGTAATCCAATCATTGACAGTCACTGAGTAAACACCCATGTGATCGGATTACTGGGAGCCGTGTTCGAATACATTAATTCTATTAATGTATCTATGACACAAACTCTCACTATCCCATAGTGTTCGACTAGCACTATTTGTCAGAGCATGTGTCATACAAGTCTATTCGAATATTAATGCCCAATTAAGATTCTTTGACTTGCAAACCCTTTTGAGTGTTCAAGTACCAAGTCCTTCTAGTGCCTTTCCTCATCCCAGAAGGAGTGGAAGACTTTCCTTGATACACATGGACTAGTTATTTGTTCATTACTTATAAATGCCATGAAGGTTTTGTTGGGAATGTACCCTCGATGCCAACGAGGAGTTAGAATACAAGGCACAAGTTTATATTGTGCAACCTTTAATTAATATAAAGGCAACAATATATTGTTCGTATAATTCTTGAGGGCATCTATAAAGTTTTAAATGAACAACTAGTCCATGTGTGTCAAGGCAAACCTTCGTGTTCCTTAAGGAGATGAGCACTGGAAGGGTTTGGTACTTGATCACTTAAATCGTTCGCAAGTCGGAGAATCACAATTGGGCATTGAGATTAGTATGGACTTGTATGACACATGCTCTGAAAAAGGACTGTCAGTCGAGCACTATGGGATAGTGGGAGTTTGTCTCATAGATACATTGATGGGATTAGTGTATTCGAACAGGGCTCGTAGTAATCCGATCACATGGGTTTTTACTCAGTGACTATCAATTATTAGATTACTGATTATGAAGGTATGCGTGAGCCTTAGACCTGAGGAGTTACAGTCACAGTGTGCTTGTAACGTTGGATTCTGTCACTAGAGTAGTTAGGCCCAATTCACCTGTTGGTGGGGCCGACCTCGAAATGCGTTCCAATGGGCAAGTAGCATGTGAGGTGATTACCAAGATGGAATTCACTGTCTTGAAAGTAAACGAGAAGTATCCTATGCGGTCATAGGTAAATGAGATTGAAAGTCTCTGGCCAGAGCCGATGAACGAACTCGTGTTTAGTGATCTCATATTACTATGATTCTTAAGCATAGCATCGAGTCCCGTGAGTTTGACATATTCCATGATTCTCACTCGATCGGGATACGTCAGTGAAGGGCTTATACTCATACGGTATTCATAACCTAGAGGTTCGTAATGATATAGTCATTTCGTACTCGATTGGGCTACGATGTGGGGCCACGGTGCTGGCTAGGTGTCACTCACATCCTTTGGTATCCTCTCATTGCCAATTGAGACGAACCTAGAAAGTCGGACTATGAAAGAATAGACGGGGAAATCAAGTCTTGTATTTGGAGGGTGTTTTGGTAATTTGTCCTTTGGAAGGACGAATTAATTAATTGGACAAATTAATTTAATTGATTGTTTAATTGGATTAAACAATGGTGAATTAAATTAATTAGTTTGAATATTTAATTGACTAGGTTAATTAACTATTTAAACTATAATATTAGTTAATTAATTAATTAATTAATTAACAAGAATATTGATTTAATCGATATATATATTTAATTGGATTAAATATTAATTGATTAAATTAATTGGACTAAGTTGACTAGGTCAACTTAGCCCAATTATTGTCCAAAAGGCCTAATAGGCGTGTACTGGTAGGCTTTAACTTAGAGGATTTATTTAATCCTCCACTAGAAATACATCAGAGAAAAACGTTTCTCTTCCTCTTCCACTCAATCTCGCCTAGGCGCCTATGGAGATTGAAGATGGAGATTTTCCGGAGTCCGTTCCTGCGTGATGATCTAGAGACGGTACAATTGAACCGTTGGAGAAGATTTAAAATTCGCAAGAATCAAAGATTGAATACGCGAAAAGGTAAGTTTTTCGTATTCATCTTTTTCATGATTAAAATCGACGAAAGCCATGAATTGATCTTGGTTTGGGAATCCGGATCTATTTTTTCGTTTTCGTTGCGCATGCCCTATAGGATTCCCAACAAGTTTACATGAACAAAAGATAATGCCTTTCTATATTTATTATTAGGCGTATAATATAATGAAGTGCCCTACTTAATCTAATTCCTCATTGGCATATGAGGACACATTCCTAACAATTAGTACCCATAGGATTCCTTAGGGTAACCCAAAAACCTACATAAGATAGATCTAGAATCTAGCTTATTTCCCACTAGCTGCTTGACATGAGCAGTATACCCCCATATTCTAAAGTACTTATACGAGGGTGATTTACCCTGTCATATCCTATATGGCACCTCAGGACACTCTTTGATGGCAACCTATTCAATAGGTAAGCCGAGGCATAACCCCAGAAGAACATTGGTAAATCCTTGAACATCATCATTGATCGAACCATGTCCATCAAAGTTTAAATTATTCACTCAGACACACCATTTAGTTGTGGTGTTTCAGGCTGCATCTATTAAGAGAGAATACTGTTCTCTTTTAAATAATCTAAGAACTCACTGGATAAGTATTCTCATCCTCGATCAGATCGAAGAGCCTTAATACTTTTACTAGTTTGTTTCTATTTCATTTCTGAATTCTTTGAACTTATCAAAAGTTTCAGACTTATATTTCATAAGATATAAATAACCATACCTAGAATAATCGTCAGTAAAGCTTATGAAGCAAGAAAAAATTTCCAATGCGCTAAAGCTAAGTGATCCACACACATCTGTATGAACCGACTCAAGTATATTCTTGGCACGTTCCATTTGGCCTCCAAATGGTGACTTTTTTATTTTACCCTTCAAACAAGATTCACAAGTCGATAGTTCTTCTTCTTCATCAAGATCGAGAAAACTTAACAACTTGCGAATCCTATCTTAGATGCATGACCAAGTCTAGCATGCCATATTTGTGCATTGAGTGGATTATCATATTTACGCTTTCCTTTGTTTATTTGTTGAATTGCTAGAGAATTAATATGTGGGTAGATATAAAGGTTGTTATACATACATGCCCTAATGATTTTTTTCGAACCCCAAAAACATTGAACTAAAACTATTATTTATTTCAAAAGAAAAACCTTCTCTATCCAAAACAGAAACAGAAATCAGGTTCTTAATCAATCTAGGAACATAATAAACATCTTTCAAAATAAACCTATTACTATCCTGAAGAACTAAGATGACGTTTCCAACAGCCTTCGCAGCGACAGACGCTCCATTAGCCATTCTCAGGATCATGTCCCCGTCATTTAGTTCTCTGCTTCTAGACAGCACCTGCAAGTCATTGCAAAGGTGAGTACCACAACCGGTGTCAAACACCCAAGAAGCACGGTTAATTGAGAAATTAACCTGAATAATAAACACACCTTCATTGTGGCGGTTGAAGGATACAGGACAATCCTTGTATAAGTGTCCCATCTCAGGGAAACGTGGGCAGTCACCCTTTAATGTTTTATCTCTAAATGTTTTCTCTAACTCACCGATGAGATACTTGGCTAGCTTGACATCTCCATATGTCTCAATCATGCGATCAGACATCATAGACAATATGAAATATCATACATAAGCCTCATCATCGATTTGTTTTGTCTAGTACTCCAAATTACGAGCACGAGTTGCCAGTTTGGACGAAGATGGGACTTCCCTTTTGTTTTTGAGAATCTATAAACATGTATAAATGATATCCATGATATTACTGTTTTAAGCGAACAAGCGAAAAGAAACATCAACATTCAGTTCTATGATATATTCGCATACAATTAAGGAATTTTAAATTTACATGTGTGCTCTCACTATCTTTTCGAATTCCATCACCCCAATAGACAGAATACGGGAAGCTTGACAATTTCCAATGGCTTGAGCTGCCAAGTATCCCATACCTCATTCCATGACTCGTGAGACAATGAGGGGTAACACATGACTGGGCATGACGACCGCAATCACTTTCCTTGTGGTCCTTGAGATGTTTGCCTCACATTTCATGTATGTCGCGAGAACATGATGCAATCATACATTAGTCTGTGTTGAAGTCCGACCCATCAAATTCTCACAGCATAACAATAGCCAGGTGGTCCCACGACTCATGGACGACTCCTTAGTGAAACTAAAACCCATGTGCTCTTCTAATATAACATCTTTGTTATATAGAATGTCTAGTTGCGAGATTAGTACACTTAACTTGCCACCATTTCACGACTCGTGAGACAATGATGACAAGCCTCGCGCTATTCCCTATCACATCTAATTATGGAAGGCACTGGACCTAATCAGGAACTTTTGGCCCCTAATTTATCCATTTATGGACTTAATATTTATTTAACGGGGTTTTTCAAACAAGGTCTCACCATTTGGGTTACTTATGTGTCGTAAGTGATCATGCAAACAAACACATCATACATAGCACAAGATAATAAGTAACAACATTCATAAAGAGGTAAATGTGATCTTAGTCGAGCCAATTCCTAAACATCCAGAGCCATCAAGGTGTTGACCAATCTAATCTAAGGACCTAAAACACATACTAAAGTCTTCAAGCCTTCATAAGTTTGAACGCTTCTATCTCTGTCTTCATAATTACATATAAAATAAACCTTTCCCTCTATATACAAGAAAAGAAAACTGCAGGCCTTAAATTATTACAACGACTAGTCTATAGCTTGACTCGGATCACCACATAATCACATAAAACATGCTATCATGCAATTCATGAATTAATATTTACTGACTTTAATAAGGATAATCAAATTAATTAATGGATCCAATGACTTTAATATCTAAAACCAATTTTAGATATCCACACGAAAAAGTCTTACTTTTTCAATTGATCTAAAAAAATACAACTTCAAAACCCCAATTTTATTTAATCTTGAAAACTAATAAAATTCCTATTTTATTTCAACTTCCAAAAAACAAATAAAAATTCTATTTTGAAATATTCCATTTTAGGACAAACCTAAAACTTAAAAGTTTAATTTGAGATTCTATAAACTTAATTTTATAAAATCAAAAATTAGGAATAACATTTTAAATTAAATTGTAAAAACGACACAAGGTCAAAATGCAATTTAAATGAAAAACATTTGGACATAGAAAATATTACAATTTGACCCCTAGGTCAAATACAAGGCGACCCATCCACGCAGCCGTACGCATCGCCAAACGGCGCCAACCGTTGCGCGCAACACGTGCGCACAGCGCCACTGCTGCCTACGCAGGCTCTGCGACGGTGCAGTCGCTATTCATGACAGCGGTGGCATTGCCGGCGAGACGGCAAATTCGAATTTCTTTTTTTTTTAAACACAAAAACATAGCCTTTTGGTTTTCAGACTAATTCCAATCAATAGATCCAAAAATTAAACAGAAAATCCAAAATGCAATAAAATAGATCTAAAGTATATAAACACGAAAAGAATCTGAGCCATATCAAATCTTGGCTCTGATACTACTGTTGGGATTGGTACAACCCAGGGGACGCCGGCGTAGCGAAAAGTTCATATTTTAATTAAAATTCGACATCCCCTAAACAAGGATAGGCAGACATGGTACCATCGGATTAAAAAACTTAATAAGATGAGTTTTCTCGTGTTTACCTTTTGAAGAACAAAACAACAACTTTCTTTTTAAGCTACTCCCAGCTTCAAAATTCCCGAACTAGTTTGCCCTAGCGCGCTAAGTGTTGCGCCTCTAAGATGTATTCACACCCTAGCTCGTACCCTCAATTATTTCCACCAGTGCTAGCCAAGAGAATATTGAATTTTGGCTTGTGAGAAAAGGGTAGAAATACATTTTAGTGTTCTTCGTACTCAACACTTGAGTTGGAAGAATAATAGTGAAAGAGCTTGGAGAGAAAATGAAAGAGAATTTTTTGTGGAATTGAATCACTTGTTAATTAAAAGGTTAATACACACACACACACACACACACATATATATATATAGAGAGAGAGAGAGAGAGAGAGTCCACCAAAGTGGAATCACATATACACACACACGCCTCTTTCTCTCTCTTGGAGAGGGGCGTGTGTATATATATATATATATTGATTTCTTTCTCTCTTTTTATTTTCTCTTCCTTAATTAGTTGGATACTTTTTCAACTAACTAGATATTTTCATATAGGGATAATTACACTCACACCCCCTCAATGATGGGGTAATTACAGAAACCTCCCCTCACTAATTGATAATTACAAACATACCCCCTCAGGGGTTTATTTGTAAGGTTTACAAGGGGTGTAATTGTAAAAATTGTTACACACACAGAGGGTGAAATTGTAAAAAATCTTTAACATAAGGGGGTGTATTTGTAATTATCTATTAGTGGGGGGAGGTTTGATTGAGGGGTATGAGTGTAATTATCCTTTTCATATATTTGATATCATCTCAAATATACCATATCTATTTAATATCCATCCTAATAAATTTATAAGATCTTACCATATTAATTAGTCAACTAACTAATTAAAATAGATCCTACAAAATATATTATAAGATACACACACACACACATATATATTTATATAAACTTGGTGAATGAGATTAATTTTTATACCAAATGCATACATAACACACACACACACACATATATATTATATTTCTCTTTCACATATTAATTAATTAGTCTTTTCCAATTTAATATCATATAATTAATATATTCTTTTTCCAATTAATTAATTCTAATTAATTAATCTCTCCATTAATTCACAAAGAATTAACTAGCTAATAGGTACTACATTAAGTTATGTGTGCGACCCCTCTGGCTCATTAACTAGCTAGCAATAAGTTCTCTCCATAGGCTAGATTAATTATTCTCAATAATTAACTAGGTCTTAGATTAACTTCACCAATTAACTCAAAACACCTATTGGCCATGGTTCAATGTCTAGCAACATCGCCACGACCTCATAGATGTTAACGATGAAAAGTAAACCTATCCAGGTTACGATCTTCATTTAAGTAAAATCCCTTCATTAGTTTTCCATCTATGGTCTAGGGTATGGCGACGGTCGAACCCTAATAACCTTAGAAACTATGACTATGTTGTGATATCTAATGATTCAGACTTCCAAGTCGGGACCACCAATCCCTCTTATAAGACAACTTCTTAGATCAAAGGCTTTAATCGATCATTTAGATTCTCGCAACAGAATAAGAAATGTCGGGTACTTGATCCTAGATGAATCCCTTACGACTGCCATTTTTCCGCTGTACTATTAGACTATACCCAACGTACTCCGCCATATGACTCACCTAGAGTGCACGTGTATATCAAAGCATAGTGGATAGCACCCTTCCCAATGACATCTTAGTTCTAATACTAATCTCACACTATGAAACCCAAGGACTCCATATTCAACAGAGCCAACAAGGAGTCTTTGTTGGGTCGTTCAATTCCATACTTCTCTTAAGTATGAGTCTTCGTGTACGCATTGACCCATCCGACCATTAACAATGGAATACGTCAATCTCTAATGAGAGTGACATACATGAACAAGCCTTGACGAGGCTCGTGATATCCTACATCTCACAGCCTCTATGACTTGGAACACATTTTAGGATTACAGTCTTTGAGAGCATTCCATAGGTATCCTGACCGCTCCCCTAACAATAAGGTAATCCCTGAAATCTCTATCTTTATTAACATAAGTAATTAACAATAAAGAAGCATACCATAAATAAAATATTTAATATATTTAAAACAAGACTGCCATAGTATTTACAAATCAAATGGCTGAGCCTAAACAATGGCACATCGGGCGCATAACATTATCAACTATGTGATAGTGGGAGCTTTGACATGGGAGTTAATCCCGAAACAATATTGATAGGAATGTTTGCAAACTCAACTGATTATGAAAAAGTTATTATAAGTGGGGATAATTAGAAATGACAAAAAAATATGCATTGGCAATGTTTGCAAACACAAGTACAAAATCAAAAAAAAGGTGTGGATGATTGATTACAAAAAGGGTTATTAAAAGTGATTAATACTTCTATAGAAAAATTATTTTAATTACAAAAATAACATAATCAGTTTTAAGCACCCTTTTACCAACACATAAATTATAGATTATTATCATTTAAGTTAAACGAATTAGAATCAAAAGTTAAGTTTGCAAGCACTACTAAATTGATTATTTTAAGTCATAAGTTCATAATCACTTATGTTAAAAACTTGCAAGCACTCCCAATGGTCAAAAACTCTAAAGTCATATGCATTGTTTTAGAGATTTTTATGAAGAGTATTAGATAAGCTTTAAAAAAAATTCTGATTAATAACCATACTTCATTATCTAAATCAAACTGGTGGCTACTCATTACCTATTTCAATTAGGCAGCTCAGATTCGGTAGAAGCTTGTGTATGTGTCAGCGTGCCACAGATGCATACGATTCAGTGTGGACATACCAAACGTTTTTGAAAGATTATTACGGGCGTGAAATATAACATAAATGACAGTTAACAAAAGTGCCCCCAACGCATTTCAAAATCACACATTTGTGGTAAATTTATTAACTGCGCAGATTACTGCTCCCTACACGTGGACAAATCTTAGCTGATTGAGGGTTACTGTTGTTGTGAATCCTGGAATTATGCGCAGCGAAAACGAGGAAAAGATATCCGGATTCACTTTTGGATCACTTTTGGGTTTTAATAATTTTTCTATGCAAATTTCAAAAATTATATATGAAGATGAAATCTAATTTCATCTTTTTACTAACCTTTTGATTTGATGAAAGTCTTGACCTTTTGGGTAGCAGCAATTCCAAACCTCTGCCTCTAGATATCACGTCGGAACGAGCTTCGAAGAAAAATCCACCACCCTAAGCCCTACTATGGCCCACGGCTACTAGGGGAGGGGAGAGAGATTTTTCTCTTCTTCTTTCTTTGTTGTCAAGTCTAATGTGAGAGTTAGATTTTGACTGAACCAGTGTTAGGTATTTATAAGGAGTGGGCTAAGTTGACTTTCAACTTAATCCAATTATTAATTAGGCCCAATATATATTTTAATCCAATTAAAATATAATACTAATTAATGTTCTTCCAAATTAAATAATATAATTATTTAATAAAATGATGAATATAATAAATAACTCTATTAATTTATTATAATAAATTGTTTTCATCAATCTAATTAATCAAATAAATTAATGTGTTCATAATAAATACATCTAATTATTTATTATTAATTTATTTCTATTAATCCAAGCAATCAAATAAATTAATTTGCTTATCAAATTGAAAATTACCTAATTTATGTATTTAACAATGAAAGAATTCTCTTCGCTCAACTTCTTTTAAGCTCAACTATCTACGTTCGTTTCAATTGGCATTGGGAGGAAACCAAAGATGTGAGTGTCATTGAGCCAGTCACTTGGACTCACATCGAAACCCAATTGAAATGAATAGATCAATACGAACATTTAGGTCACAGATACCATGTGAGTATAAGCCCTTCACTATAACATCCCGATCGAATGAGAGTCATGGAATATGTCAAACTCATCGATGTTATGCTTTAGGGAATCATAATAAGATGAAATTACTGAACTACCCTTATGTACTATACATAAGTTAATTCTCCTGCTTTGGCCAAAGATTTACAATTTCATTTACCTATGATCGCACAAGACGTTAACTCGTTACTACCCGAGACAGTGAATCCCCTATTGGTGATCACCGAACAATTGTCACTTGTCCTTCTGAGCCGCACTTTGAGGTTGATCCCATCAAAGAGTGAAATGGATCTAACTACTCTAATAACTCGGTCAGTGTCACAACTCCAACCTTCGTAAATCCTCAAGTCTAAGGCTCATGCACACTACCATGACCAGTAATTCAATCATTCACGGTCCAAGAGTAATTACCCATGTAAATGAATTACAACGAGCCATGTTCGGATATGTCAATTCCATTAACATATCTATGACCAAGCTCCCACCATCCAAAGTGACCAACTGATACTCCTTGTTAAAGCTTGTGTTATACAAGTCTGGTCTTAATGCCCAATTAAGACTCGTCGACTTTCAAACTCTAGTTTAAGTAAACAAGGAACCGATACTTCTAGTGTCCATCCCCTCAAACCATTGAGGAGTAGAAGCTCCCTCTTGATTACCTTGGACTTATTTGTTCAATACTTATATTAATGTCGTCAAGATTGATATGAACAAAACTATGCCTTTATTAATGAATAAGAGTTTGTACAACATAAATGTAAATGCCCTAATAATCTAATTTCTCTATGGCATGGTGGGCATAATCTTAACAATCTCTCAATTGCACTCAATGTCAATGGCTATGGTATCTAATATCCATCTTCTCAAGATGTTGTTCTAGCACGCCTGTGATAGTGGCTTGGTCAGTGGGTCAGCAACGTTATTTGCTGAATCTATTCTCTGCAAGGTGATGTCGCCTCTTCCAATGATCTCTCTAATGATATGATATCTTCTCTCAATGTGTTTGAGTTTATTGTGAGACCTGGGTTCCTTAGCCTGCGCGATGGCTCCATTGTTATCACATAATAATGGCAACGAGAGCTCCATGTTAGAAGTTCAACTATAAACTCTTTATCCAAACAGCCTCTTTGGCTGCCATTGAGGCATCCACGTACTCAGCTTCGGTGGTTGAGTTAACCATCGTGCTTTACTTAGAACTTTACCAAGTCACTGCTCCACCGTTTAAAGCGAATACAAACCCCGATGTGTACTTACGATCATTAACATCAGATTGGAAGTCAGAGTCAGTATAACCTTCCATCTTTAGTTCCCCATCTCCATATGTCAAACAGATATCCTTAGTTCTTCTCAAGTACTTAAGGATACACTTCACAGCAATCCAATGTTTTTCCCCTGGGTTAGCTTGAAACCTACTTACCACACTCACATCGTAGGCAATGTCTGGTCTCGTGTATAACATAGCATATATAAAAATTCCTACTTCTGATGCATAGGAGACTCCACTCATTCTCTCATCCTCACTTTGAGAACTCATCGATTTAGAGAGATGGAGTCCATGTCTTATGGGCAAGAGGCTTCTCTTGGAATCTTACATTCCGAATCTTTTCACTTTTCAAAACCTTTTCCAAATACAGGGTTGGGAGAGACCTATTTTCCTATTCGCTCTATCCCTAAAGATGCAAATTCCAAGGATATAGGTCACTTCTCCTAAGTATTTCATGGAGAACATGCTTGAGAACCACATTTTGACTGAAGTCAAAGGGCTATTGTTGGGTTTCGCAAAAAATAAATTGCGCAGCGAACGTTTTAAAAATTTAAACCCAAAGTGAATTCTCAATTTGCATAATCGAATCAATTAATCGCTAAAATGAATAATTACTTACCCATTGAAGCGAAGTGGTTGGAGACTCAATTCCACCTTCCAAAATTCAAACCTTGTAAGCTTGAAGACTTCAAGAACACGTGCAATCCAATCTTCACGAATCCTTGATCCTTTCTTGAATTCTTGATCCGAACAACGAATGTACATTGCCTCTAAATAATCACGCGGATTGATGTAACGAAAAATCCCTATTTTTCCTCTATGTGACCGACGGCTAGTGTGTGTAGAGAGAGAGAGAGGAGTTTTTCTTTTCTTTCTAGGAGAGTTATGAGAATGCTTGTATCTTGTTTAGGTCAAGGAATCCTTTTATTATTACTTGACTTATTGACCAAGACAAACAAAAAGAGTCCTATTTGGGCATCCTAGTAGATGCCCAACTTAACCCTAGGAGGCGTCCAAATGGACTCCGCCATCTGGGCCCGGGACTTCCTTTCGTTTTAATCAATTATTTATTTAATTAATAATTCATTGTATCCAATAAATTAATTAATTAATTAATTAATCAAATTAATTATATAAATTAATTCATTAATTTATTTCCTTAAGAAATTTATTAATAAGTAAGCTTATCCTTATAATTAATCATCTCACCCAATGAGTAAATAATAATTTAATTTATCCAATAAATTAAATCTCCCAAAATAAAATAGAAAATCCTTTCATTTTTCTTTATCAATCCTTTAGCGCGACTCTTTAGGTTCGTTTCGTTTGGCAATGAGAGGAATCCAAAGGAAGTGGATAACACTTAGTCAGTCACGTGGCCCACTTCGTAGCCCAAACAAAATTGAATGATTGGATCATTCCACAACCTTCCAATCATAAATACCGTATAAGTATAAACCCTTTGGTCATGTGCCCCAGTCAAGTGAGAGTCATAGTTATGTCAAACTCACTGGACTTGACTATATGTATAAATTATAATAATACAAGATCACTGAGATCGATTTAGTGCCTCGCACAATCGTCTCTTTTGCTTTGGCTAAAGACTTTGATCTCTATTTATCTATAATCACATAAGATACTTTCTCATTCACATATAAGAGAACAAATCCCATATTAGTTATTAGT
Source organism: Buddleja alternifolia (assembly GCA_019426215.1). Taxonomy (NCBI): domain Eukaryota; kingdom Viridiplantae; phylum Streptophyta; class Magnoliopsida; order Lamiales; family Scrophulariaceae; genus Buddleja; species Buddleja alternifolia. The sequence goes on along the minus strand of CM033390.1, from coordinate 36,102,949 downwards.
TAAGGCTACCACTTGCCCATCAAGCCGCATTTTGAAGTCGACCCCACCAACATGTGAATTGGGTCTAACTACTCTAGTGAAAGACTTGACGTTATAAGTGCATCTTCAGCCTGATACTTCAGGTCAAAGGTTCACTTATACCTATTACGCATAATCAGTTCTGTCATTGACAGTCACAGAATAAAAACTCATGTGACAGAACTGATAGCAGTCGTGTTTGAGCATATTAGTTCCACTGATGTGCCTACATTTTTAAGCTCTCACCATCAGGTGGTGTTCGACTGGCACTCCCATGTACAGGCGCGGATAGATCGGCACCCAGGCGTGGCCTACGTGTCACAAATGACTTGGGAAATAAGTTTCATGGCACCCAGTTGCGCTTAATGGAGCTTGGGCGCCACAGTTCGAACCCTGAACCGTTTTCCTGCTTTTCAGCGCAGCAATCGTGTTTTCTATATAATGTTTTCCACACACCTTTTATTTGAATGATTAAAGTTCCCACATGAAGATAAGACATATATATAAAACTTTGTAGAAGGACACTTCATCAAATCCGGTCTCTAAACATACAGAAATGGCGCTCAAACGTTCCAGGTGTGGCGAATATGACACATAGAAAATATAAGGCATAAACGTATATCACGTATTAAGTTTTTTCCAACCGCGTTACCTTTTATAAGGTTTCTAAACAAAGCAAAATGGAAAGAAAACGTAAGAAATAGGAGGAAAAGAGAGAAGAAAGAAAAGAGAGGAAAAAAGTTCAAGGAAAAATAGGAAAGGAAGAGTAATAGGTAAAGGGAGCTAGGCATATCGACGTAGCCGTTACAAGTAAGTCTTTTACTGATTGTTTCTTCAATTTAACCGGTGAATTTGGAATAATTATAGAGGATTGTATTTAGGTATGTTATATACCCTTTTTATAGATTATTGCACATCTAAAATTAGGAAGAAGTATCATTAGCTAGCTTCGGTAGCGTCATCTTTTCTAGTTCATTGCAAAGGACTTAAAGGTAAGTTGAAGTTCGTTCACCGCTTCATAAGGACCATATTATACATATTTATGATGTTTTAAAATAATTGTTTGGAAATGAATGTTATTACTTGCCTATTGTGTGAAGTGTTGACGTATATATGTTTATGATGTTTTAAGATTACTTGGGAATGAATGTTATTTCTTTGTTATTGTGTATATATGATTACGATGCATGATGTTGATGCACACGTAAAGAAAATGATTTGAAAAAGGGAGGTATGATATTTGATTGATGATCGGGTAGGCACGGGACGCGGGTAGGACCGGCGGACCCAAAAGACTGGTGGTGAATACCTTGAGGCGTAAAAGCCAAGATAGATAAAGCCACAATATACTAGTGGTGAATACCTTGAGGCGTAAAAGCCAAGATAGATAAAGCCACGATGTATGAGAAAGCTAGCGGTTAATATCATAGGGCCGAAAGGTCAGTTATGAGAACCCCGTGATGCCTCTTTTATTGGCTAATTATTATGAACAGGTTTCGAAAACGGATGCCTATCACTATTAGTCGAATACCACACCTCGAGGGTACCCAAAAAGGAAAGGATAAAGAGGAAAAAGAAAAGTTTTAACTGAACTATGCATTATTGACTGTCGTATGTGATATGTGAAACGTTGTTTTTAAAAATATGAGCTTCTTCTTACTGAGTCATTAGCTCATTAAGTTCTTATGATGCAGGTGATGATCATGTTAATATGTGAAGGTTGCCCAAGTCTTCAGAGCGATGGGACAGAGCTGTATTCATATGCCTTGCTTCGAGCACTTTTGTACTCTAATGTTGATTTGTATAACCGCTCTATTATGGTTTTGTAAACATAAGTATGTTAATACAGGAATGAAGATACTGGGTTTTGATGTATAAATAAAAAAATGATTTGCTTTATTTTTAAAGGGATATATTTTTATTTTTTTTAGAAAATCATAACATTTCAAGGGAAGAAAATGGGTCATCGCCCCTTGGCCTGACCATGTGGCTTATCTGAGTTACATGTACGGGTCGGAGTGTGTGACATAAAAACACGTAAAAGCGACTCTTATCAATCGCATATTTAAATCGCACGATAAACTTAACGAATAAAACTTACTCGTTAAAACGAAGTTGTTGGAGAATCCAAACTTCTTCAAAACTTTGAATTGACGAACTTCTTAAATTCTTTAATCCTCGTATTATTCAAGTCTTGATTTCTTGAAGTTCCTTGAGAACTAATCCAAACAACGAAACACGTTGTCTCTAAATTATCACGCACGAATTGATGATGAAAAAAATCCCACTTTTTTCTCTGTAGGGGGCGACGGCTAGCTTGTGTATAGAGGGGGAGGATATTTTTCCTTTTTCTTTTCTTGGAAAGTTACAATGAAATTGTTGTTATTGTCTAGGTTAAAGTTAAGAGAAGTCTTTTATACCTCAATGACTTATTGACCAAGACAACAAAAGAGATCAAATTGATCATCCAACCTAGCCCTAATGAGGACGCCCCATATGGGGCCCGGATTTTCTTTTGCTTTGTTTAATTAATTCTTTATTCAATTAATAATTTATTATATCCAATAAATAAATTAATTAATCAAACAATAAAATTAATTAGATAAATTAATCCATTAATATATTTCTCTCAAAAATTAATTAATAATTAATCTTATCCTTTTAATTAATTATCTTATCCAATAAGTAATTAATTAATTATTTAATTTATCTAATAAATTAAATCTCTCCAAAAATAAAATAGAAAATCCTTTTTCAATTTTTTCTTCATCAATTCTTTAGCATGACTCTTTAGGTTCGTTTCATTGACAATGAGAGGAAACCAAAGAAAGTGGGTAACACCTAGCCAGTCACGTGGCTCACTTTGTAGCCCAAATGAAAAACGAATGAATTGATCATTGCACAACCTTCCAATCGTAAATATCGTATAAGTATAAACCCTTTGTTCGTGTACCCTAGTCAAGTAAGAGTCATGGCTATGTCAAACTCACTGGACTGTGTTGGGTTGACTCATTTTCTCGGGTGGCTCGTGGCAGCGGAAATTAAAATTTTACAAAAGGTAAACGTACAACCACCCGAAAACAGGAATATGGAATTGGTTCGATCGAATTTGATAACGAGGTAAACGAAATTATACCTTTCGAAAATTTTGATTCACCTCGTACTTTGGATCTCAGCAACCCTGTGGTGCAAATCCACACAATTTCCCTTGGGTGAGAAATTGTCCGTCGTCTTTTCGTATCTCCCGGTTTAGAGTGCTCCAAGCGTCGCACCTCTAAGATGTATCCACACCTCGTTCATGTCACCAATCGTCTTGCCTTGCGTGCTAGACAACAAAACGATTTTAGGCTTAACTTAGGCTTGATTATGTGAAGAGTAAGAATATTTTCAAAGTCGTTTAATTCAACACATGAATAGAACGACGTTTTGTTGGAAAGGGAGAGAGTGGTGGCCGATTTTTAGGTCTAAGAAGGGGGGCAAATTTTTCCAGCAATTATTCATCATTATTAAGTCTTCTTCATCTCATATTTATAGGTGAAGATTACCTAGAGTCTTATTAGGAAAAGGAAACTTCCTTTCTCCCAAACTCTCTAGTAATCCTTATCCTATGAAGACTTGGAGGAGGGAAAAACCTTTATCCTCCTCCACCACATAAAAACCGCCCCCTCCCTTATTTTTTCTCATAAAAATTGATCAACACAAGTCAATTGGATTCTAGGATTTAATTTTGACTTCTCAATTTAATTATAGGTTCAACCCATCAATTAAATACAAGCCAAATTAAATCCAACCAACTAATTCCAATATTTATTTATTTACTTTGGGCTCTACCAAATTAAATAAAATACTTGGACTCTACTAGGTCCATTAATTTAAGTAATTCTACAAGATTAATTAAAAGAGTAAAATTAATTGAATCCTTCACTTAATTTATATTCCATATTAGGAAAGTACTACACTTTCCTAATTCCCTCAATTTCCTCGAAATTGATTAATGACATCTATTCAAACAGTGACTCTCTCGAGTTAGTGTGTGACCCCTTAAGCTCGTTTCTATCTAGTAGTAAGTACACCTTCCCACAGTGCTAGTGTACTTTCCTAAAATGGAAAGTACTAGATTAAATCAATCATTTGATTTAATCAAGCCTCGAATTAGTCACCAAGCTAATTCTCAGCACTTACAAATCGCAGTTACCCACCTAGCATAAGGTCCCAAAGACCTAGATAAAATGAAAGTAAAGATACGCCTTTTGCGATCTTGATCCTCGCATAAGTAAGATCTCTCTATCTAATCTCCCGATTGAATCTAGAGCAGTGACTAAGGTCGAAGCTCTATTAATTCAATACTATGTTTCCCACGTTATGTGAAATCGACTTTGACTATCTAAACGAGGAAACCCTATGCCTCTTTAGATATCATACTTTGGCCGAAGATTCCTTAAGTCGATTCACTATGTAACCATAAGAGATTAACTGACTGGCTAATGTCAGAGATAGATTCATTTTGATTCTCACGTGCCTTACTACATAAGACGTGCATGTCTGAGTTTGCCCATATTCGATCATCTAAAGTGATCATGTAACAAATCAAGAACATGCGCGGTTACGCATAAGACATCCAATGGAATCTTAGGTCCATAAGGATTACTCTTATACTACAAGACCACTGGAAGTTCCACATTCGACTGGGAATCCATCTTAGGAACTTCCATGGGGTTGTTCAGTTCGCCCATTACCACAATGGCAACCCTCATATATGCATTGGCTTTCACCGTGCCAGTATCTACGGAACGAGATACACTTCTCCCAGAGTATACGTCATATGAGCAAGTCTTTTGGGTTGCATCGATATCCCTTTATCTCGATGAACCCTTTTACGACTTGGAACAATGTTTAAAGATCACAGCCTTTGAGACATATTTCATCATTGCCACACCCAATGTGCAATGATGTCCCATAGCTATGTGTGATCCTTCGGGACTTTATTCTAAGCCAAAGTAAAAACTAATTTAAGAATAAAGACATGCCACACACATATAAAAGAGATTGACTTTATTTATATAAAAACGATTGTTCAATTCTAGAGTTACTATTACAAAGAATGGCGCCCAATAATTGGTGCGCCGGGCACTAACTCTAACAGACTGACCATATGTATTAATTATAATAATATGAGATCATTGAGATTGATTTAGTACCTAGCACAATCGTCTCTTTATGCTTTGGCCAAAGACTTTGATATCTATTTATCTATAATCACATAGAGTACTTTCTCACTCACTTATGAGAGAAAAAAATCCCATCTAGATGTCAGCTAAGATTACCATTTGCCCATCAAGCCGCATTTCCAGGTCAACCTCACCAACAGGTGAATTGGGTCTAACTACTCTAATGAAATACTTGACATCACAAATGCATCTTCAGCATGATGTTTCAGGTCAAAGGTTTACTTACACCTATTACGCATAATTAGTACTGTCATTGACAGTCACAGAGTGAAAACCCATGTGACAAAACCGATGCGAGTCGTGTTCGAGCATATCAGTTCCATTGATATCCTACAATCTTAATCTCCTACCATCCCATGGTACCAGACAGGCACTCACATGTCGGAGATAAGATTGTACGATTGTACTAAGTCTTTATTTGTCCATTAAAGACTTCACTTTACTTGCGAACTTGTTTTTAGTAATCAAGAGCGATCTCCCTAGTGCCAATCTTCCTATCCCATTGGAAGTAGAGGGATCGCACTGAAAACACGGACAAAAACATTTTACACTACTTATAGATGCAGATAAGATTTAAGTGAAAACTAAATAATGCCTTTATTAATAATATGAAGATAAGTTAATTACAAGATAGATGTCCTATCATTCTATCCTCTATGGCATCATCTGAGGGCATAATCTTAACAGCTCCCACTACATTTTTCGAATCATTGCACTGGGAATATTCGAAAATCTCGTTGGAAAGACTTCGTAGTGAGTGATTGAGTTATTTAATAAAGTCGGTGAGTTGCAACCCTTTAACGATATATGGCTCACTAATTTTATTAAAGTGGCAATCCTTGCCAGCATCGTCTAACATGCAATTCAATCATTACTTTGGCTCATAGATCACATGACCACAACCCTTTAATGATATATAGGTTGTGATCTATCTGAACTTGGGCCCATCAACTTCCAATCAATCTAACAATTGAATTTTAACTTGCAACCCTCTATCAATATATGGGGTGGAATTCGTTTCGATTGATGGTATCTAATGCATTTAGAGATTTTAAATAAATGTCGCAATGCATAACCCTCACTTACTAGGAAGAAATTATGCATATTGACATTAATTCATTTCTCCTAAGTTTGATGGAGAGCTGGGACATCCAATTCCTTTTAATCTAAATTCAATATTATGATCCAATGCGAGAATTTGTGATTAAATTGGTCTCACTTTGTACATTATCCATTTATAGCGCACATACATGGATTATAAAATAGGAAACACCTAGCAATTCTAGATTGCTAGGTTGAGTCAAGCCAATGGCTCAATCGAGGGTTAGGGGACCTATAAGATCTAACCTAGCTCTAACTTTAAGGTCTTCCAGCTCCAAGCAGATCTTCTTCTAAAAAGGTCATACTTTAATTACATAGATTTAAATGCATCCCATACATATCTCTATAAAGATAAAAATGCAAACTGAGGGGTTTCAAAAGACCCAATACAATACAGAAAATAAAACCCAAAAAGAAAACTAGTCCATGGAAGGCATCACACAATATCAAACATCAAAAGATTAAAAGATAGATAATACGTTGGAGTTCTTTCAAAAAGAATTAAATTAAATTTCCAATTTTAATTAAGTGTGGTTTGAAAATAATTGAATTAATTTAAATCCAATTTACAAATTAATTCAACTCTAATCCTATTTGATAATAAATCCAATTTAGTTTCAAAGAATCAATTCTTAATTGATTCGACAAAGAATTTAATTCAAAATAAATTTCTATGTTCTAGGATTATTTTAATTTTAAATCTAATTTAAACTTAGGCTTAAAATTAATTTCAAAAATTATTTTACCCTTTAATTAATTTTAAAACTATTTTAAAATAAATATTTTTATTTAATTTAAAAAATTGGGTTGACCCGTGGGTCATACCTATCGGTCGAAATCACGATTTGACCAGCCTGGTCAAACCCGGTCAAAATTTGAAAAAAATAAAAGAACCGGGTCACAGAGTGACCCGATTGCATGGGTTATCCTGCAACCCGACGTGCGCACACATTGCCAGCTATGCAGGCACTATGTGGCCCTAATTGGCCCCACGGCGGCGTGCAGCCTTTGGGTGGCACGTGCTTCACACGCGCTGCCCGTCAGGCTGTGCCGTCTCGACTTCCTGAGCTAAAATTCGGCAATTTTCAAAACTACATATTCATGTTCATGCATAAATTCATATCAAATATAAAAACTTGATTTACATTCAAAACATAAATCACATAATCAAATTTTCGGTTCAGATTTTTCATCACATATTCATATCCAATATAAAAAGTTGATTCATATTCAAGAAACAAATCACATAATCAAATTTTCGGTTCAGATTTAACTTTCAAAAAATAAATTTAATCATGAAAAATATTAATCTAATTAACTTTTTCATCATAAACATGAAATCCAATATATTCATATAAAAAATTATTAAAAGCCAAAAGTTGGCTCTAATACCACTGTTGTGAATCTTGTATTAATGCGCAGCGGAAACGAGAAAAACATATCCGGATTCACAATTGGATCACTTTTGGGTTTTAATACTTTTTCCATGCAAATTTCGAAAATTATATATGAAGATGAAATCTAATTTCATCTTTTTACTAACCTTTTGATTTGATGAAAGTCTTGATCTTCCAGGTAGCAGCAATTCCAAATCCCTGCCTCTAGATATCACGTCGGAACGAGCTTCGAAGAAAAATCCACCATCCTAAGACCTACTATGGCCGACGGCTACTAGGGGAGGAGAGAGAGATTTTTCTCTTCTTCTTTCTTTGTTATCAAGTCTACTGTGAGAGTTAGGTTTTGACTGAACCAGTGTTGGGTATTTTATAAGGAGTGATAAGCTTGGAATTAACTAATTTCTTGAGCCCATCTAACTCCTCAAATAAATTCCCATGCACGCCTACCATCATCCTCACTGGGCTAAGTTGACTTTCAACTTAGTCCAATTATTAATTAGGTTCAATATATATTTTAATTCAATTAAAATATAATACTAATTAATATTCTTTCAAATTAAATAATCTAATTATTTAATAAAATGATGAGTATAATAAACAACTCTATTTATTTATTATAATTAATTTATTTCCATTAATCTAATTAATCAAATAAATTAATGTGTTCATAATAAATACATCTAATTATTTATTATTAATTTATTTCCATTAATCCAATTAATCAAATAAATTAATTTGCTCATCAAATAGCAAATTACTTAATTTATGTATTTGGCAATGAAAGAATTCTATTCGCTCAATTCCTTTTAAGCACGACTTCCTATGTTCGTTTCATTTGGCATTGGAAGGAAACCAATTATGTGAGTGTCACTAAGCCAGTCACGTGAACTCATATAGAAACCTAATTAAAATGAATAGATCAATACGAACCTTTAGGTCACAGATATCATGTAAGTATAAGCCCTTCACTGTAACATCTCAATCGAGGGAGATTCATGGAATATGTCAAATCAGGATTCAATACTGTGCTTTAGGGAATCATAGTAAGATGAAATTACTGAACTACCCTTATGTACTATACATAAGTTAATTCTCCTGCTTTGGCCAAAGACTTATAATTTCATTTACCTATGATCGCACAGTATGTTAACTCGTTACTACCCGAGACAGTGAATCTCCTATTAGCAATCACCGAACAATTGCCACTGGTCCTTCTGAACCCCACTTCGAGGTTGATCCCACCAAAGGGTGAAATGGATCTAACTACTCTAATAACTCGTTTAGTGTCACAAGTCCAACCTTCGTGAATCCTCAGGTCTAAGGCTCACGCACACTACCGTGACCAGTAATTCAATCATTCATGATCCAAGAATAATTACCCATGTGATTGAATTACGACGAGCCGTGTTCGAATATGTCAATTCCATTGACATATTTATGATCAAGCTTCCACCATCCAAATTGACCGAAGACACTCCTTGTCAAAGCTTGCGTCATACAAGTCTAGTCTTAATGATCAATTAAGACTCTTCGACTTGCGAAGTTTAGTTTAAGTAAACAAGGAACCGATACTTCTAGTGTTCATCTCCTCAAACCATTGAGGAGTAAAAGCTCCCTCTTGAATACCTTGAACTTATTTGTTCAATACTTATATTAATGTCATCAAGATTGATATGAACAAAATTATGCCTTTGTTAATGAATAAGATTTTATACAACATAAATATAAATGCGCTAATAATCTAATTCATGGAAGGCGTAATCCTAACAACGTGTCTTTCAAATACAAACATTTGCAGAAATTAGTCTTTCACTTTTACAATTTACGCTCTTCAAAATAACCCCATCTCCCTGTGTTTTCAAAAGTTTCTAAGCGATCTCTTCAATTGTGTCTCCATCTGCGTAAGTACACCAATCAAAGAAGTCTGGGAAATTTTTGACGGTTACAAGCTTACTCCTTAGTTTGTGATCGAGTGACAGTTTGAAACCTTTGCCCAATATGATGTTGATAAGGCCCTGGAGATGGTGGCAATGGATGGGCTTACTAAATGGCTCACTAGTTACAAGTTTTATCGTCAATTGAACGTAAAGAATTCTTCGATCAAGCATCTGTGTCTAATGATGGAGATGCCATCTCCTGTGTATTTGAGAAGAATGGAAAGTCCATTTCCATTTCCAGAGCGCAGATAGAAAGAGTGTTCAATCTAAAGGACGAAGGCATGTCACTCGACAACGTGCCGACTGAAAACACTGAAGTTGATTCGGAAGGACAATGAAAAGGTCTTTTCCAGAAAATTCCCCAAGAGCCACCTCAAGTATCAATACAGGATATCTATGCCAAACTCATTGATTGTAGCAATGGCAATTTTGACAAGGTAATTGTGAGGGGATTTCAATTTATTGAGGCTGATAAGAAGTTTAAGCCCTATGGAATGTTTCTTAGCTACTTTTTCTTCTTCAAATCAGAGGTTGCCTACAGCGAAGGAGAGAGAGTTTATCTTAGACGCTTTTATGGCCAAGTGATTATTGAGAGTTTCGACTCCAATAAAGTACCAACTGGGGTTGTTGTACCTAAAAACCAGTGCTCAAGTGAGACTGTTGTTCGTGAGGACTTTCAAGACGTCGCGCAAAGTTCTGATGAGATCGTAGCCAATATGCCTCCAGTTAAAGTCCCCAAGTGAAAAAGGGCACCTCCCAAGTCTAGAGATGCAAAGAAAAGGAAACCTACTCTGCAGGAAATGGTTTCTGACACTGATTCTGAGGATAATGTTCCTCTTATCTCTTAGATGGGCTCAACGAGGAGAATGCTCGATATGGATTGTACTGCTCCTTCCAATTATCAAGAGCCTGACGAATTAGACTTTATCTTTCCAGATGACACTGCAAAGAAAGAACCCGTTACTGATCTCACTTCAGTTTGTTCCCTGGATGATCGTCCTATTGATGAAACTCAGGGTACTATTACATCAACCATTTATGTATTTAATTCGAGGCATATTTCTTGCTCCACATTAATTCAGTAGAGGGATAAGGGTGATGATTGTCGTCATGTGTCAGTTAATGCAGTGTCTACCCAAGCACCCATCGGACCTGGATAGTCACCAGTTCCAGGGAAAAATAATTTTCAAGAGCATCCTTAATCTATTCCTGAAGTTGCTTGTGCAGAATGTAGCGGACGCTCAATCTACAACAGAGATGACCTCTTCTATCCCAGAGGATAGTTCTCCAAATGATTGTCCCATTGGTGAAACTCAAAGTACTGCTACATTACCCATTTATGTCTTTCATTTGAGGTCTGTTTCTTGCTCTAGATTAATTCAATATAGGAGAAGGGTGATGGTTGTTGTCATATGTCATTGAATGCAGTGTCTACACAAGCGCCCAGAAAACCTGGACAGTAACTGATCCAAGAAAGAAGCGGTTCTCAAGGGCAACCTCAATTGATTCTTGAAGTCGCTCTGGAAATCTTGGTGCAGAATATAGCGGGTGCTCAATATATTTTGCAGATGATCGCTTCTATCCCAGAGGATATTTCTCCAGATGGTTTGTCCCATTGATCAAACTCAAGGTACTTCTACATTACCCATTTATATCTTTCATTCGAGGCCTATTTCTTGCTCTGTATTAATTCAAAATAGGCAGAAGGGTGATTGTTGTCGTCGTATTTTAGTGAATGCAGTGTCTACACAAGCGCCTTGCAAACCTGGAAGGTAACCAATTCCAGAAAAAGCAGTTCTCAGGAGCAACCCCACCCTATTCTTGAAGTAACTTGGGAAACTTTGGTGCAGAATGTAGCTGAGGCTCAGTATATACTAGAGACAGTAGCCTCTATCCCAGAGGTTATGCCTGAAAAAATCGCTGAAGCGCATGCTAAAAAAAATGCTTCCATGTCAGAGCCCAATCACGGCATAGCCATTGAGATAGGGGTCGAAATTCTGAAGCAGAGCGGGCAAGGATCATTCAGGTCAGTGCCATCCTTGCAGATTCCACTCTAACTGATGACAAGAGGCAAGAGGCACTTGACAAGATCTTTGGGACCTCTGAAGAACGTCTTATGCGAAGTGTCGAGACCAAAGAATCCTACTATGAAAAGTATGGTTGCAGTCGCCCTGATCAGTCTCCTCTATTAGATGAAACAATGATCATTAATATGTGGTGGTGGAGAAACAATGCTCCATCTGAAGACTTCTTTAATAAGTACGGATATACTCATGACTTTGCAGATGACTCCGTAAGGGAAGCAAATCGAAAGTTGACTAGGTCACTCCATTTGTGGAAAGCAAAGGGCGTCTTAATTCATCGAATTTGTGCCCCGTCTGACGAAGAGGTTTCCAAGCTTGAAGTGTATGAATTCCTAGCCAATGTTGCTTCTTTAGATCATTTTAATGATAGAGGTGTTTTGATAGTTTGGTGGAAATAAACAGATTGGGTCTTCCACGAACCAGAGAAGTAGGTCTCGATGTTGTTGGAGTTTTGGTGGGCCGTTGAGTTTTGTGGAAACAAATTCTCCACAAGTGATTTGATGTATCTTTAGCATCTTTTCATTAGTGCAATCAACAACCGGCGACATCAATATGCTCAAACCCTTCTTGGTGAGCGTGTCAAAAGAATAACTTTGGATTCTCTGAATATTGTGCAAAGGGTGCGTGAAGTAAAGCTTAGACATTTCCTCACAGACTTCAATGAGAAGTCTAAATTCAGGGACTTCAAAGATAGTTCCAGTGTCAAGATGTTACGGTGGATAACCTTTAGCAGTTTAGGCTAAGGACCATTGCTGATCGTGCTGATTTACTCAGTTGAAAGTTTTGTTGGAAAACCTAACAAAGTTCGACCAATTATTTACCAGGTTCTTCAGAAAGGTCAATGGTCAACATATTCAACCCCTCAGATCGCGGGCACTAAGCACCAGATTTTCACGGGATCTTTCTATACACTATAGAAAACTATTAGTATTGTAGAATGTGAGGACATTGTACCCCTATCTTGAGTAATTCGTGTGGATTTATGGAAGAAAGGGTTTGGAGCTGCCTCCCCTAGAATAGCTTGCACTTTCAAGACAATTTAGACCTAATGTTGTCTTCTTCATCCCGGGTGTTAGTGCTTGCAGATCTCCTCTTCACATTCTAGACGCTATAGCTCTTTGTCATTCAAAAATCAGAAGGATTCGAGGAGAAGATCGCCGAACTGTCAATTGAAGATGATGAATGGCATCCATTCATCAACCTTAAGCCACACTTTGCGGGCTCATAGAATAGCGATGTGGAGATGTTCATTGCTTTAAATTTGCCTCCCTCTCCTAGAAATCCTTCTCCAGGTCAAGAACTCACTTTTGAGATCCAAGGTATAGATAGTTATTCAGCCGATCGACGAGGCCAACCGATTGGATCAAGTTCCGGAAGAATAGGCGAAGGCTTCTCAGGCCCCCAATGATTCTAAGCCTGCCACCTCTACTATTGTGGGTGGAGCTGCGGAACCACTTGGGGTTCCTAACTACAACAAAGACAAAGTTGCTCAACTAGGATCTTCTCAAACCGCACCTGATGCTACTTTCATGGAACTGGAAGATGAGGAAGCTTCTGACCCGCAACCTTCAATGAATCCTGAGGCAATCACTTCTACACTCAAGACCTTCACAGAGCATTCTAGGATAAACGAACGGCTGACTTCCATAGTGAAGAAAGTGGATGAAAGCTTGAAGGATCTTAGTAGAAATGCATGTGAAGTTGTGATGGCCAAGTCAATAAGATCTTTAACCGAGATTGCTGACTCTTTAACAGTAAATGTCGAAGGCAAGTTTCAGAATGTGGATCAGCGGCTTAATAATATGGAGTCGACCCAAAATCAGATTGATTCACAGTTAGCCACTTGGACTAAAGCGTATGTTGCTAATGAGGGGGAAAGGGGTGGTATTAATGCCAGTTCGCTCCCAAGGGTAGTCAAGCATACAAGACTCCCTTCTCCTCCTCAAGAAAATGTTAGACAAAGGCCTTCGATATCTCAGAGGGTCTCAAGATATCCTGCATGGCTAACAGCTTCTGTGGCGCCCAGAAATTTCAATCAGGCTCCTCCTGTCTACACCCCCTATCCAGCAATATAGAGATATTCCCATTCCGTCCCAAGAAGCTCTCGATAGATTCAATCTCTTATAAGAAGCTCCTCCCATTCCTCAGCCTGCTCATAGAGAAACCTATCTCACTCCATTCCGCGAAGCGTTCAAATGTGTTATGAGGCATCTTGGTTGCCCTTCAAACACTTGGGAGGACAAGCTTAAAGAGTACACCAACGTTCAAAAAGAGTGTGGGATGAAAGATCCTATTCATGGTGATCATGCGTTAATGCTAAGGGTTAAGAAATATTATTGTTGCTATAGCGGAGGAGTAGGAGAGCGTATTGAGGGAATGCGACAATAGCTTGAAGCAAGTGAGAGGAACAATCAAGACTTAAAGAAAAGATGATCATCCCGGAGATTTTCTTATTCTTTCTGTATTAAAAAATATTTGTTTCATTGGTTGTAATGTACCTGGACTTTCATCGCTTGTAATTTTAATGAGAAGTATATTTCAACGGAAACAACTCCTGGAAATATTATTGGGCGGGTTAAAGTCGTATGTAAATAAATACACTTGATTGACCAATGCTTGTTAATTGATTCAAGCCGTTATTACTCAATATAGATGTGTTTCTTGCAAAAGTTGGTGCGCACAGGTCCAAAAAATTGCACTGGTTTGTTTGTTTAGTTATTAATGCTTTTCTGATACATTCATCCCCTTTATACTCTGTCAGTGGTTTGTAATAAATACACTAGATTAACCATCATCTGTTAATTGATACTAATGTATTAGTATAATGACCCGACTATAATAATATGACGATGACATGCGTGAAGACCAATCAAGTATTACAACTCTAAAGAGACCATGTGTGACGTGACGTCTATAGCGTGAGCCTTTTTTCTCCAATCAAATTGCAAGCTTTTTTTTGGAAAAATGTATGTTGGATCGAGACCATTCCAGCTTTGGCCATTGGATCAACAAATAGGGGAGGGGGTTTAATTTGCTAAATGACCCCCCCCCCCCCCCCACTACCCCATTGGGGATCCAACGACCAGAGCTGGTCTCGGCCCAGCATAGAATGGCCCCCTTTTTTCTCCAATCAAATTGCGAACCTTTTTTTAACCAGGGCCGCATGGAAATAGCCAGCAACAAAATCGCAATATTTGCATCACGCAACAGTTTAAAACTCTTTTTTGGTAATATCCCCAATTTAAAAATATAATTAAATAAATACCCCCGTATTCTCGTTTTAACTTCTCTGTGACCCATTGGCCGTTCAACTGCAGGGCTAGGATGACTCGATAATATTACATCGTACAACACCACACGTCCATGTTAAAAAAAAATGAATGAGTCTGGGCAAGGTGCGCAGTGCTAGCCCGTCCCGAGTACATATATATGCATATACATATATATATACACACACACACATATATGTACATTTCTATACTTTTTTTATAAATATCTTTTTTGACATAATTCGAATTTAATGAAGTAATTATTAAATATTATTTATTAATAATAATTGAAATGTTTGGAAAAATTGAATATGAATTTTTAATATATAGAATATGACAAAGAAAAAAAGAGAATGAGTTGGATAGGGAGTTAATGTAATCAATGGTGAAAGGATGAAACAATTGGTAATGATATAGGAAAATATGTAGTAGTAATTGAAAATGAAGTATTTTCTGTAGAATATGACTTGGGGTGTGTATGTTATTTTCATTTATTGGTAATTCCAAAAAATGATTTATTTATTTTTAAATACCTAAACATACACGGAGCCTATAGATACCACTAAAAATAGTACGAGACTTGGAGAATTTGACAAATCCATCCCAATATGGGTAAGCTTATTAATGTTTAAACCAATAACGATAAAAAAACAATTGTATTAGTTTGTTTGAATTAATGTAAAAAGTTATTGAACAGATGGGATAGAAAGAGAGTTTAAACAATTCCATGTTAACTGATCATCATCCTCAATAGAGTTGAAATTTGGCCTTTGTTTTCTCAAATACCTGCTCTGCAATAAGAGCCTCTTTACCATCAGCTCTTTTTATTTCCAAATTAGCCTTCTGGTAAAACCCAGTGCCTCTTAATGCATCTGCAATGAAGTCATCAAACCCAATGGCGATAGCAGCTTCGGCTTTAGCTCCATATACCAACCTCTGAAATCCACAAAATGAAAGTAAAATGAAAAGTTTGGTAAAAAGAATTGCGTCTGAAGAGAAACTGAATTGAGCAATGAACCTTGATTCTGGAAAGATGGATAGCACCAAAGCACATAGGACAAGGTTCACAGGAAGCATATATCTCACAGTCTGAGAGCTCAATCCTGTTCAGCTTCTTGCAAGCCTGAATATCCAGATCCCCATGGTAAGTAATGTGAAACTCAAATAAACAAACTAGAAAATTTTAAAAATAAATTCAACTCTTCGGCAATCCCACAATTTGAGAATGATGGAATGACCTCAAAAATGATAGTCAAAACATTGAAGCAATAAAGAATCCTGTTGTGCAGGGAATTAATTAGCAGAAGACAGAACCGGGCTTCAAGTAGAGAAAACCAAATTAAATCAGGTTACTAAATACACAATGCTTAAACACTCATAGACGTAACCTTCCCAGAGAGAGAGAATCCAAGTACTTAGTAAAGCATATTGTATGTACAATACTAGTATGATGATTGGAAAGATATCTCTATAGATCATACAAAGTAGAAATGGGCAGGAAAAGGCTCTCAAAGTCACCCTTCCATGTCTGCGTTTCAAAGTCACCCTATACCCAGGAGAGAATATGGTTACCGATGGATATCAAGAATTTTTCAGAAAATTTTGCCTCTAAAAACAATTTTCTTTGGTCAAATCTAAGTTGGGATGTGAGGCTTTGAAATTCTTTTTCCACATAATACTCTATTGTCTTCTCTCAATTTGCAAAAGTCCAAGACAAAATGGGGATAACTTTTTTCTCCATAGAAAATGACATAACTTCTCCGGCGACTCTTCTTCAACATCCCATTGATCATGTCTTTTTATTTTAAGCGAAGAAAGGCACATAATAATATTCATTTCCCATAGTTTTTTGAGTAGCTACGATTATGGCCTCGACAAAAAATCAAAATGGATACTGAGATTTTCATAAAATAACTAACAGCCAACCACATTTACTAGAAAAAAGACATCATATTAACTCTAATCATCTATCCAAACACATATTAACAAATTCTTCCTATATCTATAAAATTCACTTTTTCTGATGTTCTCCATATCAAAATAAGCGAGACGACAAAAAACCAAACATCCACTCCCTATAATTCTGATATTTGAGAATTGGCTCAGTTCATAAACTAAAATTTTGGAAAGAATTCCCATGTATGTATGAGGTGTATTTCGAAGAAAGAATGTTTGCTTGGATTTGATACAAACTCCTCTCATTTTGTAAATTGACACAGACAATTGTTACCTGGTATCTATGGGATAAGTGAGAATACATTGTAACAAGACAAGATTTGATGACCTAGTTCATCATCCGCAAATGCCAACCGGATCCATATTATAACCATAATTTACTTTTGAAAAATAGTAACAACTTCATAAATGTCTGAACAAAACAACCCACACAGGTTTCTTGGATTCCTAAAGCCAAACATCAACCCAAAAGAGCAGCTTTTGAAGATAAGACTGCATCAGCGATCCCGAAAGAAGATAGATCTCTCTCACTTGCATGTTGCGACGGTAACTCTATCCACATTTAGGGTTAAAGATGAAAAGAGAAAGAACCAATGTAAAAGCTCACCATTTCTTCTACTGCCCCAGATGAAAAAATTTCCTCAAGCTACTGATCTATTTTAGGACCCTGCATCTACAAGCATGCTATCTGTCTATTTTATTTCAGTCCATTATTGCAGATCTACTACATGGTTGTGCATTATCGACTAGAGTAACTGTACAAAATGAGCATTTTGCAACCATCATTTTGGTCAGATGGAATGTGGGTGGGGAAGTTTTCTTACCTCTTTCTGAACAGCAGGTAGGTTTCAGAGTCCCAGAATCGTCAAGATTTCCTTATGCATAAGCTACAAATAGCTGGGTGTATTTTGCATAGAATCTTCATATATAAAACAAAAGAAAGATATCTTTCACTACTTCCTAAGACATTTGGAAAAAAAGTAGAAATTAACTCAAGGACAATCCCCAGTCAGATAAATTTACCATCAAGACACGTACCTATCATTCCATCACTTGTTTTTCGAAACTCAAAATGCATTACATGCATAAGATGTTAGAATTTGGATATCAAAATTAAATATTTTAGATCCTACAGAGTTTTTTTTTTTTTTTTTTGTAAAATAAAGGACCTTACTGATTCAAGTTTTGTCTCCTAATAAAGAAAGTTCTAAATTCTTTTAAAACAAAAACAGCTAGTGTGCATGAAAATCAGATCAGGGATATCCAAAAATAACTTATGAGGCAGGTTATGTTATTGTACATGTAAAGAATCCAGCTCAGTGGAATGGTTATTGATAGCAACCATACTCAACATACCAAAAATTCTAAAAGTAAAGAGGCATCAAGTTACTGAAAGAAAGCATTCTCAACAACAAGCATCTCAAGAATTCTAACCTCTCTTATTGCTGTGACCTCTGCATGAGCAGTAGGGTCTGTTTGATTGAGAACCAGATTGTGACAGCTTACAACCACTTCACCATTGCGTACAACAACAGCACCAAAAGGTCCTCCATCTCCACATTCTACACCTCTGTACGCTTCTTCAACTGCCCTTGTCAAGAATTTGTGATCTCTATCCTGAACAGCTGTGCCATTACAAATAATATTGTTACAATTTATTGATTTATATGTTATTTCATTCACAAACCATCTTAGCCATGCATGCCAAACAACTAATTGATCAAGTTACTTAACATATTCACACTTCAGCAGTCAAATTAGTCATGTACCAAGGGATGCCGAACACAAATTAAAGGAGGCAGTCTGAACAAAGGCACTCCACAAGGAAAGCAATAAAATGCAATTTTTGCTGGGTTCATCGTCTTTTCATTTTGGATCCAAAAATGGTTCTTTCAGAATCTAATCCGTAAACAATTTTACTTATATCAAGCCCCATAGACTCATAGAAGACAAAAAACTAAAATACAGAGATTTTTTAATTTTACACATACAGAGATAAGGAAACATAAAGTACATAGGATATCTATTAAACATGAGTACATCAAATTTTGCCCACATCATCACTGCAGGTGCCACTAACAAAACTGCATAGTCCATAGACAAAAAGAGGAATTGAGTAGCAAACGGATATAAGAAGTCAACACTTACAAGGAAAGAATGTAACTACATGAGTGCTGAATCAACAAAATCTTGTCAAAACTTTATCACGGAATAGTTATATAAACTGCATTTCCATACCCAACAGAGTGCCAAATTGTATAACAACAAGCTGCTGTATTTTCCAACTGCTCAGTCAGTGACTAAGTTTTTCATTTCCATTAAAATCACTAGATAACCATAATATATCATCTCTGCCTATGGGTGGAATATTTGGTTAATCCTTGAAAGTGGTTATGCATTATGAAACCTCCTATTGGCTAGATCACCTTTGACCTCAGGGACAAGAATGTATATAGAAAGCAAAACCTATATGTAACTTGACCATTTATAAAGTATCCAAACAATATTCCGTTTCAACTAAATGAAAAATGTTGACCAGTGCAAGTGCAACTACTGATTTACTGAACTGAAACTAGATAAAAAAAAAATGGGAAAACACTGATTTAAAACTAGGAATTGAGATTACCTTCTTGATAACCAGCAAATGCAGAAGCAACTGAGATAGTTCCATCTTTGGCTTCAACAACTAAAGCAACAGAGGAAGGATAGTACGAAAATGTAAATATAAATACTTATAGTACGACTTTTAGATGGTAGAATATAAACTAGCAACCAACACCACACGAATGTGGCAGCCACATAAAATAGAACCATGCAATGGATAACCTCCAAATTGTCTAAGCAATAGTTAGTCATGCAGTTGGGAGCATAAACCTTTTGCAACTACCCCATGGCAAAGAAAAATGCTTATGATATGACTTACAAAAGGTAAGCCCCTTGTAGCTCATTGGATGGCTAATGTAGATGTGATTGGCACTCGGTAGCAAATGCAGAGAAATTTAATACATTAAGCATGAAGATAACTCTAGACAAAAAAATTCCAAATCAAGCAAATAAGTGAAAACATTATGTCATTATTTATAGAAAATGCATTCGCTATTCTACTGGATAGAACACCAACTTGTTGTCCAACAAGAGTTGCTGTCTTTTTCAACTGCTCAATCACTGAGTCTTTATTTTTCATTCCTTTACCATCACTGCATAACATATTATTTCTGCTTATGTGTTGGTATATCTTTTTATGGCTATCGACGTTGTCTAACCTTATTAACTAAATCACTATTGGCCTCAGTGAAAAGATGTACATATGCAGCAAAAACAATATAACAGGGGACCTATCAAGCATTCACACAGTATCCCATTTTCAGTTAAATGAATTTTTTGCTGAATGTTGCTAATAAACAATTCTGTTTAGAACTTGGTCAAAGAAAAAGGAAAACAAGGTTAGAAATGAGGAATTGAGGTTGCCTTCTTGATGAACAGAAAATTGAAAAGAAAACGAGATAGTCCCATCTTTACCGTCAACAACTCATAAACAAAAGGACAGTCAGGATATGGCACTAAAAAAGCAAATAAATGTAAAGCTCATAGAATATGATAAAACCATGAAGGGATATTTTCCAAATCGTATGAGCAAAAGTTAGTTGTGAAGTTCGAGCGTAGACTTTTTGGAAAGTAAAAAATGGTAAAGCAAAATGCACGCAATGCGCTGCAGATATGATTCGTAGCAGAGGCAGTGAGTTTTACTAGGAAAAAGAAAATATAGAAGTTGATATGGAAAAGGGAAGACTGCAACTAAATGAGTATCAGATTATTTATACAAAATGCATTCCATAATTCTACTCAAAAGGAAAAATAGTTGATGACAAAAAATGAACGAATGAATGAAGATTGATTACCTTCTTGATGAGCAGCAAATACTGAAGTAACTGGGATGTTTCCATCTTTAACTTCAACAACGAATAAACAGAGGAAGGAAGGAGAGTCAGCAAATGGAATTAAACACGCAACTAAATCTAAAGTTCATCATAGTACTACTAGTTTTGAATGGGCAGTGTAACTAAACTAAAACAACTAATATGAGGGGGATACTAAACAATTTGATTATGAAATGGAACGAATATTGTGATCACAAAGTCAGCGGCATGCTTTGCTAGTATGAATAACTAACTAGTTTTACATAAAAACTGATGTTTCGAGATGGAAAATAAAATAATCAATTACATGATTGACTGACTGATCATTACAAGGAGTTAGGAGTTGAAACATCTCTCAAGTGGCCCAAAGATCATGTGAAGTCAACATCATAGATTAGTCATATCATCATCCTTAACCACCAAATTTGTTTGTTTCAATCATTCTTAACCCTATTATACATCTACAAATTATACCAATACAATAATAATAACAATTCCATGAAATAATGATTCCCACTTCGCAATTTCACAAGAAACAGTCGAACAAACCAGCAAATATTTTATTTTACCAAAAAATCAAGAAGAAACAACAAATATTAATAAGTAATTCAAGAAAACTAGTATATAAATGCATGGAAGAGAGAGAGAGAGAGAGAGAGAGAGATATAAAATCATGTCACCAACCGTTAGCTTCTTCCATGGTTGAGAGAGAGACAGAGAGAGAGAGAATAACAATGAATGAATGAATGAATGAATGGGTAAAATGGATCTGATGAGAAGAGAAAGGAGATCCTTTCTCTCAAGGTAGAACAGAAAATTGGACAATTGGTTCACGTTTCTATTTAATTTCTGAATTTTCACTACTTAATCCCAAAAATATTAGGCGCTTAGGCTTTGTTTGGTAAAGTTTTGGGAGTTTCATTTTAGGGGAATTATTCTGGCATTTCAAAAATTACTATTGGAGCTCCAATTTCAAATTTTGTATTGAAACATGACAAAAATACCCATGAGTCCTAAATTACATTATAATATTTATAATTGAATTCCTAATATACACTTATGCCATTATAACTTAACAAACATATTTAGTTGCAAATGTGGCGGGCGGTGGTTTACCAAAATTTGCTTTATCTTCACCAACCCTGAGTTTGTCTTCTGATACAAATATTAACTTGTTTTCTCTTTGTTAATTCAAGAACCATATATAAACATAATACACGTAACTACTTTGATATAATACTAACCAAAATAATGAACTTGAATTAGAACTTTTTTTTCGTAAGACAACAAACTTCACATTATAAATTAGATAAAGTGTTTAGCCAATAAAATCTTAAATAACTGAGCAAAAAATAAATAAATAAATAAGATCTTAAATATATTCATCAAAATAGAAGAGAAGTAACATGATGCGTGAGAAGGGGGCTACGGGAAAAGGGAAAAAAAAGTGACGGGTGAGGTGAGAAAAGAAACGGGGTCGAGGTTTGATATCCTCAATGGTTTGGGAGAGAATGAGATTGGAGAGGTGGAAGTTACTAAGGACTCGGGGGTAAGGAGTAATGGTCCCAAGGACACTGCACCAGCAGTCCGGCGAAAAATTTTCAAGGAACGAGGACCATCAAAGAAGAACCCGGTAATTAACATTGATCGTGTGCAACCAATTGTGCATGGAACTACATATCCGATAGTAAACAACACCATAAATCCACAGGGAGAGGAGGACGCATTACTGGACAAGACTCCTTTCACACGTGAAGAACTTGATGAACTTTATGGAATAAGAAGCAAGCCGACACAGGGAATCACCTCCGCATCTAGAGCTTATAGGGGACTGGGACCGAGTGCTCATGAACCACCGGGGGATAGTATTCTCACCTCTGATGATGATATTGAGGATGGGGATGAGGACATCAGGGATACCGTGCTTAATATGGAACGGGTCACAGGGGATGTCGGGAGAGTCCTGGCTCGGGAATGCATGGATACAGATGTTAACATGCAAAAATGTGAGGGGGTTTCAAACACCCCCCAGGTATGATTATCAAGTTCTTTGAATAGAACTCTTTTTCTTTTTTGTATTAATGTCAGCTATTTTTTGGAATTGTAGGGGAGCAGGTAAGCTGGATTTCCGCCATGCTCTTAAGGATATTCTACATCACTACAAACCTAGGATTTTAGTCCTGATGGAGCCCCGGGTTAAGGGGGATCATGCTGATGATATTATGCAACATAGCCGCTTTGATAGGGTAGAGAAAGTGGAAGCCCGTGGCTTCGCTGGAGGAATCTGGATCTTCTGGGCAACATATGAATGTGAACTTCAGATTATAGAGGCGAACGAGCAGAGTATTTCAGCGGTGGTCCAAATTCCAGGAAAAGATGACTGGCTACTCACGGCTGTGTACGCCAGTCCTAACCTTGATATCAGAAACTCTCTGTGGGACCATCTTATCTAGATGGAGCAGCATATTACGGGCCCTTGGATTATAGCGGGTGATATGAATGTCGTGGTTAACCAATCTGAGAAGACGGGAGGAGCTCCGGTGGATTTTAATAAATGCAAACGATTCTTGGATTGTATAAGCAGATGCAGTTTGATTGACCTCAAATTTGTGGGTACACCGTTTACTTGGGCCAAAGGGGGGAGGTCTTCACTACAAGAACGTCTGGACAGAATTCTGTGTAATGAAGCTTGGCAATTTCTTCACCCGACAGCTACCGTGCACCATCTTCCGCGTGTGGGATCAGACCACTCGCCCATTCTCCTCTCTTTGGGGGAAGCAACTCGTCAGAAACCTTCGACAACATACTTTAGATTCCAAACAGCGTGGTTCACAAATTCGGGGTTTATGGAGCTAGTGGAACGAAACTGGCAGAATCAGCGGGACAGAGGGCTAGCCAGCCAACTCCATCATATACGGGAGGCGGCTTATGCCTGGAATCGTGATATTTTTGGAAACATATTTCAGAGAAAACGAAGATTACTCGCACGTATTTCAGGAATTCAGAAGGCGCAGAGTACAAACTTTAGGCGCTCGCTGAGTAAACTTGAGACTAAGCTTCAGAACCAATACCGGGAGGCACTGCGACAGGAGGAACTCTTCTGGAAGCAAAAATCGAGAGTCCAGTGGCTTCAGGCAGGGGATATGAATACCAAATTTTTCCACCTGTCGGCAATCACTTGACAAAATAGGGCTTGTATTCGGGCCCTTACTCGGGAGGATGGAGAAATAGAGTCGAATCCGGAAGCCCTTAAAAATATGGCTGTCACTTTTTATCAGGATTTGTATAGGGAGGGGGAGGCTGTGCATCCTTATGTTTATACTGAGGGTTTTCCCAAGCTTCAAGAACATCAAATCGCTAGTTTGAGCAGCCCGGTCACAAAAGAAGAGGTAAAACGCGCGGTCTGGGATATGCATCCTTCGAAGGCCCCGGGACCGGATGGTATTCAACCGATTTTTTACCAAAGATGTTGGGACATAATAGGAGATGACATCTTCCACATGGTACAAAATGCGTTGCAATCAGGTAACATCGATACTAGTATGAATAATTCTCGTATTGTGTTAATTCCTAAAGATAAGCACCCAACACAACTCTCTCCATTCCGTCCAATTAGTCTAACGAATGTTAGTTTAAAAATTGTTACAAAAACAATGGCAAATCGAATTCGGGAGTTTATGGATATTTTAATTCCACAAACTCAGAGCTCGTTTATTAAAGGCCGACAAACAATTGACAATGTTTTAATCACTGAAGAAATCTTGCATGACATGCGAAGAACTAAGAGCAAAAAAGGTTTTTTTGTTGCGAAAATTGATTTCAAAAAAGCATACGATAGAATTAATTGGACTTTTTTGAAGAATGTGTTGGGTGAAATTGGGTTCCCCGAGACTTGGATTACTCTTATTATGGAATGCACCACGAAAACTCAACTTTCCTTGCTTTGGAATGGAGAGATCACGGAATGGTTCGTTCCTAAGAGAGGACTAAGATAAAGGGACCCCCTCTCGCCTTATCTTTTTGTTTTTTGTATTCAGAAGCTAGGTTCCATGATTGACGAAGCGGTCTCTCGGAAGCGTTGGAAAGTCGTTCCCACTTCTAAGTTAGGTCCGAAAGTCTCTCATTTAATGTTTACAGATGATCTACTCTTATTCGGGGAAACATCTGAACGACAAGTGAATATAGTTACCCAATGCTTGAGTGATTATTGCGCACTCTCGGGACAGAAGGTGAATAAACAGAAATCCCGAGTTTATTTCTCCAAAAACGTACATATGGACATGAGGAATCAGATTGGGAGGATGACGGGACTTGGACTGACTGGAAACTTGGGGCGGTACCTCGGTGTTCCCTTATATCATGACCGAGTGGGGATCAAGGAGTATCAGTACATTATGGATAAGGTTCGGAATAAACTGAAGGGCTGGAAAAGGAAAAACCTCTCACTAGCAGGAAGAGCAACGCTTATAAAGGAAGTGACGGAGACTATCCCGACGTATACCATGCAAACTACACGTCTTCCAGTAGGGGTGTGTGATGCGGTTGAGAAAGCAAATCGACAATTTCTGTGGGGTGATTCGGATACGGGTAGAAAACTCCATGCCATTAATTGGGAGACAGTATGTCGCCCGAAAACTCAAGGGGGCTTGGGATTGAAACACCTGCGATTGATGAACATGGCGCTATTAGGGAAGCTTGGTTGGCAGATTTTGAGGGATGAGCCGAAGTTATGGGTTCAGACACTGAGGCATAAATATATTCTTCGACAGCGAGCCCGGGCTAGACATGCATCTTCATATACTTGGAAAAGTATACTAAGTACGCTACCTATGTTAAGGGAAGGGACTCGTTGGATTGTGGGTAATGGGGAGATCATTTGGTTTTGGACAGACAGGTGGCTTGACGGTGGACCTCTGGTGGACCGAGTTAAACACGTACCTCCAGCTACGGACGTGACACAGACGGTAAGATCTTATTGGCACGACGATCACGGTTGGAAGTGGGAGGAAATGACAGAGATCCCAGAGGATATTAGGCTTTAGATCACCGAAATAGTTCTACGCACGCAAAGTGGTTGAGCAGATACATTAAGGTGGGAGTTCTCCTCGGATGGAATCTATAGTTGTAAGACGGCGTATGAGGCATTGAACAATACCTCGAGGAGCATGAGCGAAGAAAAAAAGTGGAAACGAGTGTGGAAGGTCCGGGGTGCTTATAGACGTCGATTTTTTCTTTGGCAGCTTAGACATGGCAAGGTGCTGGTAAATTCGCAGCTTTGGGCGAGGGGAATTAAAAGTATGAACACGTGTGATGTGTGTGGCAGAACTGAGGAAAGCATCCTTCATGCACTCCGGGATTGTACTTGAGCACGTAACTTGTGGAGACAACTAGTTCACCCTCGTTTTCATAATGCTTTTTTTGCAGGAACTCACATAAGCTGGGTGGACTGGAATCTTTCAAACGCCGTGAATAGGTACGATTGGTGTGAAGACTGGTCTGCAGTTTTTACTGAAACTGTGAATTTTTTTGGCAGGTTCGGAACGAGGTCGTACATGGAAAAAGGGCGGATACCTCGGATATATCCCTGGAAGTGTTACGAAAACGAATTGACGAAAATTTACATCTCTCTACGCTCGACCCGAATGCATTGCAACTACATATGCAGACGGGCTGGAAGAAACCCTTACCGGGTTGCTACAAGATAAATGTGGATGCTGCGGTTAGTCAAGAACCAAATGACGCTAACCCGAGAGTGGGTATAGGGGGAGTGATACGGGATGCTTAAGGAACATGGATTAGGGGCTTCAGTGGGAGTATCGATCCGTGTTCCCCGTTGGAGGCCGAAGTGCACGCCATTAAACAAGGTTTGGAGATGGCTTGGGATTTGAAAATTCGAAATGTTGTCCTTGAATCCGACTGCAGATTGGCAGTCAATAGCATTGTGGACGCCTCCACGGCACACCATCAGTTTGATGCAATAGACCAAATCCGAAGTATCCTGAGACGAGATTGGATAGTCTCTATTCACGTTGTGTGGCGAGAAGCCAACAAAGTTGCGGACGAACTTGCAAAAATGGGTTTCGGTTCGCGGTTGAAGTTTAGGAACACTCCCGAAGTGAGACTTCAACGAGCTCTCCAAGATGATTTAGATGGTCATACTTGGACCCGTATTGTGACTATTAACCCGGGTTTGTCGGGTTAACAAACTAGGGTACCCCCCTTCCTTTGTATTCAAAAAAAATTGAAGAGAACACTTCATCTCTACACATTAACATTAAGCCAGCAACTTTAGATTTTGTTCTTGCAATAATTTTGGTATGGCTGCAATGGTTGGCTATAAAGAAGTGCTCCAATTAAGTCCCACCCTATTATTAAAATAGAAAAATAGCAATATTAGAAGTGTCTGTAGACTTTTCAATATCCATACAAATAGGCAAAATATAAAATCATATGCTCAAAAAAAAAAAAAGAATTTACAATAGGGTACTTTAATGAAAATGCAAAACTTCTTGCTTGCATACAATCATATATTTTGCAGCTGTGCAGTTCTAACATATTAATTGCCACACCATCGAAACAAAATATGGATATAGGTCTATTTGATTCATACCAATTAAAGGGTTTATTGCATAAGATCCCCCTGTGATAAACGGAACTTGGGTCAAACACTCCTGTGTTAAGTTTTCTGCGAATCACCCTTGTGTTATTTTTTTATTCTGCATACTCTCTTTTTCAGTGTTTTTTGGTATTTTTTTTCATCATAAATGTCAATCGAAATGCATTTTTACCCAAAACATGTTTATAATAGATAAATAATTTAATTTTGGTTGAATCTAAAACATTTATGATTTAAAAAAACACCAAAAAAATCAAAAAAGGGATAAAAATAACACAAGGGAGTGATTTGTGAAAAAATTAACACAGGTGTGTTTGGCGCAAGTTTCGCTTATCACAGAGGGATCTTACGCAATTACCCCCCAATAAAAAGCAATCCCTCTCGTTCTTTTCCACATCTGCCAAAAGAGAAGAGTTAATTAGGACAAATTCTGAGAATAAAATTTCATCATAATAGATAAACTTTATCAACTTAAATATAAATAACTAATTAAAACCTTTTTTCAGTTCAAGATAAATCACTTGAAGGGTCAAATCCTCCCAAACTTTCTTCTTGGTTGTGTAATACGTAGAAGACATAAATACACGAGTTTCAGTCCTTGTTACACATGTACGAGTATTATGTCCGAAACCACCACATGAACTGCATTTTCGATTTTTCTCTATAATTTCAATTTCACAATTATCACGTCGAGTAGAACTCTCATTTTTTGGTTTCTTTGATCCATAAGGACGACCTCTATGAGGATCGATATTTGGCTCGTTAACTATCAAAGGGAGGGAACTATCCATGATTTGAGAAATTTGCTTTCGAGTATCTTCTTTTTGAAAAAGAGGCATTTTCTTATACTTTTTTTGGAAATCCTTAAGAAGAGTATCAAGTTGATCGTCGTGACTCAGTTCTCCTGTAATGTTATCAAATGCTCTTCCATCAATTCTCCATTATGTCGACAAGCTCAAATTTTCCATTTAACATGCCGATCATTTTGTGAGCACAAGGAAGACCCATGGTACTTTGAAAATGACCTCGACACTTGTCCAATGGCTTACCAGAAGTTGCCAATTTATATTGCATCAAGAGTTGTTCAAGTGTGTGGTTAGATATGTTGCCAATGAGTTTCTGAAATATAGGAGCCCTCAAACCATGCGATATACGAATTCTTTCACTTTCTAGCTTTGCTTTGACTTCTTTAACCTGATTTTCAATAGCAAGACATATTTTTGCTTTTACCTCGCGAAGGTTACCTATTGAGACATGCAAATATTTCTTGAGCATTGCATAAGCACCTTCAGCCCTTGACGTTGCATGATTTCCAACGTGTAAATATTTTTCAGTCCACGCAAGCAAAAACTTCTCTTTGTATGGAAGTCAATTGTTTTTTATATACTCGAGAGCTAGATGTTTATCTTTGTACTGCTCTTCGAGAATACGCCACTCTTCATCAAATTTTGGCTCGTCAAGAGTATATATCATATTTGTCCAAGTTGATAAAAACATGTCAAAATCTTTCTTTTCATCAAAAAACTTTTTGCCCTTAGCTAAGACATTTTTTTGTACATGCCATACACTTAGAAGATGTCTCGTCTACGGGAAGACGACATTAATAGCATTCATTAGTGCTAATTCTCTATATGTGATAATGGCCACAGGATTGTTAACTCCCAAAATATTTCTAAATCTCTCTAGTGCCCAAATGTAATCTTCTTCTTCCTCCTTTTGCATGAAAATTATGCATGAATAGAATGACGTATTGAAACTAGATATGCCGATGATATCAAGAAGTGGCATTTTATATTTGTTCATCTTGTATGTACAGCCCATGACAAAGACATTAGAGAAACTCTTCGTCAATATCATTGAGCTCGGGTGTGAGAAGAACAAATGAGTCAGATGATCATCTTTGTCACGCTCAATGTCATAATAGAATCCACCTTCACCAAGTTCCTCAAACAATGCCTCCGTCACTGTACGCCCGTTTAGATCCACACTTTTTATCTTAGCTCTTGCATTATACATTGTTCTTGAAGTTGCTTGAAGAGATGTGTTACTTTGTCAAAGTACAGTAAGAATTTCTCTTGGTGCTGAACCAACTGTCGACATAGTTCTAATAGTTTGCATATCTGGTAGGGAAAATCGACGACACATAGGATGACCCTACATATCTCTTGAAGGTTCATGATTGTGCAATAAACTCTTAATCTCCATTTTCCAAATATCACCCTTTGTTTTACCCCATATCTCAAATGGACAATTTATGAGTCGAGATCCAGTCGATCTTTTCCTTTGCTCCATTAGAACATGGGCACGTCGATATGATCCTCCTCTATCACAACCAATAATGACATAGTATTGCGGTTTGGGTTTTTTTATAACCGTGACATAACCTTGCTCCAGAGCAATCTTTCAAATATTTTCTTAAAGCTCCTCACGATTAGCAAATTCTTGACTTGATAGAAGAAGTATAGGATTAGGATGCTCAATATTGTCTTCCTCCATAATCTCTTCCCGTGACAAACTACCAATCAATGGAGCAACCTCATTTTTCTCTATTTGCTGCAAGTCAGTAATACCTATCAATTCCAAATTAGAAACCAATTAGAATGAATCATTAGAAACAAGACTTTTAAAAAAGAATCATTAGAATATAAAAACCAATTACAATTAAGAACATCATACTTTTAAGGGAAAAAGACATTAAACCCCCCTCCCCCCAAACTATCGACTTTTTTGCACTTTTTTATATAAACTTTTTTTTTCACTTTGCCTCCTCAACTTTACGGATTTTGCATTTTTTTTATATAAAAGCATATTCCGGTGAATATTCAGCCAGATTTTTGGCGTGTGTCGGTCACATGGTATTTTGAGAGGCATAATAGTATTTTTAATTGATGAACTTCGATAAATTACTCTTTTACCTTTTATTAAACTTAACAAAAT
Source organism: Buddleja alternifolia (assembly GCA_019426215.1). Taxonomy (NCBI): domain Eukaryota; kingdom Viridiplantae; phylum Streptophyta; class Magnoliopsida; order Lamiales; family Scrophulariaceae; genus Buddleja; species Buddleja alternifolia. Next base: position 36,072,489 of record CM033390.1, on the reverse strand, counting down.
TAATTTTAATTAAATCCTTAATTAAAATCCCTTAATTAAATCCCTAATTTTAATTAAATCCATAAGCTTTAATTAAATCAAATAACCCATCTTCTTCACCATGGCCGCCGCCGTCCCTCCACCACCAACCCATCTCCAAATCTGAAATTCACCATTTTTGTACCTATAAACCCATCAAAAATCAAATCTGTGTGTGTGTATATATTCGATTTGGGTGTGTGATTCTATATACATATATGTGTATATGCATGTGTCTATATATATTTATATGTGTGTGTGTCTACGTGTGTGTAGATATAAATATATATGTGTGTGTGTGTCTGCATGTGTGTGTATGTATATGTGTGTGTCTGTTTATATATACATATATATATATATGTGAGTGTGTGTATATATATGTGTGTGTGTGCGTGTGTTTATATATATATATATATATTTGTGTGTGTGAGTGTGAATGAGTGTGTGTGACACGCTTAGACCTAACGTGCTTGTGGTAGCAAGTATACTAATCGTGTGTAGTGATAGATGTGGACTAAGTCCGGGATGTTGAACCACAGAGACTTGTGTTTTAGATTAAGATTTTATAACGAAAAAGAACAACTAAAATAAAGGTAAATTGAAGGTAAAACGCGCAAAGTAAGAACGATGACACACAAAGGAACCAAATATAAAGGCAGACTAAGGCACATGCTAGGTCCAAATTGCTCAATTATACTTATAAAGGCCCTCGTTGAAGGACTACGCTTATTTTGCTATGGTTAAAGCTCCTAGGGTAGAGAAAAACCGATGTCTCGCGCTAAACTCCTATGCTTGAATGACGGTTTCCTAAGTATATCTACTAGAAATCTAACCACTAAACATGCATTAACGCACTAGAGCTCACTCGATTTGGATCGAATGACTTCACTCGGGAATCTTTACCTATGACTAGGGTAATTCCTCATTGGTTGCGGGTTATGGTGTGAATTTCGTGCACCCTAAGTCAATTTTCTCTCGAAATATTCACCTAAGCATAAAATTCTAACATATGGTGATCAAGCATATGCAAGACAAGCAAAAACGCAAATTCACACCATATAACAACATAAGAATAACTTCAACAATCCTCTAGTATAAGCATAAATCACAATTTGGCCTTACATGGCCCTAGTCTTACAAGTTTAGTTCATAATTGATAGCATAAAAGACATAAATGGATTCATATACATATTCATGGAGATAAATGAAATGAAAAGCTATTAAAAACTCCTTAAATGGTGAATGATGATGGATCTTCAAGTTGAATCTTCAATCCCCATGCTAATCTTCCTTATTGATCTCTTAAAGTTGATGAAAATGTGGCTCAATTCCAAGGAAATGCTCCAGAATCCCCAAAAATCGAACCCCTTCTAATTGTTGGAATCTGGATTTTATCCCTTTGAAAAATGGTTATCATGGCGCCTAGGCACCGCTTACTTGGCAGGGAAGTCTTGGGGAATAAGTCGAGGGGCGCCTAGGCGTGGGAATATCGGTGCTGGTGCGTGGGGGCAATGACGCCTAGGCGTGAGAATTCTGGCGCCAGAGTGCGAACACAATTGTCTTTCTCTCTTTTTGCGTGCTTGGGCGTGGTTGAATTAGTGCTTAAGCACCGAAGTGCGAAGCTAACATGTTGAGTTCATTTAATGCGTCGTCTTTTGCCCTTTTTTTCGTCTTCATCGCTTAATGCCTGGAATTACTTAACACACGTACTAAACATATGAGTGTCACAAATCAAACTATAAATGGACCTAAATCGTCAATAAAAAGGGCCTAAAAACATGTACAAAAACGACTACTATCAACCGCCGCACACTTATCTATTGCTCAACCTCGAGCAATAAGCTATAGGATCCAAAACATCATCAAACAGGGGAGAAACAAAAACAAAAATTACCTAACTCACTTTCGTGGAGTACACGGTTGTATTTAGTGGATGCAACGAGCCTTTAAACCCTTGAGTTACCTCAAAGGACGAGTTATAGTCTCGTGAGGGTTTGCATGCGATATACCCACAAAATCAAAGGATAATTAGCTCAATATTATGTACACAAATGAAAACAATGCTCATTCAACACCTAGATTCGAACCAATTTCCAAAGGGTGTAGTGGGATAATGTCTAAGGCATTATGATCGAAAGGCATCTTTACCATGCTTGAGAACATTCCCCATATCTACCAACTTTCAATAGGTCATAAAGCTTATTGAATCGCAGATAACTTTAAGGTTAAATTGTGCTCATTTCCATTCACTTTACACTTGGTATTCCACGCTTTTAACGATTTAAGCTTATAACAACATAATTCCTCGTGCCATGTACTACCCCTTTAGATCTTCTTTGCCACCCATGTTATGGGCTTTAGGTCAACAACTCCCAAACCAGAGAGTTTTAGGGTGTTAAGTGTTAAGACACTCCTACGAACTTAATCACCTGAGTGGCAAAGGCTACGAAATAGAATGAGGTCTTTTATTCAAGTCATTCCCCATTGGCTTGAGCAAAGCTCAAATTAGCTCAACGAGTATAGTATATAGGCAATGGTGCTTTGGTAACCTCCAATACTCGTTGGCCTGACCGAATTTTCAAGGTCATACCAATCCCATCTCAATCATTTGTTCATTTAACACAATTATGAATCCATAAGCAACTAATCATCTCAAAACATCATGAAAAAAATCTAGGTTAATAGGTCCGGGGTACTCCTCACATGTTTCGAGATGAAGAACCCTTTTCAATACTTCTACCTTTGACTTAAGTGCAATGTGTATCATCTAAGGGGGATTTATTCTCAACTAAGGTTGAAATGAGCATAACTAAGATGTGTACTTTTACATTTTAGACCATTAAAAGAAACATATAAGATATCATGCCATTGTCTCGAGTTCTCAAGTCTAATTGCACCAATTGGCAAGCTAACATCCTAGAACAAAAATTTCGTTATGCTTGATTTTTCTCAAAAATTAGTACAAAACACATGCATTAGCAACGATTCCCCCAAACTTGAGCTAAAAACAAGATCATATGACACATAAAACCGATAAGCCCTACTCATAGACCCCCCCACACTTAAACTCAATATTGCCCTCAATGTTGGCTTAACCATAAGCACTCAAAAAGGGTAAACGAGAGTACTTACACTAAGGATGCTAAAAAGCAAACCTTATTCACATGAAATCCATTCCAAGCTCAAATCCGCAACGAAAGAGTTTCTAAGGCAAAACTCGGCTACTGCATGTCAAGTACTCACAATACAAAATCATCAAGACTTAAAGGGAAACATGACAAAAACGAAAGCAAAAAGAAAAGAAAACTTACAAACTTGGGTTGCCTCCCAAGAAGCGCTTGTTTATAGTCATTAGCTTGACTTTGTGCTCTTTGAGGTTCAAAAAGGTGCCCCATTTAGGACGACAATGTCCTTGGCATTCCTCCTTTTATCCTCGTGCCCCACTCACCTCCACTCACATCGCGGAGTTTTGAGATTAGCCTTTTGTGTCGGATGTGTCTTGTCGATCTCACAAACACGTCGATGTTGTGGGATGTACTTCTTGCACAAATCCTCCTTTCTCACGACTTCTCAGTTCTGATTGGGAACCTCATCCTCTAACTCAAATATGCGCTTAGTCTTACCACTTTCACATTTCTCATCAAGTAAAGGGTTAATAGCATCGATATTTAAATAAATAGAATCATCCATGGGTGGTTTCATGTCATTATAAACATCGAATATCACATTTTCATCTTCTACCTTCAATGTCAACTTACCCTTTCTCACATCGATCTTGGCATTGCTAGTGGCTAGGAAGGGTCTCCCTAGGATCAAGGGGACATCAATGTTGCTATCCACCTCAAGAACCACAAAGTCAATCGGATAGAAGAACTTGTCGACTTGTACAATGACATCCTCAATAATGCCCTTTGGGCGCTTGATAGAGCAATCCACCAGTTATAAAGACATAGATGTGGGTTTGGGATTCCCGAGACCGAGCTTCTTGAAGATAGAATAGGGGAGAAAATTAATACTCGCTCCCGAATCGCAAAGTACTTTTTCAAACTTGAGATGTCCAATGGTGCATGGTATGGTAAGACTCTCCAGGTCCTTTAGCTCGCGAGGTAATTTGTTAAGTAAAATGGCGGAGCATTCCTCGGTTAGACAAACCGTTTCATTTTCCTCCCACTTTTGCATGTTGGATAGAGTATCCTTGAAGAACTTAACATAGTTTGGCATTTTCAAGATAGCGTCCACTAAAGGAATGTTTATCCCCACCTCACGAAGAATAGATAAGATACGGAGGAAACTTGGATCAATCTCCTTCTTTTTCTTTTTCTGTGCATTTGGGAAGGGAAGGCGTACCTCGATGGGTGGAACAGTTGTTGGAGACAAAGAACTTAGAGTGGAAAAAATAGGATGCGGCGCCCAGGCACCATAAGTCACGACTGGGCGCGGTGATGTCGGCGCCTGGGCGTGAGAACCTTCGCGCTCAAGCGCGCGGTAGTGCGTAGTATATCATCCTTGGGGGGGCGTGATCGGCACCTGGGCGCTGTCTAGATGGCATCTCGGCGCGGAAGTGCACAACTCTGTTTCTGAACAGGGGATACCCAGTGCCTGGGCGCCATCTGAGGGGCGTTTGGGTGCCGTACTACAAACTGTATCATTCTCCACTTGTTTTCCACTTCTTAAGGCAATGGCATAACATTGTTCTTTCAGGTTCTTCTCCGTGTCACTTGGTAGAGTCCCCTAGGCTCTCTCACTCACCGCCTTTGATATTTAACCCATTTGTGTCTTCAGATTCTTCATTTCCATGAACATATCCTTCATCAAATGACGTAGCTCATTGAATGATGCATCCGAATTTTTAATGTGCTCATCTAGACGCTCATCCATTGTGGGAGGTCTCACTTGCCCTTACCCTAGAAAGTTCCCTTGCCTTTGAGCTTGATTATTGTTGAAAAAAGGCCATGGATCTTGATAAATGTCGGGATAGGTGTTGTGTGCCGGATTAGGTCTCTTTGGGAAATTTTCGGGCACATGAAAGTTCGTCCTAGGTCGGTTTGCATTGCCTACATAATTCACATCACCGACCACCGGTTCTAGAGCTACCTTTTCTTCGGCTACTTCTTGGATTTGAGCAACTTTCTTAGGGGGTGTGATCTCTTTATCATCGGGATAGAGCTCATTTTTTCATGCCAATTGTTCGATCTTGTCCCATACACTTCGGCAATCTAACCCAAGGAGATCACCACCCACACCCGCATCGAGCCTATTTCGAATACGTGACTGGACGACCTCATAGAAGTGTAACACTTTCTCATTCAAGCCAAAGTTGTGGTAGGGGAATTTTCGGAGCATGCCCTTGTATCTAGCCCATGCCTCGGCTAAGGACTCATTATTCCTTTGCCTAAACCCTTTTATATTACTCTGAAGCTCATTGATTTTGGAGGGTGGGAAGAATTTATTCAAAAAGGTGTCGACCAACTCACCCCATGTTGTGATGGATTGGGGTGGTAAAGATTTGTACCACATGGTTGCTTTATCCTTTAACGAGAAATGGAAGACCCATAAACGAATTGCATCGAGATCCCATGGATGGTATTGAATTATCATGAGAGCATTTTCGAAAGTTTTCAAATGTGCATGAGGTAACTCATGAGGCTCTCCATAAAAAGGCTCGCCTTGCACTATACTAAAGATGTGTGAAGGGATGTGGTAATTCGGTGCATAGAAATTGGGAAAGACCACGGGCCCCGATATAGAGTGGACCCTAGGTGGTAGACTACCCCGAACCGATGGGAGTTGTTTAGGAGGTGGTTGTTTCATGGCTTGGAGAATGCCTTGTAACCACTCCTGATTCTCCTGTAGGTTCATGTCCGAAAAATGGACGTTTGGATTCGGTTGATGGATATTATCCGCAAAAATAATCCTCTCACTGACTCTAGTTTTCAATCAAAGGTGGATGATTTGAAATCCATGTCGGGGTTTGTATTCACCCTCAATGGTGGAGCAGCAAGTTGAAAGAGTACCAAACAGAAAACTACTGTGGATTCCACAACCAAGGCTGAATACATAGTTGCATCTGAAAGGGAGTTGTTTGGATTAGGAACTTCATCCATGGGTTGGGTGTAGTTCCTAGCATTGTCGATCCAGTACCTCTATACTGTGACAATAATGGCGCCATTACTCAAGCAAAGGATCCGAGGTCTCATCAAAGATCCAAACACATAGAGAGACGATACCATCTAATTTGAGAGATTGTTGGTAGAGGGGACTTACACATGGAAAGAGTCGATACAACGGAAAACATAGTGGATCCACTAACTAAGCCCTTGTCTCGTAATATATTAGAAGGACATCTTGAGAAGATGGGTCTTAGATACCAAGGAGATTGGCTCTAGTGCAAGTGGGAGATTGTTAGAACAGTGCCATGCGAGTCAATCTTAGATAGGCTTTCTTTATTTATTCTTGTAATAAATGATTTAATTTTACATTATATTAATAAAAGGCATTTCTTCATCTTATCTTTATATTGTTTATAACTGTATGATGAAGTCCCTAGAATTCACACATAGCTATGGGGCTTGATATCTCATTGGATGGATATCATAAAACAAGTCTCTAAGGCTATGATTTCTAAATATTGTCCAAGTCATAGAATTATCAAGATGGGACATTGATAATTCGGATAGACTTGCGCCTATGATGCACACTCTTAATTAGAGAATGTCTCGTTTTATGGACATTAGTGTAGTTGACATAAATGCACATGCGCGGGTGCTTGTTGAGAACAAGTTCACTGATTATCCTAACTGAAACTTCTTAAATTAGAATTATTTCTATGTATGTCGAATTAGGAGTTTCTTAATCACGATAGTGCAAGATTCATTCTTTGACTTAAGTCATGTTAGGAATTTCATGTTAGATGTTTTGATGATGACAATTAGGAATCTTGTTAAACCCCAAAGTTATGTACGCTTAAATTTCATAGATACATTGTATAAGCATTTGAACATTAGAAATGTATAGGCTTTATTTTATCTTTTACTTTTGACATTCTTAGATCAAGAAGTCTATTAGATTAAGCGTTTGATACTTTCTGAGTGAGCCTATCAAGACTGCGAAATCTGAAGGCTCCAAGCGTCCAAGAAATCAATAGTGAATGAAGTTTGAAGAAGTTCACTCTAAGCGCCTGACATGTTCTGAGTGAGGTGTCAAGTAACGAAGACTGAAGTCTCAAGCGTCTACACTTCTAAATAAAGTCTGAAGACTTTTTCCAAGCGTCTAAACATTAAATAGTCCTCCAGATTAAATGGAACTTTCAGTTCATAAATGAAGCGTCTATCAAATGACAAACATTCTTCTGAAGCGTCAGATCGAAAGGAGTTTAATGCAAATATTCTCAGTGCATTAAATGCCAACGGGCATTTAATTCAAATTGCATTAAATGCTGATAAGAGCATTAAATGTGATAAGCACTTTCAGACGTACGGAGAAGCCACCCTATTGGACTGTCAACAATTCAAAGACTGCAGCACCAACTTTTGTGCAGCAGATTTTCATGAAAAATGACAGAAGTTGTTCACTCGCGAAAGTGAGAGACACGCGCCCTTGCATGTGTCAAACAGACACTTTCTCCAAGAATGCCTATAAATAGAACTTCAACAACAAGCCAAACATAGAACAATTATCAAGCCAAATTGCTGTTGCATTGAAGTCTCATTCCTTAAACTCTCAGAAAAGCCAGAATACTCAAGAAAATATTTTCTTTGCTTTTCAACAAATCCTGAGACAGTCAACCCAGTATCTCAAACATTCTTTTTGAAGAAACTACACTACTACTGAGATATTCCAGTTGTTTGAACTTCATCAAAATCAAACAAACCTTTTAGAAAAACCCTATCAAAGCCTCGCGATCTGTGTGAAGTCAAAGTTGGATACTTGCATTATTTCTGGGTGAAAGAAGCAAGGGGATTGAAGTGATTTGGAGCAGAAATCTGTGTGATCAAGGAGCTCAAGTCATCGACATCCATCTCTCCCTAATTTGTAGAAGATTCTGTGTGATTCTTTGAGAATCATTTTAGTGGATTGCCTCCAAGTGTTCGAGGAGAAGAAGGACGTAGTTGGGATTACACCACCCAACGAACCTTACAAATATTGTGTCTATTCAACCCCCCCTTCTAGACTCTTTCGTATGCCACTTGGGACCAACAAGTGGTATCAGAGCGGTTAAAATTGAAATTTTTAAAATTTCCAAGCATAACTGCTTGTTTAGATCCTTTTCTTTCAAAAATCTAGTTGCGTTTAAAATTCTCGATATGGCATTTGCTAAAGTTCTCAAACTGACTGAATCAAATTTTGACACATGGAAAGTCAAAGCATTTACATATCTCTGTTCATGTGATGATGACATGTGTGTTATTATTTCAGATGGGCCAATCAAAATATACAAAGTTATCACAAGAGCGCCTGGAGCCACGGAAGAAACTCCCAATGGTTACATTGAAAAACCAAAAAAAGAATGGACTCCAGATGAGCGTCGAAGAGCTAATTTGGACAATGTTGGTCGTAACGCTCTATATACGGCTATTGGTGATAATGACAACTTATTTAATAAAATCAAGTCTTGCAAAACTACTAAAGAAATATGGGATAAGTAGGCAACGATTTGTGGTGGTTCAGCTCAAATTAAAGAAAACAGACTTTCCATTGCCAAGGAAAAGTTTAATGGATTTAAGATGTTACCCAGTGAAACTTTAGAGCAATTGGATATAAGATTTACAGCTCTAGTTACAGAACTTACATCGTTGGGAATGGATTTACAGAACCGAGAAATGGTGGTTAAAATCTTTAGAAGCTTACCAAGTAAATTCTTGATGAAGACAACCGCTATGAGAGAATCAAATATGCTGGATCTTCTAACTCCAGAAGACGCCTTTTCAGAGCTAAAAGCATTTGAATTCGAGTTGAATTCTGCTAGTGATATTGTGAGTAGTCCAGTGATTGAATCTGGAGCGCTCATTGCTTCAATCAAAGGTAAATCGGGTAATAAAGGAAAGAATTCAGATATCAATGAGGAAGAAAAGTTGGCTTTGCTGAATAGATTCAGGAAGTTCTTGAGATATGAAAAGAAAGGAAAAGGTCTTAATAATCAAGGACAAAGTTCATATCAAGCGCTTTCTCCTGTGCCACAACAGTTTCAAGCGCCTCAGTATTCGGTTCCTTCACCCCAAGCGCCTGTTCAATACCAAGCGTCTACTCAAAGTCCCCCAGCTCCAGTGATCTCAAAACCACACATTGCAAGGTTAACAAATGAACAAAAGATGAAAACTAATCTTTGTTATAATTGCAGGAAACCAGGGCACTACCAGGTAAATTGCCCTTATCCAAACGTATCCAAGCCCTCAAGGCAGGATTACTTGGATAGAAACCAATTCAAGAGCAACCTTCGTAAACAAGGTTTGCTAGTGGAATCAGAACCAGCATCCGCACCTGAAGATTTAGAATCATCAGAAGAAAGTAGTGATGATGATGAGTCATTAGATGACTCAGCGCTCATATGTCTCATGGCCAGAGATGATGAAGCGTCTCTTGAGGTAATCAATGAATTATCAATTCCTCTTTCTTATGATGAATTACTTGACAAAGTCAAAGAATACTACAATGAATGTCAAGAAGCTGCCAAAATATATCAAAATAATCTCGCTATTATCTCATCACTCACAAGAGATAAAGTGACGCTCCGAGCAGATTTGCGAGTTCAGCAACAGTGCATTGAGAAGAACCAATCGCTTGAGAGTGAAATTATTCAATTAAAAGGTGATCTTGATATAATAGTCAAGAGAGAAGCTGATTTGATAGCTAGACTTGCTAAATCAGAGCAGCTCATCTCATCATTATCAAAAGCTTCTAGACAGTTGGATAATGTGACTGAAGTAACCAGATTATTTGGTGAGAAGACCGGTTTAGGATGCGATAAACTCGGTAAACAATCCAATCAATCTAATGTTAAGGCAAACAACAAAGGAAAGGGTGTTATCTTTGTTGAAAAAGGTTCACAAGGTCAAACTCAAAATGAACCAAGTGACAATGGTAAGAGGCCAAATGAGAAAGTCAAAGCTAACTCAGGCAAGGGTAAGGCTAAGGCAAATGATTCACAAAGACGGGTCTATCCAAACGCTCAAAAGGCTAAAGATAAGACTGACCACTGTGAATCAAGCGCTAAGCGTCCAGCACCAAAAGTGCAACCCAAGCCAGCGCCAAGGAAATACCAGCGTCAATATCCAAGACAGTCAAGATCATATTATCGATACTATGATGATTATGATTATGACTATGATTATGACTATTATTATAATCGAGGATATTATTATATACCCAAAAAGTACACACACCACAATGTGAAACCCAAAAAGGCCAGTATTCCTACAATGAAGACTAGGCAAATATGGGTTCCTAAAGTTCTAATTCAAACTAACAATGTCACTAATGTTGAAAGACCCAAGCAACAATGGGTACCTAAACAGAAATAGAACTTCCCTTTTTGATAGCAGGTACCTAGAGCTAGGGCCGATACATCTATATGGTACTTTGATAGTGGATCGTCAAGGCACATGACTGGTTCCAAAGATCTTCTGATCAACTATCAAGCTGCCAATGGTCCTCAGGTTGTATTTGGTGACAACTCCAAAGGTAAAACCAAAGGTATAGGTACTGTGCATAAAGGGAACATCATGATAAGTGATGTTTATTTTGTTGAAGGTCTGATGCACAATTTATTAAGCATAAGTCAATTCTGTGATAAAAGCTTTGAAGTCATATTCTCAAGTGACTATTGCTATATAAACGACGCTAAGACTAAGTCTACTAAATTGAAAGGAAAAAAACTAACAACGTTTATTTGGTAGATTGGGGTTCAACACTTGATAACAACCCAACATGTTTTGTTGCTAAAAGTGAATCTAAAATGGGTTGGTTATTGCATAGAAAAATGAATCATCTCAACTTTAAAACAATCTCTCAGCTAATAAGTCAAAATCTTGTAGAGGGATTACCAAATGGACCATTTCATAAGGATCGTCTTTGTGACGCTTGTCAAATGGGTAAACAAGTTAAATCATCATTTAAGAGAAAACCTCATCTATCTACCTCTAGAATACTTGAACTACTTCACATGGATTTGTTTGGACCCGTTCAAACGATCAGTGTAAGCGGTAAAAAGTATACTTTGGTGATAGTAGATGATTTCTCTAGATTTACTTAGGTGAAATTTCTTTCATCCAAAGATCAAACATGTGACAAGTTAACAACGCTTATTCGGCAACTTCAAATATTGAAAAACCTTAAGGTTGCAAGAATAAGAAACGATCATGGTACTGAGTTTACTAACAAGATTGTTGAGAAGTTTTGTGCAGAAAATGGAATACATCATGAGTATTCAGCTCCCGGAACTCCCTAACAAAATGGTGTTGTTGAGCGCCGGAACCGAACGCTTAAGGAAGCCGCTAGGACTATGTTAGCAGAATCTAAGCTCGATCCTAGATTTTAGGCTGAAGCGATCAACACTGCCTGTTACACTCAAAATTGCTGCATGATCAACAAACAGCATAGGAAAACTCCATATGAACTATGGAAGGGACGTAAGCCAAATGTTTCATATTTTCACGTCTTTGGTTCTAAATGTTTTATCCATAATAATGGATCCCAAAGCCTAAAGACTTTTGATCCTAAAGCGGATGAGGGAATCCTTCTAGGCTACGCCAAAAATGGAAAGAATTTTCGCATTCTCAATAAGATCAAATCGAAGGTTGAGGAATCTATTCATGTTGTTTTTGATGATGCTAACCAAGAGCCGAGTAAGGTTAATTTAAATGATGTAGGAGTTGAAGATCTATGTCATCAAGCGTCTAAGATTACTATTGATGAAGATACTGACGGCAATGATGAGATCTCAGTGCCACCTCCTAAGAATACTCGTGAGATTACTCTAAATTATCATGTAAGAAATGTTGATGATCATGAAGAGAATGATCATCAAGAGCACACAAGGAATTGTGAACTTGAAGCGCCTACGCAAGAAGGTAGTCAAGCGTCTGTTCCTCAAGCGCATGTTCAACCTCTTAACCCCTTCCAACCAGACAGATTATGGCTGCGTGATCATCCACCTGAGCAGATTATTGGAGATATTGAAGCACCTGTTAGGACTAGAGCCGCTACGTTCAATGAGGCTATGTTTTCAAGCTTTCTATCTCAAATGGAACCTAAGAAAGTGGATGAAGTACTAAGCAACCCAAGTTGGATTGATGCTATGCAAGAAGAGCTTAATTAGTTTGAACGAAATAAGGTTTGGATGCTAGTACCGAGACCAACTCACCAAGGAGTTATTGGAACTAGATGGGTATATAGAAACAAGATGGATGAGAACAGCATTGTTATAAGAAACAAGGCCAAACTCGTAGCTCAAGGATACTGCCAAGAGGAGGGTATTGACTTTGATGAGACTTACGCTCATGTCGCTCGTCTTGAAGCAATTCGCATGTTTCTAGCGTATGCAGCGTTCAATAAGTTTATGGTGGATCAAATGGACGTGAAGAGTGCCTTCCTGAATGGTAAACTCCAAGAAGAAGTGTATGTGGAGCAACCATCAGGATTCATCAACAATCATGGTAAGGGTATGGCTTACAAGCTAGAAAAAGCACTTTACGGGCTTAAGCAAGCACCCCGAGCATGGTATGACACTCTCTCTATCTTTTTATTGGTAAAGGCTTTTCAAAAGGCAGCGTTGACACAACGTTATTTAAAATTACCAATAACGAAGATATTCTCTTAGTTCAAATTTATGTTGATGATATTATATTTGGTTCTACTAACAAGCGTCTGTGTGAGAAATTTTCGAAAATGATGCAAGAACAATTTGAAATGAGCATGATGGGTGAATTAACTTTCTTCTTAGGACTACAAGTTAAACAACTCCCTTATGGCATATTTATTAACCAAGCTAAATATACACGAGATATGATTAAGAAATTTGGTGTGGAAAATGCATCATATTCAAAAATTCCAATGAGCCAAACGCTTAAGTTAGATAAAGATGAAAGTGGAAAGAAAGTTGATATTACTAATTATAGAGGTATCATCGGTTCACTTCTTTATCTTACTGCCAGTAGATCTGATATTATGTTTTCGGTATGCATGTGTGCACGATTTCAAGCTGATCCTAAAGATTCACACTTAATTGCTGCCAAGAAGATCCTTAAATACCTAAAAGGCACACAGAATGTGGGCTTATGGTATCCTAGGGATTCTCCTTTTGAACTAATTGGTTACTCAGATGCAGATTTTGCAGGTTGCAAAATAGATCGTAAAATCACTAGTGGTACTTGTCAATTTCTAGGTGATAGGTTAGTTTCATGGCATAGCAAGAAACAACAATCCATAGCTACCTCTACAGCCGAAGCTGAGTATGTAGCCGCAGGAAGTTGTTGTGCACAAGTATTATGGATGAGGCAACAACTTAGAGACTATGGAATAATCCTAGGTCCAAACCCCATTCATTGTGATAACCAAAGCGCTCTAGCCATGACTCAAAACCCTGTTCTTCATTCCAGAACCAAACACATTGACATTAGATACCATTTCCTTCTTGACTACGTTCAAAAGAAAGATATCTCCATGCACTTCATTGGAACTGACAAACTATTGGCAGATATCTTCACCAAAGAACTCAATGAACAACGTTTTCTCACTTTAAGAAGTGAACTAGGTATGATTGATTTATACGCTTAATCATCAAGCATCATACTTTATTAGACATATAATTTAGGGGAAATCCACTTGATTTATGTCTAAAAGCCTTCTTTGAAAATCAAAACAAATGGTACAAGTTATCAAATTTAAGGGGAACCTTAAAATTGTACTTGATCATAACTGTAAGCGTCAATGATCAAAATTTTCAGATGCATGATCATCAACGCTCAGTATTATTTTTGCATAAAATATTGGACGCTCAAACATAAAAAGGACTTTGACTTTAAGCGTCTATATTACAACAGTTAAAATGAATACCAACCAATGGTATCAGTTAAGCGTTGAATCAAGTCCAATCGACTCTTAATATAAAAATATTTTCTTTACAAGCCATGCATAAAGTTTCCAAACTTCTTTAGAAGAAGTGGGTAGACTCAAAAGTCTATTTTGTACTCTACTCGCACGCTTCTATCACATCAAACTGGCGGGTAATCAAAAGTTTCTTTTCAAAATGACGATTCAGAGATAGCACGTGTTTGTGTACGTGTCAGTGTACAAATGGGCGCGTGCGTTACACTCTGAAAATGCCTAACGGTTTGAAAATTTTAACTCGGATGTCAAATCTTTATATATGAGAATTACCAAATGTAACTTCTCTCTATTACACAAAACTCGCGTCCCCAGTTAATGAATTTATGGCTGAGATTCAACAATCGTTACACGTGTCTAAATCCTACAGAGACTAGAGAACACAAGTTTCAAAAATTCTTTACTGTGTCATTTAAAACACAAATTCTGCAGAAAGACAATTCACTTTTACTCAAACATATCTGCAAAACTTATTCTCTCTCTCTCAAAGCAAAAGAAAATCTCAGTTCATCTCTTTCACTAAAAATGACACCAAAGAAATCTTCGTCTACTTATGTTGAACGTACCATCAAGGTGACTGAAGGCTTTGTTGTCGACTGAAAATTTCTCTATAAACAACCTCAGATCAACCTAACGGACATGATGGACATGGTCGTCAAGGCTGGGCTCAAACCGTTCTTGACCCAATACTCATATATGTTTCCTACTGAAGTCGATACCTTTTGGAAGACTGCTAAACTTTTATAGGACAAGAAATCTATCTCCTGTCTAATCTCTTTATCCAAGAAGAAGTCTCCAAAGGAATTTCTCTTATCTACTTCCACCATTGCCAAGAACTACAATCTTCCAAATGAGGGTGAGGCATTGGATTGCGTTACATTAAAACAAATCAAGGAAGCCTGGACAACCATGAGTGCGTACGACGATGTGCCCTACACTCAATACTTCGAAAAGAAAGACCCGGTGTCCAAATACCGGCTGTTGGCTGATTTCTGCAGCAAGATCATAGAATGCCAAGTGGGAACCTTTGATAAGGTGAACCCTGTACAATTTCAGATGATGACTGCTATACTCCTCAACATCAAAATCAACTGGAGTGAGTACATCTTTGGAAGGTTTCGGGACAGTCTAAGCGCCTCGAATAAACCTTATGGACTCGTTCTAAGCGACCTGTTGTACAAATCAAAGTGTGTATACTCGTCTGGACTTCCGTTGAATAAGTCCAAGTTGTTGGGAAAAAGGATTCTGAATAACTTGTTCAATCCTCCAAAAATTGGTGGTGCTGCTAAACCACTGTCTGAGCGTCTGGAAGTACGTCAAGCGTCCGATAAAGAAGCAGAGCGTCCAGTGCCAGAAGAAGTTGTGAAGCGTCCGGCTGCAACTAAGAAGAGGGCTCCCAGAAAGCCCAAGGTTCAATTTGTCGCCTCCTCTCAAAAGGACGATGAGGAAACCGATCAGGATGCAAAGGACAAGTTACCACTCCAAAGACGGAAGCTAGAAGGGATCATCAAACAAATAGACTTTGAAGAACCAGCTGCTGATCCTCCCGCTCCACCGTCTAAGCTCGTTGAAGGAGTCAACGTAAAGAAAATCTTCAAGCGTTCCAGGACTAGCAAGCGTCGAGTTGCTCCTGTTCCTGAAGAGCCTGAGACTAATGAGACAACCGCTCAAGTTGCTGATGAGCCAAGAGCTCAAGTCGCTGTTGAGCCAAGCGCTCAAAGAATTGCTGTTGAGACTAGTTCTCAGGGTAAGTTTATTTCTTCCCACAGCATTTCTATTCCTACATCTGTAGAAGATCCTGCTCTTATAGAGGATAGTTCTCATATTACAGCTTTAGTTTCAGCCGCTGCTGAAGCGTCAACAAATGTCCTCCTGGATGTTGATATGACAGAAGTTGTCACTATTGCTAAAGATGTTGCCGCAGAAGTTGTTGCAATTGAAGCTGAGGAACCTGCTACTACAGAGGTTCAGACTCCTATCCCTGTTCAGGCTATAACAGAGGCACACTCAGAAGGTCGGAGTGTTGCTGAAGACGTTCCAGCGCCTAGCCACTTCTTCAAACTCGACCCACTGAAGACGATTGATCATTCAATCAACTATATGCCTCCAGTTCCTGAAGAAGAATTCATTCCAGCTGGCTATAATGAAGAATGTTACATCATCGCTGAAAATGATTTAGCCACGATAATTGATAGAGATCGAGCTCTTGTGGAAATGCTGTTTAGTAACAAAGTCACAAGTGTCGAATTTGCGTACTACTTGGCACTAGCCAATGGAGATCCTCTACCTCCTACCCCAGCCTTTATACAGATATTTGAAAAACGAGGTACTGATAGAATTCCACAAGGGGATGTGGACTTAGCTTACTTTATGGATATGGGACACAGCAAGCCTTCAGGTTTTGCTCCAAGAAACTACAAGATTAGAGCCTATGAGCATCTACCTGTGGAGCTTTTAAATCCTGAAGAGGAAATCTTAAACAAAGAGGGTTATTCCCACTTTCGCTCAGTTGTGCACAGTGCTGCTAATCAGAGTCTTCCCAACCCACTAAGATTGTGGACAAATAAAAGTCCCTATATCGGTGAGCGTCCTGCCTCTCTAAACGCTCCCATTCAAGAAGAGGCCGATTACTTCTTACAAAGTGTCCTAAATGCAAAATATCAACCTGATAAGCATCGCTTTGAAGCCATCTGAGATATTCATCATGAAGGCTTTCGTGCCATTCTGAATGCAGGCACAACCTTCTGCATGAATGAGGTTACCTGGTGTGAAACTTACGTTGGCCAGCGTTACAAGTTTGAAGACCTGGTCAAGGAACCTCACTTGTTCACAATCGGCATGCTAGATAAAATAAGACAGTTTGCTCGATATTGCTTACAGTGCCGAGAAGCAAGAGTTGGGCCACTTGCTCTCTTACCATCTTTTCGCCAACCAATTGAACGCTTTCTGCGTGAAGCGCTGGCTAGGATTGCAGATTTGCCAATCAATTACTGTGGCCAAGCGTCAACAAGCGGAACAAAGCCTACTTCAGATTTAACGCTTACACCTGGCCAGCAGGAAGACAACATCAGACATATGTTGAAGATGCTCCCTCCGTTACGGGATTTCGACAACGTCTTCACTGCAAACCTGAGAAAGCCAAATGGATCCATTATAAGACCTCTTTTTGGGTATCCATTGTTCTTCTCTTTCCGACAGGAACTGATAGAACACTATGCCTATGTTCTCTCTTTACTCGAAAGAAATCCAGACATCTCACGTGCAGCCTTGCCTTACGTTGAAGAATACATGGCAATGTACGTATCCGAGTCTGAGCATCCATTGGAGTTGCCAAAAGATAGAGTACTACGCTTCTCATTCACTCCACGTGACGATGCTCTATTCTTTATTAAGGCTCTTCGTTACAAGATCTTTGTTAACCACATGCTCCAGATCTTAGGACCAAGATGGGTCATAGCAATGGACACTCCAATCCGCACTCTAAGTGATTTCTCGACCATTCCTATTTCTCGAGTAAATGAGTTAATCAACAGTTCATCAACAGAGTTTACTGATTCAGATTTTGGAAAGGTCAACTTCAGATTCTGTGACTTTAGTCATCTAACTACTGTCTCTTCTTTACCTTCCACATCTGATACAGAAGTTTCCTTAGCGCCCATAGTGGAACCAGTTCAAGCGTCTCAACCATAGGTTGTGCCTGACGCTTCAACTTCACTTGTTCCAACGGTTTCTGAGATAGCAATCCATTCGTCTGTCTTCAATCCAGATTTTCAATAACCATCTATCGAGTCACTAAAGCACACCTCAAAATTTAAACAACCAGCTACCCCGAATGTGCTTCAAACATTTATGCCTCTCCTCACTGAAACGTTGGAAGAGATGAACGCTCAAGCGTCCAATCATGCAGAATCTCTCCACTGGATCAAGGAAGACTTAGCTAAGATTGAGAAGGAGAATATGAGCGCTCAAGTTGCTCATATGCGCGGAGCTGCTGATGCTGCCGTAGATACTGCTCTCTCTCGTATGCAGACGATGATCGATGGACTCGCAGCTAATCAAATTGCTATGAAAGAATCTCTTGAAGCAAAATTTGATGCATTGGCTGCATCCATGGTCTAAATGGCTGCTCAAATTGCCATTCTTACTGAAGCTACAGTAAAGGCTGATGATGGCAATAAGGGGGAAAAGAGGAAAGCTCATGCAAGTTCCTCAATCAAGTTCTAAGCGTCAAGAAGTGAAGCGTCCAGAGCCGAAAAATCCACAAGATTTTGTTTTCTTACCACCTCCTCCTCCTTTGCCCGAATCCAATTACCCTTCATGGGTTGCCGCCACGGGAATTCCTAGTAGAAGAATTGGTTTTCCTCCCATCGCTTTCAGAGCAGATATCCCTGTGCCATCTCAAGCGCTACTTGAACAATTCAATATACCGATGGAGCGAGCGCCACTTCCAGAGCCTACTACTCCTCAAGACTTGGCTGTCAAAATGGAGTTCTCAGACTTATCTCAAGCGTTCAGAGCAGTGCTTAGGCATATGGTTATTGATCCTTCCGAATGGGATCGACAACATAGAGTGTATGAAACAAGGAGAAAAAGGGAAAACCATTTCGTAATTGACAGAGATCATCAGATAATGATCACCCTTCAAGATCTCATCGAAGAAGCCATCAGAACAGAAATGATAAGACGACAAAATCTTACCAGAAGAAAGTAGTTCATGATAGCTCTTTGTAATTTAACCCTCTTTTCTGTTTCTACATAGTTTGTAAAATGTATGAATTCTCCGAATATATATAAAGTACATTTTTCAGCTGAAACATCTCGTTGAAGCTTAACTAACTCTAACTTACTAACATAACGCTTATTAACTTTGGCTGACGTAACTCTTGAACTATAAAAGAGTAAGTATTGCCATCATCAAAAAGGGGGAAATTGTTAGGAATTTCATGTTAAATGCTTTGATGATGACAATTAGGAATCTTGTTAGACCCCAAAGTTATGTACGCTTAAATTTCATAGATACATTGTATAAGCATTTGAACATTAGAAATGTATAGGCTTTATTTTATCGTTTACTTTTGACATTCTTAGATCAAGAAGTCTATTAGAATAAGCGTTTGATACTTTCTGAGTGAGCCTATCAAGACTGCAAAATCTGAAGACTCCAAGCGTCCAAGAAATCAATAGTGAATGAAGTTTGAAGAAGTTCACTCTAAGCGCCTGACATGTTCTGAGTGAGGTGTCAAGTAACGAAGACTGAAGTCTCAAGCGTCTACACTTCTAAATAAAGTCTGAAGACTTTTTCCAGCGTCTAAACATTAAATAGTCCTCCAGATTAAATGGAACTTTCAGTTCATGAATGAAGCGTCTATCAAATGACAAACATTCTCCTGAAGCGTCAGATCGAAAGGAGTTTAATGCAAATATTCTCAGTGCATTAAATGTCAACGGGCATTTAATTCAAATTGCATTAAATGCTGATAAGAGCATTAAATGTGATAAGCACTTTCAGACGTACGGAGAAGCCACCCTATTGGACTGTCAACAATTCAAAGACTGCAGCACCAACTTTTGTGCAGCATATTTTCAGGAAAAAAGACAAAAGTTGTTCACTCACGAAAGTGAGAGACACGCGCCCTTGCATGTGTCAAACGAACACTTTCTCCAAGAATGCCTATAAATAGAACTTCAACAACAAGCCAAACATAGAACAATTATCAAGCCAAATTGCTGTTTCATTGAAGTCTCATTCCTTAAACTCTCAGAAAAGCCAGAATACTCAAGAAAAAATTCTCTTCGCTTTTCATCAAATCCTGAGACAGTCAACCCAATATCTCAAACATTCTTTTTGAAGAAACTACACTACTACTGAGATATTCCAGTTGTTTGAATTTCATCAAAATCAAACAAACCTTTTAGAAAAACCCTATCCAAGCCTCGCGATCTGTGTGAAGCCGAAGTTGGATACTTGCATTATTTCTGGGTGAAAGAAGCAAGGGGATTGAAGTGATTTGGAGCAGAAATCTGTGTGATCAAGGAGCTCAAGTCATCGACATCCATCTCTCCCTAATTTGTAGAAGATTCTGTGTGATTCTTTGAGAATCATTTTAGTGGATTGCCTCCAAGTGTTCGAGGAGAAGAAGGACGTAGTTGGGATTACACCACCCAACGAACCTGACAAATATTGTGTCATTTACTTTTCAGTCAATTCTTTCATCTATCATATCATTGCATAAATTGATTAAGTAAAACACAATCAAAAGTTAAGCAACTAAGAAACCTCTTGTGACGCTAAAGCTTTCAAAGAGAAGGACTCCAAAAATCATTCTGCTGTGCTAACACTGATTAAAGAACTGAACGCTTAACCTACTTGGTCAAAGTATTTAGATCTTGAAGTCTGAGTTAACTTCCTAAAAACAGTCTTCATCAGACGCTTCGCCAAAGCGCCAATACTATAAGTGAACGCCTAAGTCAAGCGTTAGACACTTCAAGCGTCTATCTTTTCAAGTGTCCAAAAATCTTTTAGTACGAAACTTTTTGAAGTCGAAAAAGACTTCAGGGTCTATTCAACCCCCCCCCCCCCCGTTCTAGACCCTTTCGTATGCCACTTGGGACCAACAAGTCATCACAGTAATCTTGTATATTGACTCAATGCACTTTGACTCCTATGTCAGTTCTTTTACAAGAACACATATGGACTGGTGATTGGGTGTAGTGACTCGTATATAGAGGTTGATGTTGACAACAAAGGATCCATCACTTGTCTAGATGAACAAGTGAATTTCCTATAATATTCTAAGTGATTTGATTGAGTTAGTCCTTGGCCAAGGCAAGTAAGTAGTTAATTAAGAAATGAGTTTCTTGAATTAATTAATCACTAATCAAACACACTTGAATTATTAAGATTGAATTTACAAGGATCTCGACCAATAAGATTCCTCGATTCTTAATTCATTTGGGAAATTAGTTGATGGAAGAATCTCACTTGCATCGAATGAGTGATTGGAAATGTTCACTTTGAATCGCCTACATCTAGGTTTTCAAGATAAGTAGCTAAAAACTTTTCTTTGATTTATGGGTATCTTATATTTAATGAAGATTAAATAATAAGATGGTTAATTAAAAGTGTTTAATTAATCAAGACAATTTAATTGTCCAAATTAAATCATAAAGTTATGAACCCATTACTAGTATGTTGGTGAACCTAAAGGGTCACACACAATACTCGGACAAATCCATTTCTTAACTAAGGGAATTTAATTCAAAACGGTTGAATTAATATATTAATTAATTAGATTAATTAATTAAGACTTTTATTTATTCAAGTGTTGGATAAATGAATTAATTAAGTTGATAAGATCAATTTAATTAAGCTTATGTCTAGAAAGTATTTAATTAATTGGAAGTGACTTTTAATTAATCTAGTATGGTGGATTAAATTTTAAAGGCTTATTTAATATCCTTCGTCGAAAATTTGGTGGAGGAAAATAATTAAAGAGTTTAATTAATTTTCTTCTAGAAGGAAATAAGATTTCTCGGAGAGAAAGAAAACTAATTAAAATAGAAGAGTTTTATTTGGGAATTAATTAGTCTTCTATTCATACATGGAAAAGATTTAATATAGAAGAGTTCTACATGGGAAAAAATTGCAAAAATCTAGTTCTATAAATAGGACTAGTATGGATCGAAGATCATATAGCTTCACAAGCCAAAAAATTTCGTTCCTCTAGCATAGAAAATCTTTTCTCTCTCTCTACACATACAAGTTCTTAAGTTCTTGATTATTCATCAAAATCTTGAATTCAAGAAATCTTTCAAAATACTTAGAGAAGTAATTATTTGCTTTCACCTTAATCCCATACACTATTCCTTAGAGTTAGAATAAACGTTTATAAATCAACCTAGCTAAAAATTATAAACCAGTGGGTATCCGGGGTGTGAATCAACTTTAGAGGAGAAACACTTGGATCTCTGAAGTGAACCAAGAATCCGATCAAAGGGTGAATTTTCGTGGAGAAATTCGAAGTTTTCATCAAAGAAAAGAACGAGTCAGTTGATTTAAGGAACGAGGAGCAAGCTAGGGAGCTTACGTTAAGGAAGAAGAAACTCTTCGATTTTTGCGAAAAATCGAATAAGGTAAGATCTTATTTATTTGAGTTTTAAATAACTAGTGTAGAGATGTGCAAACCTATGATACGTGATAAGCCCGTAGGATTAATAAACTCGCACGTTTAAATTCTAGAAACTAAAATTTTAATTTTTCGCTGTGCTTAGTCGGGCTACATGTATATTTCCCAACAGTAAATTCGCAATAAGAAAATTAAGAAAAAGGATAATCGAATTACCTCTTGATGACAATAGTTGATAAATCAGCAGCGGCCCCAGACTCCTCCCTCTAAATTATCACGCGGAAGAATATCCCCAAGAAAGCTCTGATCTCCTCCATAGCAAAAGGCAACGGTGGCTAGTTGGAGAGAGGGGAGGGAATTTTTGTCTTTTCTTTTGCTATAGGTTTGTTTCTCTCAAAGTCAGATCCAGAATAATGACTTAGATAAAATTCTATCACTGACTAACAACTTATACCATGTTAAACAAAACCCCTTGTGGTACACATAAAAGGGAGGGCTGCTAGGCATATTAGGAATGGGCTTCCGGGCTTTGTTCCATCTTAGCCCATGTGTAATTAATTAAGTCCAAGTCCAAATCTAGTTTGACTTTTAATTAATTAATTTAATCCAATTAATTTAATTCAACTTATAAATTAATTCCAATTAATTTAACTTATGAATTAAATGATTTAATTAATTTATTTAATCCAATTTAATATATTTAATTAAATCATGTCATTCATTTTGTCAGTTAATCACATCTAATGTGAATTTACCAAAATACCCTTAGCATAGAAAATAATTCCTTTTCTTCACATAGCGCGACTCTCTAGGCTCGATTCAATTGGCAATGGGAAGATACCAAAGGATAAGGTTGTCACGTAGCTAGCACTGTAGAACCAAATCGTAGCCCAATTGAATACGAGATGAATACGTTATCACGAACCTTGATTACGATTATCATATGCGTATAAACTCTTCATCGACGTGACCTGATCAAGTAAGAGCCATGGTACATCAAACTCATAAAACTTGATGTTGTACTTAGTAATCATAATAATGTGAAATTACCAAACTACCCTCACTGACCATCACTAGTTAGTTTATATGCTTTAGCCAAAAACTTATAATTTCAATTACTTATGATCGTACAGGTCACATACTCATTTACTATTGAACGGTGAATCCTATATTGGCAGTTATCTTACAATGTCGAATGCACCATATGAATCGTACTTCGAGGTTGACCCCACCTATCAGGTGTATACGGGTCTAACTACTCTGGTAACATATCTAATACTACAAGCACATTGTAAAAAACTCCTCAGGTCTAAAGTCCACACATACTATCGCAATCTTAATCCTAATCATTGTCTGTCAAAGAGTAAATACCCATTTGATCGAATTAATATGAGTCAAGTGTTAGGATTATGCCCTCAAATGCCATAGAGGATAGAATGATAAGGTATCTATCTTGTAATGAACTTACTTATTGTTTATAATAAAAGGCATAATTTAGTTTTCACTTAAATCTTATCTGCATCTATAAGTAGTGTAAAACGTTTTGTCCATGTTTTCAGTGCAATCCCTCTACTTCCTATGGGATAGGAAGAATGGCACTAGAGAGATTAATCTTGATTACTTGAACAAGTTTGCAAGTAATGAGGTCTTTAATGGAAAAATAAATGCTTAGAATACTTGTACAATCTTAGCTCTGACATGGGAGTGTCAGTCTAACACCATGTGATGGTGGGAGTTTAAGATTGTAGGCACATCAGTGGAACTGATATGCTCGAACATGACTCGCATCGGTTCTGCCACATGGGTTTTCACTCTGTGATTGTTAATGACAGAACTAATTATGCGTAATAGGTAAATGTGAACCTTTGACCTGAAGTATCAGGTTGAAGATGCACTTGTGACGTCAAATCTTTCATTAGAGTAGTTAGACCCGATTCACCCGTTGGTGGGGTCGACCTTGAAATGCGGAACAGATATCTAATATGGGATTTGTTCTCTCATAAGTGAATGAGAAAGTACCCTATGTTTGACACGAAAAATCCTTACGTGTATTAAACAGCAAGTGGACTGGTCGTGTGTAGTAATAAAGTGGACAATAAAGTCCAGGTTGTCGAACCTCAAGGACTTGTATTTTAGTTTATGATTTTAAAGCAATTGAAAAACTTAAACTAAAACAAGAATTAACTAAAATATTATGGAAGTAAGATATAAGAAACAAGATGTCGAAATCAAGATAGCTATGGAAGAGAGCAACTAAGACACATGTGTTGGCATAAATTAATCAATTTTCACTATAAACATGTTCTCATATTATTAGACGAATGTTGCTTTGGTGGAAAAAACCTTAAATAATTACTACCCGATGTCTCGGCTGTAATAATCCTATGATTAATTGATGGTTCTCTAGATATGTCTATCCGAGAATCTAACCAACAATCATGCATTCAAGTTCTAGAATTTCCCCGGATTAATCCGGCTAACTGCACCCGGGAATCTCTACCTATCTCTAAGGGCAATTCCCTATTTTTTACGGATTATGTGATGATCCTCTTTGCACCTTAAATTAACTTCTCTCGAACGAATAATTTAAGCAATAAATCATACATATGGTAGCTAAGCATATGATGCATTCAAACAAGATCAAGACACAAAGCAACAATAGAATTAATATGAAAAACACAATTTATAACTCAATTATCATAATTTAGCCTCAACATGGCCTTAGTTCGAAGAATCTATTTCATCATAAAAGATAAAAGATAGGAACTTAAATTAAGATTCATATTCATAGACAAAAATAAATCTAAATCTAAGAAACTCCCTCGTATTTTTGATGGTTGAACTTCGATCTTCATCTCTTCCATGCTTCTTGATTTCTTCACCTTCAGAGGTTGTTGATAATCTTCATAACTAATCTAAGGATGATGAAGATGATGATAGGATGTGTTTAGGCTCCCCCAATGGGGAATGTGTTTTCAAGTGTGTTTGTAGGATGACCTCCAATCCTCCTTTTATAGAAAAAAAATCCACCTACCAAGAACATGTCCTTCCATTCTCTTTTCTTTCCACCTACCATTCTCTTGCTTTCCATCTACCAAGAATGTGAACTACCATTCTCTTGTTTTCCACCTACCATTCTCTTACTTTCCTCCTACCAAGAATGTGAGCTACCATTCTCTTGTTTTCCACCTACCATTCTCTTACTTTCCTCCTACCAAGAATGTGAACTACCATTCTCTTGTTTTCCACCTACTAAGAATGGGAGCTGCCACTTTCGTGTTTTCCAGCGCAGAGATAGTGTTTTATTCATAAAATTCTCCACAGACCTCCAAATTTGATGCTTCAAGTCCCCATGTGAAGACAAGACATACATCTACAACTTTGTAGAAGGCCACTTCATCCAATTCTATCTCTAAATATATCAAAATGACGTTCCAATGTGGAGGTTATTTCTGATTTGGCGCCCAGGAGTGTGGAAATGGTACTCAAACATGATTTTAGCTAACTCCAGCTTATTTCTTGCTTGTTTGGTTGTAGAGGTGTGAAACATCTTGGCCTAAACTTGTTTTATACGTCCTTTTTCCACCCTTTATTCGATTGTATCCACTTAAGGCCTGAAATCACTTAATGCACGAATTAAATGCACATGTGGAAAGAATCAAGCGATAAATGAACCTAAAACATAAACGGAAAGGGGCTTAAAAAAAAGTAAAAACGACTCCTATCAACTCCCCCAAACTTATCAATTGCTCGACCTCGAGCAATAAAAGTTCTAGGGTACGAAAAATATCATCAACCAAAAGGAGGAAACAAAAACAACAAACGAACTCACTTTCGTGGAGTAAACGATTGCACTTAGCATGTGCAACAAGCCTTTAAACGTTTGAGTTACCTCAAAGGACGAGTTATAGTCTCGTGAGGGTTTGCAGACGATATACCCACAAAATCTAACAAACTTTCAATCTCAACCAGATGAATACATCTCAACATAATTAACAAGAATAAATGACACAAAATCATCCTTTTACAGCTCACAAATATATATACATATCAACTACTTTTGCTCATGTGACACCAATACTGGAAAAGACTCCATAGGATGTAGTGAAAACAAATCTAAGGTATTATAGTCGAGAGGCATCCTTACCAAATTTGGACATTAATCCCATATCTGTCAACTTTATGATCAAACACAAAGCATAAGAATCATAGAAAATTTCATAGCCATTTAAATTTCATTATCTCAAACATTCAAACTTTCAATTCATATGAAACTTTCCAATTAATTAACTGCATTAAGGCTAGATCATTTGCAATGTTTTATTCCATTAGGCTTTCTATGACACCCATGTAACAAGCTTTA